>JASJET010000038.1:2600000-3800000 GCA_034092305.1 Diaprepes abbreviatus | reverse complement strand
AAGCCATCATAGTTTTACTTCGTTTCAAATAACAAGTCCACTTTGCTTTGTGACGATATCTAGATTAGAAACTTCTTCTTCTTCTTATTCTTAGTATAGGACTGTATTGACTGTCAATGCATCTCGTTTATTCTTGTTCCTGTGACACCGATGTCCAGCTCTCTTTCCATCTTTTAGGCGGTCGACCAGGAAGCCTTCAGGAGTTTGGTATTCCTTCTTTTGCAATTTTTGCCACTCGGTCGTCGGTCATCCTGTCGACATGATCCCTCCATGCTCTCCTTCTTCCTCTGCCCCATCTTACGACGTCCTGTATTTCACATCTTTTTCTGATTTCATCGTTTCTTAGTCTGTCGCGTAATGTATGACCCGTGATACTTCTTAGCGTTCTCATCTCAGTTGTCCGGAGTAGTCTTTTGGTTTCTGATGTGTCTGCTCTTGTTTCGATGGCATAAGTCATTATGGGTCGTATGCAGGTCTTATATATTCTGATCTTACTTTGTGTCGTCATATGTTTATTTCTCCATATAATATCACGTAGGTATCCTGACGTTACGGCAGCTTTGGTTGTTTGTTCTTGAACTTCTGCTTTTAAGTTTCTATTGCTGGTGATGTTTGCTCCCAGGTATTTAAATGACATGACCTGTTCGATGCTTTGATTGTGTACAGCGAGCTTACATCTTCTTGGTTCTTTACTGATCGTGAGAGATTGGGTTTTTCCTATGGAGATTGTCATGTTAAATTTTTCAGCGGTCTTTTCAAACTTGTACAGGAACCGTTGGAGGTTGTCTTCGTCTTCCGATATCAGTACTACATCATCGGCATAGCAAATTATCTTTAGTTCTTCTTTTCCCATTCTATATCCTCTACCGGCCTCTTTCACCTCTCTGATAATTTCGTTCATAATGACATTGAATAGAATTGGACTGAGGCTGTCTCCCTGCCTTATGCCGGTAGATATTGGAATTTGGTTCGATGTCTTGTTGCCTACTTTAATTTTCGTTGTATTTCTGCTGTTTAAGTCTTTAATTACTTCCAGGATGTTATGATATATGTTTCTGTCCTTAAGTAGTTCGAGAACGTCATGAAGTCTGATCCTGTCGAAGGCTTTTGTGATGTCGACAAAACACATATATGCCTCTTTGTTGTATTCGATGGTCTTCTCTGTAATTTGGCGAATTATAAATATGGCGTCAGTTGTTGACCTGTTTTGTCTGAAGCCTTGCTGCTCCTCACTGATTCCGCTAGATTCTATTTTTTTTGCTATGATTTTCGTTAGTAGCTTGGCGGTTGAGCTTAGAAGTGTTATTCCCCTGTAGTTGTTCGGGTCAGTTTTGTTGCCTTTCTTGAATATGGGTATGGTCAAGCTTTCCCTCCATTGTTCTGGTGTTTTTTCCTCGTTGAGTATTTTTCTATAGAGGGAATGTAACTCTTCTAGTAGTGCCATTCCACCATATTTGAGCATTTCATTTGTTATGCCATCTGGTCCAGGGGCTTTTCGATTTTTCAATTTGGTGGCTGCTGTTTTTATTTCTTCTTTTGTGATAATCCATTTTGGAGCCTGATTTCCTTCTGCATATTCATCCTGGGTTTCCTGTGTTATTGCGGGTGCAATGCTGTCGTACAGATTGTAAAAGTACTTCTCCCATTGTTCTGTTGATTAGAAACTGAGATGTAAAAGTAAGTATTTGGAGAGACTCACTCCCTTTAATTATATTTTTTTTTCGAAAATCCTGAAACACGTAATTTTTTCTCACTTACATTATTCATTAAAATAATATTTTCCAAGGAATCTCTTGAGTTTCACAATTCTAGGAATTAAAATACGTGAATGCAATGCAGATTTACGCTTTTAAAGAAATAAAGGTGGAGATGAAACTATCTTAGTTATACTTCGTTTCAAATAACAAATAATTTCCACTTTGTTTTGTAGGATATCTTCATTAGAAATTGAAATATTTGAAAAAAATATTTTTTGGAATGAACTTTAGGCGTGGTTTTCACCCCCTCTCCGCAGAAAGAAAAATATGTGTGTCTTATTTTCGCATCCTATAAAACATATTGCAATTTCCTTAAAATCGAAGCTGGACAGTCCGGGTACCTTCTTTGTTAGTCTTGGTTACAATGATAGTCAGTACCTTTACTTGAAAATAACCTTCTCTCTTGAAGGTCGTTCAAACAGAGTTGAAAATAATTAAATAAAAAAATAAATGTCTAACATGCACTTGAGCCTTTTCTTTTTGAACAATTTAATTTAGTTTCACTGTTGGCGACTGTCAATGGGCTATCTTTTGAAAATCAAATTTTGTAATCGAATTTTAACCTACTTCTGATTATTCGATCAAACTGAAATTTGGTACACTTATATAAAACCGATGACAATGCAATATTATGAGTTTGAAACTGATCTTAAACGTATATTCAAGGTTATTTTAAGGTCGACTTTGTTATTTTTAATAGGAACCCCTATTTTTTATTGCAAAAATGGAATGTAGGGAAAATTGACCATTAGGCAATATGTCGTATGCTTTTTTCACATCTAGAAATCATTTGAAGGTCAATTGCACTTGTCGGACAGAAAAACGCAAATAAATTTAGAAACTGAACTATTTAATGACAAAAGTTTCTATATGTTGAAAGGAAATAACGTTTGTGACCTTGAAAATGACCTTGGGCTTATATTTCCAGGTGATATAAAAAGTGAATTTTGTTTTTTTTTCCAATAAAAACCCACATTTAGTATAAAAAATAACTTTTTATATAAAAGTATGGTTAAGAATATTCGAAAAATAGTGACATAGATTGATATTTTAGATTGCTAGTTTGATAATTTATTTTGGTTATTAAATCGTGAGCGCTCTAATTTAATGACGAATATATAGAAAGTTATACATATTTCTTAATTTGAGAAACTTTCACTCTCATGTGACTCTCAAATTAAAAATAGTTTGTAATTTTAGTTTTACAAAGCAAGCTCACATTTTATAACCAATATAAATTATCAAACTAGTAATCTAAAATATGAATCTAACATATCTCACTATTTTTTGTATATTTTTTTACCATATTTTGATATTGAAAGTTATCTTAAGCCTTTTAGTGTACGACTTTTATGAAAATAAATCCGCTATTCTTAAAAAAAACATTATTTTTTTTAATTAAATAGTCTTATTATGGCGCAATAATCGACTTTATTGTAGTATTTACAAATCTAAAGAGACACAAAAATAGAGCTGTAGCATACCTGATTAAGATATATTAAAATCAAATTATACATTGTATTTTGTGGAATACGAAATTTATTAATTGCAATTAAAAACAAGCAAGAGTACCCCGTGCATTCATATGTCTGCCTCGTCGCTACCAATGTTACTTCAATTTGCGGTAACTTTAGTTATAATCAATGTTTTTAAAAAAATATTCTGAATCTGTAAGAAAAATTGAACATTTTGGTGTACCATTTATTAGTAGTGTTTTTATGTTATTATCCCGTATTTCCTCCTAAACAATTGAGATCGTAAAAAACATAAAAATTTTGACTTTGCAGTATCTTAATCATTGTTTACAGTTATTGCCGATGGATTACTATTACAGAGTGATTTTGTTGTAACTTTGGAAACACGTCATATGTTGCACAAATCTTACACTAAAATTAGAAAATCTCGGCTTCTAATTAACTTTTTTAATTTTGAAAATACTTTCATCTTTATCATTCAATTTGAAACAAACCATGACTCCGAAATCGACATATAAATTATTAATAATTTAACGGTGTTATTGACATTTAAATTGTTAAGAACAAATTCCCAATCATGTACTGGCGTATCATATTGAAGATTCGTATTCAGCAATTCAAAATATGTAGGATTCAATCATATAACTCCAGGGACTTTATTCGACTACAAAAACACTTTTGCGCCCACACTAACATGCAATTCATTATCGATGTATCTGACTGATCATTCGAGCTATATGTGATTAATTCAATTATTTTCTGTTGGATGCACCATTACAGTAAAAATATGATTTTAATCAACTCTTTTATTGGTTTTCTCTCTTTACGGACACATTTTATTGGTTTTGTTTACCAAATTACAAAGAGAATTTGTAGAAATGACTTTTTGCCAAAAATCCCAAATTTGTTACGTGTCCAAATAAAATTGGATAATTCCTAAGAATGGGTGGTTTAATTTGTAAGTCTACTGTCTTAAATTGTTATGAAACATTATTTTTAGTAGGAGAAGGTGGGGGCATTACGAACATCTAGGGAAATTTCAAATAATATCAAATAATTAAGATATAGGATATGTTTTCTTAGACTTTCATCATGTATATACATTTGTTTAGAAACTTAAAAAAATTTTTTGGTTAGGAACAAAATCAAATTTAAGAACAAAAACAAAACCATCAGTGTTCATCTTTAATCTACGTCAGTTATATAAATATAAACACCAGGTGGAATAATTACGACTTAGCCTCGTTTATAATAGTGTTTGGTTACGGCATAAATAACATACGCTGATGTGGATTACCCATCCGTACATTTTTCATGCGCCCCGTTCTTACGCACGACATACATAATCCAGTCTTCATTGGGTGGGCTTATGCATTTTTCATTGCAATAAATACAATAGTAGTCACCATCATTGTTATTTTTCTTTTTTCTATTTCTTTTAGTGTGATTTTCATCATCAGAATCACGAAATCGTTGGAGAGTTTTGAAATTTTTTACTGCTTTCCAAACCTTTTGGTTTTTATCTTTCACATTCAGTTCCTTGTCTATTATTTGTTTTCTTGGTATTTTCTAAGTTCTTTTACTCTTTTTGTTATTTTTTTTGTTTCTCTTCTAATTCTCCTTTGACAGGCGTAGTAGGTAAAATGATTGAAGGTTTCTTTCTGATATTATGTTTAGATAGTCTAGCATGGATGATAGGTAGGATCACAATTTCCGAAAGGGGAATGGATTGATAAAACTGAATGAGTGCATTGGTTGATGGAACTGAATGAGTTTGTGCATCAGGATTCTTTATACCAGCAGTTTGAGCATCTTTATTAGAAGTTTAAAGAACATAACCTTGTACCCAGGAAGATTCAGCATTGGGAACTTGGGCATCAACTGCAGATACATCGATAGGTATATCAAGAGCTTGTACATCAAGAGCTTATACTTCTGTATTGGTGACCTGTTGATTTGGATTCGTTGCTTTCAAGTTGGTTTCTTGATGTCTATGCGTCAATATTTATATGTGAAGCATTTGATATAGATCTTAATTGAAATCTATTGTTCACAGTAGACAAATACCGGCAGATTTAAAATCATTTACATCCTTCCCAATTGCTACATCGATTGAAAGCCTTTGTAAGTAGCTCCAGAATCTCGTATTGGGTTATAGCTCTTCTAGGATTCTCAGTCATGTAATATTCATACTAACGATTGTAGGGATTTTTAAGGTGTCCAAAAAATGTGGAATCCAGAGGCTGTAGCTGTATGTGGGGGCAAGGTCAATACAATTATGTCATTGTTTCGGCACAGTGTATATACATCTAGATTGACATGACTTTCGTGGTTATCTAAAATTATCAATATTGTTCGATCTCTGGAGGGTCTTAGGAAAAAATTAAATGATGAATGAAGCCAGTCTACCAATAAATTCATTCATCCATCCAGTATCTGATACAACAGCAATCATATTCGAGTTAATTTGTTTTAATATTAGCGCATTTTTTTTTCATTTAAATATAAAAAATGAAGGTATATAATGACGCTACGCACTAAAGGCATAAACTATGGTGGTGCATCATCTTTCTCCACTTGTTGCCTTTCCTCTTTGCTTTTGGCTCTTCTCTACCAAAATTTTTGAATTTGTTTGATGATGATGCTTGTTTCAACATTAAATATCCTATTTGGTTCTGTATGGTTTCCAATTGTCATAAAATATCTTAACTTTAGTTTCATTACAGGCATTAATTTGGCTTAGTGAAGTAGCTTCAGTTTTTCTTAAAGAAATTCTAGGATGCTTTTTCATAAAACCACGATACCAGTCTTTGTCAGCCGTTTTCTTATTTCGATCAAAGGAATGCGGAAGTTAATTCTGCTCTGCAAAACTATATATGCGATTTTGCGAACCATATTCATTTTCAATTTTTCATTTGATAATATATTCCTCCAACTTCAATTCTTGAAGTTCGGTAAAGAATGGCTATCTTTCTTCAAGTGATCAAAAATGGTTGTTTTAAATATAGAATACAAAGTTGCTGCTAGAGTCAACTTTACTTCTTATGCCCTCAACAACTTTCTGCAAGTCTTCTAATTTCTAATGTGTTTTTACTTTTCTTTTGTAGTCTCGAGACATCTAAAGTGTATGAATTGTGTTTAATAAGATACGATGTGTAAAGTGGAAATATCATAGACTATACTCTTTCACTATGTGGGGTAATGTCGAACGTTTGAGTTAACCGAGCTAATTCGCTCTCCATAGCCCCTTGAATAGTAACTTCTATTAGATTAGGTCTGGCTGCTTCTAAGATTCACAATGACATTAACGATTATCTACTATTTAGATTGCTGATGTCACATTAGAGCGATTTAAAGAAGTAAAACAACTTCGAGTTGTAAAAAAAAACATATCTTAAACAATGAGCGCAGATGGTTCCCTCTACAGACAAAATCTGATTATACAATTGTTGCGTTCGGGATTACCTTGCGTAAGGGTTTACCCTCCTTTCTCCTAGATATAAATGAACTTGCATATACGCTATTGGACAAAAATAGGTCTACACTTTCGAAAATTTTTCAAATGACGATATTATAATATACGAAATTCATGGTATCTTTAGGGATTGTGTTAAAATATCAAAGAAGTCATCAACTATAACACCTATTTCCGACAATTTAAAACAAATAAACTAATGTCGATGTAAATTTTCAAATACATAATGGTAATACGTCAAAAGTAAAACAACATTTTTTATTCCCTACTAGAAAAGAAAGTTATTAGTTAAAGGTATGCCTAAGATACTTTTATGAGTTTATTTTATGTTTGAGATACTATCATTTTTATTTTCATTCAGGTCGTCAAAAGAAAAAAAATGGACGGACAGTTTTTTTTTTGTGAATTCAACTCTAGTTCTCTCTTCATACGGGTTTCGATTACCTAATTGATGATTTCATCTGTGGCGCTGCAACGAACTAAGAACAAAACTCATAAGAATTAACTGTCTATATAAAATCTAAATGTTAGCAGGATGTTAACCCGGTAGTAATTTTCATTGTCAAACTATGAAATGTTAAGAGTCAAATGCAGTGACTAGAGTAGTAAGAAGCTTAAAAATTAAAATTTCAGTAAGATATAAAAAAAATACAACCGCAGAATTATTATAATTATCTAAAGACTTAACCAAACAGCTTTCGTATTCTCCCCAGGGAACATTTATTTTTCTCAGATATATTATAAGAATGGAGCTTCCCCTACAGATCTACATTCCTGTAATATATCTGAGATAAATGAATGTTCCCTGAAGGAAATACGAAAGCCGTTTGGCTAAGTTTATAGATAATTAAACTACAATAATTCTACGGTCGTAAAAATTTCTTTATGTCTTACTGAAACATTAATTTCCATGTTGTCGAACCCTAGATGAAGTTATGGTCTTCTAGACAGTTCGAGCAGTCCTAAATAGCACTGCTTGTTGCATAGCCTTATAGGTGTTCCTTAAGGCTTCACTGTCTGCATTTTGTTTCTTCAGTTATCTGTATTTGGCGATCTTTTAATTATGCTTGTTGCCTCGCATATTACTCGGTGTAACATAGACGACTCTGGCTTTGTCAAGAGTGTTCTGACTTTCATTTCTATACTTTCCATGTTCGCATTGGTTTATTTCACAATTACAAAAGAATAACGGGATGCAGAATACGCTTAGGTAGATTTTTACTATTTAGGTTGGTTTGCAGTATCTGCATCAACCATTAATTTGATCTTCAGGTTTTGTTGGTCAATTCTATGCACTCATTTCATGCCCAAGTACTTATAAGTCCATTCTGCCTCCATTACCGCAATGATTTAACAGTTCTTCATCTCAAATGCTCTCGGTTATATCTTTCTTTAGGCGTGTTTAAAATGCGACATTTATCAAGATCTTAAACTATTTTTATATCCCTTGAGAACTTCTCAACAATTTTAAGCATTTGTTCCAGCTGATTTCTAGTGGCAGTCATCAATTTAAGATCATCCAAATCCAGAAGATGATTTAGTCTTACCATATCTTAACCATTGTCTTCAATACTGAAGCTGCATCTAGTGGAATTTAAACTGTGCAATAGTAGTCATCATAGCAGGGTAGAACCAAAATGGGCTTAATGAATTTTTTGAAATATTCCTTTGGTATTGGAATTGTGTCTATCTCGATGTTGTTGCTGGATGGCAATCATACTTGGACCCTATTTCTCCAAGTGGACATGAGGTGTTCCAAAAGGACACAATATATACATCGACTCTATACATTCTGAGGATGGCTGCCAGTCAACCATGTGATACCGAGTCGAACGTTTTTGGTTAGTCTACGTAGGCAACAAAAAGGTTCTTCGTTTGCTATAGGCTTGATTGCAGATGACCGAGTAAATAATAATTAGCTCTTTGCAACCCATTGCGCCTTTGGCACATCCTTTTTTTTGAATTGTAATAATGTTATTTTGCTAGTATTGATACGTTGTATCAAGCAGGATGTGATCACCTTGTAGAGCATTGGAAGCCAGGATTTTCGCTGATATCTGAATAGATCTTGTGTAATATACTGATCTTTTGACAACGTATACGTGACCTCTTGTATAAGAAGGAATGAGATTTTGTGTGGACCAAGCAATACATCAGTGATTTCTACAATGAAGAAGGGCTCAATTGCATCTGGCTGTAATCTTGGAATACTTCATATTTTTAATTGATCCAACTACCGTTGATATTGAAGTAGATAGTTGTAGTTAGTCGACTTCTCCAGAACTCTTCTTGCTGTTTATTTAGGTATCTATATCTGCGATGTTTGAGTAAAGAGTTTAATTGTCTTTAAAAAGTCTTTTATGATCGCTCAAAAAAAAAACATTGTCTCGTTTTCGGTGGTTGTTAGCTTTGTATCTCTTTGATTGTTATCTGCCCTATGTTGTTTGGTAGGATTTTATATCTTTGTATGTTAAAATAGGTAGTTAGTAAGTTCTAGACCATAACACAAGGTATGGAATACAGGATACAGAATGTTATATCTAAAACTGTTTGTTTTATTACCTAGTCAACTTTTACATATAAGGAAAAAAAACATTAATTAGCAGTCGGTAGACAGGGACTATTATGCGAAAATGACCCATGGCCCGCCGTTTCTCCACAGTAGTAAGTTATTTGATGCAAGTGGGCCCTCTACCATGTTAATCCAGAGGGTGGCGTTCGAAACCGATAATAGTTACATATATAGACCAATGGACAGTAAAGCTACAGAATAGTTTAACCGATTGTTAAGCTGAACTGTTGAATATCCCAGCCTATAGATAGTGTAACTGTGGGACATCCTGGCTTATATGTAGCTTGATTGTTAAATGTTTTAAGATATCTACCTACCGATGCTCCGCTAATTATCGCATGCCTATATTTTATTTTTTGGTTCATAAGAATAAAAGCACTTTGTTTTTCTCTTTTAGTCCGACAGTACATAATTTAAAATTTAATTGAACACAAATAAAATTGATGTGACATATCAAAATCCAATAATTTAAATATAAATTAAAATTTTTTTATGTAACTCAACATGAAATTTATCAATTACATGCATGTATGGCAATTTATTCGAGCCATCTCAGAGTAATTTAATTACTTCCTGTTGGATGCAGTATTTTCGTGGAAAACATGTTTTTAATCGACTTTTTACATTGGTTTTGTCTCTTTATGATCAGGTTTATGGTTCTTGTTTACAAGATTAAAAATTTGATATGGAAACTTTACAGTGCTTCGGTAATTAAAACTTTAAAATTACAACTACCTTCATATATATTGATCGAATATTTTATTAAATTTTTTAATTCAAAAGGTTCGACCATTTTATGTAATATCACAACTAATATTTGGTTATGGAAAAACATTTATGTTTTTTCTGTGTTAAAAAAAGTGATAGTAATTCGCGAATGCTTTTTGGTTTATTTCAAATAATGTGATAGGAATAATGCAACCTATATCAAGGAATAGCCAAGCAAGTGTATCAAGGAATCTTAACAAATACAGATTTCATCCTTATAAAATCCAGCTTTATCAAGAGCTTCACTGAAATGATTTTGACAACGGAAATGAATTCTGCTTGTGGATGTTAGATAAAGTGGCAGAAAATGAACAGTTTTTTGATAATGTGTTGTTTAGTGATGAATGGACTTTTCATAACAATTGCTCGTGAATAGACACAACTTCCATAACTAGTTTGATTCAAATCCGCATGAATACAGAGTTATGAGAAACCAGAATAGGTGGTCGGTTAATGTGTGGGGAGGAATACTGGGTCCATACTTAATTGGAACCTACTTTTTTGAAGGACCTTTAAATGGTTTGATGTTTCGCGATTTTCTTTTACACCAACTTCCAGTGTTATTAGAAGATGTCCTTTTAAATATTAGAACAACTATGTGGCTTGAACTGGATGGAGCTCCGCCCCATTGTCATCGCGAGGTTTGGCAATTTTTAAATGTCAACTTTCGAAACAGGTGGAATGGAAGAGACCAATTTGAAAATTGGCTCTCAAGATCTCCGGACTTAACTCCACCAAATTTCTTTTTATGAGGACACATAATAAGAATTGTCTACAACACCACAAGATATGAAAATACGCATAAGAGACGCTTTTCAAACTGTAACCGCGCAAATTTTGTCCAGAGTTAGCAGTGGTTTCGAAAAAAGAATATATAAGCGTTTGGAAAGGGAAGGTTGACATTTCGAACATCTACTATAAATATTTTGCTTCTATTTTGTGCTATCGTCAATATGTTATTACCATTACTGCTGTTATAGCTTGTCGGACGACTATAAATCGCGTTCCGAGTGTCTAAACATTTGTAAAGATATTCCGTATTTTGGTTTCAATATTTTGTGCTTTATAGGGTGAATATATATATATATATATATATATATATATATATATATATATATATATATATATATATATATTGTATAGGTAGTCACCTTTTCTCAGATATGATGAGTTTTTGATTATGAAAATGTCAAACAAAAAAGGACATAAATAATAAATTAATTCATTTATGTGGTAAGTGCAGATGGTAGAATAGATACTAGTTAATAGTATGTAAGAATTTATATTTGAATTATGTTTTAAAAGGACATAAAATGCCTATAATTGTGTAATGGCATGATAAAATGTATAAAAATTAGTGTGAAAGGTTGGACATTAGTGCATATATAGTAAGAATTATAAACATATTGCACTCTGAAAGACATGAATCTTATAAACTAATAAATAAGTGATATATTGAATAAGGTGTGAAGTGTTATTGACCAGAGATAGGGACTAAAAAAGGAATTTTAAAACAATATAGTGAAATCCACAAAAATGAGAATCTTAATCATCCATTTTGTAAATAATGCGGGTAAAGATAATATTAGTAAGAATAAGCATTAAATAATAACAATTTAGTGAAATATAGATACTATTCATCAGTAGTTATTTATAATATATTAGTTTCTACTTCTTCCGACAACAATATTTATTAAAACTTTGTTAAAAATATTATAAAAGGGTAAGAATAGTTGAAGAAAATGTAGATTATAAGATAATTTTAATAAGAAACTAGAATAAAATTTTACTTAATTATAGGTAAAACATTGTTTAATATGATCATAATATTATTAAAACTAGAATTATCAACTTCATCAAGTTACCATTAAAATTTAAATGTATATGTAAAATTTTGTTAGACATAATCCAATTTTATTTATCAACTTTATGTGCTAAATAATAACCAAAAGTAAAGTGTAGATATATCAAAATGTCACATTTACACAAATCATAATTTATTGTCATCAAATAGAATATTTATTTCATAATATCAATAAAATATCAAAATTTTATCATAAATTGACAATTAGGAATTCATTTTGATTTTGTGTTTCAAAGTCTACATCTAGTTGCCAGTTCAGGTCAGATGGACGACCAATCAGAAAAATATTAAATTAAAAATTTATACTGCGTCAAAAGTACAGGTCCATCAGTTGTACAGTAAACATCATTAGTCTGGTTCATAAAAAGTAACATAACCTCAATATTTTCAGTTGTTATTTTGAAAAGTAAAAGAAGGAGTGAATATTAATCCGTTATAGTGTAAAAATCGCTAGTCTTTTCTATTAACAGGACCATAACCTCCAAATTTTTCATCTGTTACTTTATAAAAAAAAATAAAGGAAGACAGTGCAGATTAATCTGCGATAGAAATAACATTGCCGGTCTCATTCATTAAACATTTTTAAAAATAGAGAAGAAACATAGAGCTTGGATATAAAAATATCTGGTGATTGAAAGTCAATTTTAAAGGAAGGAAAAGAAGTTTAATAAATTAGTAAATAAATTATATCAATAAGCAAGCAGCTGGGAAAAATATTTAAATGTTACCGTAGTTGGCAAAGGAGAAAAGATTTTTACGTTTTTACTTATTAAAAAAAAAGGAAAGAAGAAATCTAAAACGTGGATATAAAAAAATTTCTGGAGATTTAAAAGGTTTTTATTTATTAAGTAAGATATAGAAATTTTTGACTTGCCTGAAAATAATTTGATAAAATAGATATATACTAACGTTATTATGAATAGTATAATAAAAGTAGTAATAAATTGTTTTAGTTTGCACTGTAACAATATCACTTTTATTAATAACGGCACACACAAAGTTATTTTAGATTGTTTAAAATAAAATCACATATATTAAGACACTAGTCATTTTTAACCGTCCAGACATTTATACTATATTGCCAGATTTAATGATCCTAAATCCCACAGTGCATATTGAATAATATTGATAATTTAAAACTGCACCCACTGACATGATTGTATTATTTTAAATAAAGTTTGTATTTGTGTTTTTTAATCATTGGTTTGACTTTTACTAATAATAAAATAATTTCATCTGAACTCACCTAAGAAAGAGAAAATTTACATCAATGTTTTAAACTTCAAATCACTAAAAACGGGGTACATATGTGTAAGTGAGTAATTTTTATTGAAAATAAAATATTTTGTTACAAGTCAATTATACTTAGATATAGTTATTTTTGCCTGGTGCCCAACAATTTAATAAGTATCATATATATATATATATATATATATATATATATATATATATATATATATATATATATATATATGTGGTCAATAATTTTTATTTCTCCAATAAAAAAACAAACAATTTAATTAAATTTTTTTACGAGCACTTTGCGCAGTCGTAAATAAAACAAAAATGATTAAGAATCATCGCAATATATATATATATATATATATATATATATATATATATATATATATATATATATATATATATATATATATATTATATTGCATGAACATTTTGCTCTGAAGAAGATATGTAGGCGTTGGATCCCGCATAATTTGACAATCGTTCAAAATATCCCGCATTGATTGGTGGTTCAAAAAACGTTTATAAGGTCGTGACAGTTTTGAATCAATGCATATGATCCCGAAAACAAACAACAATCGATAGTATGGGTCTTCCAAAATTAGCCAAAACCAATAAAGTTGCTTGCATTTGGAAGCAAATGGTATTTTTTTTCTTAAACCTGCTTTTAGATAATTATATAATGATCAATTCTCAATAGTGCACAACTATTTTTCACCAGAAATCTTCTGTTAATTAAGAAAGGCAAACCGAACACTATGACAATGCGAGCTTTCACACAACGGCCCAAATAAATAACTTTTTGAGCACTCAAAACGTGGAATCAATGAGTCATTCATTTTACAGCCTAGATTTGGCTTCCAGTTATTTCATGTTCTCGTACTGATTTTTTTGGCTAGTGCATCCAAAAACTATGTTTCTGGATAACATTTTTACAGTGGGAAAGATGCTGTTGAGATTAGTTCAATCGCATGTGCAAAGTCTACTGATCATCGTGGAGAATATTTTGAAAAGCAATAATATTATATTCAATGATAAATATTTGTGGTGTTTGTTATTCCTGAAATATACAGCTATCATCGTATATTTTCATTTGAATTTAAACGCTGTTAATTAAAATCATTTTCATTAACTAGGTAAATTCTATCTAAATTTCTAGAACACGAATTTTGACAAATGTTAGTTCGTTTTTTGGATTTTGCAGGCTGTATGGCTGATTAGCCAATGCCAAAACCAAAAAAAAAAGTTTTATAAGTTGTACATTTTGCTTCAGATATAAATAGTTTATTTATATAAAAAACGTCTCTTATAAGTACCTAATTAAAATTGGCCATTTAAATATAAAATACATTTAATTCAAATTAATCATATGAACTGAAATAAAAGTTTATCTGGTTATATTTAACGCAATAAGCAATTTAACGATTATATATTTAGCTGACCAATCGATCTATTTCTATTAATTCAATTATTTTCAGCTGGATACGCTATTAGCATAGAAAATATGTTTTTAATTCGCTTTTTACAGTGATTTAACATTTTTCCAACCAAGTTTTAGTGCTCTTGTTTACATTACTGTAAACAGGATATGAAATGTTTTTAATGTTTTCATGTTAAAGGTTTAAAAGTACTTTTTTAATGCTGCAGTTACATAGCTGATAACTTCATTTTCCTCTTTCATTAATTCATAGTAGTGTAATTTATTGTGATATTGTTTCTTTGGAAAATATAAACCCACTCAAATTTGTATACTTCTCGATGAGTAAAAAATCCAATATGGCAGTCATATGGAAAAGCAAAGTTGATGATGGTTCCAGAAGATTGAACCATTGTAACTAAATAGAAGTATTTTGCGCAAAAAGTGGCCATACATAAGTGTTTATAGATTTAAAAAATATTGGAAAATAAAAAAGTTGTAGCCGATCTAAGAAAATGAAAGATTTTTTTAATATCTCAAAAACGCAACGTTCTAGAATCCATTCAGAAGCACCATAACCTATTGACATAATTGCCCAAGATTTTTCCTATTTAACTGCCGTTATATTTCTTATAGTTTTCGAGATTGCAATGCTATCATCATCTATTTCGAATACCATGGACATTTCTTGCCATCACTGTGACCTTTAAGATCTATTGAAACTCTCCTTGCTTTTAAACACACCTTGCTCAGTTGTGCTTTATTTATAAACCTCTAAAGCTTTGAGAAGTTTTCCTGGATGTAATTATTTACTGCTTTAGTGCACTCTAGAAATGAGCAAAGATATATTCTGTTGTCTCCTTTTTCTCTTGCCGGAAACTGCAAGTGCTTCATCTGCTTGCCCGATTAAGTTTAAATCTTTGTTTAAACCACAGTGTTCTTATAGAAAGACAGTCATTATTCTTAAGGATTTATTGTTGTATTTAAACAGATCTTTGCTAGTTTGGTTGAGAACTTGGTTATATTCTATTTAACTAGCCACCATTATTAGAACTTGCCCTCAATCCATTTTTTAATGACTAACCTAACCATCAACCTGGCAGCTACATAATTAGTTTCTGTTGGAAAAAGGGCACTTATGCTCCAGTTCGCGCTGTCATCCTCTTAATTACCTTGATGACTCTGAAGCTCTGGATCCTGGCCCAATGTTTCTTCACAACCTCCTACCAACTTAGAAGTGGTATCATAGGAACTGAGTGCTTTTGTAAGTTAAAGTAGATTGTAATTTTCTTGTTTTCTTGTCCAAATTATCCGCTTTTTTATTTCTTCTGTCCATTACTGGATGGCAATAATTTCAACTTAGATAATATTTTACTTTCTATGAGTATCAACATTTCTGCATCTATACTCTGTTCGGTTTGGCGCAACTTTTACTTATTGGTCTCGACTTAGTACGGATGTTGGGAATTTCTTTTCAATGCTGTACATAGAAGTGGAGTAATACATAGGCATGTCTCGTATTTTGTTGCTTGATCTCTTTGCACAGCTTGTTGTGTTTTTCTTCATGTTTTTAATTATCGGTTTTTGTTCCTGTATTAGTCTGTGGAGAGCTTTGCTTTCTATAAGGATATGTAGTGGAGGTAGGTTTATAAATTTTTCTACAACAGTTATAGGGCTTTTATAAGGGCAGTTTTATATCCTGTAAATTTTCAACTTGGATTATTACAGCTCCATTAATGAGACCATTAGGTAGTCAGAATGCATATTTAGAGAGAACAACAATATTTTCTTATTTGTTTATAAATTATCTAAAGATACGTTTAAGAATATATACCTGGTTTAAATAAATATTACATAAACTAAAGTAACAAAAGTTGCAAGATAAACCAAAGGGCACGATAGGTACCAGAAATTTTACAATATAGATTTAAACTTGAGACTTTAGAGTGTTGTACAAAACCGTAAAGATTATTGAATTTTTAAAGGAAACAATTCAGCATGTAGCTCCTTACGGATGCATTTATACACATATGGTTATATAAACTTTTTTTTACCTTTTTTTGTTTATGTAGACATAATATATATATATATATATATATATATATATATATATATATATATATGAAGTAAAATGCGAACAGTGAATGCAAACTTCGCTCCATCATATCCCTTTCATGTTAGAAGATGCACAGTTTGAATAAATTGCTGAAAAACACAATTCATCCTGTTCCACCACCATCGAGATGGTGGCCTACCTGTACCACCACACCGAGAAGAAAGTTAAAAAACTTACCCCCTCCACTACAGTGGTACAGGAGAGGTACATGTTTCGTCTCTCATTAGACTCATCAGGGTACCGACATGCACCTGTCTGTGCAAAAGACAGATCGGAAGGAAGCATGCATCACTGAACGAGGTTTCGCCGACCTCCTGCCGGATGGCGTATATATGTTTATGCGGCTTTCACGGATTCCTCCGTATGAGATGCAATAGCATTATGTTGTTGTAGTGCTGAAATTACATTCAACCAACGTACAACGTACAACAACGCGGAGTTGCATATAGTTGTACGTTGGCTGAATGTGATTTCAGCACTACAACAGCATGATGTGGATATAACCACTGCTATTCCATCTCACACGGAGGAATCCGTGAAAGACGCATAAATATATATATATATATATATATATATATATATATATATATATATATATATATATATATATATATATATATATATATATATATATATATATATATATATATATCCGGTTTCATAGCATTCTACGCTTTCCGGTTCCCAGTCTCCATTCTTTTCGGTCTTTCTAATCCCCTGGAAGTAAATTTCTTTCGGATATGGCTCGGTTAATGCCCTTAATCCAAGTAACTTTTGGTCTTCCTCTTTTTGTTTTTTCATTTGGTGTCCATTTTAGGATTTGTTTAGTAGACGTTCGTCCGTCATTCTCTCCACATGTCCATACCATACCAGCTGACGTTGTTCGATTTCATCGAAAATAGTTTTCGTTACGCCCATAATCTCTTTAATTCTCTCGTTGGTTATCCGTTCGATCCTTGACTTTTCGGCAGATCTTCGCCAAAAGTCCATTTCAAGAGCCAGCAGTTTACATTCTAAAGTTTTATTTATCTGCCATATTTCACATCCATACAATACAACGCTTTTAAATATTGCATTGTATAAAAGATGTTTTCTTTCCTTGGAGATGTTTGTTGATCATAATAGTGAATTTAGGTATCCGATAGCTTTTTTCCCTCTACTTATTCGCTCCAATATTTCTTCTTCAGTTCGTCCACTTTGATTGATCTTTGTTCCAAGGTAAGTATAATCAGAACAAGATTTTACTATGAGATTGTCATCCACTTCCAAATCTGTTTCTTCTCCACCAATACACATATATTTAGTTTTACTGCAGTTGACGGTTAATCCCCATTTTGCGTATTCTTTAAATAGTTTTCTCGTCATAAATTCGAGGTCTTCTTTATCTTGGGTCACTACCACTTGGTCATCTGCAAAATGAAGCCCATATAAATGGGTGTCATTATTTAATTCTATTCCCATTCTATTGCATAATTTTCTCTTTAAAGCTTCATTGGGATAGATTTTAAAGAGAGTTGGTGATAGACAACATCCCTGGCGAAGGCCTTTTGAATTATACGTCTCTAAAATAATTTATTTGTTGTGCGGTAATAGATAAACATTAAATAAGGAACACTTCCATAATACCTCTTTTTTCCAAACACAAAGGCCTGGCATAAATAGGTTCTATTTGCATTTATGTCCACATTTTTGAAAAATACTCATTAATTTGTTATTTATATACAAAATTAGATTCTGCAAATTATTTATTATTATACGATTAAAAAATAATGTTTTTGCAGCTTACATAAATGGAATAAATTGAAATGTAATTACACAAATTACCTATTATTCTATTGAACAATGAAATATGTGGCTGATTATCTGGACTATCTATGGTTAATTCAATTATTTTCGGTTGGAAGTAGTGCTTCATCAAGACTATAATATTAATGAGTTTATTACATTGATTTCCCATTTTGTCAATCAAATTTATTTCTTGTTAATATTATCTTGAGGCTGCAAATTCAAATATACTAGTATTTTTACTTTCCTCATTTCTTTAGTTTCAATTTCTTCTTTATATGCATATGTGCATTTCAACTGAATATTTAAGTCAAATATATAACTATTTAAATGCTCTGGAAACATTCTTTGAATTCTCAAAACGTGGAGGTAGTTCATCAGAAAAAAATAATTTATTTAATTTGAAAATATGAATATAATATTAAAATTTTAAAATTCACCTTAGCTTCACCACTTGAACATTTGAAGTCAGTTTTCCACATTTGCTATTTTCCTAAAATCTTGAAACAGGGACTGGAATAGCCGGCTACTTAATTTCAGTCTCCATTGATTACATCATAAATTTATTTATGTCTTAATTATTATGCAGATAAAAAAAAGTATATCAATATTATTAGGACGATTGTGACATGATAAATTTTATGAAGAAATGTCAAGTTTATGTTTATGATGGTTAATGCCCATTTTTGGTATTTTTTTTAGTTCAAAATTTTAACAGATTGTTATATCAAATTCTTTGATTTTTGGTTATAAAATCAATATAATAAAACAAAGCGATGTTTCATTAGTTGCTGTACAGAAAGCTGATAAAATGTGGTTATCCACTAAAATTCTCGCAGTTAATCGATATCATTTGTAACAAAATAAGAATTTAACATTTTATTTTTTAACCTAAAAGCATATATGTGGGTGGCCGTTCGGGTTATTTGGTTAATTCAATTATTTTCTGCTGAACGCAGCGTTACCATGAAAAATATTTTTAATTGGCTTTTGCTTTTTATGACCTATTCTATTGTTTTACTTACAGGGTCAGAACATGATATTAATGCTTTTAAATATTTGCTGCTGAAAATCAAATGCAAATCAAACATTTTTAATACCACTCTCACACATCTCATTTGACTGTAATTCTGTAATATTTTATTTTATTACACAGCATAGTTTTAATCTGCACCTGACCTATGTATTGTCATATGAATGATTTATATACATTGAGAAATATAATGAAATTGAAATATACTGAAACTATAAATTGTTTTTGACGTTAAGACAATTCATGGCAAACTTACATATATTAGAATTTCTTTAAAGTAAATATTTGTTGTGATGTTATGAAGTCTGTCCTTGCCTGCTAGCTATAGTAACTTTAATTTATTTTAATAAATGTTAAACACTCCTCGTATTTTATTCACAATGCAATTGAACAATTGTGCATGAATCTCGCAATTCGGAATTTTTCTAGTTAATTCAATATTCTTTTTAAAAAGCAAACATATTTTTTGTTTTATTTTTATATTGTCATTTTTTAATTTTACTTTCATTTTATTGTGTTTGTTTGAAGGGGCTACCTAAGCTTTTACTTCTTCAAGGTTGTTCCATCCTTTCGCATTTCGCAAAAGATTGTATGCCTCTCGCCATCTATCGTTCTTGTTCCTAATTAGAGTTACTCTTTCAAGCGGATTTTTTGTATAAGATTTCTTACCATTCTTAGGTATCTGTAAATTGATCATCTGTTTCCGTTGTAGTTTTGGATGAGGTATTTATTAGGGTATACGTCGTGTCGAATATTTTTCCAATAATTAGGATATGGTTTTAAAAATCTCTTGAAATATTCACTTTGACAAGTCTAGTTTAAAATTTTGGCATTCAGTCATTTTCTTTCACAAATCTGTGATCGTCTGTGTGTTATTATATGGTTTGATCAATTAACACCAAAAGCAGGTAACTATATTTTATATTGTTCCTTGTAGTCGTTGAGTTCAATAAATTAAATTCTTTCTATTTTACACATACCATCATAAAAAATTTCCAAAATACTGACCCGCTATTTTCCGTTGGTTTCAGAGGGCCAGCATTTTAAACTACATAAATAATTTCAAGTTTGGTCCAACATTTAGAGCATTGAAATCATTTATTCAAGTTTTACTTCAGTTTCTCCAAGCTACTATCCTAATTTTGAAGCTTTATGACTATTTTTTCTCTTGTTTTTATACAAGGCTTGTCCCATGTTCTTGAAGCTTTGTCGTCCTTAATAGAGATACTATATACATCTCCGATATTAAATACGTTTGTTGGCGAATATGTTGCGTTTGATTCTTTTTTGGCCACATATACCAAACTACTCACAAGGAAATAATAAATCAAGTCCAAGAGTGATGTTGTTTTCAAGTATGCCATTTGCCCCAGACCATCTATTGGTGACTGCAGTCCGAGAACTAGTACTTATAAACAGATAAGTAGCTGTATTGTCTAAATTTGTAAATAAGAACGCACTACTAATATTCTTAAGAAAATTGCAATTTTCGTTGACATGTAATTTTTGCTTTATTATTTTTAGCTACAACTATCATATCTATGTCATTTTTGCTTTATTATTTATAGCTACATCTAGCAAGATTTTTATTGAAATAAATGCTATAATTAAGTAACAAGTATACTGAGTTTTATTTTGATGTTCTGTGGAGACCAAGTCTTCCCGGAGTTACCATTTTATCAGGTTTAAGCTACAGATGGCGCCTTAAATTTGAAGTTTAGGTAAGAGTAACTTCAGAAAGTGCTGCTGTTGTATTTTATAGCAAATGAATTATAAAAACCCCGCCCACATATAATTGCCACGGTAATAAGAGCTAGCTAATTCAGGCACTGTGGATTTTTCACTTTAATCACTTATAGATTATTCAATAAGTAAGTAACTAGGCATTAAGTGGTTATGGGGTTTTTATTTTTCTTAATTCGTCGAAATTCAAAAGAATACCGGAGTGGAGAAGATAAGACTGAAATGTTATATTTCTCGAGTAGTAACATGATCCTGAAAAATGGTGCAATTGTTCATGAGCAACTTTTAGACATCTTTGTCAATAATACCCTAAATCAGAAATTAAATCTGTTTTGCCGTGTTGAAAATTTAAGGACATTCAATGGTTGAATATTTATACTTCAAAACTCATGACACATCAAAATATGATTACGTAGTATGTAAAAAATATTATTAAATTGTTTTATCTAAGGCTTTTGTTAAAGAAAAACTTTAAATGTAGCTTCCAAAAACCATTGTTTTATGGTCGCGTAAAATTTGAGTTTTAATATCTCATGTCCATAAATGAAAAAGGTAACGATATAATTGAATAGATTTTCAAGAATAATTTGATTTTTTTCTTACCTTCATAATGCAAAACAAAACCATTTTTAGGTAAGAACCTTAGTTATAAGGAAATACTTTATTTTAATAAGGTACCGTAGTTCCTTCAAGTCGTTAAAGGAACCAAAGCAGATAAGTTATCTCTCTTTTCATACGCATCTCGACCACTTAATGATCCCATCAGTGAAGCTGTAACGAACTACAGTAAAATTCACAAGAAACAACTGTCTACATAAAATCTAAATTCCGAAAAATGTCAGCGGGATGTTAAACTTGCAGAGATTCAATGTCTGATTGTAAAATGTCAACATGTCAAATGACATCTTTAGTTACACCAGAGTAGTGAGAAGCTTAACGAAAATTTCAGTACGATATAAAGAAATCTTTAAAATAATAGAATTCATTTAATAGGTTGTCGTTTATCCCCTTTTCCGTGAAAATTGTACTTGGTTCATTTAATCTCTATTGATGAGACTACTCGGTGGTCGAAACGCATATGGAGGAAGAACCAGAGTTGGAATTAGAGAAATAAGTGTTTGCATTTTTTTAACGACCTCAAGGAGAAAAATGGTAACTCAATAAATTAATTCGATTGCCATAGAGACTTCCTGGCATCTTGATGAAATTTTAATTTTAAGCGGTTACCAGTTGAGAATTTACAGTCTATCACTCAAAATTTCTGCAGGTTCACCATCCTATCGTCATTTTTCGGATTTTCAATTTTATATAAACCGTTGTTTCCTGCTACTCTTGGTACATGAGAGCTCCACTGATCAGACCATTTAAATTTAGATTTTACTGAACTTTTTATTTATATCAGAACTTAATAAGCATAAAAATAAATTTACTGCATTTTACTTAAATAAAATAAAGAGAAATAAAATGAAACTTTTATATTTTACCCCATATGTAATATGGCTGATTATCCTTGCTCTCTGGTTAATTTAACTCTTTTTCCTTGGATCTACTATTACCATGGGAAACATGTTCTACATTATGTTGTACATTATTTTATTTAATCTTTATTTTCCTAGATGTGAAAACTTTTAAATGCTTTGATGTTGAGAATTTAAAAATGCAATTTCGCCAAGGCAGCAAATACAAATGTTTTGATATCTTTATTTTATGCATGTCTTTAAATAGAGATTCAGAGTGATGCAATTTATTGAGTGTTTATTTTTGTCTTTACAAATTTCCTTTAGAATTCCATTTTTTTTTTTAATACTAGATACATGGAATGAGATTTGATAGTTTATATTTAGTAAATAAATAATCCAAGGCTATAAAAATTAAAAATCAATTAATGGAAACGGCTAAAAGATGTTTTATATTACACACAAAAACTGTAGTTTTATGTCAGTTATATATTATAACATAATGTAAAAGACAAAGTAGTAAAACTCGATTTTTATTTAAAAATTCCACTTTAATTGAAACTTGAAAAAAAAAGATATTCAACATGTTCCGCTACACGGCAGCTTTATAAAGAATTATTCTTGATAAAGCTATCGTGTAGCGAAATATGTTCAATATCTTTTTATTCAAGTTTCAATTAAAGCGAAATTTTTAAGTAAAAATCGAGTTTTACTACGTTATCTTTTACGATATGGAGTTCCAATATCGGCAAACTTAATTCAATTATAATATAATGCCTGAATTCGTTTGGGAGGATGTAAAAAACTTAATGCCAACTTCATTGCAGGTCCGTTCCATTGCGCTTGAGAGTTTACTGAGCCTGTGTCTGTAGTTTTCAATTTATGCATTCAGAAATATGTTTTTCAAAATCGGTTAAAGGAATTAAGAAGCTCTTCGGTATTTAAAAAGGATGATAGAATCAGAGTCGAAAATTATCGCTCCGTAGGAATAATGTGTAATTTTGCTGAGGTGTTGGGGCGAGTCCTTCAGGAACTTCATTTTATGAAGCGACAGGGTTTTAGCTCTGGAAGGTCTACTTTGATGAACCTTCACACTATAGCGCAAGAAATCTCAGAACGTACTGATTCTGGAACTTAGGACGATGTCGTTTACACAAAATTTTTCAAAGCGTTTGATTGACATGAGCATGCTATTCTACTTTCTAAATTTGGGATCCTCGTTTTAATGAAAATCTTAATATATTTTTTGAAAACTATCTATTAACCGCGGTCATTGATCAAATAATTTGGTAGTTACGTCGAGTGTTTTTCCCAAGGGTCCATTTTAGGTCCCGTATTTTTTAATGTTTTCTTTAATGATATCACTGGAGCGTTAAAAAAAAGTGCATATGCAGACGTTTTAAATATTTTTCGGGACATTTGAGCCTTGCAATTGATCTCGTGAAATATAATGCTTGGTGTCTAAAAAACAGACTGCTTCCAAATATAGAGAACTGAATTAAGAAGTAAACCTCCTTTGATGTATAATTATGGGATGAACACTTCTTTCTAAGGCGAGTTGACTATACTATACTGAAGTAATAATTTATAGTCTATCGTAAATTATTAAAATAGTCTAAGATTTACCCCTGCGTTACCGCTACACTGCGTTACTGCAAAAAGGTAACGCAGTTGTTGGATTGGTAATGCAGCAGTAATTTTTAAACATTTATTGAAATTAACTGCAGTCCTATAACGGTACGTAGTTTTTATAACTACCACTAGAAAGAAAGCTTAATATCTAATAGCATTTACCAATAAACAAATGAATGACTGATATTACTGGATATTACGTTTGATTGAAGACTTATATTTGTTTATCATATTAATTATGTAGTATCAAGATCTTACCAAATCTTGGGCTCTCAACTTAGATTGTAGTCAATAATTCAGGACGCTCCAAGTCATAAGCACATTATATTATTCTCTTTTATGAAACAAGTTAGAACATGCCCTAGCTATCTGGCATCAATATTACCATGTATACTTTTATCTTAAGCTTTAAATCTGATAGGTTCTACCCACAGATTTAAAGGAAAAGAAAATATAAAATTAGGTCACTTAACTTACATATATACAATTAAAAATCAAATATATGTTAACCAATATGCAATTAAATAATAACATACGTGATTGACCTTTTCAATTTTAATAAATATACACTTATTTACAGGTTCCCGGGTACACATCGGAGTGGACAACATTAACTGACGACCAACTAGAACAAAAAACTGCCCGCTTAGAACTTACCGGTGTGGGCGGTAGCTGGGACCCACTGCGAATAAGATGTGAGGCTTCGCTTTTTAGGTTATACCGTGCCAATAGTCTTATGGTGGAAGTCAAACCTGACACTCCTCAACCAGCATCTGTGCTCCTAATGGGGCCAAGCTCAAACGGTAAGTTACTTATCTTTCATTATTTTCTATCTATCTAGGTATTGTTTACAAATGCTCGAAATTTTGTAAAGGGTTCCTCTTGTCTATTGCTTTCTCAGTTTATTCTAAAACCTCTTTGGATTGATCTGAAGTTCATTGTTTTTAAAATAACAAAAAATTGCATTTTTAGTATCAATTTTTTAAAATAAATACCGAACTTAATTTTGGGAGAAAATCTACAAAAGTAAATAAACCAAAAGAATATGCCTAATAAATTTTAAGTAAATCAAAATAAAAAATACAGAGTGTGTCAATAAAAGTAATGTTTGTTATTTTCAAATTTCTCAGAACCTATATATTAAACATTCTGTAACTCTAATCTCGAATGAATGAATTCTTATCTTAAATATTTTTTAAGGTTTGACATAAATTTGACATTTTCTTATACCAAATATTAGAGTTTATTTTTACATATTTGAGGCTGTTTTATAACTAGTGTCGGGGCCAGGGTGTCCCCCCAAGTTTTCTTTTGTGTACTTATATACTTACTAAGTTTTAAGTGCGACGCTTAGTTTGCGAGATAATTGCTGTTAAACAATGAAAAAATGTAATTTTTGCGATTTTTAAATGCTATTAACTTTTGACTAAATGAACTCTTTTCAATTTTCTTGACAACAATCGAAAATTTGAATCAGCATCTACAAGTTAAAATCAAATGCAATACGAAAAAGTTACGTTTTAATTGTTTATTTCGGTTATAAACAAATGGCTTTCGGTCGTCCCGTATGGCGTGCGGAGGGAAGCCTACTTGCAGGCGTTTCGCGCGTCCAATTCTATTGAACTACATATTCTGAAGGCATTTTACGTCGTATTTATCCAGATACATTGTTTGATATTATGTATAGATACACTATTTGGCTTCGTGCGAGAAGCCGATCTTTTAATTCCAGAAACAATTAATACTCTGATTTCCCCGGCAGATGAATTAATAGCGGCTTGTGCTAATTGTTCAGTTTTCAGTACAAAAGCCTGTCAGTGCAACCGCTGGGGCATACCTTGCTGCAAATTTTGTTCGTTCATGAAAAAACAAACATGCAATAATAAACACAATCTAAAATAGATATGGATTTTACTCTGTGTAATGCCTCTTACACCATTGTTTACCAAAATTCCATAAATTTCATTAGGTATTAATTAGCATCGACATGTATACAAATTATATACGATAAGTGCTAGTAGAACTACTTAAAAAATTGCCATTTTTCTGTTTAATAATAATGAAATTATCGAATAAAATATGTTTTTAGAGTCCATCTAATGCAAGGCGGAAAACATTCGATTACGGTTACGATGTATTAAGTATACTCCCCTTGTTCGCGCGAGGCGCCTGCGAGTAGGCTACCCTCCATGCGCCACACTGGACGGCGCTTACATGTAAGCGGTCGAAGGCCATTTGTTTATAGCCAAAATAAACAATTAGGACGTAACTTTTTCATATGGAATTTGACTGTAGCTTGTAGTTGCTGATTCAAAATTTCGATTGCTGTCAAGAAAATTGAAAAAAAATCATTTAGTCACAAGTTATTAGCATTCAAAAACCGAAAAATCACATTTTTTAATTGTTTAACATCAATTATCTAGGAAACGAAGCGTCGTACGTAAAAGTTAGTAAGAACCTTTTTTGCTTAAAATAAAAGAATACAACCCAATTGGTTTTGCGAAAATTGCATTTTTAAAGGTTTAAACAATTATTTGTTTATAATAATATTATCCCTACTCAAACGAACTTCCACCCTAAAAATTATTGTACAGAGACTCAAAAAATATAAAAAAAAGGTTGGGTTCATATAAATTAAATGGGCCACTGCGGACACCTTGGCCCCTACACTGAAGAAGATGGATGTTAGAAAAAACGATTTTTTTTTAGACTCCATTATCTCAAAAACTATAAAATATATGTTACTCAAATCTACAAAAATTTTAGTTTTACAAAAAATAAAAGGATTCATATCTACGGTGTTTTACTTCCTGCTATTCCACTTTTTTGACGCATCCTGTATAGTCGCAAATATTTTTAAAATGGGTGCATTTAGGAATTTTATATGATAGTGAATATATGATGAATACGTCGTCCAGTCGTTTATCTACCTTGTATACAACACGCCTCCTTTCTTCATTCAGTGGTTTCCTATCTTCATGTTCCTAGTTTCTATTTCTCTATTTTCTTTTGATGCAGTACAGTGTTCAAAAAAAAACTTAAATTTAATGCAAATTTAATGTCCATTCTACATTAAATTTAACAATTTTGTACCTAAAATCGTGAATAATTTACATTTACTTTAAATCTAAAGCAATTCATTCAAATATCGGTTCGTTGCACATTAAATCTGATTAAATGATATCTTAAATTCCAATAAAATAACTGAAAAGATATTTCAACTTTCTGTACATTAAAATTAATTTACATGTACCTTAACATTAAAGGAATTTACATTAATATTCATGGTACATTGTATGAGATTCCGAGAGATGGCGCAACTCGTATTGAACTTTTTGTTTAGTATGATATAAGTTGCTTAAAGGAGTCAATTTTCTTATCTGCCGGTACTGACAGAAACCAATGAGTTCGAAATCGGTCTACAGATGACAGTACACTATCTATGGGAAAAATTTCCATCTTTCCCTGGTAGCAAAATTTTTTGACCTTATATTAGTATTGGTGCCTTAAATATATGATAACATATCTTAAATTCAATAAACACTGGCTGTATATTTAATGCACATGGTCACCTTAAAAAGTAATGATCAAAACTTTAAATTTAGGGTATGATTACATTGGATTTAATGGAATAAACTAGTTTAGAATAATGTAAATTATGAAATTTAATGCACTACATTAAACGCGTTTAATAAACGTTTATGAAAATTGCTTCCAGTACATTTACCTTAAATTTAATGCATATCCTTCTTTATTGTTAGACATTTTTGTCAAATATTGTTTCAACCTATTTTTGGAAGAAAAATGGCTTAAAATACTTTTTGTATAACAATTTAGCTATGTTACCCTCGTACCAAAAAAAGAGCAAATATAGTTAATTTTAACCTGAAATTTTCAAGTCATCTGAAAGCACCAACGCTATTTCAAATGTGCGAAAAAGGTTTTTCGGACCAATTTCATTATTTGTTTAGTATATATTCCCATTACTTACTACATTTACAGGCCTGACTTTTTATTTCAAAAGAACGAAAGAAATTTAGGGGGCGATAAGCTAGCTTAGGTCATTTTATCGGGTAATAACATTAGCGGACAAATCTCCTTTAATCTTTAAGTTCAGATAAAGCATTTTATCCTAAGTGCTTGAACCTTTTAGGAGTAAGTAAACCGTAGGTTTTTTTACTTTTACAGGTGCCATTCATGCAGAGTTCGTGTCTGAATTTTACCTGTTAGCAATTGTAGTAATATGTATTTTATTTACTACATGAGGGAATGAAGTGTGGATTTGCTGAAGAGTGAAATCCAATGTAAGTATTTTAGATATTGCATTAGAGTATGATTAGATAAGAATATTATTTAGCCATTTTATTCAGCTTTATAATAGGTATCACAAATACCCACTAGAATTGCTTAAAGTAAAAATAACATTTCAAAAAGTTGGTGAAAGTTGTTTACGTAAAGTAATTAAAATAGAATAGCTTTACTTCAAGTATTTGGAAAGTAAAATGAGAAACGTTGTCTAAAATAACACAGGCATACAAAAAAAGTATCTTTTCAGGTAGACTATACTCATGTACCCCCAAAATAGTTTGACGCGCTGAAGCCAAATCTGGGGATCAAATAGCCTCGTCAGAGTTTCAGCGAAAAATACTCAAAAATGACAAAATTGAATTTTTCTCGCAATAAACGATAATTCTGACTACTCAAATGAAAGTGGCTTCCCTCATGCTTGAGCTCCTAGTCGCGTCAAAGAAGTCTTTCTTCGAAAGTCCTCAAGAACTGCTCTGATTTTGATGATTTTTTAAAGTTTTGTTTTTTATATTATTTAAAATCAGAAACCTTTTTGAGCAGGAACAGAATTATTTATAATGTTTATACAATATCTATGAAATTTATATAAAAAATTTCGTTTTGCCTGAATTTTTTTGAAAAAAGGAGCAGGAAAATTATAGATGCTGTGGATTCAAATCTAATTTTAGCGACGATCGTGGTTTTTGAGAAAAAGTTATGACGAACTTCGCCACTATTTAATTAAGACTTGGCCTCCTATTCTCTTTCGCACTTCGATAACGCTAGAATGAGGAAAACGTCGAAATACATACGATATTTTTGTGCAATGTGAAATGAATGTTAATGATGTTACTAAGTTTTTCTACATTATTGATGGTAGTATGTTACTTCATAGATTAAAATGGGCACAAAATTAAAAATTTACTAATATTTGTCAACGGTACATTATATATTTATGTAATAACTATGGCACTAATGTTAAAGTTGTTTTTGACGGATATAATAATAATGGAACAAAAGCGACTGAGAGAAATCATAAAGATATACATAATACCTCAATCGATTATTTATTGTAAGAATATATTGGTTTAAATACAACTAAAGACAACTTTTTCGGAAACAGCAAAAATAAAAATAGGTTTATTAATCTTGTCTGCAAAAAACGGGCTGAAAATATTAATGAATGGAGTCAAAAAGAAAGTGATGTGGATCGTTTAATTGTAAAACCAATTCTAGAATGTTCCCTTGTTGATGTAGTTGTAGCAGAGAACATTGATTGATGTTAGTGTTATTGATGGCTTCATAACCTATGCTTCTACCAGATAAAATACTTTTTTGCATACCTGTGTTATTATTGCGAATATTTAAGTTTCGTTGACTGAGCCAATGACATTTTATCGATGGAAAAAGCTTATTTAGCTTTCAACAATCGAGAACAATGCTTTAGAGTCCAATCTATGCTGCCAAATTGTGTTTGCTAGGTATGGCGGTAATGGCGAGTTGTAAGCCACCTGTCAATTTCAGACTATTTATTTCTTTAAATGATTGTTTAGTTATATTGTATATTTCTGGTTGAAATATGAGAACAGTATCATTAAAATGACTCGATTCTTGAACACAAAAAATTTTAAACATTCTTAAACAGTACCATAGAGTAGTTGTTATATATGTAATTCTCCTTTTAGGCAGAGAAAAGGAAAATATATACAAACAGTTTATTTCCTGTAAATACCGCTCTGGTCCTCTCTCCATACTTTTTTAGATCACTTTATAATCTCGTCAGTGGAGCTATATCGGAGCGAGAGCAACATTTGCAGGAAATAACTGATATATGAAATATAAAGATATGGCAGTAGGATATTCCAATCTGCCGCATACCGACCTCGATGTCATATTGAAAAATATCGCCAGTCGAAGGACATCTATGAATCACTGGAGTAGTAAGAAATTTTTCTAAAAAAACAAAATTTCAAGAAATCTATCTGCCGTATTTGAGTAGTTGTTATATATGTAATTCTTCTTTCAGGCAGAGAAAAGGAAAAATATATAAATAAATTGGTTGTATGAATTACATATATAACAACTGTTTAAATACGGCAGATAGATTACTTTATTTCTTGCTGAAACTTTGATATTTTAAAAAAATTTCTCACTGCTCTAGTGATTCATAGATGTCGTTCGACTGGCGACTACAGACTAACATTGAAGTCGGTAGGTGGCAGGTTGCAATATCCTACCGACATACTTTGAAATTTTTATTTCATATATCAGTTATTTCCTGCGAATGTTGCTCTCGGTCCGATACAGCTCCACTGACGAGATCATAAGGTGATCGAAACGCGTATGGAGAGAGGACCAGAGTGGTATTTGCAGGAAATAAACTGTTTGTATATAGTTTTCCTTTTTTCTGCCTGCAAGGAAAATTACATATTTAATAACAATTTAAATACGGCAGATAGATTTCTTTATTTCTAACTGAAATTTTGATTTAAAAAAAAGTATCATAGAGTGTTATGTTCAGTAATATTACAAAACGTTCTTATTATAATTTTACTCCTATCGTATATGAATAACCATTTTTTCATGCCCGATAGTCCGTCGAGTACTGCCGACAATTTTTTTTTAGATAGGTTATTCCATTTCTGGGAATATTTTTTGTGATTTTTAAAGTATTTTCTTACTATTTTTAGTCTTTGTTGCAGTTAAGTGAATTAACCAGAAACAGTGTGCCTAAATATTGTGGATTATGTCGAAATTTAATTATTTATATCAAGATCTAATCTTTCACGGTTAGATCTTCTAATTTGTACGTTGGGTATGACATGCAAATGGTGAATAATTAATTATTCAATGACTATATGCTGTAAACTACTACTCTCATGTCCCACTCCCCCACAAATTTGTTGGCGTGATGCAGGATTCTATTTACAATTCACTGTCAGGGTCCATCGATAAAATGTCATTTGGTAAGCGATTTCTTGCAATTGGTCGAAAGCCATGCTTCTTTAAGGTGATTTTGTTGTTATTCAACAACCCACACCAATGTTATTACGTTACCAAGATATGTATTACTTCTGATTTTCGACTAACTGTAGAGCAGACATAAAACATTCATGGTTCGGGCTCGTTTTGTACCATGGTATATCTTAGAAAATTGACTTTTGTATTATTTTTCTTAAAGACACAAGTCAATAATTTTTTCTTTCATCACTTTAGGGGCATAATTTTAAAAAAAACAAACATATATAGTGAAAATTAGAATACCATAGGGATAAATATACATAAAACCATCTTTTTACTCAGTTTATGTACTAAATTATGTTTTCTTCGGTAGATACGTTTTTTTTTTTTGAAAGAAAATTTTCATTACTATTTCTATAAATTAAATAGATAATATTTTACATCAAAAAGAAAGAAATAAGATATTTATGTGTTCTTGTTATTCAGATAAGGCTGTTCTAATGTCAAGAATAAATCTTTCCCTTCCCGACTCTGTTAAATAAAATATGTTCTAGTTAATTTGCAGACAAAACAATAACATTTTCTGTTTTAAGTGGGTGAAGCTTGATTGAAATTGTGATATGGTAATAGTCAAACGTGGGAGGATTTATGTAGGTCGAGCTTCTGCTATAATATTACTTTAGAATGTGGGAGAATATGTCGCATTTATATTTATCCCTATCATAAAATATATTTTGATTTTCACTTTATAAGCTAATAAAAAAGTCATACTTAATTTTTCTTTCCAGGGATGCAGAACCAGGCATATACCGAAAAAAGAAATCTGTGATACTAATATATAGAACAATTTAAAATTTGTAAAATAAATATAGAAATATGTCTTTAAGCGTTTTATTTGCCCTGGAAATATTTAAACAAAAACCTTCGACGTAGTCTATATTTTCGAAATTTTCCCTTTCACAAGATTTGTTTAGAAATCTATTCATTCTCATTTTGTTTTACTTTTTTCTTGGTAACTAAATTACTTAAATATAGTTTCTATTACAATGTTTCTATTAATTATTTTATTTTTATAAGACCAGTCCGAATGAGGTTAGCAACACTGTGATGAGCAGCAGCATTATATTACTGTTCGTCCATTACAGAATCCATTCCATTCCTTTCGAACTTTAAAGTACGGTTGACAACATAGGGAGGAGACTGATTATCAGCATAAAGAAGTCTGACTATAAGATTTTGTGCCATTTTGATTGCTCAAACAGGCTAGCAACTAATAAATATTTTGCCTTTCTATTTCTCTAATATAAAATAACCCACCAATAAGGTTTTCTTATTTTCCACAACTACATGCTTTCTCCAAATTAATATTTTATTACTCCTATCCAAGCTTTTCAATATGGTGCAAATGTCCATCCATCACAATATTTTTTCTTTCTCCTGCCTCAATATATATATATATATATATATATATATATATATATATATATATATATATGTTATGCTGGATGTTCTCACGAATGTGTGTGTAATCGAAGATTTTCGGGCATTCCGTATATGTGCTGAGTCCTTCTCAGGACTATAAGACAGCTAACGTTTCGGTTAAATTACATTCACCATTTTTGAGGCTCACTGTACGGCATCTGTGGGCGAACTGACGCTTGCGACTCGGGTTGTCGATCCTGTGGGTATGTGAGGTGCATTCGTTGGCCGGAAGGTTCTGGCCAATTAGGTTGCGAGACCTGTTGCGTGTTATCGGCCCTGTTGCTATTGTTTGAGGGCGTATTACCAAGTTGTGATCCGTTTCGTTATTATCTATTACTGCTGTTTCGTAAGCAGATTTTTCAATTAGGCAGTAGCTGGCTACCATCTCTGCTATTTAAGTTGTTGGACCTCTTTGCAATTTCGATGGCCTCACTTACATCTCGATAGCGTTGTCGTTCCTGAAAAATGTATCTCATTTCTTGTGTTTAACAAGTATTGGGCCAGTGCAGAAGAAATTGTTTCTTGCTTGACAACGTTGTCAAAGGCACCATAGACAAAATCGCAAAAATTCTCAAGAGACAATATTGAAACCATCATCACCACAGACCGTAAAGTAAAAGATCTCCTGCCAACACCTAGAGAAAAAAATCTCACCAGAAAACCAAGGAGTGTACGAAATTCTATGCGCTTATCTTACGTATGCTAAACCAACCGTAAAATAAGCGCCAGAAGAGACGAACATATAAACGCTGTCAATATTACAATTTAACAAAGTAGACAAAACCATTACATGTGCTTTCAAGCTTATTAATACTTGATATTAATTTTTAAAACTGAATTTTAATTTTCTCATATTTACTTAAATATCGCGGTTTATTTATTTAAAATTATTTTTTGCCAGTGTTTATTTAGTGAAGTAAAAAATATCTAAAAAACAAAATTTAATTAACTATTGGCTTTAGCATTCGAAATTATTCTGCGAATAAACATTGGCTTGATATTATTTTAATTTTTAAAAAGTTTGTGATAAAGATTTTCCATAAAAAAAAATATTTTTTTTATAACTAAAAAAATTTGCGTTTTCCTTAGACCAAACATACAAAATTTAATGATTCTAAGAGTTTTGAAACCAACGGTAATGCAATAATCAGTATTCAGAAGTCAAATTACAAACCAGATCACGTAGGAAATGCATAGTTGGTACATAAATGCTGGTTTTGCTGGTTTTGAATTCTACACAGGCGTTCTAACACAAAATTATATTTATCTGAACACAACCAGAGTTTTCAAATCATAAAACGTATTATTCGTGTTATGAAAGTTGAAATTTACAATGTTAGAAAGCGTGCTAAAGAATAAGGAAAGTTATTAATGGAAAAAGTAGAGTAGAAAATTGAAATGATTATCCAAGCAAAATTTCATTTTAAATACATTACCAGAGACGGAGAAAATAAAAAGACGTAGTAATGGGTGTTGTTATTCAAAATGATGAGAGTTTACACAACAAACAGTGGCGGCTGGTGCAATAAAAAAGTTGGGGTTGTAATTCCAATGGTAGGTATAAAAATAAATATCTTTAAAAATTGAGTTAGTATGAAAAAGAAGGTAGTAAATTTTATTAATATAACAGTCAAAACAAAATGCACGTATAACTTACTGTGTGAAGTATTTATTAAGAAAATCTATACGCCGATCTTTGGCATTAATAAACTTATTAATAATCCGCTGATTGAAATCAGGTAAGCTTTCGATAAGATCCCTTTCTTTAGAAAGCATTGCCAAAGCAGAAAGTCTTTCTTGGCTCATAGTATCCCATAAAGACGTTTTTACCCTTTAAGGGTAGAAAAGCATCGTTGTGCTTCAGCTGATGGTATCAGAATATTAAAATTTTTAAAAGTTTTAGAATTTCACTAAATGTCTCACTTAGCTCGATATTTTGCGAAAGATAGTTATAAAGTCATGTCTCGAAATTGTTCTAAATTCTTTAGTTTCACATATGACGGTCAGTTCTGTATGGAGATTTTGTTCGATAAAAAAGCGTACTATAGTCGATATACTGTTCCGAAAAAAAAGACTAGCTATTACCAAGTGACCTAAACAGTTAAATCGCTCTTTTGCTTGACAAATAATTATGTCACAAACTTCACGGAATTATCGAGCTTACGTCGTTTTGAAGTAGATGAAGATGGCTCAACGTCGTTTAAGGTAATATTATTTCTAATTTCTGTTAATTTTGATTCAAATGATAATATGTTTCTATTTGCGCTATCAGCGTCAATTTGTCTTGTTGGAAACTTACCAAATAACAAATCAACTTATGGCATTATTTTGTAAAATAAGTTTAACCATGAAAGGAAACTCTTGCTTTTGAGAATTTTGACTTACCTTGATGACTAATTCGTGGTACTAGCGTTTCTACTGTCATCTAAGATTTTCTCCATTGTCTCTAGAATGATGTCTTTGTATCCGAATACGGTACAAAGAACTCTAGAATTAAAATTGCATCTTGTTGGGGTCTCATTGATCTTAGTTAGAATTTTGTCGACGGTTGAGATCTGCTTCTCATAATAAAATATATATACAACTCCTTTTATTGCAGTTTTTAACTCTTCTTCCAACGAGGTTTTTCGTCTGTCTGTGATCGAATGTAGCTTATGAGTACTAACAATTCCAGTCTTTTTTTCTTCTGCAGTATTCGGCACATAGTAGATTTTTCAACTCCTGTCATGTTGGAACACACCTCACAGAGCTTTTAACATTATGTAGTTATTGATATCTTAAGGCATCATAAACATTCATCGTAATAAGTTTTTCGTTGAGGAAAAAATGCCTTGGTTTAACGATTTTGGAATAAATATAGAGGTGGAAGGGTATCTCACTAATCTCAAATAATATATAAAAACAAGCTCAAACAAGATAAATCACTAAGGACACACTGTAGGGTGTACTTTGTTCACTGACGGAAATTAAATTGAAATGTCAGAAACTTTATTGTTGCAGTAAATTTATAAAAGCTTATAATATTTAAATATAATTAGACTTACGGCACTCCTCAGTTATCTACGGCACGAGAGCAGGTACGTTGGAGGTTTCGGTAACAGTTTTATTACTCTGTCTAGTTCTTGACTAGAGTATAGGAATGTGTATGCTTGTGATCACCCCCCCCTCCAAAGAGCTTTGAGTTCAGGAAAATAGAACCGATTCTGCCTTTTATATTAGGAATGTGTGTGCTGCTGGCATCCCCCCTCTCCAAGAGCTTCAAATTCAGATAAATAGACCCGACGTTGCCTTTTACACTAGAAATGTCTCCCGTCGACAAGTTGCTTTCGCTTGCCATATTGTACTTTTATGATATCACCAATTCCCCAAAGAGAGAGGCTGGATCCGCTCTTGGGCTGCATATGTAATCGCTCGTCTCACCACAGTGGTGTATAATCAATTCACCATCTTTGGTGAGAGCCCCATGTTTTCCCGCACAATCTTCTTACAATCACAAAAGTTGTTACCGATTTTCTTGTAATCTTTTCCATATGGTTATTCCAGGTCGGTCTAGAGTTCAAAATTACCCCCAAATATTTAATTTCCTGGTATTGTGTTTTTTGTAGGATTATGGGACCGAAGTTCTCCACTTTCTTACGTTTTGTAAAGGGAATTATAACATTGGGAACTTATATTTAGTCCTTGCTGCCCTACCCATCTTTCTGCAATCCTGAGAGCCTGTTGCATTCTTTCTTTACCAGTTGTGTTAAATTTACCTTGGGTTAAGATTACCAAATGATCAGAGTACCATAGTACTGAGTGACACTCTCTTCTTAGAATTTGCAAAAGCCCATCCATTACCAGGTTCCAAAGCAGTGGAGAGAGAACTCCCCCCTGCAGACATCCCTTAGTTACCCGCGCCATCAGCGTTTCTCCAAGCAGTTCTGTGTAGACAATCCTGTCTTTTAATATGTTTTCTACCTGCAACAAGTCTCTTCTAAATTGATATTCCTTATTGCCGTGGTGATTGATTAAAATGATCAAGTGCTCCTTCTATGTCTAGAAATGTTCCTAGAAGCCCTTCTCCGTTTTCCAGCGTATTGTTCATTTCATTAACCAGTTCTTAAAGCGCTGTTTTTGTAGATCTTCTGGTCCTGTAAGTATGCTGGTTTTGATGAAATGGGCTGTTTTCCATTATATCGTCCCTAACCTGCCTATCTAACAGCTTTTCGAGAGTTTTGAGAATAAGGGACATTCGACTTTTTGGTCTAAATGCATTTGTTAATGAATAGTCTGGGTTCCCAAGTTTCGGTATAAATGCCATTCTGATTAGCCTCCATATTTTTGGTACATATCCTAGGGCTAGAGTAGCCCTTAATATGTAACCAAGTTTGCTAATTAGCAGGTTTGGACCTTGCTGTAGCATAGCCTGATAAATCCCCTCCGGTCCCGGTGATTTATATGGTTTAAATGAGTTTATGCCCCATTGTGGAGTGGTTAACAAAAATTAGGTTATTATAATCCAGCATAGTTTGATAAAAATTACCCTTCGATATTATAAAAGTAATTGCAGCTAATTAAGTCTAATCGTAAAAATAAAAGATCCATTTTTATCAAACAATTCGTTTCGTGAATGGAAACCATTTATATCAAAGGAACTTCAATTAAGTAATTATTTTAATTAAATATTTACACAACTTAACTAAAACAGAAATATACAGTTTTAAATGGTGTTAGTTTTAAACTACCATTAGGTTTGACAAATTGTTGATAATTTACCGTTTATTCTGTGAAACATTTATTTTAACTAAACTACACTAGTAATAATAATTAGTGCAAATGACGTGGCGGGTTTTGTTTGTCAGGAACTAAATAATTGGTAATGGGAACTATAAAATAAATGGAAACCATTTTCTCTTTTACGTGATGGATGTATTAAATAATACTAAGGTATATGTGATACTACTGCTCGGTAATTAAATTAAGTAGGTGTCATCATATAACTTGTAAGGCTTTTACCGTAAAAGCCTTTATGTATCGAATACTTTCATGAATGTTTACTCATCTATTAATATATTTTTAGAGTCCTATATAGTTATCTAATTGAAGTTTTGGGAAAAAAAGGTTAAATCTTTCAATACATCAACTGGCAATAATATGATTTTTTTAATTTCGAGTTTATTTAAATTACTTTGTAATATTTGTAGATATCCAATAATTTATTATTATAATTACAAAAATAAAAAAGTATATATTTAGATAGATGGGTAATGGATTCTTGCCGCCGGGTCAGTTCGAGGTGATTAATTATTATTGATTTTTTTTTCGGAGAAAAAAGGTTATTTTGCTACATCGTATACTAAAGCAAGGAAGCTTTAAAATTGGCAATAAAGAAGAACTATTTTATATTTCATTTCTATTATCTGTTATTTTAATCAATAAAAAAAAAATGCTGCCAAATAAGGTATAAGGGAATGAAAGGAAATGGAAATCGGCCAGCATTGTAAAAAACCAAACAAAAACTCTTTTTTTTTTTACCAGGAACCTTTCTGTAAATTACCAAAAAGGCACATAAAGGAAGAGCTCCAGAGCTGGTGACGAAATTAGATAAAATTATGGTGGAACAAAACCCTTGGTGTAGACATCACCAAATAGAGCAATAATGCTTCTTGATCGCCAAAAAAAGGGATATTATAATTAAAATAAACTTTTTCATGCTGAGATACTATCTCAAAGAGGTGGACAAAGCTGAGGATGAAATTTACTGTTTCGGCGATCGTGCAGCATGGTACTGTTCTACAAGCGACTTAAACTTCTTGAAGGAGTCACCTGGACGCCCGAAGAAATAAAGCACTTACCTCCGGAAACCTTACAGACTTCATAAAATGTCGAAATATTCTGGACTTCTATTAGATTAGAGTAACGTACAAAGATCCTATAGTTGGAGGTGTTGTAGAGGAAAAAAAAGTTTACAATAATTTCGAGGTTATTCACTTTTAAGGCTTTTTTAAACTTTATTTTTATATATCGAATACTGAAGCTCGGGAGACCTGGCCATAAATAAAAATTAGTAAAATGCTATAAAATTTAAGTGATTTCATTTTATGTTTCAACAGATAGGTAAATTTTTCCATTATGTGTTATTTATGTATTATTTTTAATCAATACTTATAGAAAAAATTTGGCTTCCAAATATTGAAACTTCTTTAATTAAATACTTAAATTAGTAAGTGAATTGTTGTTTTCAGTACCAAGTTATGATATTACCCTTCTTTTTATCACATTGTTTGTATAAAAATCTTCTATTACTTCATCTCATCCCATTTTACTTGGGATTGATTTTCCCAGTCCTATTTTGCCAAAAGCCTCGATGAAGTATTTCTTTCTTAGATCTTTATTAACCACAGCATGGTTTTAGGATTATAGAAAGTCGGATAGGGCGGGAAAAACTTTAATATCACTTCCCGAAATACTACCGCAGCCCTTTTTATAAAAAAGTAGAGGACCTTAGTCCCATTATCCTGCTATCTAACTCTCTTCAGAGGTTAAATATCTGGAGTTAATTTTAAATTTCCTGTTAATCTAGAACAAGCATGTGGAAAAAGTCATCGAGTCTTTCACCTAATATAGTGCATTAGCTCTGCAACAGTGTGGTGAGACCAGCGGTTACAGCGGTTGGTATAGTATAGTAACCCAACAACTATGTCCAAGCTAAACGACATAAAAATAATTACTTGCTTGAGCCTTACAGGAGCTGAAAATCGACCCCGACTTCAACTATAAAATGTATTTTAGACAGGGACAAAACATCACGCAATAAAATTAAGAGTTCTGAGTTGGAGATGGAAACAGACCATATGATCTCAGGTTTACAGTGTATCATTACAAGAGACCGTTTGAGGTCAGTATAAAGGATTGAAAAGTATGGAGTATGATGTACCTAACTGGTATACAAAAATCAAAGAAGATTCCGGAGCTAGAATATATGAATTACAACCTAGAAAAGACCCGAGGCTCTCATTAAGCAGATTCTCAACAGTATTTCAGGATGAAATATATGCAATTTTATGATGCCTCTGTGAAATATAAGAAGATTTTACATTAAAAAATGAATCGATATTGTTTTTGACAGTCTAGTAGCCTTGGCTCTCAAAGGACAAAATTTATTGTTTAGAACGGTTAGAAAATGTAAATTAAAAACCATTCCAAGGTGAGTTCCAGGACACTAAAGCGTACATGGAAATGAAAAAGCTCATCGACTTAGTGTATTATTTCCGAATCGGCTTTTGATCTGCTGAGGCGCATAAAACGTCAAGTCGTTAGACCACGAATCAAAAAAGAACATAAAAATTACTGGGCTGGCAGACAGGGATAAAATACAGCAAGCCTTTGATAGAGAGTCCAGAAGACTCTAAATTATCCAGAAAACTACTCAAAGTAAGCAAGAACCAAGTAAGGTTATTCACAGATATAATGACTGCCGCCACATTGACCATCAAAGTTCACTTGCACAAAATTAAAAGCGACGCGGTCGAGTTAGGACAATGGTAAATCACATTATATGTTATTCCGAGCAATTAGATCGGAAAACTTTCGGATAAATAAACTTGAAACCAAACGAGATTTCACACTTATCCCTGGGCCGATCTGTATAAATTAGGTCAGAAAGACAAGGTAATAAAGCAGGTGTAAGTATCTAAGGTGAACACAATAGGCCTACTCTAACCAAGTATGTCAAGTCAACTATAACAAATAGTTATGAGAGCGGGGTTCTATGATATTCTGATCAAGCTGTTTTTAGTCCTTAGAAATGATTCATTCGCCAGAGAACTCCTGAAAATGGCCGCCCAGAAATATCCTGCTAAGAGATCCTTTTGATCGACAATGACGTCAAACTACCAGTGGCTGTTTACCAAAGGATCTTTACGCTGCACAGGTGTACTTTTTTGGAAAATATTACTATAACGCCAAACCCAGTGTTTTTCTTTAATTTTCTAGTTACGGATGTTATTTTGTATGAACCCTTTATGGGAGAATTTTTCAATATATCTTTCAGTGTTATTTTTCGCTGAGCATTTCAACATACTCATTTCAGTAGTATGCAGGGGCGGATCCAGCCTCTCTCCTTGGGGGGGGGGGGGAGGCGGTGATCTCACAAAAGAATAATATGGCAAGCGAAAGCAAGTTGTCGACGGAGGAGGGAGAGACGTCAGCAACATTCCCATTTCTAGTGTAAAAAGCAGGGCCGGGTCTATTTTTCTGAATTCAAAGTTATCGGGGGGCGACGATCGCAAGAAATACAAGTTGTCGATGAAGGGGGGAGATGCCGATAGCATACACATTCCTAGTATAAGAGGCAGAATCGGGTCTATTTTCTTAAACTCGAAACTCTTGGGGTTGGCGATCCCCCCTCCCTTGTATCGCCTGGTAACATATAGTTTTTTTATCTGCCATGTCCATAAAACCTTACAGATGTCCGACCTACTACTCCGTCCAATATCATCCATACCTTATTTGTTCTCTGAGACATATTTGCAATTTTACTACCTGGTATTAAAGAGAATCAAGATATTTATTATTTTTCTGGGATCTCTGTTCTACCTACATGAAATTTGTAGTTCATCAAACACTTTTTGTTTGTGTTTCATAGATTTTCAAACCACTTTACATCAGTGCCTTTTGGAATTCTTGAACATTTTCTAAAGATGTTATTTATTTTTACAAAGAATACCGATAGTGTTAGCTTTTAAAATGTCCTACAGAAGTGGTTGCGGTATAGATTTGGTTTTGTCGGGTTAGTGTAAAGCCTAGGTGTTTTGTAGTCCGTGTAGTAGTCTCAGTAACAAACTAGAGATTTTGTACAGCTTCTACTTTTGCAACATAATGTCTTTTAGTGCTTTAAGGTTGCAACACATATACTGCAAAATAAGGCAAGATGCTTTTCTTTTTTTCGTTTCGTACTCAAGAGAACATTTGGCTGTCAATTCATTTGTGGAATTCCAACTTTCCTTTTTTACAACAGGAACTAAACGTTCAACTTGTTCTATAAGGATTTCAACAATTTTACCGAATTTTTGCCGAAATTACAACATGCATAGGTTCATCAAATCTCTGATATTTTTTGCACTTTTGTCAATATTTTAGACTCGAAACAGAATTTCTTTGGCAAATTTCAGTATCGGACGTCATATCGATAGCTTGGCTTTAGTTCTGAGTCTTAAACTGCATTATTTAGACTATTTGTTTAATAATATCAAAACTCTTCGTTTATAGTGTCATCTACCATAGACATTTGCAAAAGAATATTACAATTCAGGTTGGTAGTAAGTAGATTAATGTTCTATATATCGATATCTTTAAAAGTCATCCGGATTTGAAATGGTTATTCTTGTAAGTTATGTTATTTTTTATTATAGTAATATAAAAAATACTAACAAACTGGATTTTTATTTAAACTTTTATATTAAATGAACTTAAAAAATTCAGATTTGTAGCGCAATCAATTATAATAGCAACCAAACAAAATAAGACAATAAAATTTTAAATTCAACGTCACAATGACATTGTGTATATACAAGTCCAAAACGATTAAATTCAGAATTAAAATCAATTAGTTATAGGAAAAAATTAATTTCAATTAATTTCACGAGTTTCAATTTTTTAATGACCTTTTTTCTAAAAAAACATATTATATCCGACATCCATGCGAATAATAATTAAAAAAAAAAGGCTAAAAAGTGAGAAACAACATTACAAATTTTTGAATGAAACTGAAATTGTTCAAGTCGGTGCCAAACTAATACCTGACACAATGTGATTTACATAAATACAAGGAGAAATACTTAATTTGTAATGGTTTTCTTACCGTAATTTGCATGTATCTTGAGTTAGTGCTTACTTGTTCATTTAGTAATAATTTGGTGTCAACTTCAGAAATTTCGTATTGGATTTACCATATTGATTTTTTAAAATAATTTTAAATTTGTAATTTATACCCTGAAAAGCCGCAGGTACGAATTTTGAACAAAATTACGAGATGTTAAATTTTTAGTTCTCCATATTGGATCGGCCATATTAGATCAGTCATATTGCCTTAAAAAAGAATTAATTCGTAATTCACAACCTCAAAGACCCCCTTTACCAATTTTGGACAAAATGGAGAGATGTTAAATTTTTAGTCTTCAATACTGGATATTGAATATTTTTAAAATAATTTTAAATTCGCAAGACACATTTTCAATAGCCTTCTTATATCAATTTCGGACATATTCGAGAGATGTAAAATTTTTAGTCCGCTTTTATTACATCCTTAATATTGATTTTTTAAAAATTTTAGATCCGTTGTACGGCCCCGAAAACTCCCCTATATCCATTTTGTAGAAAATCGGACCAAAATTTTTTTTGTCCTCCATATTTTCACCTCCATAATATTGACCACCACGGAAACATCCTGAATAAAATGCAAACATTTCATTCAAATTGGTATCGATGGACATATCTAAAAAAACATATAGCGATCACATTTAGAACCTCCTTGTTTTGGAAGTCAGTCAAAAATTAAATTATACTTTTTTGCGGAAGTGCTATCGAACAATACCTTTAAAAAGGTTGTAATATATTATACAAAATCAATACATTTTACTTAAATATTTCCTATATTTATAATTCCCATAACTAAACTACATTAATTTTTAGTATTTTAATTAATTCTTTGGGGATATATTTGTTAGTTTAAATAAATATTTTCGCATATAAATTATAAATGAATGTTAATTTATCCAATGTTGTGGAAGTTTGATTTATATCAAGCTAATAAAAAGGATCAAACTAGAAAATAAAAAAATATAAATGAGGGAGGTAACTAAACACGGGACTACTTGAATTTGTATAACTAAAATAAACAACTAATTTTATAGTCTTGTGAATAAATTACTCTGAAAGATTTTTAGGGTCCAATTATATATATATATATATATATATATATATATATATATATATATATATATATATATATATATAAAAGAAGACTCCAGCAATCTTGCAAACTATAGACTAATAACCAGATTTAGAAACAGTTTATGAGAGTAATTATAAACCTCTTAGAAGGAAAGCTCGACATATACCAACCCAATGAATAGGTAGGCTTCAGAAACAGCTGTACAACAATAAAATACCTCGACACTGTGAGAATACTAATATAATAGGCAGCAGAGTACAATATTCAAATATGAACTGCATTTATTGGCTTCAGAAAGGCTTTTGATACCGTAGAATTTTGGGTAATGATAAGATCTATAAAAATTAAACAAATAATCCAAAACGAATATAAGTCTGCATAAACAAACCCAAGAGATAAAAATTCACAAAGGCGTTAGACTAGGTGACATCATATCATCTAAATTATTTACTCAGCTCCAGGAGGATATATTCAAAGATTTGCACTGGGAGAATAACGGAATGAATATACCAAGAGAAAGGTTTAACAACCTCAGTCGCAAAGGATATAGTCTCCTTTGTTATAGATTGTGCGGAACTAAGGGACATGCTTAGAGAAATTCAACTAGAAGCAAAGAAGTTCGGCATAGAAATAAACGTCACAAAAACCTAGAAACGATTCATATAGATGAACACTAAGTAGGAAAGGTAAATTCGTATGTTTAGCTATGTCGAGAAATAACAATGGGAAAGAATTACCAAGAGTGCGAAATAAATCATAACATATGCTTTGGATGGGTTGCATATGGTAAAATGAAACACATCTTCAACTGTAACATTCTGCTAATATATATATATATATATATATATATATATATATATATATATATATATATATATATATATGTAATCGAAGGTTTTCGGGCATCCCGTGTATATGCTGAGTCCCTCTCAGGACTGTAAGGCAGCTGACGTTTCGGTGAAATCTCATTCACCATCTTCAAAGCTCACGTATGGCGTCTACGAGCGAACTGACGCCTGTGACTCCGGTGTTGTCGGTCCCGTGTGCCCGTCGGACGCCTTCGTTTTCCGAATGGTTCCGGCCCATCAGGTTGCGAGACCTGCTGCGCGTCATCGGCCCTGTTGCCAATGTTTGGGGTTGCGTTGTAATCTGTTTCGTTACTAAGTGGTACTGGTTGATGTTTTGTAAGCAGATTTTTCCAAGTATTAGGCACACGTTGGCTATCATCTCTGCTATTTAAGTTGTTGGGCCTCTTTGCAATTTCAATTTCTTCCCTTATAACTCTTGTGGACAGGTTTTCACATCTCGATAGCATTTTTGTTCCCGAGAAATTTATCTTATGTCCTGTGTTTAACCAGTGTTGAGCCAGAGCAGAAGAAGTTGCTTTTTGCTTGGCAGCGTTCATATGTTCGTCTCTTCTGGCGCTTATCTTACGGTTGGTTTAGCCTACGTAAGACGAGCTGCACTCTTCGCATGGAATATCGTAGACTCCCTGGTTTTCTAGAGGGATTCTTTCTTTAGGTGTTGGCAAGAGATCTTTTACTTTACGATCTGTGGTGAAAATGGTTTCAATATTGTGTCTCCTGAGAATTCTTGCGATCTTGTCTGTGGTGCCTCTTACATAAGGAACAAAAGCTTTGGAGCTATTTTCTTGATTTTCGCAATTTTTTGGGGCCAAGTGTTTGTTTATTAGAGCCTTGTCTATATGTTCTTTTTTATAACCGTTCTTTGTTAGGGCGTCTTGCAGTATGTTCATCTCTTTGTGACAATTATCTGGATCTGTAAGGGACTGCGATCGAAACGCAAGCGATTTCACTACTCCAAATAATTTGGCGGAGTGGTGATGTGAATCGGCGTTGAGGTACCTGTTGGTGTGAGTGGGCTTTCTGTAGACAGTGTGGTAGTTTTCTTTCCTGTTCTGTCTCCATGGTGAATTCAATTTTGGGATGTATACTGTTTATGTGTTCCTTATTTTATTTTAAAATTACACAAATGAATACGTATCTCTTATATACATATATATATATATATATATATATATATATATATATATATATATATATATATATATATATATATATATTATTATTATTAAAAATAAACAACGAAACTAGTATGGAGAGAGAACTAGAGTCGAATTCACCATATGGTGCAACTCTAGTTTAATTCAATAATACGAGGAAAGATCCTCTATTTGTGCATTGCTCAAATAAATTTGGTTATGGAGTGAACGCCTTTTTAGCATGTGGTTAATCCTTGCTATAGACATAAACAACTATTTATTATATTTAATATAATACGATGATACTTAATTTAACCGCATATAAAAGTCAATTTAATAAAATGTTTACATATGTGCACAAGCGGAGATTTATTTCATAAATTTCATTAAACCATTCATCCTGCTGAAAAGAGTTTGGTAAAAAGTTTGAGCGAACAAAACTTTTTGAGGTTCTTTATGTTGTGTCGTTTCGGTTACATTACTGCAGTAACGGCAATCTATATAATGTAACTTGGAATGCCGCAGTAAACAATGTAATTTGGAGAATAGCAAGTTGCTAGGAAAAGTTTCAAGTTGTAGTAGTTTAATTTCTATTGTCTTATTCGCATATGAAGAGCACGTTGCAAAAACTGTGAATGCGGTAAACTACGAAAAGCTGGGTAAATTTGGTTTTAAACTTTACGAATTTTGATGGTATAGTAAAATGTATTTACTTTTTGCTATATATATATATATATATATATATATATATATATATAATGTGCTCGTGTTACCATCCTCTTGTATAATTTATTTGAGGAACCAGCTTGTTATTAATTCCAACTTTGTTCCTACACAGTAAATTAAAGAATCATGTGAAGAACATTATTTTCAAATTTGTGTTCTCTACAGGGGGATCCAATTTAAATTTAGAAAATGTAAGGTTGGGAAGCAAAAGTGTGTGTGCAAGATAAAAGTCAGAAAGAACAATAAACTATTTATTAACAATAAGTATGGAAAATGTTCACACAAAAAATTTAAAACGTACACACAAAAAATATAAAACGAGAAACAAAAAGGTTAATAAAAAAACTATGACACAGTTCGTGCCTTCAAAAATTAAAAGTTAATATTTCCTAATGAAAAAAACGAAGAATTATTTTTGTACTAACCCTGTTATATATTAAAAAGATAAATAAGTTAACCTTTTTTAATCTTCTTAAAATTTATAAACTCTTTAGAAATTAAACTCTACAATAGTAAAAAACCAGAGGAGAAAGACACAACAAGATAAGAAAAGATCTTTGAACTTGGAACAGACTTATAGATAAAATAAAAATTCCACAGATAACCCTGAAATTAGCCAAAGATTAAAACTAAGGGTCACCGATAGTTCTGACGAAGTAGGTTTAGAACTCGAGTATCGTTCTTTCTATGTTTTGGCCCTAATGTACTTCGTGGAATGTTTGTTTGCCAAGTTCTCTCAGATGAGAATTTTACGAGCTCAGGAATCTTAGATGGTGCAATGGCATGAACATTTTAAATACATTTTCCCTGGTAATAGTGCTAAAAACATCAAACTAGGGAGGAATACCGTTACTACAATATTAGATTGTCAAATTAGATAAAGAAAATAGATAATTTAAACCAACAATAGGTCTTTTAAGATAGCTTCATGAATTCATGTTAAAATGGCCCAGCATGAATTAAGAAAATTTGGTGTAAAATGAATATTATCGCTATATATAAAATAAATTTATGTTTTGCATGAAACATGTTTACGCAAAAACGAAAGATAATATGTATCTCAGATAAAATTATCTGCTAAATAGTACAAAAAGATCTTAAGAGAATAAATAAACTTATCTTGGTCTTTCACAGTTAGCAGGAAAAAGACTTTTTGATTCCGGTCTCCCACCACAGGAAAAATCTTTAAAACAAAAAGCGTTTTACAGATTTTTTTTTAAAATTTGGAACAACAGACCAACCGTATCAAAAAAGCAATTAAACTCACAAGAATAATACAAATATTTTTTAAACTATATAATTTATAAAAAAATAATTAACTTTTTTCCTTTTCAGTAATACACTCTTCTGAAAACCTAATCCTGACAAATATCAAAAAAAGATTCAATAAAGGATGTTTTCTTTCATAGACTCCTCCCCTCTGTAGAGTGCGATATATTTGATTCTTGTATGTTGTTCTTTCGTGTATTGGTTGATTTTTTTTGTTTCGTTTTTAGATTTTTTATTACTGTTTTTTTGTTACTGTTCTAGGGCCTCTCTTATGACGCGTACTTTGTAGTTCTTTTGCTTTTTCGAAATCGATGGTATGTGCGGTTCTTTGATGACGTTGAAATATAGCTGAGGTTGTCTGTTTTTGAGAAAACTTTTATGTTCTTGAATTGTTGCTGATATGCGCCTGTTTGTTTGTCCTATGTATTTTGGATGGCAATTTGCACAGGGAATGTTGTAAACGCCATGATTTTCAAGCTTGATCTTATCTTTGAGATTTTCCAGGATTTTGGCTATTGTTTTTTGTGGTTTAAATATGGGCTGTATGTTGTGTTTTCTTAAGATTTTTGTTGTGGCCTTCTCTTGTCTTTTTATGGCTTTCTTTATATCTGATTGCGAGAAACCATTTTGTTTTAGAGTTGCTGAGATCTGTCTTATTTCGTCTTGTTTTGTGTCGAGTTCTGTTAGACATGTACATATATATATATATATATATATATATATATATATATATATATATATATATGTAAGTTTTTACGGATGGTGGACTGAATAATTTGGTTATTTCGGGTTTCAAATCCTTTCGTTCAAAAAATCGTTTATATATATATATAATTTTGTCATTTGAATGAAAATTGATAAAAACATTGTATCCCCTAGTTCTTCTTAATGATTTATTATTAAATTGAGGTAGTATTTCCATAAAATAGATATCTTAGTAAACGAGAGAAAAAGACAGCCGCACAAGATATGCCTAACTCTTTTATCTTTTTTTTTTTACGACTTCTGCAGAGAGATGTTTCACTTAGCTCTAAATATATGTAAATGTCGTTAATGGGCCACATCTAGTTCGAATATCGGTTAGATATAGAAGACTCAATTTAGACATCTCCCAATGAGTCAGTACTCTCTTTTTGTTTGAGTAGATTAGTAATTTTTTGGAAAGTTAACAGTCGTTACTTTTCATAGTGTGGTTAATTGAGTATCAACAAATATGAGGGATCAGATCCCAGGACTCGTAAGCCAACCTTCCTTTCAGTTAACCTATCAAGCTTTCTTGTTATCTCGGCGATGCGAAAGTTCCTCAAACAACAACCTTATTCGACTGGACAATTTGTTGCAGTCCTATAGTACTCCCAAACTAATCTTGAGGTTGTTGTGTAATTCCTTAACAAGTTCAACTTGAACAATGCATGTTCGTCCAAGCTCAGTTTAAATTGGGTTTGTAGATACACTGCACCAAACTCCCTCCGTTGTTTTTGAGCCATCCGTGAAAATATTAATTGCTCATTAATGACAGGTTTTTCGTTTATGGTGTTTAATGTATGGCATGGTGATATGTTACGCGAGCTTGCAGCATCTTCTTTTCATGATATTAACCTCTAGTTTGAAACACTTGCTCCATATATTTTTAACCGGAAAATATAATATTTTCAAAATTGGGTTGTATTGATAACCCTAATAAAAATCACCTTATGTATAGCTTTATAAAAGTTTAATACTGATTTATTAGATTGTTATAGTTTACAGGAAAAACTTTTGTTTTAAATTAAGGTTCTGTGCAAAATTAGTGATTCGTGAATTCCATTAAACAACTCGTTCAACTTAAGAGTTTCGTAAAAAGTTCTAGCGAATAGAACTTTTAGCTTTCTTATATCGTCTTTTTTGGGTACATTATTGTGGTAACCGCAATCTATATAATGGAATGCTTCGATAAACATTGTATTTTATGGATATCGTGTTGTACACAGAAAAGTTTATGGTTGTGACAGTTTGATTTGGGTTGTAAATTATTGGCTTATGACAGTAAAATATTAAGCTATTTTGCAAACATCGTTTTAGCTTCTTGACCTATTAAGTAATAAATTGTTTCAAAGGTTTACCCTTTCCTTCTGGGTTTTATACTCCTTGTCCAAAACATGAGCTTGTAAGGTCAAAACTGAAGGGAAAAATAGCAAATATGACTTCAACTATGTGCAAAAAATTTCGAATTATTTATGGAAGACTCAATAGCCCTAGATCATCATTTTCACTTCTCAAGTTTTATTAAAACTGAGGAAGCTTTTCTATCTAACACGTCTAATATAAGTCATAATAGTTCTCTCTCAATACATTTTAAATGCATGTTTGTTTATTTTTAAGATATTCGATATAATATTTGTAATTTGGGGTTTAAGTTTGTTGAGATGGATTGTGTATAATCATGTTCTTTGTCACATTATAAACATCACTTCTAAGCGTGCTTTTAAAGCTTTAAACCATCTACACTATCAATTATATATTTTGGGTAATTTCTGTTTCTTCTGTTATTAAGTATTCTCCATATTTGATACTTCAATATAATTTTATATTTGATCTTCCACTTTCAGAGCAATTAATATTTAAAAAAAGGTGATAAATTTAACTTTTTTACAAATATCTACAGAAGCAAAACAATAAGGCGTTTTATTGTAAAAATTTGCCAATTTTTTTGGTGATGGTTTCATTCGAATATCCCTTTTTGGAGATCGAGAAACATTCTTGGTTTCTTTAAAAATCAACTCGGTCAAAAAATTATAATTTTTGCAAGCAGTGCATGAAAATGGTGATTACAAGGTTGATAATTTGGTTAAGTATATAATATATTTTAATTTGTCTAAAAAAGAACACTTCATTTTCCAGCAAGATGAACAGGGGGGGAGATTTTAATTTGGATATGGAAATATTGGCATAAAGAATTGATAAGAATAGTAATAGGTGAATATTTTATTTACAATACTATATAATAACATTTGTTATAAAGGCCCATATATAACAGAGCCACAAACGTAAATTTATTTTTTAGTGAGAATATCATGCTGTTGTGTATTATTATAAACACATGTAACAAAAACTTGGATATAACAGCATTAATAATAAAATTAAAATAAGTCTTTTGACAAAATCTTTTTTGAATACATAATTTATGAAAGTGGGAAAGCATGGTTTACGTTGACAACAAAATAGTATCGCTATATCTATATGCAATAATGTGGACTCACAAAAAGAAGTAGTAAACATTAAGTCTGATTTACAACAGAAAAGCTATCCTTTAAAATTAATTGACAATGTTATAAATAACTTTAGAATAACGACCACTAGATAGCAGAAAACACATTCTTGTTTCACAATTCCGTACATTAAGGAAACCTCGGAGAAAATAAGATGAATTTCCAGCAGTTATAATATAAAAACAGCCTTTAAATCAGGAAATATACTTAGAACTCATTTAACAAAAACAAAACCAAAAACTACCAATAAGAAAAAATGTGTTTACAAAGTTCCAAGAGTGTGGAGAAACCAAAGGACTACTAGAAGTTAGAATTAAGGAACATAAAACTCTTGCACAAAAAGGGAAAACGTCGAGATCAGGTATTGCGGAACACGCCTGGGATCAGCAACACTATATAAAATGGTTTGAAGCTGCGGCAATATATATGGAACCCAACATGAAAAAAAATTATAGAAGCAGCTTACAGTAAATATAATAATGGAATATTCAGTGAACCCAGTGTTTAGATACCTAATCTTTGGCAACCACTACTTTGTAACATCAAATTATTGAGGTGTGTATAGTGAAGGGAAAGTTTGCGCTTCAATGGACACAGTCCCTATATAAGCTCGTAGTCTTAAGACAAAACATTCAGTTTATATTTAATAACGATTAGAGATAAAACATAATGGAAGCATCGTAAAAAAAAACAAAACAAAGACAATGCAAGTCACTACAACAACATTTTAGTCAACAAAATAATACTTACCTAGTTACTAAATTTAAATAAAAATAAACATACAGGAATATTACATTTCTAAGTTGTTTTCATCAAAAACACTAGAAAGAGTTTTGATCTAATAACATGTTTTTAGCATATTAAACGTACGATATATTAATATACAAACATAAGACATACATGTTTACTAATTAATAACAAAGTATTTCACCCTTCCTATATATTAAATCACTTTATATCATTTTCAAAGCATTAAAAAACATGGATCCCCAAAAATTAATTTAAATTTGAATCGTATTTTGCTAGTAATTCCTTGTAAGATAAAAAAAACTGTTATTACCACTTTTTTTCCTAACCGGATTATTATGGGGTGTTATGGCATCTTATCGGGCATTATCGAAGGCAACGGCAATGATTTATTTACGATAAGTTTCCTTTTCCAGGATGATGCAGTGTGTTCTTTAGGCTTTGAATACCGCTCGACAGAACGAGGTAAATTTTTAAGACCAGTAGATCTTGTTTTACACCAGGTTGTGCACTTCGATTTAATCGAAAATAATAAACATGACCAACAAAAAATTTGCTTTGTTTACTGGATCCTGTCTACCAATCATATTTGTAACTAACTTAGATCGTGATTTCCCTATATTGTAACTTACCAGCCAATAAACAATATTATTTCCTCCTCTTTGCTTATTTTTTTTACTTACTTGTAAGGATACTCAAACCTTCAAAAACACATTACAAAACAAGCCTAACTTCGAAAACACAAACCTCGAAAACTGGCAAAAATTTTATGCATCTCAACACAAACGTAAAAAAAGACCACTTGCTTTGATAACAACCTGCAGCTGTTGATTGAACAACTAATGACACTTCTTGACAACCAATGACTTGAAAATTCTGTTGATGGTGTCCAATGTTGATAAATGATCGTTTGACAACATCCGTCACATGATGCTACCTTTTGTTGTCACCTAAAAATTTTCGGTGTTTTTGAGTGGATTTGGTAAGACATAGCTTAATTTCAGATGCTGTATAAATGATTTGGAGTTGAAGTGTGAGTCAGGGGAACGCTTAGCCACCTTTGCGTACGTATTAGACATCACTTATTAGTAGGCTAGTAGAGTAGAGGGACGGCATTAGATTTTATTGTAATAATGAAGTTTTTATTCCCGCTTTGAGATTTTATAACAAAAAAAGTAAATGTGGCTATTATTATAAATAACATTTTTTATGTAAATTTTGTTATTCTTGCCTTAGACTATATGTTTTATATATATATATATATATATATATATATATATATATATATATATATATATATATATATATATATATATGGAAAATTCTAACCATGAAATATGTGCTACACCTTAGCTTTTACATTTTTTTAAAATCTAAAATGCCATAAAGGAATTGTTTTTGTTCTTGCAGTGTATTGAACTATGTATGTATGTACACAATCTCATACCATTACCTCCTAAATTCCTTAGTCGAAAATTTATTCGTTTTTTAATTAAACTTATAACACTTCCGGTTTAAGAGGAAATGGCATGAAAACACGGTATCTGATTCAGCTTGTCTATTATTTTAATGATGAGGGAGATAACTCGAGAATTTAGTTACCACTTTTGTTTCATCTGTATATATTTGCATGCAATATTTAAAGAGGCGCTTGACGCATGTGTGGTCATAGGCTTAGCGGAGCAGTCATCAATAATTTTCGTTATGCTGATGATGATGAATCTTCTTCTTCTTTCTTCTTTCTCAGCTCATTGACGTCTACTCCTGGACATAAGCCTTTCCGATGGTCCTCCACTGGAATCTGTCTCTTGCCTTCTGGAGCCAGTCTTTTCCAGCAAACTATCTTATATCATCTACCCATCTGCGTTGTGGCCTGCCACGATTTCGGTTCGTTTCTCGCGGTCGCCATTGCAGTAATTTACTCGTCCACCTATCGGGCTGTTGTCTAGCTATGTGCTCCGCCCATTTCCACTTTAGTCGTGATATGCGTTCAATGACGTCAACTACTTTGGTTTTTGATCTTATTACTTGATTTCGTATTTTATCCCGTAACGAGATTCCTAACATTTGTCTCTCCATAGAGCGTTGAGTGACTCGGATCCTATTTGCGTTTTGTTTGGTTAGTGTTATCGTTTCCATGCAGTAAGTAACAACAGGTAAGACACACGTATTATACACTTTCCGTTTAAGGTTGATTGGTGTGTTTCTATCTATTAATACGTACTGCAACCTTCCAAAGGCAGCCCATGCCAGCCCTATTCTCCTTGTTATTTCCGCCGTTTGATTTTCTTTGCCCGGTTTTATGACATGGCCTAAATAGATGTACTCTTGGACATTCTCTATGATTTCATTTTGAATCTCTATTTGTACATTTGCGTCAAGGCTCATTAACTTAGATTTCCCCAAATTTATCTTGTCCCACTTTTCTCGCCTCTTCATTGAAATCTTGAAGCATTTGTTTTAGCTCTTCTGGGTTGCTAGACATGACAACAACATCGTCGGCGAAACGAAGACGACTAAGATAAGAACCGTCGACTCTCAAACTTTTCTCATCCTATTTAGTCTTTTAAAGACATCCTCCAAAGCTAGCGTAAATAGTTTCGGAGAGATGACGTCTTCCTGACACACACCTCTCATAACCTTTATTTTTTCAGTTTTTGTGTCATCGTCGATTTTAACCTGTATAGTTGCGTTTTTATATATGTTCTGTATGATAGTGGTATACCTGGAGTCAGTTCTAGCATTATTAAGCGATGATGATGAATCACAAGCACAAAATCGAGCTGATTTAAAAGGTGCTGTTAGACAGATGATGTGAGCGGATAATATGGACCGGAGCTGAATGAGATGAAACTAAATACATGGTCATAAACAAGACTCAATTGCAGCTAGGAGATCTTTTAGTTGATGGGCAAACTTCGGAAAAGGTTAAAAAGCTATGCAATCTGGGATTCACATTAAAATATAGAAGAAATTAAATGTCGTATTAAAAGAGGAAGACGCATATTTATTAAAATTAAGTCTCTCCTGTGCTCTAGAGATCTTAGCATGGTATTCAAAAAATGTATAATCCATTGCTACATATCTTCTATCTTTCCTATACAGGGTAAAAGATTGGACCATGAAGGCGGACATAGAAAGAATAGTACGAGTGTCCGGTATGTGGGAGAAGATCGCGGAGTGAACTTTTCATCAACGAGGAGACGCTAAACAGAGCCGGAATCAACCAAATGTCGTAAATTAGAATATCTTGGATATGCCACACAAAATAAAAAATGTCGTTTTTTAAAAATCATTCAATTCATTGTAGAGAAGTTTCAGTAGAAAATGAATTTTCCGTTTGGTTAATCTTTGAAAAAGAAGTGAGGTAATCACCACAGAACTGTTTCAGATCACTGTAAATAAAATTCAAATAACTATAATACCAGCCAACATCTAGAATTAATATGGCTTAAGAAGAAGAAGAAATGATCATTTTAATGCAATGTGATTATTACACTCTACAAGCTGAAGAGTTAATAACTTATAACTAAGTATCTATAAGCTAATGCTTCATCCAAATACCAAACAAGTAACAAGGTTTTAGACTTACAAAATGCTTTCTTAAGGGAAATAAAATGAAAGAAAACAATATAACTTAGCTTCTTTTTCTCTTTACTCTTTAAATGTTAGTAGAAAAACTCAAATTTGCGATTTTGCCAAAGTTGTTTAGTTGTTTTATACACAAAAGAAGCAGACGCTAAAGTGTACAAAACAAAATGTATTTTACATCACAACGGATGCTATTAGCTCCAATAAAACCATTATAAAAAGGATTAGAGAGAAAATAAGTGACCCAAATAAAGTAGGGATTTAGGAAACCATACGGGAACTCGTTAAACTCTTGGAAAAGTTTTAAACTGGCTAACTTTCTTGATAAAGGGAGTGAAGACCAATCGTTAGGACAAAAACGGCCATTTTTTTAAAGTTTTGTTTCATTTTAAAAAGTAATTTGGCATCTTTAAAGTTTATCTACTGGGAAATTTTGTTTTATTTTTTTTTGTTTTTTAAAGACATTGTTTAAATGTTAGATTAGTTATTAATTTAAAATATGAATTTATACTAACAAAGTGATCGCGGTTTCTTTCTTACAAATAATAACCTGGGATTATTTACTAAAATTTTTTTATGTCAAGCTTTTTTTTAATGAAAATAGACTCATCGAAATTTTGGTGCACAAAATACAATAAAATTCTTCTTGAGAAAAGTTAGACTATTTCATTGCTTAAGTAAACAATACCTTCACTTTTTAGTGAAAGTAAAGTTTAGGATGAATCAAGAATAAGTGCTGTGGCGGCAATTCAATTTTGATATTTAACCAGCCAACTTCCTAAATGAATAATGTTTGAAGCGATTAGTTGTATGAATTAAAGTTACAAGTGGTATAGCGGTTTTTAGTTTGCTCTGTAATCAAAATATTTACTTAAAGTATTGTTTACTGATAATGACATATAGAGTGAGTCGCGATAAAGAATCGTTAAGTATAAGGGGAAAACTAACAAAAACTGAAGTCTAACAATCTGTAGAAAGAAATTTTATTAAACGTTCTGTTTAAATTTTTGTTCGCGCCGAAAAAAAAATAATTTATACAAAAATATTTTTCAATTTGGAGTGACTGTTCATACTTTTTGAAAAAGGCTGTAAAAAAATAACGTTTGTTGAATAAATTAATTCAGAGCTCCACTAGGACAATGGCCTCAGAAGCATAAATGTAAATTCGCCATTTCTTCACGCGATATAAACAGATAACTAAAGTTCCTTAAAAAACAAATATGAGTTCCAGTGCAAACGAATATGGATTTGATTTTCATTGGACAGAACATCTAATAAATCCTTTTATATAATTTTAAAATTTCAATTTGAATGATAAATGAATGAACAAAAGTGGTGATACTTTATCATCGATGCCTAATCTTCACTGGGCCCTTTGCATCCTACCACAGCTGCAGGTCAATCGAGGTCGATCGACTTTGCGAATCCAAGCAGTTTCATTAATTGAACTTGCCTAACTGCTTCGGGTAACAAAATTGTGTCTCCAAAATATCTCTGTCTCAGTCTGTTGAGTGCTGGGCACCCTCTGAGGACTTAGTGAACAGTTTCATCATTCTGTGGACATCATCTGCACGTCAGGTCGTCTACGACACCGATCTTATGAAGATGGCCCCCTTCACAATTAGCAGCTCTGTCCTTCCTAAGGAGAGGAGTTCCCTAGAGAGCCGCAGTTCGATCCGTAAACTCAGAGTTTTGCTTTGTTTACTTCTTTCAGGTCATTTTCTAGCTCCAGATTATGTTTAGTGCGTCTTCTGTTCCGAGCGTGTGCTAAGTTTATTTTCAAATATGTGCCGTATTTTTTTTAATGTTTTCCTAGGATTCTTTCTGAGGACTGGTTCAGGAGAATCGGTTTCTAGACTGTGATCTGAAAGAGATAGTTCATTCAATACCCTCCAGTTTTCCACTAGATCTGTTAAGCCTGGTGGGGGTCCATCGCTAGACCGTCTGTTTATAAAATTGAATATTATATTGAAAATAGTTTTCATTTACTCATAATTCAGGATATGCCCAGCGATAGCTTGTGTCACTGATCTTCATGTACAACGAGTCTAATGATACCTAAATACTGTGGAGACTAGCCCACCCTCTTTATTTTTCAGATTCCGAAAAAGGTTAGGACTCAGTTTTCTAAGTTATGCCATGTAAAAAAAAATAAGCTTGCCTTTAAAAAACCCTGGTACATAAAAAAGTGCAAGCAAAGTGAATTAGTTAGTCGAAAGACACTCTAATCTGAACTAACCTGTATTAAAGAGTGTCCGGAACTTAGAGGAACTATGGCATAAAAACCATTTAAGAGAGAAAATATTAAGTTTTCTTCTTTTTCGAGGAGCTTTTATATCTTACTTAAACCAATATTTTACCTATTAATTCCATTATTAGGCAGATCATCAGATTCTTAAGTTAAAAATCTTAAATTGATATCGGTGTGATGTAATTTCATATTCATATTTAAGAAATATATCGTGTATCTTCTTATAAGAAAATCGATCCTCTTCAGATAAAAAGAATAAAAAATATTTGAGTTATATCAAGCATATAATATTTTATATATTTCAAATCTATATCGCCACGAAAAATGATCCAATATTCAATGGGAAAACGAAAATAAGAGAGGTAAATTTATATTCCACAATTTTAGATTTAAATCATATGGTGTCAATACGTAATTGTATTGGTTGATTTTATTACAGGGATCAAAAGCTGTAATTTTTAATACGATTAGGTGCACCAATACAATACCATAATCACCAAATATTATTTTTTTTTTATTCAGTTTGCAACTGAATTTACTAACTGCCAATTTAAATAATAAGGTCAGTTGATACGATATTGAATCAGCAATTTTTGTAAATGTATTCTTTTTCTTGGAAAATTTTGAATTTTTTTTTTAGTTTTTTGGTGTAGACCCATATTTCTGTATTATTTTTAATAAAACCATTCCTAGGTTTGTTTGAAAGTTGGTTACCGTGTTGAATGAATAAATGAATGAATATGAGTGGTTATATTTGATCTGTCCATATCCCTTCAGGACTGCAAGTCATTCGATTCTCATCGCTTTTGTATATCTAAGTGGCCTAGTTACATGATCTTACTTAGATGAATGTATTGTAGAATTCAGCTCCGGTTCTTTCATACATCGGTAATCTCTTAGAATCTTTTTCTAGAGAGAGTTTTGGTTTGGTTTAAAAACTTTATGCCATGTACTCTGTTTGAATAACGAGCGATGAACATCTTTCCAGAACTCTCCCCCAGCTATACGAGTAGTCGCTAGTTCCTATTATTTTTAACAAGAATATCTCTATGTTTGTTTAAAGATTGTTGACAGTGTTAAAAATGGTATTAAGACAGTCGAACTGGCATTGTCTTGGTTTGTACGATATTCACGGCTACGAGCTTATATATGAGATGTGATTATTAAATCTTCATTCTATGCACTTCGGTGACATTATATTAAAAAGCAGTTGTTATCACCAATTAGAAATCAACATTGGGTTTCCTAAGAAATTCATTATTATGATTTACAAGCCAAACGGCTTTGCACTCCCTCCAGGGATTATCCACTCATACCAGGCATCCAAAGACACCAAAACTATGAGACTCCGTGGGAACCCTTTCCATGTTATCGTGTCCTAGGTGACGTTGTCCGCTGTATTTTCTACGAACTTTCGGACGATTCTCGCGGTTGCAAAGAGAACTGCCCTCTGCATAGGTTTATACAGATGCTCACCAAGGCCCAGTCCCTTGATGTTCTGCAGGAGGTTCTTTGGTATCACTCCAGTTGTGGACAGTATTATGGGAATCATTTGGACGCCGTTCATTGCCCATTGTCTTCGGATTTGGACCTCCAGATCTGTGTATTTGGCGATCTTCTTGCTGTATTTTGGCCTTAGGTGGTTGTTGTTAGGTACAGCAATATCGATTAGTGTAGTTCACCTAGAAATTTTATCTATTAGTATAATGTCTGGTCTATTATGAGCTACTGTCTGATCCGTCAGAACTGTTCGGTCCCAATATGACTTTAACTGGTTGTTCTCAAGAATAGGATCCGGATTGTACTTGTAATAAGGCCCTTTTCCTACCTGTAATAGGTTTAACTTGTCTGCTAACCCTTGGTGGAGTATCTTAGCGGCTGAGTAGTGTCTTTCCTTATACTCGGGCAAATGCTTGGCATCCTACAGTTATGTGCTGAATTGTTTCCGATGTTCGACAGCCATATCTATATTGGTCATTTTCTATTGAGGGATCTCTAATGATGAACTTCCGATAGTTCTTCGTCGGAATAACCTGGTCTTGGATAGCTGACAAGAAGCCCTCCGTTTCCGGAAACATCTGTCCTAAAATCAACCAGTAGTTCGACGCTGAGTTGTCGACATTGCCCTGATTGACCTCATTTGGATGCCGTCCATGAAGTGGCTTCAGTAGCCAGGTTTGTAACTTCTCTTGGTCTGTTTGGTGGTGAGAAGTAATATCTTTTCCCTTAACTGTAGCGGCGTTGACGTCTGCCTCGCATATTGCTTGATATAGTGTGGAAGAGTCCGCTCACCTGTGGAAATATGAACGTAAGTTTATTATTTGTTGGTCGAGCTTCTTACCAATATCCACCAATCCTCTTCCTCCTTGGTGTCTTGGAAGCATTGTACGTTCAACAGCACTCCGAGGGTGAAGTTTTTGTGCTTTGATTAGGAGTGTCCTTATTTTTCTTTGCAGGTTTTGAATGTCCGGCCTGCTCCATTTTACAATTCCAAAAAAATAGCTTAGCGCGGAGCAAGCATACGTGTTGAGAGCCTTAAACAAATGTCTACTGTTTAAGTTAGTTGGTAATACCCGCTTTACCCTTCTGACAAATTCGATTGTTAATTCGGCTTTCATAGTGCCATGGTCAATTCTTTTAGCCTGTTTTATACTTAGATATTTGTATGCTTGGTCTGCTTCAATTGCAGCTATAGTTTCACCGTTTTGCATTTCAAGAGCCCCGGGTTGTATCTTCCCTTTAACGATGTTCAAAATACGACACTTATCAAGTCCAAATTGCATTCCGATATCCCCGGAGAACTCCTCTACAAGGTCATCCATGTATAGAAGATGATTCACTTTTACTACCTCTTCGTTGTTATTTCTAATACTGAAGCCGTATCTGGTGGAGTTCAAACGGCGGGATAGTAGGTTCATTGCAAGGCAGGACCACAATGGGCTGAGTAAATCGCCGTGAAATATTCCTCTTCGTATCGGAATGGTGTTAGTTTCGATGGTGTCGCTGGATGGCACTTGCAATTGGATCCTAGTTCTCCAGGTTGACATGATGCGTTCTAAAAAGGAAACAATATTTTTATCGACTCTGTATATTCTCAATATAGTTTTGAGCCACTCATGTGGCACTGAGTCGAAGGCCTTCTTATAATCCACGTAGGCAGCAAAGAGGTTTCTTCGGTTGGCACAAGCTTCGTTACATATGACAGAGTCAACAATCAATTGTTCCTTGAATCCCATTTCTTCCCTCGTACATCCTTTCTGTTGAGTTGCAATGATGTTATTTTGCTCACAATGTACATAGATGCATTGGGTCAAGCAGGAGGTGATCACGTTATACAGTGTGGGCAGGCGATTGATTTTTATATATTTTTAAAATTAGCTGATCTGTAAATTTTTTCTTTTCATGTTTTGCCATCTATATTGGTGCATTTTTAGATCAATTTATACGGTGTTGATTATTATACAAGTCGTGTTCTGCTAAACCCAATTTCGACTCCTCTTATTCATTCGTTCATTCATTCAAGCTTAGGTGTTAAGCCGAAATTAAAAAAATCAAGAACTAACTCTCAATGGTCACATTTATGAGAAAAAATTAAAATATTTAGATATTATAGTAAAAGGAGTTATCAAATCAGTTTTTAACATGAACTCGGTATTTTTGTATTTCTTGATTTTATAATTTTAATTATTTTTTTTTTATTTTCAATATGTGATATTCAAATAAAACTTTGTTTTTATCTAAAAAAGACAGACAATACTTTAAAATACGCTTAAAATTGTATATGATAAAATATTGCTTCATTGCTCTTGACATTTAATCTGTGGCATAATACTTGATTGTAAAGACTATTAGAGAGCAACAAATTTTCGGTGCAAACGACAGGAACTTTAGTTTATGCCTTTTTTTTTAAATAAGAATCAAAAATATCTAAAGTTTTACACTTTTGTATATAATAGAATTTAGCGTTAGGTATAGGTTTAATAATTACTAAACCATATTCAAATATTGTGTTTGTTAAGCTTTCTGTGAGTGTAGAGTTTTTATTTTGTATCTGAAGACTTTGTCAGCTCATAGATATAGCATTTTATGTACGGTATTTTAATAATGGCATGTAGTTTCATATTGCATTTCGTCACCGATGTTACGCATCGTAACATCCTATTTTGCATGTTCTAAACCTGACAATCTGTTTATTAGATATATGTGACCAGGCTGGGTGTGCGCATAGGATTACAGATTTGACAAGATATCAGCACCAAGCCAGATATAGATCGATATACAGAGAAAAGATAGTGTACTACAAATACTTGAATGACTAACAAGAACAACATCTAAATACAACACATAACAAAATTATATAATATAGTGTTACTACGGTATCAATAGAAATGGTAGTGCTATAGATAGGAATGATTGAATCAAAGAAAAATACAAGGAAAGGATAAATGAGAAACAGAACTATCAATAACAATAACTTAAGTTAGGATAGCAATAAAAGTAGGATAATAAATATTAAGAAGGGATTTTCTATAACTTTACCACCTAATAGCTAAGGCATAATGATAAGATCAGCAATTTAACCAACCATAAACAAATAATTATCAACTAACACTTATTGCCTATAAAGGTCACCACAATGGGCTCTTAACATCAAACAGAGGGAAATACAACTACGGGCAAAAGTTCGCCTCAGCCAATTCATAAATACCTGCTCCTGCCTTACTATTCCGGAATAAGAAAACGGTATAGCTTTTCGTATATATTGTTAATATTATTAATTGTTATACAACTTGCTATTATAAATATAAAAAAGTTATTAAATTTTTCCTTAAAGTATGTAAACTAAATTGAATGTTGTTAAATCAGGAAATTGGTTAAAGGTAGTGGTTGGACTAGACTGGAAGTTTCTGTTGCTATTCCAGGTTATGATTTGAGATAATAATTGCATTTTGTGACATATTAAAAATTAGCGTGTATTGTGTAACTATTGACTATGGAATACTTTAGATTTTTATAAAGAGATAATTAAATTTCATATTTTTGTTTCATACTGCAGTTTATTTTGAATATGGTAAAGTAATTCCTAAACTCATACACAGGGTATGTGGTAATCTAAATCTAATCAAATAATTCCTGCTGATCAATATTAAGCATAAATCTTTTTTGGTGTCTGGTTGCATAATCCTCGTTGGACATTACACGTACTATTTTGTGAAAACAGGAAGAAATTTTTCTGAAAAAGTTTCATTGATGACCAGTTTTGTTGTACCAATTGAGCAGCCAGCAGAATTTGTTCTGTTAACTGTGGATTTCTTGCTCTTTTTGGATGCAAATAACTTCTCGAAAATTGTATATTTTTTCAAAAAGAACCTGGCATCTCTTTTTTAAATAATTACCTAAAGTATTCAAAAACCCAAGTTTCAATTGTGAAAACTGATATCTGTTAAAATTGAGGATTTACAAGTCTCAAAGGTTGTTTATGATCTGAATTCGTGAGGCTTTATCAGAGAAACAAATTCCAATATTTTATTATTACTCAAAAATTGCAGTTCAAACATAAATTACTCCTTTTGGGTGTTTTATCTCCGTTATCGGACACCTTTGGAAAGAGAAATTATATGACATACTAGGGTTATTTTAACATCTCCTGTACACTGCCGAGAGCTTAACATATATATATATATATATATATATATATATATATATATATATATATATATATATATATATATATAGTATTTTTTTACGGAAAAATATTATTCTTCCTAAAATAAAAAAATGAAAAGTAATATTTGATATATACAAGAATATATTTTATACCCGTGTCACCACGAAATAAGATCCAATATTCAAGACGAAAAAGAAAATAGGAAAGCCAAATCTATATCAGACAATTTTATATTTTCGTCATATAATGTCAATACGTAATTGTATTAAAATGTAAATTGGAAGGGCCGAGTTTTTGTCACTGTCGGAAACCGAAACCGCAGGGGTGACAAGTGGTGCTTCGAGCGAAGATTACCCTAAATATATCATGCTGAAATAATATTTGATTTTTATATCGAATAACGGAAACAGTGACGGATCGTTGCTTATAAAAAATTATATTATAGGTGATATAGATTGGAGAGCAGGGAAGGTTTTTCGTATATAATAGTAAAGTTGAAGGTGACAATAAATAGCGTCTAGCAGCATATTACTGGAACAGCGTCTTTAGGTATGTAGTCAAAGTTGTCACAAAAGGTAATATGCTAACCTTCGTCTATCAGAGCTGATGTTCTTTTTAGAAATTTTATTTCTAGCTCGAAAAATTGATTTTTTTTTGTTAAAAATTCAGGTCGTTCAGTATGTATCATTTTAAAAAGTGAAAAACTGAGTTGCCTGTCGTAAGGATTTACCGAAAGTAACTCAAAATTGAGAGATGAAATTAAAATAAAATACAAAATTATATGCAGTCCATGAGAAGTGTTCTAATTAATAAAATGGCTTAGCATTTATGATATTAAAAAAAAATCGTTGGAAGACCGAATCTTATCTTAGGTGTCCCAGCTTTTTTCAAAAACTGTCTTGCTGATAAGCCACTTAGGAGATGTTTTAAACTAAATAATTTTCCTAAAACATATTTAAATATAGTCACTACAATGCAATATATTTATTTCTCTCTATGTACAAAAGCTTAGTCTTTTAATATATTTTTACCTATTCAACAAAAACAAGAGTGAATAAAATGTTTCAGAAGTACTTAAAAGAGCTAAAGAAGATGTTGTATGACCATAGATGTGAACTTTTAGTTGAAGAACCACGTAAAATGGTGTGATTAACTTTTTGTATAAGAATTATTAATGTAAAATTCTCAGGCTAAATGAGGAATTTAATATTCAACATACAAATGATCAATGTTCTCCATAGCAGTATTAGTTACTAATTAACGACATATCAACCAATAAAATTTTTTAATGATGGGATCCACAGTTTAGCGTGACTTCCGAACTTCAATCTTCGATACTTAGCCAATCTTCAGTTTTCACAGTTTATCAGTTTTCGTGCGTACCAACTATTGGGACTCTAGACACTAAAGTCTGAAAACTTTTTTAAATAAGTTGCCGCTCACCAGGATCAAACTCGTGCTAATCGTCCTTATCAGTCCTAGTACCTTAAATTGTTAGGCTAATCCCATTCTCATCGACAAAAAATCGTAATTGAATCACCCTTACAGGGTTGTACCCCAAACTAATAATTGTTTCTATTGGTGGAATGGACTCGAGATAGGTACTAGGGATTATGGGGTTAGAAAGTTTGATCGTGCGTTTAAAAATTAATTATCTTCAACTAAAATTTAAAATTTGTTAGAGGCCGTTCATTTTGACATCTATTAGAGAAAGTTTCGTTTAGGCACCTAACAAGTTTGAACAACAAGGTTCTTATTTTGTTAAAGGAAATTTTTGCTTTATTTTCCCACAAGAGCAAGAATGCTATTTAAAAGCAGGGTTTAAAAAATGGGGTTAATTTCACTAACTGGATTTTTAATAATGGCCAATAAGAGCAGTTCATGGTCATGTAATTAATCTCGTGGAGGGGGGGGGGGCACTGATGTATGAACTCAAAAACAACAGGCCTGACTTGAGCAGTTGGATAGAAGCATTTCTTAATCTAGAAGTTGTTTTCGTGGTACAGGTAAGCTTTAATAACCTATCGTTATTTAGTACTAAAACTGCAAGAACACCAGACTGCTAGATTGTCTTGTTATATTGGGTTTTACTTATAGGTTTATGTAATAGCTACTCACTAATACGGGGACAGCAAAAAATCATGGGCGAAAATAATTAAGAGAAGATAAGTTAAAATAAGAAAATTTATTAGTGATATTATATAAATAGAATGTTTGCAAGTCAAATAAAATATTAAAATTGTACTAAGCAGTAAGTTCAGGACTATACTAACTCAATTGTCAATTATTATATCATTGATAGAAATAAAAAACTACTCGGTATTGATTTATTCTTAAAAAGAAAGTTATGGTAAAAAAACTACCTTAAAAAAAGCAAAGAGCAGCTGACAACAGACGAAAGACAACACTACACATTAAAATTGGATTCGAAATACTTCTGAAATGAAAAAAACACATTCATCAAAAGGAAGCTCTCGATTTATTTTTTGTAGTGATTGAAGTTAAGAGCTTTAATTCTAGTTGGCACGGAGTTGTACAACTTTATTGCTAAATATCTTGAACTATTTCTGGAAATTGTTGTTGTTTCTTGTTGGACAGTTAATGAAAATTTTCATAAAGTACACACAAGATAAAGTTAAAATTTTTAAATTCTTAAACGAATTTCGATAGTCTTCTCTATAACCAAGCCCAGAGATATTACGAATGTATTTTCTTTGTTGTACAAATGGAATAAATAAAAAAAAGGTGTAGATACCAATCAAAAAGTTTTATTTAAAAGTCAAAATAATATCCATCAAATTCTGTTTCGCTCGTAGAATTTATATGTTAATTATTTTAGATCTAGTCTAATAGATTCTAAAAAACAAATTAGTTTATTTACATGCAATTATACTCCATGACCAAATATTAGTATACAAAAAACGCATAATAACCATTTTTATTTTTAGAAACAATTCTAATAAACTTAATATTAATTGTTGGTAGAGAGAGAGAGAGAGAGAGAGAGAGAGAGAGAGAGAGAGAGAGAGACAAAACTGACTTAATATAATACTTTCAATTCTATGGTGGGCTTTAGGCATTACAAGAAAACCTCAAACAACAAAATTATATTGTATTATACAAAAATTTTATCATAAATATGTTCAATACCTACGAATAACACAGCCATAGAAATAAAGATAAAAATAAATAATATTGATCAAAAACGCATAAATAAAAAATTTGTCGATTGAAAGTGGTAACAAAAAGCTGCTAATACTATGGTTCTCGTAGCTATTTTTTTAACATTTAGATAATGTTTTGACAACCTCAAATTATTTATTATATAAATAAATTTCCGTTGGTATAAGCTAGAATGATATTTATTTATTTTACATTAATATTATTAAATAGAATTGATAGGAAGATGTATTTTCCCCTCATTAAGCTTGGTAGAGGGTATTTTGAAACGAGTTTCGCACAAAGTTAGTATGCTAAATGGAATTTGTTTTATGTTATCGGTGAAACACAGCATCCCGCAAATACTTTCTGTTTTTAGCTTCACGGCTATTTAACGTGTGACTAAAATTAAAATGTCGTGCTGTCAATGTTTGCTTTCTGATCAAATATTGTCTTTTAGTTAGTCGAGGGTTCTGGATTTATTGACCCTTCTTTCAATAACTCCAAAGAAAAAAAGTCAGCAGGTGTTAAGTTGGGTGAACCTGGGGATACGAAATTTCGGATCGTTTTGAAATTATCGGTTCGCAAAATAATTTCTCTAAAAGTTACAATGATGGTGAGTTTTAATGAGACGTAGCTCCATGTTTATGAAACTATATCTCAGGTAAATTTTGTAAATAGTTCCATCTGCAATTACAATAAAACATTTAGTCACATTTAGGAGGGTGTTTTTCAACAAAACTGTTGAAAAGAAACAGCTTATTGAAGTTACATTAAATTTTGTATAAAAATAAGCAAAGATGCTTCAAAATGTGCCAGACAGTTTTTGGCTCAACCTCAGTTCATTGAAAATACATACAGTGGATGTTCCTGCATTTCCTACTACGGTTCCTTGTATGCATTGAATATTCTGTTTACCAAAAAATTCCGTTGAAAACAAATGATTTGGCTGCATCTAATCATCTCAACATTAAAATATCTTTGATACTCTCTCTCTTTCTCTCTCAATTGCAATAATTGACTACTACTTTTCAAAATAAACATCCAGAAGATTGATTACCTGCTCAACTTAGTCATGATTAAATTCCCTAGTAGACAAATATTGAAAGGAAAAAAAAATCAGCTATTAGAAAAATTTTTGGTATTTTAAAATACTAACGAAATTATGGCCCAATATGAACTTTAATCGAGATGTCGTTGGTTCTCTAAAAATACTTATGTTTAAAAATTATTCTAAAGTTATAATTTTAATGTAATAAAATATTTAATTGTTTTGTAATAAAATTTTTCTTTGGCCATTCTATATACTACCGATGAAAAATAAAATATAAAACATATCGTGCGAATAACATCAATTTAAAATAAATATTTATTTATTCTAAAAGGAAAACAGTCATTCCGCATCATTCTGTTTTCAGTCATATATCGGCAATCTCTAATTCCATTTAAATGCAAATTTGAAAGGGCGAATTTTTTTTGTTGGCATCAGCTTTTGAAAGCAGACGGTCGACAAGTAGTGCTTCGGGCCAGGATTACCTGAAAATATATTATGCCGATACCCAGAATTATTTGATACCAAAGTAGATTGAAAATGGTAATATAAAACGCTAAAGTATTGATATTAACTACTATGTGTTAAAAGAAGCCTAAATATGATACTTTTTTTAATTATTAAATATTGATTGTTAACGTAAATAACTTATTTATAGATGGTGTATCAAAATGGTCTATACCAGTATTTCCCAATCATTTTCTTCTTGCGTACCCCTTCTAAAAACAGGAGTAAATTGGCGACCCCCTGTGTAATCCTTAGGAACAGTAAATAAACTGTAAAATAGGGTTATAAAAATTTATTTTCCATACTGAATAAGATTGCATAACGAAAAACATAATTGTTAAACATTTACAGACAAACTTGTTTGTGATGTTCGGCCATAGCCAAAAACTTACGAATGAAATGATAAATTTTAAAATTAAACAATGATGATTTTGTCAGATCAGATCGTGTCAAGAAAAAATAATTTTTCATCAGAAATTTAATTTGGAGAAAGTACAAAAGAATTATGAAGCTTTAGATTTAGTTTTAACACCATGTATTTTGGAAACTATCAACTTATGTACCAAGCTAAATGGGCTAGATATTCATATTTTAGCAATACGAATTTGCAGTAAAGGTTGTACAGATTTTAAAAGTAACTCTGTATACAGTGAGCAATAGTTTTATATAGCCGAATATTAATGCTACGAATTTTTGTAAAAATTTGACATGTCGATCTACGAGTATCGACTGGTTGCGGATCATGTTATGAGAACTTTATCGTTCAAATGTTTCCATTCTTCAACTCAAAAAATTTTAATATTCTCAGAAAATACGATCCTATTGGCCTGTATATATATATATATATATATATATATATATATATATATATATATATATATATATATATATATATATATATATATATATATATATTATACATAAAACTTCTTAGTTTTGATAATGCCTCATTTTGTTTAAAGTAGCGGCATATCAAATATGTGGTTTTCTATAAAATTCAAATAGGGCTCTTAAAACTTGGTTACATGTAATGCAAAGTTTATTTTTGACCCTGTATAAGGTTACTTCATGAAATAACTATTTAAGAAGACGTAGTTTGTGTATAAAAGTAATATACCTTATAGTTAAGACAAACAAGTACACAGTGTCATCAGTAAAGTATGCATTAGGTGGAAATAAATTTTTATTTAACTTTATTTAAAGTTTATCTAGTATCAAAGATTTAATTTCAGTCTTTTCAATTAAACTATTTTCTTAATATTAATGTGTATTACTTTTAGACACAAACTGTGTTTTCAAAAATAATTATTTTATGAAGTTACCTTATACAGGGTCAAAAATAAATAAACTTTGCATGACATGTGACTACATTTTAATAGCCCTCTTTGAAGTTTGTAGAAAAACACACATTTAATATGGCGCTACTTTAAATAAAATATGTTTGGAATGAAGCATTGTCAAAACTAAAAGGTTTTATATAGGTTGCGTTGAGTCTTATTTTGCAACAGCGGTGCAATTTACAAAAAAATCTAAATTATCTTATACAGCTAAAATTTTGCATATGAGCTAAAAATTGCATTAAAAAAATTTTTTCTAATAACTTTTTTCGATGTTTTGAGACATTTTAGAATTTTTTTGGAAAAAAAAATAAAATTTGACAGATAATGTTAATCACGTGGTTACTATTTTTTTTTTTGGTTAATTTTAATCTCGATCGAAGCAAAAATTGTTGCCAAAGTCAAATTTCGAATAAAGCTATTAATAAAAAAAAATTCCATGATGAAGACTCCATCCAAGTAGATAAAGGGAAGAATATATACAAACAGTAGTTCGTTTCCTGTAAATATAACGCTGGTTCTCTCCCCCATACGTCTTTCGACCACCTTATGGGGCGAGCACCTCCACCACCCTTCTCCTGAATCCACGTATGAATTATTTTTCGTCATTTTTTTTTAGTGTTTTCGTAATATTTTTAGTGTCCGTTGCAGTTATGTGAATTAACTATAAACAAGATTGTGCTAGAAATTTGACCCTTTATATCCAAATCTTACGTTTTATAGGTAAGTGGTGAGTGATTCATTAATAAATGATGATATGTTGTGAATCATATCTCGTGAGGAAGAACTATGTTTCTCTGAAGACCAGATTCGACTCTTTAATATTCTAATCTCTTTATTTAATTTCACACATAAAATTGTACGAAATGTAGATATTAAAACAAAATATTTTGTAATTTTTTATAAATTAATTACACTATACATTCACCCAGTATGATTATAGAATCCGAGAAGAAATTTCTCTGAAAATTTGTGCATCGGGATCTATATTTATTGATTTGATGCCACATCAAAAATAAATGTTTATGTTTTAAGAATTATATAGAATAAAATAAGTTTAATTTAATAATAATATACGGTACCTGCAGTAAAAATATAATAAAGCCAAAGTGACATTATTGGTCGATGAAAATTGCAATTTCCTTTACATTATATCGGTATTAGGCTTTTTTTTTAGAAATTAAAACATTTCAGTAGTATTTGTTTGTAAGTACTAGTTCTTGAGCTACAGTCACCAAAGGATGGTTTTGAGCAAAAGGACTTAACTTGAAAACAGCACAGCATATTGGACGTTTTTATATTTCTATGAACCTATTGTAGATTTGTGCCGTTGTCTTCTATATAATTGGTAATATAGATGTATTCTCTTTTCAGACAGATAACTTATTGCAAATACAACTTTGGTTCTCTCCTCATATGCGTTTCGACCATTTTATGATCTCGTCAGTATATATTTTTTTCTTCATCTGCTTGAAATTAGAATACCTATATATATATATATATATATATATATATATATATATATATATATATATATATATATATATATATATATATATATATATATATACTGTTTAAGCACAGCAGAAAAATAGATTTATATATTTCTTACTGAAATCTTCATTTTTTTGTCTTCTATGTAGCTAGTCAATGTCGCCAAAAGGAAAACAGGCGCAACACAGTATTTATGATTTATGATGATACATCGCTTATATTCAGTGAAAGCACGGCGGAGTTGCTATCGATGAAGGTTCAATCTGTGATGAACACTCTCGATGGATACTTTCGGTCCAACAGCCTGTCGCTAAATGTTTCCAAGATACAGTGCATTATGTTTGGTAACAGATTGAATAATCAATTTACAGTAACGTTTAAGGATACAACAATAACATCAGTTGAGAGCGCTGTTGTTTTGGAACTAAATGTCGATAGAAGGTTGGACTGGGGGGCGCACATCGAGAGAATTGCCACTAGAATATCTCAGTATTGTTTCGCATTAAGAATTATTTCGGAGAGAGTTGGAATCAATGCAGCTCTGTCAGCTTACCATGCATTTGTACAGTCCAGACTCAGATATGGTTTGATATTTTGGGGCAATTCCTGTAATATCAATAGAATCTTGATTCTGCAAAAAAGATGTTTACGATGTATTTTTGCAATGAAACAACAAGACAGTTGTAGGACTATGTTTATTAGTAACAATATTTTGACAGTTATAGGTATGTACATTTTGGATTCGATGATGTTTATTGTTGATAACAGGGATCTTTTTGAAGGTGCATCTATTAAACATGACTACATTACTAGAAATAAAACAAATCTATTTTCTGATAAATATAACTTCAGTTTTTTGCAGAAAAATGTCAAGTTTTCTATAATAAAAGTTTTTAATTCTTTACTTGAAAATGTACATTTACTACCGAGAAATAGATTAAAGTGTGTCCTGAAACTCGTTTTATGTAAAAAAGCCTTCTATACATTGAAGGAGTTTTATGAGTGTGATAAAGGCAGTATTGTCTCGAATTAGAATTTTTGTTATCGGCTGTATTAATGGATTTTAAATGTATGTAAGTGTACTTGTTATTTAATTTTTGTATATTGCACTTTATCTTGAGTTTTAGTTGTTCTGTTTTTACTACATTAACTTGATAGAATTATTCAAGAAAGATATTTAAAACTGTATAATTATTGTTGAAGTTTTTTCTTTTTCATTTTTTTTCCTTTTTTTTATCTACAGCTGAGAGTGAACTATAATTTTTATTATGATGTTTATTACAGTTATGATATTTTTTGACATTGTTCCATGCCTTTATGGGTTTTTTGTAAGTAATACTTATTGGAATAAATAAAGACTTATCTATCTATCTATATATCTATTATTTCTACTATATAATATACAAATCTATTATATTTAGAAAAATATAGCTCACCTCAGAGTAACCGTATAGCTACTACTTTGGAGGAAACGCAGCACTATAAGGACAAAATAAATCTTGAGGAAAAAGATTAAAGGTCAGCCTTGAAAAAAAACGGATATATATTTAAGAAAAATAGATACAAAAACCGATAAAGCTTCCAGAAAATCTTTAAGAATATGGGATAAATCTGGCGGAAAATGAGATAAATCTAGCCCCTAAAACAAAAAGAAACATAAAATTTGGAGGTTATGACGTACATAAAATGTAAATAATGTAATTTATTGGACTCGACGATTACACCGAAAAATATAGAATTTAGTTTCCTGATTTTGGTATAGACCAATCAAATAAAATATAACACAGGTGAATAATAATTTTATTCTACATGATTGTAAGTTTGGCTAATTGCAAAGAATATGGTTAAATTTGCAAAATGTCAAAATTAGATTTTGAAACTGGCATCTTTAAAGATATTCTCGAGACTACGGCAAATGTTAAAAAAATGCTAGATCTGACGTGTTCATAAATTTCAATGTTATATGCCCAAATACTGCAACATAAATAGATACTCAATTTATCGATACAAAAATAGATAAAGGATACTAATAAGGAATCCCGGTAAAATTGTGATCCTAGTTAAACTCGATGACAATAGATAGCGAGAGGCATACAATCTTCTGCGAAATTTTAATAAAACGAGCATTAAAGTAAAAACGACTCTTACAGAATGTTTTCGTTTTTAATAGAAATTAAAAAAAAATATATATGCTGGTATATGAAAAGGTATAACTACTACTTTGAATACAAAAGATTTTTATTTTATCAAAATAACAAGCATATTTTAATATTTAATGCAGTACTCCTTCTCAAAATAAAAAAAGCGAAATAATACTTAAGATATTAAAATTAACTTTAAGTAATTGTAAGTAAGCTAGAAAGTATTAATATCCTCGTAAGTTATTTTATACATCTCTCAAACTTAAATTTAAATCTCATTGTAAATCCACTATTTAAAACACGCCTATGTTTTTGTTACCAAAACCCACACAATCTACTTTCGGAACGAGCTCTCTCTAATAATGAATTATTTTCAATAGGTACTTTAACACTTTCAAATAAATTTGTAGAATGACGCTCCTAAATTAGATTCAGTGTCTCTGGTATAGAAGAATCTCTTTATAACGACGCCCTTACAATTCAGGATTAAGTATAGAGGCTTTAAAGTATTTCTACAGCACTTAACAAATAAATTGTTCACTAGAATCTATTTATAAATGGAAACAAAAGCTATCAATAGCGTTGATTAATATTTATTTCAACACAAGAAATAAACACAGGTTATAAATTGTTTTTGATAATCACTTTTATATATGAGTAATATTTAATTACCAGATTTTCTTAATAGAATTCACTGGATAACAGCCAAAATGTATATAAAATAAAATTGACTAATCGTACCATTTTTGGTGTGCCAAAACCGAAAATAAACGTATCTTTTTAATATCGGTTCAAATTTTAGAGATAGGTGATATCATGTTTTTCTATATATTAACAATGTTACCGTATGACTGCGCGTGGTATATTTGTGTTATTATAACAAGAGAGAAGTGCGATGTTGACAAATATAAGTTTTCTCCAAGTTAAGGAAATTTTGCACAACTTGGCAACACCCCATGGGGAATCTCCAGAGATGATACCCTCATTTACTTCTAAAATGGGGAGGCTCTCAATTCGTCGACTATGTGTTTTTTTTATGTATGTACACCGATTACTCCCGAACAGCGGCACCGATTTGAATGAAAATTTTGTTCAGAAAGTTGCTGCGGCAGTCCCATATTTTTTTGAGCGAAATTGGTGCAGTAAAATCCAAGATAGCGCTGACGATATGGCGGTCAAAAAAAATTTATTTTGTCCGATTTTCTCCAAAATTGGCACGGGGAAATTTTCGGGGTCGAACACAACGAATCTGAAATTATTTAAAAAAAATTCAATATAGCGGATAAAAAATTTTATTTTGTCCGATTTTTTCAAAATTGATGTGGGGGTGTTTTTGGGGTTGCATATAACGAATCCAAAATATTCTTAAAAAATTCTATATGGCGGATCCTATATGACGGCAAAAAAAAAACAATTTTGTCCGATTTTCTCCAAAATTGGTACGGGGGAGTTTTCGAGGTCGCACGTGACTAAATTTATTTTTAAAAAATTCAATATGGCCGATTCAATATAGCGGACGAAAAAATTAATTCTATTCGATTTTTTCCAAAATTGGTATGGGTGGTTTTCGGGGTCGCATATAACGAATCTGAAATTATTTCTCAAAAATTCAATATGACTTATCCAATATGGCGGATAAAAAATTCATTTTGTCCGATTTTTTTCAAGATTGGTATGGGGTTTTTGGGATCGCGTATTACCTGCCATTAATTAAAAAAAAACAAAAACAAATATGACAGATTAAAGATTCTATATCTCTTTATTTTGTCTAAAATCAGTATTGGGGTATTTTTGTTAGTATTAATTACGAATTTAAAATATTTTTTGGAAAAGTCAATCTGGCTGATTGGGTCCTAAAAATTTTACATTTTTTGATTTTTTCCGAAACTGATATAAAGGGTTCTTGAGGGTGTAAACTATGAATTTAATAATATTTTTCAGGTTTCAATATGGCGAACAAAAAATTTCACATTTTTCGATTTTGTTCAAATGTGGAACTGAAGCATTTTTGAGGATGAAAATAGCGAATATAAAATTATTTTAAGAAAATCTAATATGTCAGATGCAATATGACGGTCTAGAAATTTTAAATTTAGGAATTTCAACCAAAATTGGTACTATGGCGCTTAGATTAAGATTAGGTTAAGACGTTAAAATTGTTGACGGTGGTGAGTTGAAAATTTTATCTTATTCGCATTTTTACAGATTTAGTATTAGGGTGTTTTCGAGGTCGTGTATTACGAATATGAAGTTAATTTTTTACAACTATTTGGTTGATGGGATAAAATATGAGGGACTGAAAATTTTACATTTTCCGATTTTGTCTAAAATTGACATAGCGGGATTCTTGGGGCGTATACAAACTCAATATGCGGTATAAAATATATCGGGCTAAGAAATTTACGTCTCAGATTCTTTAAATATCGATACTGGAAGGTTTTGGGGCCTATATTACGAATCTAAGATTAATTTGAAATTTAAGATGGTGGATTTACTATAACAGACTAAATATTTATTTGATATAATTTCACTGGTATTGGGGAACTCTAAGAATCAAAGAATTTTTAGTGGTTGATTTTAGGATGATTTACAACTTTCGATAAAATAGGTACCTTTTTGCCACCTTGGAGTTATTGCAAGGTACACTAATCTGGATTAGTACTTAGTTCAACTAATTTATGGATATCATAATGAATTCAAAACTAAAAAACGAAAAATACATTTTTTTAAAAACAATTGAACCGACTTCCAAAAGTGCGATAAAAAGTGAAAAATAACTATAAATTTTTATATGAAATTGAACTTTTTGAAGTCGGCGCCAAATTATTTGCAAATGAATAACTACTAATATATACAAATTATGGTAAGAAATCAATTACAAATAAAATATTTTTTAACCTGTTTATGCGAATTACATTTTGTCAGGTATTAGTTTTGCGCCGACTTCAAAAATTTCAATTTCATATACAAATTTATAGTTATTTTTCACTTTTTGCCGCACTTTTAGAAATTGGTTCAATTTAAAAAAAAATGTATTAACAAGTATCTTGGGCAGCTGAGAAACTTACTTGAGAGGCTGTGATTTATGTTTTTTGGTATATTTGATTTTAAAGAAACGAGTTTACCCAGTTTGTACTCCTGCTGAGGTATCTGCAAATCAAATCCTCCCGTGTACAATGTATCACTGGGCACAAAATTTTCATGATGAATCTGCCATTTTAACCGGCTCCCGTTGTTTTAAGGAACATGAAATACTTGTGTAATCGTATTGTTTGTGGAGCTTCTTTTACAACCGGGTACTCAATATCCTAAAAATATTTAAAATAGCTTTTAAATTTATAATGTATGGGTAAATAACAAAAAAATTATTAATATTAAACTGTCAAATGTATAACATGTATAGACTGACCAAACAGCAATACATAGGACAACGTTGTGAGATCTAGTTTATCGTTTGGCCTGTCCAGGGAATAGCTATTATTATTATTATTATTTTTTATTTTAATTTTAAAAGCCTAAATTAAAGAAAATACTGCACTCAAATTATCTTAGCCATAATTTATTGATTACTTTAACGCAGTAATAAATACGTTATAAAAAGAAAACTTTCAAGCTCTTCCATTCTTAGAAATTTGAGATAGTTTGACAATGTCGCTTCAACGACATGTTATAGGAGTTTCTGTGTTATTGAAAACTATAGCCGTGAAGTCCTCAAGAAAATTCATTTTAGCACATTATAATTGTATTCTAGGAGCTATTGGTATAATTTAGGAGAGCGGGGGTATTGAGGAGATAAAGCTAAAATGTAATCGTGGATTGAGGGACTGTACACAACATTTGCTATTTTTACTACACTCTTTGCCGTTATTTATTCCCTTAACTAAGAAGCATTTAATGTGTAGTAATTAAATCTGCATTTAGACATAAAAATACCATTTCCAAACCACTTAAAAAATGAAGTATATATTTTCCCACTTATTGACAAATATTCTGTAAAATAAAACATATTTTTTACGATATAGCTTTATTTATTCATATACGTTAATCTGCCAGAAATTTATAACAAATTAATGAAATAATGTTCAACATTAAATTAGTAAATTAATTTTTTGAGCAAACTTAAACATTTCAAATATATTTTTATCGTGGAAGATTTGTTATTGTGTACACAAACAGGGTTGTAAATAAATCAAGTTAAAATAAATATTTATTCGTACAGAAAGGAAAACAGTCAGCCTGTTTTGTTGTTATACATCGGCAACTCCTGATTCCATTTAAATTTAAATTAAAAAGATACAATTTTTTGTTGGTGTTAGCTTTTAAAAATAAACGGTTAACAAGAAGTGCTCGGGGAAAAAGATTATCTGAAAATATGTTGTTTCAATATGAAAGTATTATTTATTAAAGCCGAATATCTGATCAAAATTTGAATTTATTGTCATTGAATAATGTAATAAACAACTACACATTTTATGGTTACGATGATTGGTTAAAGTCTGAAAATCACAATAGACATAGAGATGATTAAATTTGGACAAAATTGTCTAATTTTATATATAATTATATGTCAAATGTTGAGAAAATTTGCACTTTTTGTTTATTATTATGGCAGTGTTTTTTTCATTTTGGGATAATCATATTTCATAAATTACTATTAACCATATTCATATCTGAAAAATGAAAAGCATGTCAGAAAATTGCTTTAGTTGTTACGAAACTTTTGGCAATTCCGTCACCCTATTTTCCTTACACCCTCGTAAGATTACTACCGCGCGCGCAGGATACAGCCAGGTGATTATCGATCGCAAGTGACGTACTGGACTAAACCATTTTCTTGACATTTTGAGTTAACTTGAGTTTTGTTTTCAAAAAAGTGAAAAGAAAAAAAATTTATAAATTTTTTATAACGTATTTAGTTTAAATGGATTTCTTATTATTCTTGTTATTTTATTTTTTTTATTTGTTTGTTTTGTTCCGCCAAATTTGTCAAGTATCTTCGTCAATTTTTATTCCTATGGTGGGAGACCGGAATCATAAATTCCAGGTTTTCCTTCGCTGACTACGAAAGAATGAGGTACTTTTATTTGTTCTCTCAAAATTTCTTGTCAATTTTAGCCGATTATCTTATCTGAGGTACAAATTAACTCTTGTTTGTGTTAAAGTATATCTTAAGGTATGTGTAGAATATAAATTCCTTTGATTTTTAACAATAATGTTAATTTTACAGCAATTTTTTCTTAATTCATGGTCGGCTGTCTTGACATGAGGCCTTGAAAATTATCTTAAATACCTGTTGCTAGCCTTAAGTACTCATTTTCTTTATTAAAACCACCTGGTGCTAAAGCTTTTTGGAAACCTAATGTAGAATTAGGAGTTGTACTGCCTAGTTTTATATTTCTTAGCGCTCCAGGATAAAAATGTATCTAAAGAGTATTGGCCATTGTGCCATCTAAAATTTCTGAAAGAATAGTGTACTTATCTGAGGGAACTTGGCTAATAAAGACTCTACGAAGGACATTGGAGCTAAAGAATATGGAAAAAATATTAGATTTCCAACCTACTTCGTCAGGAACATTGAAGGTGAGTCTTACATCGCATCTTTTGCCTTTTGCTTATTAGAAGCTTATTTCTAGAATTTTGATTCCATCTGCTAGTCTGTTCTAGGTTTGAGGAGCTCGGCTATTCTTATCTTATAGTGTCTCTGCAGAAGACAAATTATCTAAAAATGCCTTTAGCTATATTATCTTGAAGTAACAGGCTTCATTTAGGTTATCGTATCATTCTTATCTTATTATCTGATTCCGTATTTGCAGAAGATGAATTATCTAAAACTGCCTGTAGCTATATTATCTTGAAGCAACAGGCTTCATTTAAGTTATCTGGTTACTTCTAATCTTTGTATATTATTGTATCATCGTAGAAAACAAATTACCTTAAACCACCTCTATCTATCTTCTCTTGACGTAACAGGCTTCATTTGAATTATTTTATTATATATTTAAACTACAGTTGTCTATCTATAAAACTTACCATTGTTTTTTGTATTCAGCTAAGGTTTGACCCATTTTATTTCTGGAGTTATATACACTTTCTTTTTTGCGTTATGTTCTATTGTAATTTTCTTCTTTTCTTGATATCTTTTTAAGATGGTGAATATTAATTTTAAATGACATGCTACAGAGTCGGTGCAAAAAGAATTTTTTTTGATAAGGAAATTGTAACTTTTAATTTTACGACATGTTTTCTTACTAACCCTGTAGTCTGTCATATATATTTTCTTTAGTGTACAACGAATTTTGTAAAATTTTCAATTTTTTTTTACATTTATTGTAAATAAATTGTTTATTGTTCTTTCTGACTTTTATTTTGCCCACTCGCTGCCTCTATTAACCCCACATTTTCCAAATTTCAATTAGAATCCCCTTGAGCTTTACTATCAATAATTTGTAGAGGGTGCAAATTAAAAAAAAAATCCTAAATGATTCTAAGTTTTATTGAAATAAAGTTTAGGATCAATAATCGCAAGTTCCTACCTTTGAGGTAACATGGTTAGTTATTTACATAATTTTAAAAGTTGTAAGTAGCGCTATTCTATGTTTTTATCTGTGCATTAGTCAAAGTATTCATTTGATTTCTTTTAATAATAAATCATCAGGTTTTATAAGGTTTTTAGTTCTTTCCTTCTTTTTTAAATTTTCACATTTTTTTTTATCAATTAAATTAATTGTGATTTTACACCTAAATAAATACAATGTATTTTCGAATAAATCCACATTTAAAGACTTACTTAAAATCAGTCTTAAGATTAAAGCTCTTTGTTAAGTTTATACGTTTCCAACATGCGACACAGAAAACTAAAGAACAACTCCTTTCTTAAGTGCTTAAGAGATGCGTTAAAAGCTTCTATATTTAATCCTACATTGTAAAGGAGCTATTATAAAGAGATTCTTCTGTACTAAAGACACCGACTGTAAGTTAAGAATGGGGCTCTATAGATTTATTTGAAAGTGTTACAGCATCTATTGAAAATAATTTATTATTTGCGGGAATTCTAACTCGGAATAGATGGGGAAAGTTTTACTGACAAAAAGATAAGTATATCGTAAATAATAGTATATGAAAATTTAATTTTATGTATTCTTAGAAACACAAAGAGACATTCATAATGTTTATTCTTAAATATTAACCTTTTCAGAAACTTTAAAATACTACAATATTAAATCCAACTTAATTTGTTTTAAGTTTTTTTTTCCGAGGTGTACAAAATCTGAAGATCTTCTATTTAACTAAAACAAGTTTCCGGGTGTAAACAGCAAGATCGTCTTCTGCATTGTGACATCTTTTTACTGCGACAAAAGTCTTAACTTTGACGAAGCATTATATAGGGTTGTCAAGAAGTCATGGATAACCTGTCAACTGCGGATATGTCACATCATGGTCTAACAAATATCCAATTATGACCACAGTAAAAGTCTTTATTTTTATTTATTTTGATTTTTACGACGTTTTGAGTAGGTTGTATCTCTAATCGTTATCAAGTATAAACTGAATGTCTTTAGACTACGAGCTTATATAGAGACTGTGTCCATTGAAGCGCAAAGTTTCACTTCACTGTACACACCTCAATGATTTGATGTTACAAAGTAGTGGTTGCCAAAGATTAGGTATCTCAATACTCCGTTTGCTGAAAATTTCATTATTGTTTTTAATGTATGCTGCTTCTATAAATTTTCTTTTTTTTATATTGGGTTCCACATATATTGCCGCAGACCATTTTATATGGTATTGTTTATCCCAGGAGTGTTCTGCAATACCTGATCTCGACGTTTCCCCTTTTTGTGTATGCGTTTTATGTTCCTTAATTCTAACTTTAGTGGTCGTTTGGTTTCTCCAATATACATTTCACCACATTTACATGGAACTTTGTAAATACATTCTTTCTTATCGGTAGTTTTAGGTTTTGTTTTTGTTAAATGAGCTCTAAGTGTATTTCCTGATTTAAAGGCTGTTTTTATATTATTACTACTGGCTATTCATCTTATTTTTTCCGACGTTTCCTTAATGTACGGAATTGTGAAAGAGGAATGTGTTTCTTGCTGTCCAGTGTTCGTTGTTCTAAAATTATTTATAACATCGTCAATTAGTTTTAAAGGATAACCATTCTGTTGTGAATCGAATATTTTAGAAGAATTTTAATTTTTAAAAAAGGACTATAATCCCGATTAACAGTGAACCTTAAATTAATCACGATTATAATTTGTGATATATTTTATAGGTCACTTTGAACCTCATTAAACATTAAGAAAAATATTTCTGTTCTAAATCAGCTGCTTTATCAATAATGTGTTTGGTTGAAAAAAGTGTTTAGAGACCATATCTAGATATACCGAGAAGTTGTTTTATTTTCTGTTATCTCTAGAATGTAGATAATAGAACATTCATATTTTTCGCTCTTTAGTTGTTTAATTTGTACTTCATTTTATTTTGAACTCAATTTATAGCAAAACTACGTATATTCTGTAACAGCAATAATATCAAAATATTTCATCCCTTATAACATATGTAAAACATCTGTAAGTTTGTTGCTTAGGAAAACAATTTAATTCTCGAACAAAATCTCCGAGTTTTACATGACAATACACAAGAATCTCCCAATTTTGATCAAGAAGCAACTCTACAAACAATTGCGCGACAGTGACAAATGAACATCTTTGCATCTACTTACTTGGATATGTTTGCTGTGTATCTTTATTCGGGATCAACAAGAAATAAGTTAAAGTAACTTATTTCTTGTTGAACACGACAAACTTTTTTGATAGTTTGCTGATAAATAAACTTCTATTGTACATAAGGACAATTCAAATGACATTTCAATAAATGACATTTCAATAGGAAATTTTCAATATTAAAAAATGTTGACCTAAAAATTTTTTTTGAAGTATTATTGTCTTAAGAAATGACCATTTTTGGATCCCGTAGCCAGTTATAAAAAGTGATAATTTTGTCATATGTGTCCATCCATCCGTCTGTCCGTCCATCTATCCGTCTGTAGGTTCGTTTATCGGTCTTAATCTGACGCCCTTATAACTTCAGTCAGTTTTTTATATTTTGAAATAAAATTGTGCATGCACATTCTTCCAATCAATCCACAAACAGATCTGGACATTCCGTGTATGTGTGTTGTCACATCCATTTTCTTCGTTATAAGAAACCAATTACATGTTGGTCGGCGTGACCATGCTATTTTAAATGCGATCAGCTTGACTGTTATATGAAGTTCGTGAAATATGACAACAGTGCCTTTTAAGCTTTTAGTCTGTGCCCTGTTAATAGAGTGGCAAACTTTTATATCATCTATAGTTGCATGAGATGTTTATTCCGCCGCTTCGTCATTTTGGTGACCGGTGAAAATGAATCACTGACAGAAATTAAGGACTTTATGTATAGCATCAGCATGAAAACCAAAAAATACTGCAGATCAGATAGAACTCATAAAATATCGATTTACTAAAATTCCGATATTACTTTTTGAAAATAGGGATTTTTATGACTAATATTTTTTTTTTGTAATTCCGGTAATTATATTTTTCTTTCTCTATATGATGTAATTTTAATTTAATGTGTGCATAGTAAATATACAGATATGTCTCCCTTTTGACTACGTATGAGCAAAGGTAATAGAACAAAATATCTAAAAAATAATATTAATTTAAAATCAACATATTCATTGCAGTTTTTTCCAGGGCTGAAGGAGGTACGTTTTTAATTCGTATATGCGTGCCATCCTCTATATTATTTTTGATTTTAACTTTAACTCGAAGAAACTGCTTCTTCGATTAGTGGCATTATTCATCTATTCTGATCTTTAATTGTGCTGTTGTTTCATCAAATCATGCAATTTTTCTTATATATATTTTTATTTATTTTTATTATTATAAATTTAAATATTTGTATATCTTAACGTATAACTTTAAAAATGTTTTCTCCAATTTACGGTCCTAATTTCAACTAATCTTCACTGAATAAAATGATCACTGTTAGACATGAACTTATTTGAAAGATTAATTTACTTAATTTAATTACTGAAAAATAGCGAAGCGCCGTAATATGTCGTCTGAAATAAATGTTTCAATTGTTTGGAACTATTTTGAGAAGGTTGACATGAGAAAGGCTTGTGTGACAAAATAATGTAATTTTGTTTGATTTAATAAATATATTTGATTAAAAGACTGTAGAACAAATTTTTAGTCTCGGCTTTTTTTTCAACTAGAGTCAATATATAATTTTTCTTTTGAATATATCGAATTCCGATGTTGATAAATTTGAAAATATCGATATATTGCAAATTCGATATTTTTTTATTAACAACGCTATATGCAGATATATTATAGGAGTTATGCCAAGACCACATTATCGGAGTTACTACTAAATAAAACTACGTCGGGCCGTAGCAATATCGAGAAATTTAATTTCAACCTTCTGCTTCTATTAAAGAAGTTGTTGGTTTTATGTTCTATTTTTCGATCAAATTGTATTGAGCTTCTGAGATTCCCGAATCACTTGCCAGCCCTTTAACTAAGATTTGACGATTTTGAGTGCCATAGTCTTTGTGTGGCTGACGTGATGGTTGTCAGTTGATGTTGACGGATTTTAAAAAGTTTTCAGTGAATGCCTTATGCTATTTAAAAACTCGTGTACGCGACATAAAACACTCCAGGTAGGCTTTGTTTACCATTTTCGACGTTTTTACAAAATTTATTGACTTTGGCATGATAAAAATGCCGACGAAGCACAAACAATATTTTAACTTGTTTACTAATCTGTGGAGCGACATGAAATTTCACAGGATTGTTACTTACGGTGGTATAAAAAAATGACACAAGCAATTCCACAAATGAAATCATTTTAAACACACAAATATGTTTTGATCCATAAATATCTAAATAAAATGAGGAGTGAATACCAGGTTATTATTTTTAGGTTAATTTTTTGAATATTTACTATTTTTGGAAAATAAAATCTTTCTATAGTAGCTAATGGCATAAGATATTGTTCCGGACGGTCGATCTTCAAACACACACTGTATTATTGTACATACTATTATTTCAAAAGATTTTTATTGTCAATCTTACTTTTGACACTTGTCAAACAATTTCAACAAGTTAACAAAGGTAAAATTACTTAAATAAATTATGAACTCGTAGAAAATATACTTAAAACCCTACAAACTAGAAACACAAACTAATACTATGAAATATAAAACGCTACAAAGTTCGTTACATTAGAAAATATATCTAAAATCCTACAAACTACGAACACAAACTAATACTATGAAATGTACTACGCTGTATGGAAAACAAACACAAATTCTTTTCTGCATATTTTCATTAAATTCGTACGTAAAACTAAAAAACGCAGAAGAAATTATCCAACTTGGTTTACATCTAAAATAATAAATAATATTCAGAAAAAATACGTTCACAAAAAAAAATGAAGATCTGTTAAAATTTCAACAGCAGAGAAGACAAATTAAGTATTATACATATAAAAAATATTATGAAAGTGTGGAAAACCGCATTGCTTTTAACCCATCAAACTCCTGGCAATTTATAAAAAGTAAAAGAAATAATCAAGAATTACCTGAAAATATGGTTTGTGGGGAAAATACCTATAGAAACCATGCAGATATTGTAAATGCATTTGTTGACTTTTTTAAATCTTCATATATTTCATCGAACAATACTTTTAATCAAGATGTTCAAAGTTCTGTCACTCAAACTGTTCAAATTTGTAAGGTTAGTGAAAATGAAGTACTATCTTGCTTAAAAGAAATGAAACCAAAGAGAACAGTAGGTTGGGATAAAATTCCATCCTTTTTCCTGCGTGACTGTGCATGCGTATTAGCAAAACTCTTTCCATTATTTTTAATCTCTGCCTAAATAATTTACAGTTTCCTGATAAATGGAAAATTTCCAGAGTTTCTCCAGTGTTTAAAAAAGGAGACAAACAAAATATAGAAAACTACAGACCAGTTAGTATAATAAATAATTTTTCTAAATGTTTTGGAATGTTTCTGCAAAACGTCTATTTTTCAAGCTGAAACACCTATTTAGTGGTTCCCAACATGGTTTTATCAAGGGTAGGTCCACAGCGTCTAATCTTTTCTGTTTTACTTAGTTTGTGGCTGATGTCTTGGACAAGGGAAGTCAAGTAGACACAATATACACACATTTTGTTTGATAAACTGAATTGTTTGGGATTTTCGCAAATGTGTATTCTATTTTTTAAATCATATCTCTGCGATAGGCAGCAAATAGTAGAATGCTGTGGTCAGTCCTCGGAACCACTGTGTGTGACTTCGGGAGTTCCTCAAGGGTCAATACTCGGTCCTTTATTATTTAATATATTTATTAATGGAATTGTGGGTGACTGTACAATTCTACTCTATGCGGATGACGCTAAAATTTTCATTTCTGTAAAAAACGATGCTGATTGTCAAAGACTTCAAATAGCAATAAATATCGTCACTGATTGGTGTAGCGAAAACAAATTGCCTCTAAACGTTGGTAAATGCAAAGTCACGATTTTCACATTAAAGAAAAACGTGCTGGTGAATGATTATAAAATTGATGGAACCTCAGTTCCACGAGTGGAATGCTTTACGGATCTGGTTGTGACATTTGATAGCAGACTTTCATTTGTTCCTCATTTAAATGATCTTATACAGGTGTGTTTTAAATCATTAGGCTTTATTATCAACTCAAAAACATTTTTTAATCAAAGTACGCTCAATTTACTTTATTGCGCTTTTGTAAGATCTAAATTGGAATATGCTTCCATAATATGATCTCCTTATTATTATCAAAACCATATTAATGACCTTGAGAGATTTCAGCGGCGTTTCTTGAAATACCTAAGCTTTCGGATTGATGGACATTATCCTGAAACAGGGTTTCCGCATGAAATCTTATTTCAGCGGCATTCTTTTTGTTCTCTAGAACATAGACGTATCGTCACAGACCTCAAAATACTTTATAAAGTTTTGCATAACAGAGTAGAATGTAGTGACATACGGAAAAAATAAGTTTTCTTGTATCTAGGGCTTCAGCTCGCCAATCTGCCACATTCTGTTGTCCTACACCTCGTACAAATATATGTAACTACTCTCCTTTATATAGGATGTGCAGAATCTACAACGAAAGTCAAAATAAATTCGAGATATTTAGCTGCGGATTGGCACAGATAAAAAGTAATTAAGTATGTAATATTTTGTAGTTTTATTTCTGGTAATTTGCGTATGCTTATTTGTTCATCTTTTTTTTTTGTTTGTTTTGTCATTGTAAATATTTAAGTTCTTTTCTGTTGTATCCATTTGTTAACTAGTTTTTTGTAACTGCGAAATGGGTTTAAATAAATAAATATATAAATAAAATAAATAAATAAATACTTGGTTAGCACAACCCACTGTATACTCAGTATGGAAATAGTGAAAATTTATTACTTTAATTATTACCTCTTTTTGTAATATATCTGTTACAAAGACCAATAAAATATAAATTTTTTGTTAACAAGCTTTACCAAAAAATATTGGTAATATCCTTTAATAAATGTAGGTAATAACATCTGGTAAATGACGTGTTTCGAAACAAAAAAGTTTTTTATACCTAATATTTCGTTTCCAGGTTTTTAAAACAGCTCAGTTTGCGAATAATGGAACTTCCCGAATTTATAACTGGTTTCATTTTACAAGTTGTCAATTTGTTTTTGTCACGATTTGTCTCTCATTTTAATGGCCCCACCGGATCCACTGTTGTTCCGAAAACTGAAGTTTAATTTTTAAACTGATAATTAAGCACACTTTTTTTATAAAAATATTTTGTCGCTGATATCTAGTATTTATTATAATCTGACATTTTTTTCTGTCAATTATAACTGAATTTTAGAATCAATAATTAGTCAACAAGAGTTCGAAGCGTAGACTGGTGGAAGATGAAAAGTAATTTCATGGCATATATAACTTTGGAGAGAGAAATACATTTTGCAAATTTTTATTTAATTACCATTCGTCTTCAATTATATTTCAAATATTACTTTTTCAAATTTTAACTAGCATAAACTTGTTTTCTTAAACGTCTTAAAGCGAGTTTCTACAAAATTAAGAGAGCCTTGCTTGTTTCCAATACGAACAAACCATAAAATGTATTTAAATGAATGAATGAAAAAAAAAAATTATAATACTCGATCTGTAATGCATAGGTCTCATTGGGCTCTTTATACCTCACCAGGGGCCCTATCCTCGAACTGGGGAACGTGAAGTAAACGGTGAAAAGGTGGCGAATTCGTATTCTTGAAATGTTCATCACTCATATCCTCGTTCGCCCTGTGAAAGGCAAGCGAACGGTGAAACTTGCGCAAATGAAATGTCAGCCGCTAAATGACATATTTAACGCACGGATTTCAAAAAATAAAAAATAATTAAAAATTTTTATTTTATTTTTGGTTCCTCAAAATAACTTGTCATTAAAAAAAATAATATGTTGACGAACCGTTTATTTAAGATGTTTCATTTTTTGAATAAACAGTTGAAACGTTAATTAGGTGGTACCTCGATATTTTTAATATTTTCAAATTTATTAATAAAATATCCTTAGAAAGTTGAATATGTCTCGCAAATATTAAGTAAATTTGAGTTTACAGACATATAAAATTATTACAGGAGATTCTGTTCATAACTCAACTGTATGAGCGTGCTATTTAAAAATGTTTTTCTAGGGCCAGTTCTGCTTATGGATTTCACATAAAAACTTGTGTCCATAACAGCCGAGTATCTTAGTTTTAAACAGTTAAATCTAACATAATTCTTTTCACGACGCAACTTTTAATAAATTTGAGAAATCACAATTTGTAAGCTATCTGAAACTTTTATTTAAATAAGTAACAAATTTTATATTTAAATTATGTTAACTACAGCACTTAACTTAATTAGACTGTGTTAAACACTATATGACACTATAATTAAATAAATATTATGATTATAATTTATCGGGACATATAAATATGAACCCTACAGATCAACGAATGAGGTCCTTCAGCATAAAAATCTTATTTAGGGTACATTTGATCTTCAAGCCTTTACAAATCTTTATAAAATAAATAAATATATATATATATATATATATATATATATATATATATATATATATATATATATATATATATATAAAGAATTTAATGTGAGATCCGCCAATATATTTAATGGACGTCTTCTGCCTGGCCTTTGATTTTGGTCCCTGGTCATAAACAAATTCTCTATCATTGTTAAAGTTTCAGGTTTCCTTTCAAATTTAGTTGTCAGGACAGAACATCTTGCAGTAAGAGACTGGTCATTTTGTGAATTCATACAATAAATAACTGATTGGATAATTGCCGTAGTGGATTGGGATGATGGCTTTTAGTCATACTAAGTAAAGTTGTAATTTCCACCGTTTTAAGGTTTACCAGTCATGATTTTCTGCAATTACTGTCAGTATATTACTTTGTATATATGATTGCTGCTTTTCTTGATATCCCTTTTTCTTTATATATTAGAATCTTAAAGTACTTGGCTCTTTGTATGCATTTTTGTTTAACAGTTCTAGAGTGTCAATTTAGGATAAATTTAATCCAGGCAAAGTACAAATTTTGTAATGGCAAACAATAACTTCACAAAAATAACAACAACAGCAGTATTTTTTTTTTACTTTTCAAATAGAGAGCACCTATTTTTATAATTTTATCATATTAAGCATTAAAATAAGGGTAACTTTATATAGGGTTGTCTGTTCTAAAAATTTGTAGTTTTCAAAATATTGGCAATTCAACATTTTTCTATTGTAGAAAGGCTATACGGCTTTTAAGTTTTGTTATTAGTTGGTCATGAGGCCGAGGCGTGTTGAAAATAAAAAAATCTAACCCTACAAAATTTTCACTATTTCTTGCCATTTGACATTCATTAAAAGCAATCATGAACGTGATAGAGTAATTTCAAGAACATGCAGTATTTTTTTTTACTTTTGATGATTAATTTAAAGCACCAAAACTACTTCTTGCCTAAAATGGCAACAAAATATACTACGGACATTTTCGGTCTGACAGGTCAATTCAATCTATCATCCATTTTATTTTTTGAAATTCTCGGGTTTTAGCACGTCCATATCTGGCAACATTGGCTTTTCAAGAACACAGCTTTTGCTGTCAAAAAGTTCACATCGCCATTCCCATCGCCATTCACATCACCTTTCACATCACCCTTTTGGGGATAGGAGCCCAGGACTGAGAGTTATACTAGAGCGACCCGTTAAATTGTCTGACGGCTTAAGATGAAAATATTGAATCTACGAAATCGGTCAGTCTCATCCTACTCTAGACATCATTTGCCATGATGCCAAGTTTATGAAGATGGCGTTTTTCTTCCTCATTTGATTTGCAGCAAAAATTTTGATTTTCTCTTACAAATGATATTTGGAACAGATAAAATTGCTTGATATTCGTAAGATACAGCCACGACCCTATTTTTGCCAAAAATCTACTTCGTTATTCCCCTGTATAAGTTATTAACAGGTTGTACACCGAAGAAACCAAGAAATAGACAGATTGTGCATTTCAGTGTATATTATCTTATTATTATAGGCCATGATAGTCTGTCTTTTGAGTTGTTATTTTAAAGGTTTATTATTTTAATAATGTTAATGTAAACTCTGTTTTAAATGTTTTAATTTTAATTTGGGACAGAATTTTAATTGTATATGTGACTTGCTCTGTGTGGAGGCTACGCTGGCGTTGGAGACTTCTACAAATGGCAGGGTTAAGGTCTGCCCTTTGACGAGGTCTCAGCCTTGAGGATGGTCTAAGTAAGACCGAAAGCACTTGGCCGATAATAATAATATAATATACACTGAAATACACAATCTATCTATTTCTTGATTCCCCTGTATACCTGAATTATCCAGGACCTACACGTGCAACCATTCTTTCTCATATCATCAGTACATTCTTGTATTTAGACACCAATCGTGGAGCTACGACATTAGACTTCATTGCCAATATCCATCTGGCAAAAATAATCACATTACAGAAGAGAATAAATTTCTGTCTGAGTTTGACTTCCATGCCCCTACCACTGAACATTCCAGGTCTATTTCTTTCATCCTGTCCAGATTCGTCTGTAAACTATCAGAATTCATTGCTCGAAAGAGTTTGTTTCTTCTTCCAATCCTCTTTGTTTGACATCTCAAGAGAATGATTGGGTTTCAAAATCGACACCGTTTACTTGATTCGCATGGGGATTATGGGCATTTTTCCATTACAATTCTCCAATCTCACAGATAGTCACTAGTTCCTGATGGGAGATTACCTAGGGACGATAAACATTAATTATTTGGATGTTTGGATTTTTTTTCTTGATAAAAACTGTATTAGACTAATGTTGACTATTAACTTGTTGTGACCAAAAAGGACGGCATAAAAATTGTGCTTGGGGCTTTGAATGTCAGCATCGGTAAATCTATTGATGATTTAGTGGATCACGTCTTGATAATAGAAATGAAAGGGTCAATAGATTAGTCGAGTTTCGCAGTGAGCACGACTTTCTCATAACCAATACATTTTTCAAGCTGCGTCCTAGACCTCTATACAGGGTGGTTCTCCGCGAACTTTATCGATCGATTGTGAGAAAACTATAATTGGGAAGAATCTGAAATTTTGATAGTGTAATTCCCACTACTGCGTGGAGGAAAATAGATGACAACTTACTTATTTTAAATAGAATATCCTATTTATTATTGCATTTTTGATTTCTACGTGAAATTTTAGACATATTTCATGTATAATATTCTATACTTAAGTCTTACCGTTTTGGATATATTTAAATTTTTATGTCAAAAATGACGTTTGAGGACCAAAAGTTAACTATAAATTTTTTCTGTCTTTATTATTTAATTTGAGTTAGTTTTCTTGTAGACTAAGATCGACTTTAGTGGTCATTTTATAATATTTTGAAAATTATTAGTACAGAGTGGTCAAAAAAGAAGAATAAAAATTATATCTAAAAAATCATTAAAAGTCAATTTTTTCAAATAGAAAGCACCTATTTTTACAATTTTATCTTATTAAGCATTAAAAATAAGGGTAGCTTTGTATAAAGTTGTCTGTTCTAAAAATTTGTAGTTTTCAAAATATTGGCAATTTAACATTTTTCTATTGTAGAAATGCTACACGGCTTTTAAGTTTAATTTAATCGCCCCGGCATGATTATTATTAATGATTGTCAAATGGCAACAAATTGTGACAATTCTGTAGGGTTCGATTGTTTTATTTTCGCCTCGCCTCGCCCTCATGGTCAGCTAATAACAACTTATAATAGAAAAATGCTGAATTGCCAATATTTTGAAAACTACAAATTTTTGGAATAGACAACCTTATACAAAGTTACCCTTATTTTAATGATAAAATTATAAAAATAGGTGCTCTCTATTTGAAAAAATTGACTTTTGATTATTTTTTAAATACACTTTTTATTCTTCTTTTTTGACCACTCTGTACTAATAATTTTCAAAATATCATAAGAAGACTACTAAAGTTGATCTTTGTCGATAAGAAAACTAACCCAAATTAAATAATAATGACCTTTTTTTTTATTATATTCCCGGGTCCGTCCTAAAGCCGGATGCACTGCGCCCAGAGTAGGCCTATTGTGCTCACCCCAGACATTACAGCCACTCTGTCAACCTAGCCCCCTGGCTCAATCTGTACCGTCCTGCTAAGGAGTGAGTGAGTATTTCTCCCGGTTCCAGACTTATTGATCCAAATGTTTGTTGTAATAATGACTTCCTTAAACAAAAAATTTATAGTTAAGGTTTGGTTCGCAAACGTCATTCTTGACATAAAAATTTAAATATGTCCGAAACGGCGACATTCAAGTATAGAATATTATACATAAAATATGTCTAGAATTTTACGTAAAAATCAAAAATACAATAATATATAGGGTATTCCATTTAAAATAAGCAGTTGACATCTATTTCCGGTATAATCGGAAGCGCCGCCATCTTAAAAATATTTTAGCCTGCTGTCACCCATGGACATTAGTACACCGTCAAATTTTCAGATTCTTTCTAATTATAGTTTTCCCACAATTCATCGACAAATTTCTCGGAGAATCATCCTGTATATGAGGATATTTCCTAGACACATAATAGAGGATATAATTAGATATCGGTGAAAACTTGTCCTGACGCAGACAATAATCTCGACCACAACATTATATTATTTTAAAATTTAACGCTTTTATAAGGTGGATAAAATAGAGCGAAAACAAAGACAAATGGTAAAAACTTAGAAATCAAGATATTAGAAAGATCATTGGGGAGAAACTTGAAAACAGATATAAAGAGAAGAGGAATCAAAGTCCGTAGAAATGGAAACAGTTTGGATAGATCTGAAAAACAATAATATAGAAATATAACAAAAACAGAAAATGTCCTCAGATGTATTAGAACTTATGACGGAAAGAAGCAAATATAAGAATAACCTCTGACATTTATTGCTACTTACTTCATTGAATTCAATGTAATTTTGCTCCATACATACATTAAGAGGAAGAATTATTTCTCGTTTTTTATATTGTTGGTTTGTTTTATTATTAGCAATTTTTTTTTAAACTTATTGTGTTTTAAAATGGTCTGTTAGGGAAATAAAAATAATATTAAAGTAAGTTTATAAAATTTGCTTTATTGTTCAAGTCATATAAATTTTATATTTCAAATTTTACTAGTTTTTTAAGGGATCAGAAATTTGCTTCTTTTATTAATATAATCTTCCTTGTTTAATGCTTTCTTACTGTTATCAGCTTTTGTAAAAATTATATCTCTGAATTTATCTATTTTAGAATTTAAATAACATGTCTCGGAGAAACTTATTTATACATTCTTTTAATATACGTGTGGAAGCTTCATACTTTTAAATTGAATTTGATGGAAAATTTTTTGCGTTATTTTTGTTGCTATACCTAAGATTTCATATATCCGATGAGACACAATTTCTTGTATTCTATTTAAAGCATTTTTACAGTAAGCTAGGTTGTACACTTGGAAGGTTTTTATCTATTAAAAATTTATTGAAAAATTTGAGTTTCATAAAGTTAACTTTTTGATAAATTATTTTAATGTTTTATGGACCGATATTAATAGGATTATTTGGGCGTAAAGTAATGGTACATCGCAAAAATGCATTTCTGCAAAAATTTTGGAAACTTTGCCGAAAATAGTTATATAAAAGGTCCATTTGTTTATAGAATAGCTTTAAATATGTCACAAGGATTTAAAGCGGTCACAAATTATGTTACATTGTTTAAGAGCGATATTGGCTATTGTTGTTAAATATTAGCTAAAGAGGAGCAAACTTGAATGCTCTTTAAACTAGTATTTGCAGAAAATTTTAGGATAAAATTTCATTTAGATAAAATAATAATTCTTTAGAGATCAAATCTGAATGTTTTGTATAATTGTGAAATCTTGCTCATTCTATGAAAAATGGAAAATAAAATAGTTATATTACCTGATTTTTATTTTTTTTGTCAAACTTGACAATATTTTACTATGATCACAACTTATGGCATAGTTATACGGGTTTTGAAGACTTTAACATAAATTAAATATGTGGCAAGTTTGCAAAAAATTAGTTTTCCTCTTCTAAGCATTCAAGAAATACATAATTAGTATTCTTTTTTAAACATATATATATATATATATATATATATATATATATATATATATATATATATATATATATATATATATATATATATATATATTCCGGTTCCCAGTCTCCATTATTTTCGGTCTTCCCAATCCTCTGGAAGTAAGTTTCTTTCGGACATGGCTCGGTTAATGCCCTTTATCCAGGTAACTTTTGGTCTTCCTTTTTTTATTTTTTCATTTGGTGTCCATTTCCACATGTCCGTACCATACCAGCTGACGTTGTTCGATTTCATCGAGAATAGTTTTCTTTATCCCCATAATTGCTCTAATTCTCTCGTTGGTTATCCGTTCAATCCTTGACTTTCCGGCAGATCTTCGTCAATAATCCATTTCAAGAGCCAGCAGTTTACGTTCTAAAATTTTATTTATCTGCCATGTTTCACATCCATGCAATACAACGCTTTTAAATATCGTATTGTATAAAAGATGTTTTCTTTACTTGGAGATGTTTGTTGACCATAATAGTGAGTTTAGGCAACCGAAAGATTTTTTCCCTTTAGATATTCGCTCCAATATTTCTTCTTCAGTTCGTCCACTTTGACTGATCTTTGTTCCAAGGTAGGTATAATCAGAACAAGATTTTACTATGACATTGTCATCCACTTCCAAATCTGTTTCTTCTCCACCGATACACATATATTTAGTTTTACTTCAGTTGACAGTCAATCCCCACTCTGCATATCCTTTAAATAGTTTCCTCGTCATAAATTCGAGGTCTTCTTTATCTTGGGTCACTACCACTTGGTCATCTGCAAAATTAAGCGTATATAAATGGGTGTCATTATTTAATTATATTCCCATTCCACTGCATGATCTTCTTCAATTCTTTAAAGCTTCATTGAGGTAGATTTTAAAAAGAGTTGGTGATAGACAACATCCCTGGCGAAGGCCTTTGGTCACATGAAAGCTTTCTGATAAGTTATTGCCGATTTTAAAGCTTCATTGAGGTAGATTTTAAAGAGAGTTGGTGATAGACAACATCCCTGGCGAAGGCCTTTGGTCACATGAAAGCTTTCTGATAAGTTATTGCCGATCTTAATTATGGAGAATGCTTGGTCGTATTGTTCTTTGATGGCTTGGATCGCTGTATTGTTGATTGGAGACTTCTCCATCACGTGCCATAATTTTTGGATTGGCACCGTATTATATGCTTTTGTGAGGTCAATAAAAAGTAGATGAACCTCTCTATTTCTTGCCACCTTCTTTTCATTAAGTTGGGTTAAACTAAATATATGATCTACGCACGATCGGCCAACTCTAAAACCTGCTTCTTCTTCAATTTCTTAGTGGCCATATTCTGTTTCTACGATGTTTCTAAGTAGTTTTTCGTATACTCTACTAATTGTGCTGGTTACGATTATACATCTATAGTTTGAGCATTCGTCGCGTATTCCTTTTTTGTGGATTGGTGTTATCCAGCCTTCTTTCCATATAGTTGGGAAAGGGTCATCATTATTAAGGAGTCTGTTAAATAGTTCTTGAAGAAAGGACTAAACATATTATATAAAGTTAAAAATTTCTGGAAACGATATGTTATTTTTGAAGTTATAGTGGGATTACGCCTCTTCGAAAGCAATACCTAATGGTACTTAATTTTAGAATATAGATAATACAACAAACATTACGTTCTAAATATAAGCCAAATTAAAAATATTCCAACATTTTTAAGTTAAATAACTTTAGAACTTTTTGCAATACATTTTATTCGAACAATTAATAAAAATGCCATATGTGTAGTGATAGATCAAAAAGTTAAGAAAGTGCCTATTTTTATAAAGATAAAAAAAATAAATTTACGAAATTTTAATTTTTTTAAAGTTATATTCTTTTTCTGTTAATAATGAAATAAAAAGACAATAATATATAGATAATGCAAATTTAATGTCTATTCTACATTAAATTTAATGATTTTGTACCTAAAATCGTGAATAATTCACATTTACTTTAAATCTAAAACAATTCATTCAAATATCAATTCGCCGTACATAAAATTTGTTTAAATGTTATCTTAAATTTCAATAAAGTAAGTGAAAAGATATTTCAGCTTTCTGTTAATTCACAAGTACCTTAATATTAAAGAAATTTACATTAATATTCATAGCACATTGCATGAGGTTCTAGGAGATGGCCCAACTTGTAATGAACTTTTTATTTAGTAGGATATAAGTTGCTTAAAGGACTCAATTTTCTTATGATGAGTTCGGAACTGGTCTTCAGATGAAGGTATATTATCTGTGGGAAAAATTTCCACCTTTTCTTGGTAGCATAATTTTTTGACCTCATATTAATTTTTGTGAATTAAATATGTGATAACATATCTTAAATTCAATGAACATTTGCTGTAAATTTAATGTACATAGTCACCTTAAGAAGTAAATTAAATATATTATTACATAATAGATTTAATGGAATATATTAATTTAAATTAACGTAAATTATTAAATTTAATGGATTACATTCAACGCATTTAATAAACGTTTATGAAATTTGCTTCCAATACATTTACCTTAAGTTTAATGCATTTCCTTTTTAGAGTGTATATTTAAACTATAACAAATATTTTTCGTAAAAAATATTTATTTTTTTGTCAATTTATATAAAATCATATTACAATTTGAAAAGGTAAACAATTTTACTTCATTTTTTATTTATACAGTTTTCTCAATTGAAAGTAGGTATTTTAATTAATTTTTGTGTTCTGGTAATTTTAAAATACTCAACTATAGTAAATCAAATAGATTTTCATAATTTTAAAATAGGTAACCAGAAATTTTCAAGGTATTTTGTGTAACTGGAACTCAATTTGAAACAAATTATATCACTGAAAAGTTTTGAGGGAGGGGGCAATAATACCATACCATGTGAACATGTGAAGGCAACACCACAAGGGGATATCTCAGTTTAAACCTTAGAAGCGAAACCTCAGCCCTCCCGGAGTTTACGCAGTAAATATTAAGAAACATTTGAGTTTTACTCTAAGATTAAAGAAATAGTGATTATTGCGATGTTTTAATTGTATGGGATAGTAGACGCAAGGCTTGACATTATATTGTAAAAGAGCCCACTGAAACTGACCTTTTTTCGGAAAGAATAATCACTGGTCATAAAAAATCGGCAATCTACGATAACATTATTCGAAAACGATCAAGATCCAAGCCTGCACGTACCACATTTAAAGTTAAATTGCATCCAAAGAAAGTCACGCTGTCAATTTGGTGAGACTACAAAAGTTTTGTGTAATTGGAGCTTCAAGAGGCCGGACGATCATTTCATATGTTTACTGCCAATAGCGAATTAAACTGAATGAAGTAATCAAAGAAAAACGGCGGGAATAGGTAAATTTCAAAGGAATTGTGTTTCATCATCATAATATAAGGCTTCACTCGTTTTTAGTGACTCGTGGGAAATTATTGGAGTTTAGTTGAGAACTGATGTCGCATCCCCCATACAGCCCTGATCTGACACCATCTGATTACCATTTATTTCGAACTTTGCAAACTCTTTGAATGATAATACTTTCAGAAATGAAGATGATCGTAAATCGCATTTGATTCAGTTTTTTGCTTCTAAGGACCAACATTTCGATGAGAGCGGAATTGTGAAGCTGCAAGAAAGATGGCAAAAATCATTGAACAAAATGAAGAATATATAATTAATTAAAGTTTATTCTTTTTATAAAGTTTTATTTCACACTACAAAATCGAGAATACTTTCTGGTCAGCCTGATACCATAGGAATGACTTCTGTTTATTTTATTGTTAGTTAAGTTGAAAACATCTATAGAACATCAAAAAATTACCTGCTATATCTCTTATGATACATTTAAAACTATATGTGATGTATGAAAATAAATGTTGTTCGTTGTTCAAGAAAAATGAGGGAAAACAAAATAAGGATAATTGTTTAATCCCTAGGAAACAAATAGTAGGATATGTCTACCATAATTGCTTTATTGACGTAAATTAAGTAGCTTCAATCATTTATGTTCCTCTATTGAGAAAGTGGTGTAGAGTTGCTTAATACAAATTGACATTTCAAAGTTTAGGGTACAAATAACAAAAGTGCCTGCCGTAAATGCACAAGTCATTGACAGCGATTTATTAACTGCCTTCTCCTTTTATCAAATGAAATTAGTGTAGACAGCAACTTATTAACAAATGAATACTTAAAATATGCATTTTATTTTAAATATTTCTTAAATATAAATTAAAGGTAGTTAATCGGGTATTGTAGGTATAGCGAACATTGTTCACCTCATATGATAATTATTTAAAAAATGTAACATTTAAAATTGGCTGTATGGTAAGAGCCTTAGTTAGTGTGACATAATCATACATAATTAAAAAAAAGTTATCTATATATTTTTCTAAAAAACGAATATATGATGTTGCTACGCTGGTATTTCACACTAAAACCACACAATTAAATGAGGACAAATTCAATAATTGATTAATAAAAAAACTAAAGCAAAATTACCACAGAATTCAGTTAAAGGCTAGTAGCCATGCCAGCGAGCAATAATGCCAAGCTAACCCCTGTGACGGAGAGTAGGAGTGGATTATTTAGGGCGCTACTGCATCTGTAGCTAAGTTGAATGCGGAAACCTTCGGCGATGTCGTTAGGAACTAGCTTTCAACAAAGGATGGAAAATATACATTGAGATGTAAACCACAACTTTTTTCGTTGTTTTAAACAGGAAAAAGTGAAGGTCAATGCAAAAATGGCCTTCATTTTTTACAAGATCTATGCTCGCGCACAACACTACCTCTTTAGGGCGCATTTAATTGAAAGAAATGACAGTTCAAAAATGACCTTACTTGTACTAAATCATGAAATTTACTTTAATGAAAACATACGGTAGCTTTAGATTAAAAAGTTAACAGCGACATTGTTCGTCAATGAAATTAAAATTTCCTTTATGATATGACATTACATTTATTTTTATTACAAATTTAAACAATATAGCTACTTATGTGTTTGTAAGTACTTGTTATCGAGCTGCAGTCACCTAAAGATGGTCTCGGATGTTTTAATATCTTCTTGTGAGTAGTTCGGTATATGTGACCACAAGGGAATCAAACAGTATATTCGGCAGCAAAAGTAGTTGATTTCTATTAAGCACGAAAAAACTTCAAACGCGAAATTGTTATAAAAGCATGATATTTAATGCTACATTAATGATTTAAATGCTGTAAATGCAGGTTATAGATGCTGGGATATCATTTAAAAAGCTAAGCTATGATTTTAAAAGGCAGGACTATGATTTTAAAAGCTGGTACCTAAAACAAAACGAAATTATCAGGGTCAGCAGTCTAGAAATTTTATATGTGGGTAGGGGTGCGAAAAAAGGAAATAATTTAATTTATTGAATTTGACTATTATACCTGATTTTGATGTAGATTGATCAAATCAAATAATAAAACACGCAGATGATTACTGATTTTTACAATTCTACACGACTGCTAGAACGGCCACTTACAAAAAAAATAATTGAATTCTAGACTTGTCAAAAAGCATAATTCAAAAGATTTTTAAAACCGAGTCCTAACTATTGGAAAAATATTTGATACGAAGTATTCCCAAAATTCAATATTATCTACCCAAAACTGCAACGGAAACAGACATTCACCAACACAAAAATCGGCAAAGGATACCGATATAGAAATACGGCAAAATCCCGACTTCAGTTAAAACGAAGCGGATAGATGGTAAGAGGCATACAATCTCCTGAGAAATTCCAAGTCGTAAGCGTTGCCGTATCGGCTAGAGCAGATCCTCCATTCCTCTTTCCCTTAGAAGCCTTAGGATATTGGATGGCTTCATAGTGGGTAGCTTCCCTGCTTCAATTTGGTGTATTCCCAAGAACAGCATCCTAGGGTTTTCTAGAGCGCTGCACTCTCAAAAGATATGAATAGAGGTTTTGTCCTCCTCCTCGCAGAATCTACACTCTTCTCCTTGTACCAGTCCGAGTTTCTTGAGGTATCCCTTGAGGTGGCAATGCCCCGTCAGGACCCCTGTCAGGAATCTGAGATGATTTTTACTCTGGCTTATATATTCTTTTGATCTCTTCTATTCCCCTCTATCCCGGTATGTTCCGGACCTACATGAGAATGACTTGATTATTTTTACTCAAATTATTTACTTCCTCTAGGCATGCCCAGAGAGCTTATCGCACTGACTCTCTGACATGATGATAATCTCTTGGCCATGATAGTTTGTCACAATGGAAATAATAAATGATTTTTAATATTCTCTTCTCTACATATACCAATTAGTACAAATCTTTGGGAATAATAAATTGAAGAATAGCAGGATTATAGAAAATTCTATCTTAGTGGCTGAACAAGCTGTTGAAAGCGGACCATCATTTATGTTTTGGTTAGAATGAGCTCTTAATTATTTTCAAGAAATTATTTTATATTTATTGGATACTTTTATTTGTCATTATTATTTATTTGTTTCAAAAATGAAAGAAAACACAAATTATCTAAATAATAAAAGAAAAAATTTGAATTAAAACCATTAACAAAAGTACAAACAAATCAAATCTTGTATATTACGTGAATGAAAACCAAAAAGTATTTAATATCTTCCTTTCCATATTTTTAACAGCCCAAATATCGCAAATAATGAAAGTTCCAAAAAATATAACAGCATTAATTTTGCAAGTTGGCAACTCTTGTTTTTGTCACGACTTGTCTTTCATTTTAATGGTCCCACCGGACCCGCTGTTGTAGTGAAAACTGAGTTTAATTTTTAAACCGATAATTAAGCACATTTATTTATGGATAAATTTTTGAATTTTGCCACAAATGAAAATACCATTAATCAATAGCTAACTTTTGTTTTCTAAAAAAGTATAAAAAAAGATATATTACAATTAATTAGATCTTAATTCCTGGATTTGTCTCAAATTTTTACTTGAATTTATTTAACGACATAGCAATGAAAATTTTATATATAATATAAGGAGGATATGAGAAAGGAACTTAAGACAAATCAAGGAGATATGAAACAAGAACTGAAACAAAACAATAAAAGAAATCAAGAAGATATGAAGCGCTTGGAAAAAGAAATGCAACAGAAGGTTAGCAAAATTAGGGAAGACGTACAGGGCGAAGTATAACATAAGGTGAGACGAATTCAGAAACAGATCCAACAATTACATTTGCAAATTGAGAAGGGAGCCAGTTCAGGTATAATAAAGGTAGATGGTGTTCCTGCAGCTAGTGTGATGAAGCTACCTACCTTCGACGGTAAGGTACCTTTGCTTACCTATGTGAGTCAATTCGAGGCCGCCTCCGCTGGCAATAATTGAAGTCCACGGGAGAAGGCACGTGCTCCTGTTCTAATACCACGAGGTGAAGCTATGGAGGTGTTACGTAACATTCCCGAAGAAACACAGAATGATTACGAGTTTATTGTTAATTTTTTCTGGAGATGCGCTATGGGGAAACCCACCTCCGATAAGTTTATAGGGCCTAACTTCCAGGAAGAAGACAAAAATAAACGAAGGTCTTCAAGAATACGAGGCCAGTATAATAAGACTAATAACTTTGACTTACCCAACCTATTTCGAAGAAATAAAGCAAGAGTTAGCAGTAAATACTTTTACCGAAGGTTTACGCGGCCCAAAAACAAATCAAACTCTAAGAATGACCCAACTCACGAAAATTTTGGGAGCTCTGGCTTATGCCCTTCAGTTTGAGACAGCCAAACAGATCTCAAGGAAGAACCATAAAAAGAGTTAACGTTTCCCGGGATGATGTCAAGGTCAAAGAGGAAATTTTCACGAGGTTAATGAGGGAGTTGCAAGAATCTTTGAAGAAACGAAAAACACATGACAAGAAAAACACAACCTTTCATAGCAGAAATAGAATTCATTTTTGGAAGTGTGGTGAAGAGGGGAATGTACAAAGCCACTGTACTTGCACCACTGTTCCTGACAGATCCTGATGGCTATCGATTTTATATTGCTAATGAAGGTGATGAAGTTCGAAGGAGCGACTTGAAGATGGTCTTTGCTCCTTGTGGTGAATTTAAAGAAGTCTGGTCAAGTAATAGTATTTCTGTTGTGAATTTGCTGTGTATAGAAATTTTAAAAAATGCTGCAGTTGCCGTCAAAACTTGTGATGGAATTGAGGTATGCCGTTGTCGCTTTAGAGTGACTTATGCGAGACCAAGATAAAGGGATCAGAGTCACCGGTACCATTCGAATAACATGCGTTTTGTTTTCAGTACAGATACAACGATAACTTTTAGTGAAAGTGCCCTAAAATTACTGCTGGTGGAGGCGATAGAGGAAAGCACCGTTCCGGAAGAGAAAAAGTACTCGAGGCGACCGTAGATACCGAGATGAGAGGACTGTGAACGCGAAATGGGTTATGGAAGAAGGAGGTATATTAGATGTGTTACATCAGTTTGGAAGTACTGAGTTTACCATCTTATACACCCTATTGATCTAAACTTACCTGGAATGGCCACATTGAAAAAATTCTCTAAAAATAAGTCCGAAAATCTTTGAAAAAGCTTAGAGTTTAAAAACTAAAATATATGTTTGTGTGGTGTGTAGGCTGTAGCTATGTTATGTTTCCATAGCAACAGTTGCGCTATTGTTTAATATGAGGCCTTATCTACGTAGCGACATAAGAGATTGGATTTAAGGTGAGATTCTTCATGAGCTTTAATTTCGAAATAAGTTATGAATAGATTTGCCACAGCTGGACATGGTAATGAGCTCGTGACAGCGCCATTTATATGTCTGTATATTTGGCCATCAAATAAGGAATATGCGTTGTAAAGATAATGTCGGGTGATATCCATAATGGGAGTTGGGATATCCTTTTTTTTGGGGATCTGGTCCAGTGTTTCATCCATCGGTATGCGTGGATACAGGGAATTTACATTGAAGCTTGCAGCGATGTCATCTTTGTTAATTCTTACGAAAAATAGAATTGCTAAGAACTGTTAAGAGTTTTTTACGTAAGATGCGGCATTCTCCATACGTGGTTACAAGAGGCCAGAAAGGTATTGTTCTAGTTTTTGAGTGGGAGTTAATGATGGGTCTCAGAGGGGCATTTTGCTTTTTGATCTTTGGAATTTTGTAGAGTCTTAGACATCTGCTTGATCTTTTCTGTCGTATCAGTTTTTGTTTGAGTCAGTCCATGATTTTGGTCCTAGTTATTTTTCAAGATATGTGCTAGGATTCTTTCACACAGGTTTGTAAGCAGGATCTGTCAAGATCTCTTTCATCTTTGTGATAGAGTCTTCGGTATCCATAATTGCAGTTGCATTGCTTTTACGTGCTGGTAATATTATGATGCCACCATTTTTGTTCAGGTCTTTTAAGACTGTGAGTTTTATTCTGCTCAGGTCCTGTTTCGGAGGATGATTCTCGACACATTTTGGCGTACTTACTCAGTCTCATGGCTGTCTTTAAAAGAAAGAGCACACTCGATTTGTGTAATTATTTCCTCCATAGGAATCTTTTTTGGAGCCATTGCGTAGTTGAACCTTAACCTAAGAGTGTTTTTCTGGTTTCAGACAGTAGGTGTTTGGATATGTTGTAAACTGTTTTATTGATACTGGCTGTTACTTGTTTGTTCCCTTATTGTGATGATACTTTAAGATAATTTTCAAATTTCTTCAAATGTCTTTCTGTTTTTTGGTTCCATAAGACAGGGACAGGTGAAGTTGGTAGAGTGCATGTTTCGCCGTGCTTAGTTGTATGATTTTCTGTCTTATTTCTTCTCTAAGATGTACATTTCGAGACTTTTTCAGTATTGAAATCGGTTTTCTTGCTGTGGTGTGGTAGGTTATTCTTGTAAAAGTTGTTGTGTTTTAATCTTATTAAGAAGGTTAGGTCGCATAGGAGTATGTAAAGTTTCTTTCCCAGTCTTTCATATAGTTTGGGTTTTTTGAGAATCTCCTCCCTGTAGAGGTTTATTATGTTATAACGTAGTGCTTGACGGATGGGAATATGTGATCCAATATTAATTCGGAAAGAGATCCATTTGTTCGTTTAGTTTCTTGTAGAAGTTTATAAACGTTTCACCAAAATCCAATTTGGCATTTTCTGATAAGAATGGCATTTCGAACAAGAGCGACGATGCACCTATATCGATCAACTGATAGAATATTAAACTGCATATAAAGCACATTGCACGTTGAATTTCTTCAGTTGTGTACAATCAGCAAGCACAGAATATGCCAAATAAAATTTTGGCGGAACGAATAGAATATTGCACGTACATAAAAGAAAACGTCGATAACGGTCGATTGTAGAACCTCCTTCTTTTAGAAGTCGATTAAAAATTCACAGAAAGAATTTTTTAGGGCAGTGTAGCGCCTGTTAGGTGCAAACTTCATATAAAAAACATAATTAGTTTGTAGATAAAATTGTTGAAGATAAAGGTAAACATATTTGCATGAAATGAAAGAAAAATAAACGTTATGTCAATAGATGACACTAGATACCGGGTATTTCATTTCAAAAAGTGCCGCAAAATGAAAATGAAAATATAAGTATTTAACGTACAATTTAGTACACCCTGTATGAAAAAAAAACATTGTTTTAAGATAAAATGAAAAACTGTGATGTGTGTATCAAAATTTGCGTGAAATATTGATTTCAGCCAAAAAAATATGTAAAAAGTTATAAATTTGGCCATTCCCCATTAGGGTTGAATAGAGGCTTTTTTTGCAATTCCGTCACTGTAACAAAATATACCGTATATAAGGTAATGTTTTGTTTTTCGATTTACTGGTAAGGTTTTCAACTAAACTGATAATGCAATATGCAGAATCCATTCTATAATAAATACATTTTTGAACAAAATAAATAAATGAACCAGTTTTATTTAAATCAGTTTTCCGCCTATTTTCAATTTTTACTAGGTTCATATTTCGATCGTACACAACAAATTCGAGTGATTCGTTTACTACATAAATTATTCAAAGTATTTAAATTCAAATTCAAAGTTTAAATACCTAGGAGCACATATAACAAGTAACATGGCAGTAACGGAAGAAGTACGCACACAGGCCAACAAAGCGGCCATGATATCAGGCCAATTAAGAGACATAATCTGGAACAATAAACATATGACGGTTGAGAGCAAAGCAAGAATTTACAATGTCTGTGTAAGACCGATACTGACCTACGGCGCAGAAACAAGAAATGAAACCACAAAGACAAAACCAATTATGAGAACCACAGAAATGAAAACGCTGAGAATGATCACGGGAACAAGTTTAAGAGATAGAATAAGAAACGCAAAAATACGCGAGGACAGCGGAGTGGGGATGTTGTGAAGTGGGTTCGAAACCGTCTTAGGCAGTGGAGAGATCACGTGGAATGAATGAACGATGACAGACTAGCAAAAACCGTGATGAGAAAGAAACCAAACACCAAACGAGCGCCTGGACGGCCCCCCAAAAGATGGAAAGACAGCTGGATTTCGACCTCAAACGAGGATCGATGAGGCATTGTATAGATAACAGAACTTGGTTCTACCTAGAAGGAGAAGAAGAAGAAGATTTTAAATAGCGTGTGCTTGGTTTTTAAGCTAAATATTTTTTAACACTTTTTTAAGTCACCTATATAAATATTCCTTAAAGGAAAATATATATTTTAAAAGAATCAGTAATTTGCCAATTTTAGAAATTAACAATAAAAGACTTATACACACAACACATTTTTAGGTAAATTTTTATTATTGCCAATATTCTAAAGTCTTTGGTATTGTGATATAATGAGTTTTGAATGAATCAAAAATGTCTTTCCTATACAAGCAGAACTATTTAGAAGTTTGGGAGAGTTTTTATTTGTCGATCACTAATAATTTTCCCTAAAATATTCCAGATGTGCTTGATGTGATTTAGATTGTAACTATAGGAAATTACATTAGCCGTTGGATATGTTTACTTTCCTGATATCTCTGTCCCCTCAATATATACGCTTGCCTACATCTGGTAAACATAATTAACTGTGCGATTTATCTGTCAATAAAACACAATAACTCCATTTAATTTTATCCTATGCGATACCCTTTGCTTTACTCAAGATGTTTGTAGGATACACATACTATGTCCATCGACGACATCACACATGTCCTTTTGAAGGTGAATTCTCCTAAAGGGGAATAATCTGCACCGGAAACTAAACGGCGTGCTTCTTTTATAGTTTATTGTATTCTCCTAACGTTTAAGTAAAGAAACAGACTTCTTGAGTAGTAATAAAATTAAAAACTATGACATACTTCTTTAGCAAACTTTTTTTACAATATGTAATTTATGGATCCAAAAAAAAATTATTTTTCTAGAGATTCAAGGCGCAAAGTTGGGGAACAAATAAGTTTTAGTTACGATTTATTCACTTCTTCTAAGTTTTTTTTATTAAATATGCAAAAACTTTAAATTGGCTACGTAAGTTTCCTGGCATTTTAATAATAATGATCTGGGATAACAATGTTCCAAAATGTGACAAAATCAGCTGACTCCTCAACGCTCATCCGATCTTGATAACTTTTTTAAAATAAAGCTATACACTCCTGTTATATCGAGTCGATGCGGGAATTTTAAAATATTTAAACCAAACCTTCAAATATCCAGGAAACTAATACTCGATCAAAAAAAGTTAATAGAAACGAAGTAAAAATAATTAGAATCAATTAAATCCGGAAAATTAATTACTCAAAATTTATTTAACCTTAATTCAAATGTGTTTGACTCATTTGCTTCTTTTTAATAGAAATAGATAAAAGCGCTATCAGTGAAGTTTTGTGTTTAACATTTTTATTATGATTAGATTAACTATAATCATAAGGCATAGCATCGTGATATATTTGCATCTAAGTCAATTTCCGGAAACTGTGCGAAATCATCCTATTTATTTGTTACTCACTTTATGTAGCAGCAGGAACTCATTATTCCAATCCTATTTACTGTTTCGTGCATGACGAAATGATTTTCTTGAACTATATCATAACTTTTCCTTTGATTCGGCCCAGTGACTATAACAAGCATATGGAAAAAATTATGTTACTGAACTAACCTCAAATTATAACCAAGAATGTTACAACGCCAGCGAAATTGAGAAGTGTTTTTAAAATTTACCTCATCTTGAACAAATAATTTTTACAAGTTACAGGTATCACTATCTTTAAGACATTTATTTAATGAATCTTCTGTATTAGTAAGAGTCGAAATATGAGGATTCTCAAATATTTTTCCTCATTTATGGTAAAATTTTCAAAGGAATCAGATCGAATGCATAAATTACACAATTTTAGGTCAGGTGGGATTATATAACTTCTTCGGTATTTCTGTTATAGTCATTGGTCTGAGCCAAAGAGAAAACATATTTATAAGTAAGGAAAACCTTTCGGCTATCTCGTATTTTACGTTTCGTAATACACAACACTCAGTAAATAGAAGATTTGGAGAGTGTGTTGCATGCAATTTTTTGGTTCGTTGTTCATTAAAATTGCAAATGCAATATTTTTGGTTATAATTTGATGTAATATATATATATATATATATATATATATATATATATATATATATATATATATATATATATATATACATAATTTTTTCTTTTTGTCTGCCATAGTAATTATGATGAATCACAGGAAAAGTTATACCGTAAATCAAGAAAAACATTCCTGTATATTGTGTTTTTGCATTTAGTAATTCACAATCAAAAAAATGGTTATATTACCTTTAGATTGGAAAACAGATTTTAAAAAAATACTATATTAGGCGTCTGCAGTGCCGGCCGTTCCCACAGTGCGAGAGAGGAAGAAGATGAAAGCAGTATATTTCTGTTATATAAAGTTTGTCCCAAGGAGGGGGTTTGAGCAGTTATGTTCGCTGCGGGATGGCGTGGTTTTATGCTCCATCTATTCGAAAATAATAAGGTTTTCATCCTTTTCCTTTCTCGCACTAGGGAAACGGTCGTCATTGGGGATGCGCAAACATTGCTGTTTGCTGTGTTAAAGAACACTTGTTCTGGGGAAGTAACCAGCTGATACATTAGTCAAAAGACCGGCTAAGCTACCCGGACTAAAAGATAACAGTGATGTTTCTGGGAATATCAAGATTTAGTTACCGATCTGTAATCGATATTCAAATGGAACATTGCATTGTCTCTTCTTTTCATTAACTTTTCATTAACTAAGTCATTCATTCTACGAAATATCAGACGAGAATACATTCTTTCGCTTCCCCGCTATTATTCCTCATCTACTCGGATGTAATTTTCCAACAGGCTTTGTGAGATAAAGACTTTGGAGTGAAGATCAATGGTGAACTCATTACTATCATTCGATATGCCGACGACACTGCGATAGTATTCAGGGCCTTCAAGAGTTGTTGGAGTGTGTAGACACGACAAGACTGGAAATGTGTCTAAAAATGAATGTCACTAAGACAAAATTTATGATATAAAGCCTCCATGTGCACGCCGATACTTCCCTACAGATAGGTCAACAAAACATTGAAAGAATTACCCAAATCAAATATTTGGGATGCTACATCACAGAACAACTAGACCCAAATAATGAGATTAAGTGCAGAATTGGAGCAGCTCGCACAACTTTTCTGAGAATGAGATCTTCTGTAACGACAACTTAAAGCTAACATTGTGTCAAAGATTGATGAAATGTTTTATTTGGTCTGTGTTGTTATATGGAGCTGAGACCTGCACTCTGAAGGCTGATACGGTCAACTGCCTAGAAGCGTTCGAGATGTGGTTGTATAGAATGCTCCGAATACCCTGGACAGCTATGGAGACCAATGAAACCGTGTTAAATAGAGCAAGTTGCCGTTCGTGAACTGTTTAAAATTATTAAGATAAGAAAGGTATCATACCTAGGGCATATACTTAGAGGAGACCGATATAAAGTCCTTCAGCTTATAATGAAAGGTAAAATCGAGGGCCGCAGAGGAATTGGAAGAAAGCAGATGTCATGCTTAAAGAACATCCGCGATTGGAATACGCAGTGCAACAATTTGGATTGGCAGAAAACCGCGAACAACTCGCCAATGTAATTGCCAACGTTAAGGGGACCTGATATGACTCCGTAAAAAGAAGAAATCATTTATTGGGGGGGGGGGGGGTGATTGATAACAATGATTAAATTAAGGACGACTCCAACTATCAAAAGAGGCTTAACAAAGCCTAGGTATTGTAATCTCTTAAATTACCATTTCACAAATATATATGTACATTTCTGCATAAGTTTTATTAAAATCTTTAAAATAATTTTGAAATTAAATCGGAATGTTGGAATGAAATAATTAAATTAATTTGCCACATATTTTAAACGAATCAAGCTCATTGTTTGGTTACATTTGTTCATTGGGGAATGAAAAGTAGAATTTTGTTTTTGGCATTTAATTGTTTTTGAGATAGACATTTTAAAATGGGAACAAATGATAATCGAATGGCATGTAAAATTTGTAGTTTTAAAATCGAATGAGGATAATAACGGGAGAATTGGGAAAAATCCATAGGCATTATTTTTGTCATGCCAGTGTGTTTAATTTTAAATCCCGTTAAGCACGCAGGCGATAGATTGATTTACAGCACTATTCATTTAATTATTTTGTAACAGATAAATAAAAAATAAATGAACTTATGTTTCTTATACTCACGTTCGGTCAAGTAAAATTCTTTCTTACGTAGAGGGTGAAAAGTTTTACTGTAATAAGTGGTGTTAAACAAAGCCTTTTATTTTTATGAAAAACTTTTACAGTATTTTTATGAATTTTACTATGCATCTAGGGGTTCAAATTACCCTCAACGTTTCAAATAAAAATGTATGTCTTGCGGTACCTTGTTAAAAAGCTCGTAAAAAATTCAATCCAACTTAATATGTACTTTTGTGATTCTAACCCGTTAATAAGCTAAAATAAAGTAAAAACAAAATTAGAAATTATGTTATTTTATTATAATGAAAGATTGCCTTTTTTTTTGGCTGAATCAAAATCTAAAGTTAAATTCTTCTCCAATATTATGTAACATTTCTGGAGTAATTTGCTATATCTGGCGTGTTATTCTTTGCCAAAGATCCTCGATATTGTCTGGCTTTTTAACAAAAAAAATAAGGAATTCAGGGTTGGTGACCTTGCTATCTATTTAATAGTACTCTTTCTACCGATTCACCGACTAGAAAAAATCATATCTAATATTGACTCATGTGCATCGTCGAAACTCGTCCGTAAAAGTTCTCGCGTCAGGCAACTTATATACGTTACGTAGCATGCAGGTTGCTGAAGTCGCGCGCTACTTATTGTAAGGAAGGACTAAGATACCTTTCTGATACGCCCTTGTACACAAATATTATTTTAATGGAATGGGTCACATTTATTATAATTTAATGAAAAAAATATTATATCGACTTTTATGCAAGCATATTTCTTGCTATTTCGAGTAGGTTTTATAGGCATGTAAATGGGAATAGGATATGAGTTTCAACATAGTTGTATTTAAATAGTGAAGGTATTAAGAAGTAGTAATTAGATAATTGTGATTTAGCTGTGTAGTTAATATAGGATTGGAACCAATTTAGTGAAAAAGTGTTCTGTTTTATTCTACGGACCTAGGCAATAGTATTTTAAAATGAGTGCAACCCAAAAACATAATGAAATATTTCATTTTTGTTGGTTTATTTGATTAAAATATTGATACATATTAATTTGAGCTGCCACTTTACTCAATAAATTAGGAAATGTAAAGCAATCGAAATCGTTTTTATTAAATCATTAAATTACCCAGTGGTTTAAAAGAATTGTTAATATTGTAAACATAACTCAGTGTTCTTGTTTTCGGAATTCCCGTCTTGTTAATTTTTAACAGAACACTTATTCGTTATAGATCATATTTAGAAAGTTTAAAAACTTCTAATAATCGAAATATTTATCAAAATGCTAATAACAGCTTTTAAAACGTCCTCCACAAAACAATATTTTAAAAAAGTATTAAACTTACTAATACTATAACAATATTTTTGTTTGTATACGGTAAATATTAGCTTTCATGCAATTATTTTTAAATAACTAAAAGTATACCAATGTATCGGAAACTCGTTAAAATGAAAATCAATTACGTGCATCGGTCGTTATGCCTTTTGGGTTAAAAATAAGCTTCCGCAAGGATAATGTTTGGACATTGCGGTCAAGTTAGAATTTATTGTTGACCAATAATTTAGTCATCCACATTGGCCAGAAACACAAACCAATGAGTAAAAAATAATATATCTTGCCTAGGATAAAATATCCAACATCCATTCGTTAACAAGTCCATTATTTTTGAAAATGTTAAGATATGAGTTAGTATTATTTCGAATTGATAAGATAAAATAAATATTACTTATTAAAAATATGATAGAAATTCATTGTCGTAACTCTGGTCTTTGTGATAGAATATAAATTAGAAAGCTTTGTCGTTATAAATACATGAGTAAATTCTTATAATGCTTTAATTTTGTTTTTTACTTGCTAAATATGAATTCACATATATTATTTATTCAAGCATTTATAACTTATTTTGGAAATTATTCGGATTAGTGGAAACACCGAATTTTTCGTTGATTTTTTACATACCTCGTATTTTCGGATAGTTGAACACGAATATAAAGTGTTTTTGGCACTTTTTCTCATATAACTTTTATTTTCCGATAACTACCTTTAAATTTTGGCCACTTCTAGTAAAATTCACAAACACAACACTACATATGATATTTTTTGTAACACAGTTTTCATAAATAGCCACGGAGAAATGTGAATTTTTCATAAAAAGTAAGAAAACCGTTGGCTGATCGCTCGATCTTTCTTTTAAGCATCTTTACGAGTTAGATCGAAACAGGGGATTTACCATGCAATATGGCCATATTGATGTAGATTTTAAATTTCATTGGGATGACAAACTTGGTAGTTCAAAGCAAAATCGAAATTAAAGCAAATCAAATCATACATTCCTTCGATATTGGTATATTGGAATTGTCATATAATGATCCCATTTCCAAAAATCAAAACAGGATCATTTACGAGCCTTAAACTTAAAATTACACCAAATAAAAATTTAAAACAGAACATTTTAGCTCAATAAAATATAAAATATGTTAAAAAGTTGACACAATGTAAAAAAGCTTCGAGGAAGAAGTCACCAAGAGAATAATATGGCCTAGTAACCGTTTTGGAAAAAATTCGTAAAGAGTGAAATGATAGGAAAATGACGTTTTTTTGAAAAAATTTTGATACATACCCCCTATTTCGAGGTCGTAGAACACGATTCTGACCTCGGTTTTCCATAATTTTTCCTCAATTTTGCGGAAAACAGGGAAAATAACTTTTCACTTTAGGTTCAATTTTTTTCACTAAATCGTTAAACTTTTGTTATAACAACGAATTCCACTTCTGCATTATACAAAAATTCAAAAATATGCGCTTTTTTTATCAAAAAAATCCGAAAAATTACCACGACAAAAATCACAACAAAATCAAAAGAAAACGCCGACATTCAAAAATAATAGTTAGCATAGTTCGCTAAAGATGGCGTACTGTTGAAGTCGGCGATGTTGCCAGATTGCAAAAACGATTTCTTTAAATAATCTCTTTCTGTTTGAATTGGAAAGAAAAGGTTCCAAAAAGAATGTTTTCCTTTCCTTTGATTATTGAAGAACTATTAATCACTCTTATGTCTATGTCTTCGATGTGCGATTTTGACTCTAAATAATAAAGGTTTTAAGGATTATAGTTGCTTTTGTTTGTCTCCCTCCAAATACCAGTACTTTGATGTGCGATTTTGACTCTAAATATTAAAGGTTTTAAGGATTATAGTTGCTTTTGTTTGTTTCCCTCCAAATACCAGTAGTTCTAAACGGATAATATGAATTGATCATATTGCTTATGTCCGTTAGCAGAAAGTGTCGAGTGGCAGAGCTTGTCCCGCCTCCACGAGGTTTCTGCTGGACAATGACTTTTTTAATTATTAAATCTAGGTCAATTTAGGTTAGTTCAGGTTAGTTTAGGTTAGTTCAGGTCAGTTCAGGTTAGTTTAGATTAGTTCAGGATAGTTTAGGTTAGTTCAGGTTAATTTCAGTTTTTTAAAGTAACCAAGACTAATGTTAACCTGTACTTACCAGAACTAACCAAAAATTGTGGAAGGTTAAGATTCATTGTACCCCTTTTTATACGTTACAAACATTAAACTATGTTGTTAACTGTAATGGGTAAATTTTAAAGTTTATACCAGGAAACTTTAAATCTAGGTTAATTTAGATTAGTTCAGGTTAGTTTCTGTTTTCCAAATTAACCAAAATCAAGCTAAACCTGAACCAACCTATCTTAACTAAACCAACCAATAATTTTGAAGGGTTAAGATCATTTATACTTAGAAACTGTTCTGAATATTAAAAAAAATTAAACCATGTTTTTGACTGAGAAAAACAGATCTTATAGTTTATATGATGAAGAAATTTTAAATCTGGCAACGTTGCACCTTTTTACGTGATTCGGCGGCCAGTTTAGATAGTCTGACCATCGATGACATTTTCGAGACGTGTTTTTGATTTTTCACTGAAAATATAGGTTTTTCTAAATTGGTTTGCTAAAATTTGTGCAAAAATAATTGAAATATATTACGTACAATATTTTTTAACTAGTTCCATTGAAAATGAAGACGTAAATTCGGTTTTTAATTTAAAAGAAAGTGCTTTGTGAAGTGACGCTTTTCTTTTTTTGAGTTTTCCGGGAAAGTGAGGAAAAATAGTGAAAAATCAAGGCCAGAATTGTGTTCTAGGACCTCGAAATAGGGGGTGAGTATCGAAATTTTTTCAAAAAAACATAAGTTTCATGCTTTTCACGCTTTGCAAATTTTTACCGCAGTTTTTTTTATTTATTTCCATCCGCAGCTCTTAATTCCGCCGGTAGATGAAAAATGTTTTGCAATATTCACTTTTTGGGACTGTTAAAACAGATGCTCAATTAAGCAGCGCTTAGCGGCGAGATATTGAACTGAACAATAAAAAAGTGAGACATAATCGTTACATTTTAAACATTACAGTTAATTGTGTGCGTTTCTGTGGAGCTTTCAAACTCGCGTTACGAGGACCGGATGAGTTTACGTCTTCCTCTAATCTCGGGGATTTTCGAAGTTTAATGATTTAAGCGTTGAGTTAGACGGTACTCTGAAACAACATTCGGGAAAAGCATCGGTATTTAAAGGTACATCAAAAACAATTCAAAATGAAATTTTATTAGTAATGTTTATTTTATATTAAGAGGAAATTTCTAAAGAAATAAAAGAAGCTGATTATTTGTCTATAAGAGCTGACGAAACTAGAAACTAGAAATATTTCAAATGGCAATTGTTTTTATATACATTGTACCGGATAAGCCGGTTGAGCAATTTTGGAATTTTTTAGTGTTTTTAGATCTTTGTCTTTTGTTATACTTAAAGAGCTTGAAAAGCACTTCCAAGATAATAAAAACAAACTCATTTCACAAACACACCATGGTGCATCAGTCATCAGTGGCTCGTAGAATTGAGTGCAAGCAATTATAAGAAAAACCTATGAACATGTTCCTTACGTGTATTTTTATGCACATCAATTAAATTTGGTAATGTTGCTGCATCCGCTAATAAAAATATCTGCATATTTCTTTCCAATTTACAAGGAATTTGGTCTTTTTTCTACAAATAGTCCTCAAAGAATCGCAATACTAGATCAAATTGTTAACAAATGGAACCAGACGGAGTTTTAATTCTAGAGTTGTTTTTATCGTATTCAAATTCAAAGACAGCATTTTAGAGACAATGGAAAAAATCTGAGATGGCAGTAGAAATGTTAGTACTACGAACCAATCATCAGGGTGTGTTAAAATTCTCAAAAGCAAGAGTTTCCATTCCAGGGGCGGATCCAGCCTGTCTCTTTTGGGGGGGGGGGGCGGTGATATCACAAAAGTACAGTATGGCTGTAGTAGCAAGTTGTTGGCGGGGGGGGGGGGGGGAGAGACACCAACAACATTCCTATTTCTAGTATAAAAGGCAAGCATACACATTCCTATACTCTATTCAAAAACTAGAGAGAGTGATAAAACTGTTACCGAAACCTCCAACGTACCTCCAGTGCCGCAGGTAACTGAGGAGTGCAGTAAATCTAATTATATTTAAATATTCTAAGCTTTTATAAATTTACTGCAACAATAAAGTTTCTGATAGTTAAATTTAATTCCCGTCAGTGAGCAAACTACAACTTAGAGTGTGTCCTTAGTGATTTATCTTGTTTGCACTTGTTTTTATATATTATTTGAGATTAATAAGATACCCAAAAGATATGACTTCCACCTCTATATTTATTCCAAAATCGTTAAACCGCATTTTTTCCTCAACGAAAAACTTATTATAATGAATAATTATGATGTCTTAAGATATCAGTATCTAGATAATAATGTTAAAAGCTCTGTTGAGATGTGTTCCAACATGACAGGAGTTGGAAAATCTACTATGTACCGAATACTGAAGGAGTAAAAACGACTGGAATTGGTAATACTCCCAAGCTACATTTAATCACAGGCAGACAAAAAACCTCGTTGGAAGAAGAGATCAAAACTGCAATAAAAGGAGTTGTACATACATTTTATTAGGAGAAGCAGGTCCCAACCGTCGATAAAAGTCTAACTAAAATCAATGAAGATCGGGATTTGCTTGAAATTAAAAGAACTGAGCTCTGTAAATTACTAAGAGAACTTAATTTTTGCTGCGAAAAACCAGATAGGAAATCTGTTCTTATAGATCGTCCGGAAACTGTTCGTTGGAGAAGGAAATATCACTCTCAAGTAAAAGGTAGAGTTGCTAGAAATAACACAGCTTGCAAAATTAGGAATTTAATTGAACTTCTGAAAGATTTTTTTGAATAAAGTTACTGCGGAAAATTGGGAAAATTCCATATAATTAAAGAATAAAACAAAATGTGGAAACTCGATCTCATAATCGCTGAGATAGAGGAACCAGTTATACTTAATTTGAGCGAAGATAGCTTCACTGACTTTGATTACGAATTAGATACGTAATGTTTACCAGCGTAAACACAATTTATTATTTAAATTTTCTGTAACATATAAAAATTAATTACATTTGAATCCCTTTTTAGTGTTTAATTGTAATTCTGCAGATGGTGTAAGAAATTAATAAACTGAAACGTCAAATATCTTAAAATGTTTTTAATTAATAATAAAATGACCGATATTATATGGACGAATTAATTTTTTTATATATGTTTAACTTCTTGTATTTTCGACAAAGGGTATTTTGTAAGTATTTAAATTATAACTTAGAATTTTTTGAGAGAAAAAGGCTACGTTTTAGTTTGAATGTGCGTAAAACGGTTCCTATGCTAAAATTAAAAATAATAAAGATACAGTTGTGATTTGTATTAAATATGTCAAAATTATCTATATTTTCTAATGCATGTGAATTGTTAAGAAACCATAAGAAATAAAATAATACTATAAAAACTTTTTATTTTCAGTTTATTGCTGAAATAATATTCTATGTTATATATACTTTTTGATAATAAACCTCCTTCCGACGCCTATGACAAGAATTAAAATCCTTTTTAACTCGTCACACTTCCAAATATCTATTGTTATCCAAACCAAATAGTCCTAATTTTATACCGGTATTTTTGATTATAAAATTTCTAACCAATTCCTATGAAAAATATATGTGTCTAACAGATTTTGCCCAGGACACCGGACTAAAGAACAGGTAGTTTGCGAAGAAAAAAAGGGTAAAAAATGATTTATTACTCTCTCTAGTTCTTGACTAAATTATAGTATAAGAGGCAAAATCGGGTCTATTTTCCTGAACTCAAAGGTCTTGGGGGGGGGGTGGCGATCGCCCCAACCGCCCCCCTGGATCCGCGCCTGTTCCATTCATAGTTAACCTTATTTTACAAAATAATGCCTCAAGTTGATCTATTATTTGGTAAGTTTCAAACAAGACAAATTGGCGCTGTTATCACAAATAAATATATAGGATCATTTGAATCTAAATTAACAGAAATTAGAAATATTATTATTTTTCGGAACAGTATGTCGAAATTAGTACGTTTTTCCCAACAAAAATTTAAGGATACGATTAAAATTTACCTCTTTTTTATCTAACCAAAACTCCGTACAGACTGACCGTGATACATGAAACTGAAGAATTTAGATCAATTTCGGGACTTTTTGAACTTTATGACTATCTTTCATTACTATTCCGATGGCATCGGCTGCAGTAGAAGGGTGCTTTTCTACCCTTAAACGTGTAAAAACGGTTGTGCGGAATACTATGAGTCAAGAATGACTTTCTGCTTTGACAATGCTTTCTAAAGAAAGGGATCTTATTGAAAGCATACCTAATTTCAAAGAACAGGTTATTAATAAGTTTGCTAATGCCAAAGATCGGCGTCTGATTTTTCTTTATAAATAATTCACACAGTTAGTTATACGTGTATTTTGTTTCGATTGCTATATTTTTAAAATTTACTACTTATTTACTACTTTCCTTATGTTAAGTTATTTAAAATACACTGCTTTGTTTCATACTAACTCAATTTTTTCATCCACAGGTGCCTATGGCAAGTTTTATACATATTTATGTTTTTAATGTACCATTGGAATTGCAACCCCTACTTTCTTAATGCAACAGCCGCCACTGCAATTCAAAAGTTAAAAATTAAACATTTTTTATAAATCACAAATTTATTGTTCAAGTTGATTTACTTACAAAAAATACTTAGAGACATCCACCAAACACTGCAAATGTGCCATTAAATTTGCCTCGTGGATTCCTGGATTTAATCGATGAATATGTAAATAACCTTTTTTAGGTATTGCTTTTACCTCCGCCCCTTCAATTCAAAAGTTACAAATTAAACATTTTTTATGAATTACAAATTTATTGTTCAAGTTGATTTAGTTACAAAAAATACTTACAGACATCCACCAAACTTAAAGAGATAATATTTATGTAACTAAATATGCCCACATAATGGCATTTGTAATACTCCAAAAAATAAAAACAATAAGTTGTTTGATTTCAGATTTCTCTAAAAGATGTCAACTGATCTCGCAACGAGCTACACAATGCTTTACGTGTGGAGTATTATTCTTTATAATTATGATTCAAGACTTGAATAACGATACATTTATAAGAAAGCCCTCGTAATCCTAATTTTATGCCTACATTGAAAATTCCGGTATTGGATCGAAATGCCTATAATTTTGTTTATTGATGACATTGTCTTAAGGGAAGTTAAATTTAGCATAATGCCTGAAGATAATATTCACATGAAAAGGGTCAATTTCCCAAAGTCGGTTCTAATGAGGTTTCGAGTTGAACACGGGATCTTCTTTACGATGCTAATACAAAAGCTGTTGTATTTTTAATTATAAAATAAATTTAATAATTTTAAAAAGTGCAGGATAAAAGAAAAATCTCTTTCTAGATTTTCAGAAACTACTTTTTTAACAAATTAAGAAAAAAAAAATTACCCATTGAGCATCTTTCATAAGGTACTCGTACTAGTTCTGACAATATTGTAAATTGAAACTACATTATTGATATCAAACTGTAGGAAATATGTAGTGATTGTTACGATACTGTCACGGCATTCAAATTTGTTTTATTAAGCTGGAGAAACTGCTACTATTATAAGTAGTCATCGCCAAAGCAACAGGGGCACACATTTCGGAGGGGGGGGGTAATCAGCAGAATGATTTTTTTTATAGATTGCGAATTTAAATTGCTTATGTTAGGGAGGCGCTTAAGTGGGTATTTTCCATTCTCTAAGTGGGGCAAGGAGAGTCTATCTCACTCTTTCGTAACGAAGGATGAAATTATACAACGGGACTTTATGCAATTTTCGAAAGTTCAGTAAGTATCACCAAAATGCTCACACCAAGAAAGCCGTTTAGGGCAAAATTCCAAAAAATCACAGAGGAATGTGAAGATAAACAGAAGCTTTAGCCTACAGTATGAGCAAATGGACAAATATTACAGATCCTTGTAATAATGCAGATAGTGAGTCAGAAACCGAAATGACAAATTCTCAGATTATCGATAATCATAAAGTTTTCACCATAAATATAGTTGTACAAGATGAGAAAGAAAGGGCAAGTACTGCATAGGTACTTGTAGGTTTAAAAAGTAGATATAAGAAGAAGAGGTTAAATAATATTCTAGTTTTAGTTTTGTATTATTTTATTGAAATTGAATTGGAAATGTTCCAGAAACCTTAAGTAATTTTCTTTTACCCAAATATAAAATATTAAAACACGGCGCAGTATTAATTATATATATACATATATATATATATATATATATATATATATATATATATATATATATATATATATAATTAAGAAGAAAATAATCATAAAATAAACCAAGATTGTGAAATATGGCAAGTCTTAGAATGGGTCCCGTAAAATTGCCGTCTGATTTCGATATTCAGGGAAAAAATGCTACTGCAGAATGGAAATTTTGGAGAACTCCTTTTGAAAATTATTTAGTAGCTACTGGGCAAAATGAATCTGCAGATAATGTGAAATTGTCAATTTTGAGAAATATAATAGGTACGAAGTCTGCAAGAATTATGACTACGTTCAATATACCAGTAGGTGAAGCTGATGAATTTAATTATATGCTGGAGTTAATTGAGAAATATGTGAATCCTAGAATAAATGAATATTTTGAGTGGTACAATCTTTTGAAAAGGATTCAAAAAGAAGGTAAATTTTTGAACATTTTCTAACGGACTGTCGACATTTAATTAAAACATGTAATTACAATGTGAATGATCCTAATGAAACATATAAAGGTAAAGCGTGAAGAGACAAAATTGTTATGAGCATCCGAGATCCAACTACCAGAGAGGTATTAATTGGTCTTGATCAACTCACATTGGACAAAGCAATAAATTTTTATAGAACAAGTGAACAAAGTAAGAATCAAAGTTTAAAATTTCAAGAAAGTGTGCAACAAGAGGTATACCACGTAAAAAATAATAAGAAGCTTTCGGTAAGTTACAAGAAAAATTCAAGTGCCAATCGATACATGCCTAGAAATTTTAAAGAACCTTTATTATCTCACTCAGTTCCTAAGCTTAGATTCAATAAAATAGGAGCAGACATTTTAGAATCAGCTGATAAATCTTATTTAGTGGTTATTCATTAATTTTCACGTTGGATTGAATTAGTTCTATTGAAAGATAAAACTTCTTAATCTGTTATAAATGGTTTTCAAGATATATTTATAAGATTTGGATATCCTCAATTTATAATTGTAGATAATCTACCCTTTATATCATCATATTGTAAAAAATATAGGAAAAAAGATATTACTATTAAAACTTGCTCCCCTTACTATCGTCAAAGTAATGGATTAGCTGAAAAGGCTGTTAGTGTAGGAAAACAAAATTTAAGGAAAAGCTCTAAAGAAAAGAAAGATTTTAGGAAATATGTAATGGAATATAATGATTCTCCCAGTATAAATCTTAATGCATCTCCATCTCAAATTCTTCAAAGTAGAATTTTAAAATCACAATTACCAATAAAAGGTGTAATGTTAGAACCGAAAATTCAGGGAAATATTTATAATGATAATCAAATTGTTAGGCGTAATACAAGTCAAATAAAATTATCATATACTAAATCAGAACACCTATTTCTGAGTGAATCTGAGTTGTTACCTAATAATTTTTTTAATAATGTTAAACCACCTAGTATTGTCTTAAATAATATTGTACCAAAGCCTGTAAGTGTAAACATGAATACACCACCTCAAATTAGTATTCCTGATAATGTCTTGTCAAAAAGGAATAATGTTTTGTATAACGGTTCCCTTTTGGCCGTACTGTTAAACCTTTCTGTCAATTAGATCTTTGAGGGGAAGGTGTTTAAAGATAGTTTGAAGTTACCTTTAAATATGATTAGAGATAGTTTGAAGTTACCCTTAGGTACTTGCAGGTTTAAAAAGTATATATATGAAGAAGATGTTAAAGAATATTCTAGTTTTAGTTTTGTAAAAGAAATGGTTGATTAAAGTGTTTCAGAAACTTTAAGTATTTTTCCTTTACCCAAATATAAAGTATTAAAACAGTGGATTAATTTCTAAGTTTGTAATCAAATGATATTTTTTATCCTCTAGGCATTGTTTCCTCATCGAATTCCATGAGAAACAAAAAAATATAGTATATTCTTCCATTCGTCGTGATATAATCTGTATTGAAAAACCTGCCAGTATAGATTATAATGACACAAAATCATGGAGAAAGATTGATGATAGTGGATGGAATGGTATTTGCAGGAAATAAACTGATTGGATATATCCTTTCCTTCTTTCTGCCTGGAAGGAGAATATATAAATAACAACTATTTAAATACGGCAGATCGATTTTTTTATTTCTTATTGAAATTTTGAATTTAAAAAAAAATTTCTTACTACTCCGGTGATGCATAGATGTTGTTTGACTGGCAAAATTTAGGTGGCAGGTTTACAATATTCTACCGACATACCTTAGAATTTATATTTCATATATCAGTTATTTCCTGTAAATGTTGCTGTCGTTCCGATCAAGCTCCACTGACGAGGCCATGAAGTGGTCGAAACGCGTATGGAGAGAGGACCAGAGTGGCATTTTCAGGAAAAATGTTTGTATATATTCTTTCCTTTTCTCTGCGTGAAAGGAAAATTCATATATAACAACTCTTAAAAGCAAATATTATCGTTTTTATTTTTATGGTACATCCAATATTACCCACCAAGAGCAAGTGACCGAAAGTGCATTATGTAGAGATTCATAATGGAAATTGCACTATCCAAGAAGGTTTTCATTGACTGTACACACAATAGGCAGAAATGGCTTGAAACTATTAGGTTATAAGAGTCAGTCAAATGACAACGGTCCTAATGTGCCTGGTAAATATCAGGATGTTTAAGCTCGAATCTTGCAACTTAATGAATATGCTAGATTTCTTCCATGTACTGCTCATTCTTTAAACTTGGTTGGAGTTCAACTTCTTGTGTGATCCAGGAAATAATTACGTCCTTTGGTAGACTGCAGACAATATTTAACAACTTTTCTTGAAATTCACCTTAAAAGGCCATTCTGACACAAGGTGGTCATCAAATTATAATGCAGTTTACCCTATGTACACCTGTCCTTCAGAAGTGATTAAAATGTTACTTTCTATAACAGAGAAAATGAGTGGGAGAACTTTCATCTCAGTCTCTGTGTCTTCGGCAAAGATCATTTTAAAAATGATCGGATTTGAGTTTATTTGCTTTTTGGCAACATAATGATGACTCATTGATATAATATTTCTGTAAGGACACATCCGAACTCAGGTTTTTTGTTACGATATAATATTTCTGTAACCCGCATTTCCCTAGTGCTTCGTTGCAACATTATAAAATTTGATTTTCAAAACATTTTTTGAAAATTTATTTTCACTCTCAATACAGTGATTCATAAATAAAGAATTGTAGTGCCCATTATGGTTTAGTAGTATATATCGGTCAAATTATTTTTTCTGGAGAGTTTGTCAAATACCATTCAAATACCTGATCAAGGTTATATTTTCTTTAGTTTTTATAGTCAAATACGCCCCATACATTTGCGTCGTACTTTCGAATCTGCCCCTGTATTTTGTATCATCTGTTATTAACATCCGATCTCCACCTAGAATATTAGTTAGGGATGAGAATATGAGTATGTGATAAAGCTTTTTTGCTAAGAAAAAGAAAACCAAAGTGGCTGACAAGGAACCAATATGCTAAAGCTTGATTCTAATGACGTCTTTAAGCCTCATCATTCATATTGCAATCCGCTAATATTTTATTATTAATTATTCAATAAATATTTATCATATATCTAGTAGCGTATAAGGTAGTATACTGAAAAACGATTATATTACTAAAAACTTAATTTTATTTGTTTTATCGTATGTAGTTAAAAGTAAAGTTATGCGGCTTTATGAAACGATTATATATATTGTTAGGTGATAGATCTTAGTTTTACATCAACGATCGTTTTCGAAAAAAAAAATTCTACATATGATCAACTGTTGTAAAAAATAAAAAATAATACAAATACATTTTCAATTGAAATTGTGCTATTTAAAATTATTTCTGTGGTTATTTATTTTGTTAAATTCCAATCCACTATCTAACATTTTAACGAGTAATTTAATAAACATCCAAGACAACAAATTTAAAAGTCATTTGTGTAACCAGACCCTTTACAAGATATATTAGATGGTATGTCATAAGCCATTAGCGACAGCTCGAAATGTTCGGTGATAAATTATATCAACCACAAAAGCCGGTATTCAGAACTAGGATACATGAAGGTGTCTTCAGTATGGTTTTGATAATATATAAATCAACTGAATGCTTGTTAAGACGAGCTAAATTATTAATGATTTAATTTTTCTTACTTTACATTTTAGTTATTACAAAGAGAGTTCCATTTGCGATGAAGGTCAGTATCTCTTTTTCAGAAAAACAAAAAAACTATTTTTTTTACGAAAACTCCTGTTGGAAATTTTTGAAATGATTTAGATTATGTCAGGTTTAGACGAAGCATTACTCTAAAGTGAACTTCCATTTTGACTTTTTCTAACCCTGGTAAGCAATACATTTTTCTCATTATTTTCTATTTTTGATTAAATTGAAGATATTGTATTTGACAGTGTTAAAAATAAATTGAAAATAATGCATTTTTTTCTGAAGACAATCAAAGGAAGGATGGACGGCTATTTTATATAAATTCAACTATAGATTTCTCTCCGTACGTATTTTGATTAACCAGGAAAGCTAACTCAAACTTCGAGCGAATTTTATATAAAAAAAGTGTTTAAAATTATCATTTTGTAATATCTCGGTAGGATACTGCCCCAGTACATTTTATTTCATACTGTAAAATATTACAATGACAATTGATTGAAATTCACACATATCCACATACACACACACACATATATATGTATATATATATATATATATATATATATATATATATATATATATATATATGTATTTTCTTGATTCTTGAATCATAAATTATATCATTTTTCCTTTATTTTGTATTTTCTTGGGCTTAGGTTCTATATTTTATAAAAACACAAAACAATTGACGTTTCATCCTTTATTCAAGGCATATATATATATATATATATATATATATATATATATATATATATATATATATATATATATATATATATGTAATAAGTTCACAAAGATGCCTGTAAAATTATTTAAAATATTAATGTTTATTTGTTGAGCGCCAGGTAAAAAATAATTATAATAAATTATAACTATTCTTTACCAATTTGAATTATTTCAAATTTTCTATATAGATATTTCCTACCTGTAAATTGACTCCTTCTCAGGTGAGTTCAGTGGTTTATAAGATATCAATCAGACAATCAATACACACAATGTTTAAAACACAAGATATAAATTTTATTTAACAATAAAAAAAATGGCGCAATATTATTAATTATTACTAGATGGAGTTTAATGGTCAATAATTTTATCTTTCATCCAACACTATTTCTAATCAATATTACTAATTAGTTACTTTTATCTACCATGCATTGTCTTTTAACCACTTGGATCACAAATTGGCAACGTTTAATGCCGTAATCGTCTTCGAGATGGCTAAAGTGCAGTTTTACATGGAAAGCGTCGTTTATTTCTTAGAAATTATATTATTTTAAACAAATTATCGTGTGCTGTGTTGTGATACAAGTAGTTAATATAGTATCACACCTAATATTTATGATGATAAATATTATTATGTTCTAACAGGTTAGTATAGCAAACAATAATTTATTAATTTTATTATTTTTATTTTATGAAAAGTTAGATTAATATTGGATGCTAGTTTTCAATGTCTACGAAAAATTAAAGCTTTCTACTGCCTTATCTAATATAAATACCTTATTATCTTTTCTTTTATTTGGTCCCAGTATATTATTAAACACAATTCCAGTAATTTTATTTATTTTCTTCTTTAAAAATCCTCCAAATCTCCAAAAATATTTTAGTTGTCGTTTCCTATATAGTAAGGAATTGACAAAAATATTATCCAAAGTCTCGTTCAGCTATGTTCTTCTTAGTTCAATTAAAATTAATTTTTCTATATTCTTCTTATCACAATATTATCGCATTTGTTGTTGTTTGAGAGTTGCACAGTTATTTTACAGGACAAAACTTATAAACTTTTACTAATCACTTTAAATAAATTATTAAATTCTTTTTACCTAACAACAACAAAAACATAACCTCTTTTAAAATTAAAATATTTAACCTTTGTTTTCTTGTGACGTAGGAAGACTTCTGTTTTTTTTTAAACAATTGAAAATTTGAGGTTATGTAAATTTTTGGGAGCTCGAGGAACTCAGTGCTTCCAGCGAACTGATAAATTCAACTCTTCTAGAAATTCCTACGCTTTGGCTTTTTATAGTCGGTCAAAACACAAGAAATTTATATATATATATATATATATATATATATATATATATATATATATATATATATATATGCGATAGCAATTTGTTTCATATTATTTCCATTTTTTATTATGTCGAGTGAGGCTTTCTATTTGCTTTTACCCAACTTTATGTTAGTGAGATTCCCCTTTGTTATTAGAATTACAGATTATTTTCGCATAAAAATTTTGTTTGGCACTTTCTGTTTTATGGTTTATAGTCTTTTTCGTGATTTTATAGCTGTTTTTAGCTCTTCCCTATCAAAGTTCTTTTTAGTTTAGTTTAGTTTTTAAATTATCCAAATTTCTTGAAATATTAAAAGAAAATTCATGTTTTTCATGTTTCATGCAAACTGCCTGTAGATATTTTTTAACATTAATCCTTCTGATTCTATTTTATCTTGCGTTCCAAAAATCGTCCTATTTTAACATTTGACCCTGATGCTCAGAAAACCCCGCCTCAAGCGTCTTCCGGTTACGTGTAATCTAAAGTCGTCACTATATAATCGAATGCCCCCCTCTAGGACGTAGGTGTGAGTAGGTCCATAAGGAATGTTAGGTTAAATTTATTTAGAAAATCAAATAGCTATTCTTTATTAGGATTAGATTTTTTTTAGGAATCGATATTTAGACAAATTATAAGCGAACAATTGATTTAATTTAATAAAGAATAATTGGATATTGCCAACCAGAGCTCTATAAACTATAATAATATAAAGCACCTTGTAAAAAATAATTGCAAAGCATTCAAAATGGTATTTAGTTGTTCTGGTCCTACGTTCGAATATAGGTCATCTTTGACCAAAATCTCAATTCCACCATGTATATTAGTTTCCCTACAAAAACAAGAGATTATTTTATAATTTGTTGAAAAGAAAGCTTGCAGTTTATTTTGACCAAACCAATGCTCAAACATAAAATCAGGATCATGCATTTTACATAGGGCTTCCATTAGATTAATTTTATTAGAGATTCTGTATATTTAAATTAAAAAGCTTCCAATCTTTAAACCGCTAGCCTGAGCTATTACTCTGATTAAACTGTCTGCGTCCGGTCCTCTGATGGCTTCTTCACTGAGACTGAGACTTTTTCATTATCTTTCTACTTTGAGAAGATGTAATGTCGTACTGCTGCACTCTGAGACCACAAATTTCAGCTATAAACTCATCAGTGGGTTTCACCGTTGCTTTTTTTTACATATTTATCTATTCTTGGATCTTATATTTGAACTTAAACCGTGTCGGAATCTAAAAGTGGGATGTTCTATGGGCGGTCGTTCATATAATACATCCCTGCCAAAGTTAAGTAATTAAGATTTTAAATGTGTCTCAATTAAATAGAAGGTTTGACGCCTGAGGAAATGTATGAACGTATACTGTCCTTGTTAGCTATTTATTTTTGGAACCAGTAGTTTAAATCAGCACTCGATGCAATGACATTTATAACATCTCATTACATTGCTCCCTCCGTTGGGCGCCTTATTGCAAATATACGGTTCAAAATGGTATTTTACAATAATTTTATAAACGTTTAAAAGTCTTGGTGTTTCGTCCTAGCAAATGGCGATAGACTTATCAGTGAGTTTCACTGTTGCCTTTCCCAAACACCTTTTTACGTACTTATTTTTATTTTTGGATCTTATATTTGAACTTGAAATGTGACGGAATCTATAAGTGAGATATTCTATAGGCGGTCGTTCATAGAACACGATTTTAGTTTAATCTCTGCAATTTTATTATCGACAATGTTGACTGACGATCCATCAGATGGTGGTAAATTAAATATTCATTTACCAGAGGCACTACAGATGGCGCCTGATATTCGAAAATATTCTTCTAGAGTTTTTCCTCGACTCGACTTTCCCTTTTCTTCAATAAAGTTATCAATTCTTTTTGTTCAGGTTAGTTCAGGTAATAGCTCATGGGATCAAAACCCTAATAAAATACTCCCATATCAGGAAAAAATCCTTCACCTTCCTCTGGGTACCAAGTCATACTGGAATCCCAGGAAATACTAAAGCCGATATCCTCGCTTCCAATTATCAAAACTCTAATAAAGTAAACAAAATATTCCACCCTCAAGACCTTAAAAACTCTTTACATCACATGTCTCGAAACCTCATTCAACTAGAGTGGGACCTTCAGGATTCAATCAACAAACTTCAATTAGTTAAAAAGAATTTCTTTAGTGGCATCCCTCTCCCTAATCTACCAAGACAAGAATTAACCATAATGACTAGGCTCCGAATTGGTCACACGAAGCTAACTCATGAATATCTCCTAAACAAATCCCCTGCTCCTTACTGCGAAACCTGTCATACCTCCCTATCAATCAAATATATCATCACTAAATGCAAAAAATACGAGCACCACCCATTCCGTCAATTACAGGAAAACAAGATTGATATTCTCCTCTCCTATCAAAATTCTAACAATGTTATCAAATTTATTAAAGACATTGGATTATACAATCTAATGTAGAACAAGCAATATAGATATCAAGAAAATCAAAAATGGACGCTAAAAGACCTTGTAGGCGATGCGTCCCTAATCCATATCTCTCTCTCTCTCTCTTTCTCTCTGTTCTTGTTCATTGGAACGCTTTTCCAACTAATATAATAGTTGTTTATATTCGACAACATTGTTTTTGAGTTTTTTTTCAACTGATTTTCTCTTTCCTTCAATAAAGTTATCAACTCTTGTTCTTGATGGGGGCGCTGCTCCAGCTAATATAATAGTTTATGTAACAAGACGGTCTGTTTTTGAGCTGCTTCTTATCCATATTTGGCCTTCAAATATGGTGGTTTACTACAGCAATCCTTATACATTACAAATACATCACTTGGATACATAAGTTAAAAAAATGTACTTGCTACACTTTCGGGAAATTTTTTAATAATTATTAATTCTTATTTTCAATTTTCTTCTTGTCTGCGATTGTCATTTTTATTAATTAATGGGACATTACATAAAATTGCTTGTTTTTTTCTTTAATAATATGATGCGCTCTGAAAAATTGAAAATTTTCCAAATTAAAGACAAAACTTTTTTGTAATATAAGATTGCATTATGCAAAATTACTTCATAATAATTTATTTATTTATAATTATATAATTTTTGACAAAATGTGTCAATCATAATGAAACCTGACTTAATTTTATAGTGGTGAGAGAATTGCTAACATTATGAAAAATTACGGTAGGCTTAACCTTTTAACTTCTAACCTTCCTGCCGAAAATAATAAAGAATAAATTCCTAAGTACTTAGCTGGATAACCGCAAAACCACAAAATATTAGAACATCGTGCCCAAGCGAAAACAGCTTTATGTATTCTTGCCTTGAATATAGGCTTTGCGGTTATAAAATATTTCCAACCCTTTGGCTGTTGCTAATGGCTGATGCCAAACGGGCTATATGCCTCTTTCAGTGGGTTAGCTTTAATAAATGACATTAGCATTTGTTATCTGTGGTGTTAATAGTACGGTTAACCAGCTCCGAAAATGATTAATAAATAAATAAACGTCAGCAATAAAATACCTTGAAAATATGTGAATGTGTATAACGAGAGCTTTATATTAATTCGGCTAACGAAGTATGATAGCCAGTATATTATTTACATCATTTAAGCGTAATAAAATTAGAATAAAATTTGTGTTTGTGAGTATATATTAATTACACTAAGCAACAAATTTTAGTTTTTTTGTTGTATCTTGTATGAAAAGTGCATTTTTTTGTTAATTTTGGGGCGCTGAACACAAAAATGACAATGAAATTAAAACTTTGCAACTGAAATTTTCAAGAACAAGTAGTTTTTATTTTATTTTTAACAAAATATTACAAAATACATAATTTTACACTTGCAAAGACACTAAATATCCTCTCTTGATACTTTTCTTTGATGAATTGTTTATGGAACAACTCAAACAAAAGTCCAACAGTAGTCGGCAAGCATGGAAAGATTCCACTTTTCCTGGTACCTTTTCTCCATTGTTGATATATCTTGATGGAAGCGCTCGCCTTCGCTGTGCTCATGACTTACTGCTCCGCAGTTGTCAGAAAAAAAGTCCAGATGTGAATGTAGGAAATGGATCTTTAGAGATATATTGTAACCCATTATTTGATATGATGACAGCATATTTTCTACAAGAGTAAAACCATTGTCAGTTTTTTTACTTAAAAAGAAATTAGTGACTACGAGGCGAAAATCATTCCAAATATTTTGTTCAATATCTGATAAACTACTGTCAAAATGTTCGTCTTTCAGAATATTTCGAATCTTTGGTCCAACAAAAATACCTTCTTTAATTTTTGTTTCACTTAGACTTGGGAATTTCTGACGCAGGTACTGAAAAGGTGGCCCATCTGTATTCAGTGCCTTAACAAAGTTTTTCATAAGGCCCAATTTGATATGTAGTGGTAGTAACAAAATATTTTTGGGATATATCAATGGCATATGTTGTACATTCTTTTCACCTGGCTCTAATGATTGTCACAGGGAGCAGTCCTTTCCCTTGTAATGAAGTGGCTTTGCCCGACTATCCTATTCACACAAAAAACAGCAAAACTTGGTGTAGCCTAGCTGCAACCCAAGTAAAAGTGCAATCACCTTTAAGTCGCCACAGATCTGCCATTGATACATATCGTATTTTATACTTTTCAATAGGTACTTCATATTGACGTATGATTCTTTCATGTGAACTGCAAATCCAACACGAATAGACGGTAAAATATTTCCCATATGCAATAGTACTGCTTTTAAACTCAATGTTGAACTGTCTATAAACAATCTTCATTCATCTGGCTTGTAATTTATATTTAAAGTAGCTAATAAACCGCTAATGTTATTGCAGAAAACCAAGTTCCTTTCCATGTTAAAAAATGTTGCTAGACCTTTATGTCGTTTACAAAAGCACATACTGAAACATCGTTTTCTAATAAGTTTCACTGCTGCAATCTTGATCCTAGTAACTCTGATTTACTTTTTTCTAAGTTCTAAGTTTCTTACATGATCGTTTAATTTTAATTGGTATTTTTTGTGCGATTGGCGATATAACGTGCTGAGTGTGAAATCAGGATCTCTTGATGTTGATGGCTTCTTGAGAAATCGTTTAATCGTTATTATCCGATTTGTAAGTTTCTGGAGGTTCTGGAATAGGAAGTTCGTCACTATAAGCCACAGGTCTCACAGCAAATGGTATATTTGAATAGTTGATAATCGACTTTTTCTTCTCGGATATACCTGTGCCTTGCCTAACATGAAGTATGTTGTAGAAATAACAATCGTTAATATGATTTGAAGGCTATTTCCATATCGTTGGGACAGCAAATCTCATAGATCGTTTTTTACTATTTAACCAGTTACTCAGACTTGAAATGCATGAATTACAGCAGATATGTGGCGACCATTGTTAGTCTTGATCACCAATATTGCAACCGAAATAAATCTGCTATGCATTTTATATCAATAGGGTAATAGATCGCTTCACAGTTACAAAAGTCACCTAACCACAAATGTAACAGAAGTGATCTGGATTGTTTACACACTTTCGAGACATATTACAATCTCAACTATTCGATTCGACTCACTAATTTCGACTGACTAACGCCTCCGCTTTGTAGCTGCTTATATACCCAAATACGGCTTCTACATTGTTAGATAATATTCGAGAATTTTCTATTCAATTCCATAATATTTGCAGTTGTGTTGTTTGTCATTTGCTTGTATACAAGGGCCCTTATTTTAAGCCCTAGGGGGCTACAACTTTGTATATGGATGGGGGTCATCCCTGAAAATCCCCCATGTTGTATTGCCAAGTTGTACAAAATTTCCTTAACTTGCGGCCCTCCATTGTTATAACAATACAAATATATCAAGTGTATTCTTGCGATTACATTGTTAATATATATAGAGCCATGATGTTATGTATCTCTAAAACTTGAACTAATATTAAAAAGATACATTTAGTTTCGGTTTTAGCACACCAAAAATGGTAAGATTTAGTCGATTTCATTTTATATACATTTTTTCTGTTTTCCAGTGTAATCAACATATGTTCAAAATTATTCTATGTTGGCTAATACGACATTTTAGTTTTAAATTTGTAATTTGAAATAATAATTTTATAACATAATTTTATAGCAGATTAGATTTCATGTCAGGGATCTAGTTGAATTTTGAAGTTGTTCAAGTTATATTCATTTTAAAATTGTATTAAAATGCCTAGAAACATCATAACTTGTTTTAATAGAACTCGAGTAATAACTTCATGGAAGCCGGATTTACGACAGGTAAACATAGTGGAAATCATAGGCAGAAACAACAACGATGTTTCGAGGATTATTAGAGAGTTGCGGGAAACATATGATATTAAAAATCGCCCAGGAATAGGAAAAACACGCATCTTATGGAAGTTCATGAATAAACATAAACAATCTCATGTCGCCTAAAATTCTTCAATTTTTATCGTAGGAGGTGTTCCTAAGTTATCAGAAAAAGAACCCGGCTTCAATGAAAACATGGATTCTTGAACAATTTTATTTTATATTTTCAGATGAGACAAGAATAGATTTGGTGGCAGATTCTCGTCGTACACTTGCCTGGGGAGCTTCAGGCTACAGTTGAACCAATTTTAATGAGATGGTGTAATCTTTTGAGATGGAATAACAAGAGATACTCGAACTCCCTGGTTGTTTGCGAGGGGACAATGACAGGATGTCCTTATATCCGGGAAATGCTAAATATTATCTAGTGTCTATTTTTGTACACAGTTTATACTTTACGACCTACCACTTAGGGCAAATATAATAGTGTCATCACTAAACGTTAAGTTATTTAGTTCTTTTCCAGATATAGTTTCCTCTTGTTCAACAATATATCCCTTTTCCTCACATGTTCATTTCATCGGTGTCTTCATTCATTCTTATTTTCAATTTTGATCGTTGTTTTATTTTTTCCATATTGTATGGTTGACATATTCATGTATTCTTCATTATCCCTATAGCTGATCAAAATTCTACTCTATTAAGAGTCCGATATTCCGGTTAAATGGTATTTTTTCCTCTTATAAGCATTTATTGAACAGCGAATTCAGGTCCTTTATTCGAAGCTTTCCTTTAACATTTCAGATAGAATTTCACCTTTGTTCTTTGCAATGTTAGACAGGTTTCCTGAACTAATGTTGCCCTCTCTATTTCTTTCGTCTCTGTTTTATGGTGTTTTTATTTTCAGTTTTGTATTTGTACAAATCTGGAAACTCTGTTTTTGGCTTCTCTATTTCTCGAGGACCATCATATCCATTTGTAATGAGGTGACTATTAAAGCGAATATTTAATGGGAGAAATAATATGTTCCTTCAATCTGGGCTGTCTTACTCAGAAGGCTGATGGCGGAAAATTTCCACTATTCAGGAGATGCCATTAAATTGGCGATAGTGGACATTCACAGGTATCGCAACCAAGTAAAAGAGCTTTTACCGTAATTACCTCATAGTATCGAGAGAAGAAATTGCTACTGAACTAATACAAGATTACGGTTCATTCACAAAAAAGAGGGACTTATAAAGAACTAAAATTCTTAGACCTAATTACGAACCAATATCATTCCTTCAGGATGCAAAATACTTTGCTATAATTATTTACCATAAATTAAGTTGAAACACCCACTGTCAGATATTGAAGGCAACAATCTTTATCGGAAGTAGTTCGCCACTATGTTTCTCCTAAATAAAGATTCTTATAATTGGTAATTTTCTACTAAAAATATTCCCAGTATTATTTTTCATCCGTTGAAATTCATTTGATTTCAGGGTGAGTCCTTCTCATTCTTATTGACACGCCAGAGTACCATAATTAATAATTAAAGTTTAAAGTAATTAACTCCAGTATTTGTTTAAATCTAAGTGGAAAGTGCTTTGTGTTCTCTAGCATCAAATATCGAACTCCGATCATAATATATCGCCTACTATCCGATCTGTTACAAATGACCGCGACCACACCGCCTAATATCTCTTCTCCAGGGCATGCTTTAACAAATGGATTTGGCATTTGTTGCCTTTAAAGTTAACTAAGTTAATAAATAACGTATGTTTAAGAATTATCTAATATAATATATTACATGTTCATTTTCAGTTTAAACTTGATGAATAATTCGTATTATTTCATCAACATTACTGTTAATTTTATTCTTTTTGTTATGTGTTTCTTGAATTTTGGCTATAAAAGGTTTTTTTTTGAGATTCCTTGTTATCTAGTTTTAAAATATTTATATATATTAAGTTGCTTCACAGACTTTTATTCTTTTCTGGACCATACCTCGCTTTGCAATGGAACATAAATCCTACCTCATAGTATTTGTAATATTTAAATATTGTATTAAAAATTAAAACATCAACGGTTGTAGTAACACTACTACGAACACAAATAAATTATCATCGGTTGTGTTTGAAAAGTATTTATTATGAATTAGAAAATTAGCTTAAAAATGAATAACTGGGAACAAAACTAATGATATAGTTGAGGCTGGTGGAGTTTTAACAATTTGTTAATCTAGGGTTTGAATTTTGGCAACAATAGTCATAAATCGCCAAGGTATGTTCCGTGTTTTGAAAAGTAAATTTGCGACCACACTGATTCAACACTTAGCCAAATATGATGAGGGGAATGCAACTAACTAACCTGAACTCAAAATTTATGAACTATTTCCCACAATCCACAGTCCTGGAATTTTATTTCAAGTTCTTCGTTGGTTATGATTTCTGTCAGTTCATCTAAATTTGTTGATTCAATTGTACCTGCATTTATCACTAAGTCATTTAAAATACAATTTGATATTTTTATGTTTAAAATATCCTTGAGTCTCCCTGTGACATCGGCGTGAATAAAGTGTTGGCTGTAAGTAAGTAAATCTTCCTGTTTTGTAAACACTGCTGATAATATTGGAAAGTGGCTATATTCACCTCTACAGAGATTTAGCTGGAACAGAATAAGATTACCCACAAAAGCAGGTATGACGTTTTTTGTTATAAATAAATTCAATTATCACATTGCAATTGTAAATTTACGTTATTAAATATTTTATATATGTGTCATTTTTGAATGTAATTAAGTTGACTCGCAGTTTTTCGTCTTTGTTTTCAAGGAAATCTACTACTGAGTCAAATAGATTATGAAAAGGATTCAAATAGTTACTCTTAAAGAGCCAACAAACTGCTGTGTGAAGCAGCAAACAATTGAGATCTTCATTTTCACTACAAAGTTGGCTAAATTATCTGCCAGTCAATGAATTGCTCCTAATCTTAGTGACTGCTTTAATAACATAATGAAACAATATATGTAAGCGTTTATCCTGATATAATATATCTACAATGTACAGCGAGTACCTTTTGTTTCAAATGCGCTATGAAACCCCTGTGATCACGCATCCGTTCATGTTTCAGCTTATAACAACAGTGCCGTGCAATATGCTATCCATTTTGTTAATATATACAAAAAAGTGTATGGGCCTCAGCACCGTCCGCTGTAGCACACTCACTGTTAAATAATTTCTTTTAACAGTAAATAGTATCGAACGCTTTCGTAGGATCCAGGAAGACAGCCCTAGTTCTTTATTGTTGTTGTTACGATTATATACATATTTAATTAATTCAAAAATGGTGTTATCTCTGGACTTATTCGGCCTGAAACAAGATTGTTTATTAAATTATTTATAACTGATTACCTGCTTTAAAAATCGGGGTAAAAAGCGATATTTTCCATCTACTTAGTATGTTATATTTATTATATATATATGTACAATATAGGTTCGATGATATGATTATGGAATTTTTGTATGAAGCTCCAGACGAAAAGTACTTTTTTTTTAAAGCTTTAATGTGTTGAATAATTTCGTTCTTATTTATAGGTGTTAAAAATTATGGACGTATTTTCTTTGATAGCTGGATTATTTGTTCTTAATTTTAAATTTTGTCCAATACTAGTTAGAATTTTTTACTTATGTTTATAAGGAAATCATTAAATATATTAGCAATATCCTTTTCATTTTTAAAATATTTATTTTCCTGCATAACTGGAAGGTTTTTAGGTGTAGATTTGTTTTTTGAATCCGTTATTTCATTTATAATTCCTCACAATTTTTTGTAATTATAACTGTTTTAAATCCATTTTATACGTTCATTTAAAAATTTTCTATATTATTTGAGTCTGTCTACTAGTTCCAAAAAATAGTACATGTTTAATTGTTTCTTTAGCCAGTTTCCGTGCTTAATAGAGTTTATAATTTCTTTCATTAACCCAAGTTTTCGTTTTCTGCTGATACTTCTATGATGTGTAGAACATGTACATTGATTTATATATGAAGTTAGATTAGTTATAAAAAGTCGACATGTTTCTTCAACTGATTTATCAGTCCTGCATACCTCACACCATGTCTCTGTTTCTGACAATTGACTCCGTTTTATAGAAATATTAATATATTTTATTTTTTGTCATTTAATTTTGTGCCTCTGATAGTTAAGCCGATTAAGCAGTGATCTGTTAAAGATTTTTCTTTAGTACTATTTCATTAAAAATATTCGCAGTCAATTATTGTGGAAGAGATTTCATTTTCTTATTGGTATATTGATGCATGAAAAGAATTCCTTTCCAGCTAAAATATTTAGTTATATATTGACGTTAGAATCATTATAATATTTAATATTTTTATGTCTCCGACTGGAATTTCCATTCTTTGTATTTCCATACCATCAAAATTAGCATTTATATCATTTAAGAAAACATCAAAATTTGAGGAAGGCAGTCGTTAACCAATATCCCTTAGAGAATAAAGTCACAGTGTTTAAATTTAAATGTTCTGTGACGTCAGACAATTTGGGCCGCTTTTTTATCCAGAAGAATATATTGACTAGTATTCCTTACTAAGTAGATAATATATTACGTGTAGTCAATCACGTTGAACTCAACCTATACTGGCCGACTTTATAAGATATTTTGTTGATGACTTGTAAATAATCGTTTCTTAGTGGAGGATTATGAGCCTAAAGAATTTTTAAAAGTTCGCGAATTACACTTTTCTGAAGTTAACATAATTTGGACAGTTTCAGAGCAGGACTCCCAAACAAGTAAAATTGTTTCACGTAGTTTGAAAAATCCTCGATTGAAGGAAGGCTACGTTATGTATTCATTCAAATTGTCATAAATATTTTTCTAAAAATACCTTTAATCGTAAAAGTAAAGAGGAAAAACTGTAGCCGGATTCTAAAACTTTTGCAATAACAATCGGATTAAAAATTAAGAAGTATGCATTAATAATTCCTTCAACACGCCGCTTACCTTAGCTAACTTAATCCGTCGTAGTCTGGGCCCACTGTCGTCTCTAAAAGGCTTCGGTGCTAACTTGGGGCATTACCGTCCAAGTTGTAGACCTATGAGCAACTCTGTTCTTCGGCATTCTTAATGAATCCATTTAGATCGCGACATTAAATTTTAAACAGTGATAGAGATCTGTTTCAAATAGAAGACCTTATTTCAAAGTACACAGAATATATTATGGTTTGTAAAGTAATTAAATTTGCCTTGTGCATAAGTAAACTGCTTATTTATTTGAAGCAGTGATATTGTTGAAGAAAGAAATTGAAAATATTTTTTTTTGTCACTAAGTTATACCATAATGTTACAAGTATACCATTTTTAACCTACAGGCAGAAGGGAAATGTTCTGTTCTGAGTGAATAATGTTATATTATATACTTTTTTTTTATTTCGAATTATTAGTTTACGTAAACCAACTCTATTAGCACCATTCATTTAAGTGTGCATTTGATTATTCACTAATTATATGTTTAATCTTTGGCACAATTTTTCCAATATAGAATTTAAATTTCGGTTCATTAAATATAAAACTCTGGCTTTTTTTAGACAAAATTCTATCTTGATTTATTAAATATAAAACTCTGGCTTTTTTTTTAGACAAAATTCTATCTTGATTTATTTTAGATATAAGTCTGAAAATTTATTGTGTTCTCTTTCAATTTTCCAACATAGATTTAGAACACTTACTTTCACTAATTCGTGAAAAACAGAAAGATTTGTTTAAAATTTTATTTTTGATGTTCCTACAAATAGTTCATTTTTTGTGAAAACATTTTCCATGGACGTGTATTCAATTAATTCATAATCATGAATTTTACCAGTTTTCTTTTTTATAATGATAAGCATTTCTATAGTTTCTTCTTCGTAAACTAACTTAATATTTAGTACTTAAATATCAATATTTGAAAGGCATTATTAACTGTTTTCGACAGATATTTGTAATATTTTCAATAACTTCAACTAAAATTTTTGGAAAGAGTGCTGTTTAAAATTCAGATAATTTTTTTTTTATAAGGAATATAAATCTTCAACCGTACAAATTTCAACTTATAATTCGTTTTAACCCCATTGGCCTCACAAATCAGCGTATTAGCTACGAACTTCTATAGTTAAATTTTGAAATCCCCAGGACAAACCATACAATTTTTTATTCTGACACGCAAATCCTCAAGGCAACTATGTAAATCGAACCTACTTCGCTCCAGGGAGACACCGACCGCTCGACCGCTACACCAACCTAACGCTCGCTAAAATTAAATTTAATAAGCTCTAATTATTAGTACGAAAATATTTTTAGGTCTCTGTAGTAACTAGAAATCCTTTTAACTTCATGCCGATCAGTGTGTCTGTCTGCCTGTACGTCCGTTAACCTAAAGACCTTCCAATATGCAGAAACTTGATGTTGGTATGTAATTTTTTTTTCGTTTATCTCTCAAGTAGAAATTGTTGAAGAGGTCCTCAAAAAAACGATTAGATATGGCATATAAGTGGCTACTCTTAGGGTAGTGTCACAGTGTCATGTCACACTTTAATTTTTTCTAAAACGCTTTTTCTTTTTATTTTCATTTTAAACTTTTTCGAATAATTTTTCCTTTCTCATGTTAATAATTTGATCATCTGACAATAGAGAAAAGGCTGAAAACCATTCTTTAAGTTTACTTTTACAAGAATAAAATATGCTAGTTTTCCATAGTCGGTAATATAGGGTTGTGCACAGTGACGACGATGAAGATCTAACAGGACTTACATGTGAGCAAAATCCTAAATCAATCGGAAAAGGGGCCAAGCGTAAAAGTACCAAAGAAAAAAGTGATAAAGTTACCAAAGGTAAAAGTACTAGAGAACAAGGGAATAAAAAATCGAGTGTTAAAGCCAAAGATTGTAAACGAAAGAAGAATACAGTTGAAAAGGAAAAAAAGAAAAGAGTAAAGAAAAATTTATTTAACAGTGATGAAGATGGATCATCAAATGAAGAAGTTGATAAAAACAAAATTTACGATGATGAATCTGAATACTCAGATGAAGAAAATCTGTTTAACGTTTGTCTCGACACAGGCAAAGGAAATGAACTTTGGTATCGCTGTGGAAGCTGTGGAAAATGGTCACATACAGAATGTGTTGAGACTGATTATAAGCAAGCTTTGACGAACTTTGTGTCAGGTGCTCAATGACCAGCGTTGGGATTGATATTACATAATAATATGTACTAAATTAATTATAATTTTACTGTGCCTAGTATGCTATTACAACATCAGATAAAATTCTTATTGCAGTTGGAACATCGGATTTAAAATTCTTTAGAAAAGAAATTGGAATATTTTCATTATTTTGAGTCTAGAACATATTGAGGAACTTTGGATTGTTGTATTCAATTTGGATAATTTGCTGATAACTTCCAATTTACAATTTTGAAACCTTCCAACATGCAATAATTCTAATAATTGTTATAAACTCCAAATTACAGAATGAAAAGGAAGTTAATCATGTACCATTTTAATTTTTTTTTTATATTTAACATTATAATTTATATTCATATTTTGTTGTTTTATTACTATTTTTAAATTAAACGAAGTTATATTTTAGTTGATAATTTTTGCTGTTATTTTTACTGTTAATATTTTATTTGTTTGATGTTTTAGTGACATCGAGGGCAAGAAAAACAAACAAAAGATTTTTCCTCTTTTTGAGTTCATATTTTTTTTTTTACTAAAACTTTCTGAGGAATATTTTTTAATATTTGCATTTCGAAAAGAGATGCTACGATAGTTAGTACAATCTAGTACATTTGTTCATCAACATTTTGTACAATCTGTTTCTTCTAAAATCTCAACGCTGTAAAGTACTGGAATGCTATTAAATAAATCGAATAAATAACACGATTCCTGCTGGGTGAAAAGTGACATTGGTTTTTCGTGTTTGTTTTGTTTGCGTTCCGCGGTTTTAAATAAAATATTTCATTTTAAATTTGGAATGAGCTATTTATTGTGTATTTATCAAGGTATTTACATACTATTTAATCTTTTAGATCAATGTGTGTTCTCATTTTGTTATTAAATGAATTTTTATTTGGTGCAAAGTTAGTATGGTAATTATTTCGGTTAAGTAAAATCTAGGAAAACTACGAATTTTTTGAAAATTTCTTTTCATACCCGTATTTCGAGGTTGTAGAATACGACTGTGATCTTGGTTTTTCACATTGCTTTCTTAGTTTCCCAGAAAATGCAGAAAAAAGAAACACTTAACATTTAAGGTTTAATTTTTGCCGCTAAATAGTTAAAATTTTGTTACATGCAGATATTTCATACTTCAGAAGCTTCTATGTTAAATAAAATGTTACAATTTTGTACTTTTTTATTCAAGAAAAAGGATTAAAAAGATTTATAAACAAAATCGCGGGTTACGTCTATCAGGAATATCACTTAAATAAAAAGGGATTATCAAATATTCATACATATTTTTTTAAACTTTAAGAAAAGGATCCGAAAACATATAGTTTTAGGATCATATTTGCGCGTTTTTTCTCCTTTTTTAATTTTATGTTAGGCATGATTTTAGTTCCAAGTATTAACGGTTTTTAGAAATGGGTAATGAATAAATTATAATTAGAGTCAGCGAGGATTGTTAGGCAAATTTTCGCAGGAACATTTGTCTAGACATATTTATAGAAAATTCTAAAAAATTGTTGAAACGAATAGGTGTCAGTTGAATAGGAGAAAGTACAATAAGGATAGAATGATTGACGGTCGATTGATTTTCACTTTATTGTGTTAGATTATTGCAAGACTTTCGTCTGCTTAGCAGACAAACACTTCCGACATTCGACTGTAGTGAATCATTTACAAAATTTCATAGATCCCAATAGTGATGCTCTCAGGCAAGACATTGATAGGACCTGGAGGGATTTATGTGGAAACGTTTCGAGATTTGGTCGACGCGAAGAACACTTTCACGGCTACTTGGAGTGATGACGAACATTAATAATAATTTGATTTCATTGGATATTTCTGTGTGTCGCCTTCCGTCACGTGGCCTTTGCTCGACATTTTTTTAAATTAATATACTTGGGGCAGTTCAAGTTAGTCTCATTATTCATTACTTCAGTTTTCTGTGTGACTGAAGGCAATATAAACCTAAACTAACCTGAACTAACTTGAACTTACCAAAAATTTTTGTTGGTTAGAATTAATTTTCCACTTGTTCCTAAATTTAAAATAATAAAAAATTACTGAGATGGGGAAATGTTATAATTGTTTTAAAAATCAGTGTATTATATGAATATATTTTAGATCTGGTAACATGGTAACAAATATTTAGCTTCATAAGTATTAAAAGTATGAACGAAATTTATATATTATATATAATTTAGAGTAATATACCTTGCTTAATTAAACTTAAAACCCAACTGTTTAATAAACTGTTGTGACATCAGCAAAATAAGTTAGCCATTTTGGTATTACATTAACTTTTATTAAAAATTCTTTGAATAAAATTATTAATATTGTGTGGTCTACTTCTGTTAAACTAGATCTTTCCTGCTTTAAAAATATCCGCTCTTACCCATTAGGAGGACCGAACCTCAAAATGGGTAAAACTATTTTTTAACTTCTATAACCTCCTCTAAGCAAGCTAGCCGAATGGGCAAAATTGAAGTGCAATGATAATTGGAGAAATAATACCATAGGTACGGAAAAACACCCACTAAATCAGCTGTTTTGAAAGAATAGAATACAGGCCTATTTTTCTCTAATTTCAGTTTTTTGGTTGATTTTTTTATTCAATTTTTTAAACACTCGTAAAGAAAGAATAGGGGCACAGTATTTTTTTAATATTCCTAATTTGAGGCACCCTCAACGTGTCAATATTTCTTTAATCTGACAACTTGGGGCACACTCTTTCAAAGAGTAACATGACTTATGTTTTTAGCTTTTCTATGCTTGGTAAGATAAATGTAAAATACAGTCAAATTCTTCTTACTATAACTACGAGTATATGTAAAGAAATCCTATATTTTGTACCACGTATTAGCCCTACCTGTTTAACAACAGTAAATTTCAAAAATCTGCTAAAATTATGCTTTATAACAAAAATAGTTCAGTGAAAGTTGCGTACATTAATTTATAAGGCACAAGAATCTTTTTTACATTAATCCCAAATATTGTAATAAGACTTTAGACAAATAAAATAGTAAAACAATCATCTGTAAATTATGATTTTTGATAAAAAAAAGATAGTATACGAAAAAGGATAAGAAAAATAATTGCTATGCAACCCTAATGTAATATGTGTTTGAGACGCTCTTAGTAGGTTTTTATTATGCATAAAGGATTTCCAAATTAATTCACCCTCTCTAAAGACTGGTTCTTACCTTTTTCTGGGCTCTGTATACCGGTTTTTAATTAAAATTTAAATCCTGTTTAATTTTGGAACTGCTTTTATTTTTTAGGCCTACGTTTTAAAAATATTAAATAAAAATAAAATAATATCTAGTGGAGAAAAATATATGTAGATTTTAATGGTATATTTCTAAAAGGGATTTCTGAAATTTTCATATTTTTTTGGCTTACGTGTGCTTGTTATTTTACGGGTCTACGTCTTTTTTCTCTGGATACTTAAAGGAGCGAGGGTTTGTCAATAAGGACAACTCTTCTAGAGAATTTTGTTCATAAAGAAATTTTAACAATGGAGCCCTTAATTTTACCTAACGGTATGGAAAATGTTGCTGAAGAAGCATAACAGGAATCATAAATATTTTTTTTTATTTAGAAGTCAAATAACTTTTTATTTATTATTATATATACTAAATTTGTTTGCGTCATGTTTATAATTCACTTAATACGATCATAATTATTTCTAGACATAGTTCTCGTATCGTAGGATTTCACCAATGACAACACGTAATTTTTTATTGATCCAGGAGAATAGTCCAGACCTAGCAGATATTTCGCCAAAATCTCATTTTTCAACTTCATTATTTGAAGACTTACTGAAGGAGTTCAACGTGAAGTGTCTTCTTTATATTTTAACTCTACATATTGTGAAACTTGAAGGAAATAATAAGCTCTTATTTTTAGATATAGATAGTAAGAACGACAATGAATAGATAGCTGCAAGATACATCGAAAAATAACTCTACCAACAATGGGGAATTTTGATATTTTTTGAAATAATTTTAGAGATCACAATTTTTATTTTATCTGAATAAATTTTAGCTTAATATATAAATAATCTCATTGTCAATCGATCTCTCCGAATCGATTTCTCAATTTCTTTCTCAATAATTGCATAGCTACATCACGTTTTACAGCTTTTAGTCTTTGTTATAATAGATACGAAGTATATGATTTATATTAGTCCCAGTCAATATAGCGCATAAAAGGCATGGAAGCTTCATACTTTAATTTACAACTTGAACTCAGAGTCATTTAGAAGTCGAGTTGTTTTTTATTTTAGCAAGCCACACTTGTTATTGAAGAAATTTCAATTACCGAGAATTCCACGTTCAACCATATAAATTTCTAAGTGGAAGCAATATATTGGTAATAAAAAAGATTTTTTCAGCATTTTAATACAAACTAAAATTACTTTCTCCTTTTTTGCTTCTTGTTTTTTTATTCTTCTTTCTTCTTTTTTCTTCCCTTTTCTTTTTTCTTCTTTCTTCTTTCTTCTTTCTTCTTTCTTCTTTCTTCTTTCTTCTTTCTTCTTTCTTCTTTCTTCTTTCTTCTTTCTTCTTTCTTCTTTCTTCTTTCTTCTTTCTTCTTTCTTCTTTCTTCTTTCTTCTTTCTTCTTTCTTCTTTCTTCTTTCTTCTTTCTTCTTTCTTCTTTCTTCTTTCTTCTTTCTTCTTTCTTCTTTCTTCTTTCTTCTTTCTTCTTTCTTCTTTCTTCTTTCTTCTTTCTTCTTTCTTCTTTCTTCTTTCTTCTTTCTTCTTTCTTCTTTCTTCTTTCTTCTTTCTTCTTTCTTCTTTCTTCTTTCTTCTTTCTTCCTTTCTCCTTTCTCCTTTCTCCTTTCTCCTTTCTCCTTTCTCCTTTCTCCTTTCTCCTTTCTCCTTTCTCCTTTCTCCTTTCTCCTTTCTCCTTTCTCCTTTCTCCTTTCTCCTTTCTCCTTTCTCCTTTCTCCTTTCTCCTTTCTCCTTTCTCCTTTCTCCTTTCTCCTTTCTCCTTTCTCCTTTCTCCTTTCTCCTTTCTCCTTTCTCCTTTCTCCTTTCTCCTTTCTCCTTTCTCCTTTCTCCTTTCTCCTTTCTCCTTTCTCCTTTCTCCTTTCTCCTTTCTCCTTTCTCCTTTCTCCTTTCTCCTTTCTCCTTTCTCCTTTCTCCTTTCTCCTTTCTCCTTTCTCCTTTCTCCTTTCTCCTTTCTCCTTTCTCCTTTCTCCTTTCTCCTTTCTCCTTTCTCCTTTCTCCTTTCTCCTTTCTCCTTTCTCCTTTCTCCTTTCTCCTTTCTCCTTTCTCCTTTCTCCTTTCTCCTTTCTCCTTTCTCCTTTCTCCTTTCTCCTTTCTCCTTTCTCCTTTCTCCTTTCTCCTTTCTCCTTTCTCCTTTCTCCTTTCTCCTTTCTCCTTTCTCCTTTCTCCTTTCTCCTTTCTCCTTTCTCCTTTCTCCTTTCTCCTTTCTCCTTTCTCCTTTCTCCTTTCTCCTTTCTCCTTTCTCCTTTCTCCTTTCTCCTTTCTCCTTTCTCCTTTCTCCTTTCTCCTTTCTCCTTTCTCCTTTCTCCTTTCTCCTTTCTCCTTTCTCCTTTCTCCTTTCTCCTTTCTCCTTTCTCCTTTCTCCTTTCTCCTTTCTCCTTTCTCCTTTCTCCTTTCTCCTTTCTCCTTTCTCCTTTCTCCTTTCTCCTTTCTCCTTTCTCCTTTCTCCTTTCTCCTTTCTCCTTTCTCCTTTCTCCTTTCTCCTTTCTCCTTTCTCCTTTCTCCTTTCTCCTTTCTCCTTTCTCCTTTCTCCTTTCTCCTTTCTCCTTTCTCCTTTCTCCTTTCTCCTTTCTCCTTTCTCCTTTCTCCTTTCTCCTTTCTCCTTTCTCCTTTCTCCTTTCTTCTTTCTCCTGTCTTCTTTCTCCTTTCTTCTTTCTCCTTTCTCCTTTCTTCTTTCTCCTTTCTTCTTTCTCCTTTCTCCTTTCTCCTTTCTCCTTTCTTCTTTCTTCTTTCTCCTTTCTCCTTTCTCCTTTCTTCTTTCTCCTTTCTACTTTCTCCTTTCTTCTTTCTTCTTTCTTCTTTCTTCTTTCTTCTTTCTTCTTTCTTCTTTCTTCTTTCTTCTTTCTTCTTTCTTCTTTCTTCTTTCTTCTTTCTTCTTTCTTCTTTCTTCTTTCTTCTTTCTTCTTTCTTCTTTCTTCTTTCTTCTTTCTTCTTTCTTCTTTCTTCTTTCTTCTTTCTTCTTTCTTCTTTCTTCTTTCTTCTTTCTTCTTTCTTCTTTCTTCTTTCTTCTTTCTTCTTTCTTCTTTCTTCTTTCTTCTTTCTTCTTTCTTCTTTCTCCTTTCTCCTTTCTTCTTTCTTCTTCCTTCTTTCTTCTTTCTTCTTTCTTCTTTCTTCTTTCTTCTTTCTTTTTTCTTCTTCCTTCTTCATTCTTCCTTCTTTCTAACTTCTTCTTTCTTCTTTCTTTTTTTTCTTCTTTCCTTTCAGCCTTCATTTATCCACTCATTTAAATAAAATATGAAATTGGGTTAATAACATTTTTGATATAGACTTTATTTTTTTGCTAGTACTGAACCTTGATCCGAGAAATTTTTTATCCAAATTTGGCTATTCTTTTCACTTTAAAATATTTCTTTAACAGTTTTGGATTTAAGTCTAGTTCCTAATATGTCTGTCATTTAACAAAAGCGTGTATCAACGCAAAAAAAAGGTAATCATGTTTTTTAGAGAAGATTTTCATACCAAATGAGTAGTTATTCGCTTCAAATTAGAAACTTTAAGAAGTTTAATACAACAGACAAGTTTTTACACAACGTCGATAATAACCCACAGTTCGCGAAGTATTTTTACAAACATGAAACTAACTCAATTATAAAACTAGAAACAATTTTGTTTTATTCCATTTTAATTTCATTTTAAGTAACTTTAATTGGGTAAATTGTTAAAAGTTTTCTTTCAAAACCATACTTAAAACTTTCGACTACTTGTAAATTGTGAAGACTGAAAAGAAGTTTTACTATTTTTAATACATTGTTATAAAATAATAATGTTACCTAATCGGAAAAAAAAATTAAATGAGTTTAAAATTAAGCTGTTTACGCTGTAAATTATCAGCGGTTAAAACGTACAGGATTTTCATTTTATATACAGCGTGATGCAACAATTGGGTGGAGTAATTTTATGACTTACGGATAAAATTTATTAAGTAACTATATTCACTACAATATATAGTCAAAGTACTGAATAAATATATAAATGACATATCAGAGCGAAGTGGTTATGATTTATGTAACTTTACACAGGTGGTATGACCTTGATATAAATTTCAGAACAGGACATTAAATTTCCTTTGTCATTTTATACATAATTAATTCACTTCAGGAAATATAACGTAAAATAATAAAGTACGGCGAAAACCCCATAAAATTGTTAGTGAGTTCAAAGTACTATAATGAAATAATAATTTCAGACATTTTGAACTAACACAGCACAGAACAGTAATTTACTGATCTAGGAAAATTTCGAACTCCCAATATCACATGATTTATATAATTTCTACTTAGTTTTTCTGTCAATTTGACTAGTCCTCTCAGTACCTTGATTATATAATTATGAAATGTAGAAATAATTTTTACAATACAGGGTGCATTATAAAAGTAGGATAGCATAAGTTATATTTTTCCAAATACGAATAAAATTTTTGAATCTACACTTAATTCTAAAATGTAAACATCTAAACTTCATAGTTTCGAGTTAATGCATTTCCTACTACCCCTTCCATAAAAATCTTTATAGTTTCCACATGTCAGTTTGTATGTCTTATGAATTTGGCAGACACATGCATTTTAGTAATCCAAAATCAGATCTGAAGCAAAATTGTTTAAAAAATTTTTGATGCCTTCTCTTTTGTGAAGATTAGTATATATCCCATTGAGTGGGCTATCGTTGAATACGTTTTCAAAAATTCCCTAACTTTCCGATGTTCAGTTGCCTATACTTATTCTTCTTGCAAGCAGTTAAATAAAAGGATATATACAAACAATTTATTTCATGCAAATAGAACTTTAATTCTCCCACCATATGCTATTCGACCACGTAATGGTCTCGTCAGTCTACAGATCTTACTGCGTTAAGAATATGAGCATTTTTTACTTTTCTAAGCGCGTTGTCAATTAGTTTAAGAAGTTTTTCCAGAAAATTAATGATTTCCTTATATACTTCATTTTCTAGAAATCCCCATAGAAAAAATCTACTGGTGTTAGGTCCGGAGAGCCAGGCGGCCACCGTACGGGTCCATTCATATCCAACTATCAGGAAAATTACTGTTTAAATACTCTGTTACTCTTAAGACATTATGGCTACGAGCACCATCTTGCTCTGTTGATGAGCTTCTTGCACTATATAAGGATTAGTATTTTTCGAATATCTGTCGTTATGTAGGTTTAAAATATCGTTACTTGTAATATTTGCTTTATTAGACTATAGAACATTGTTATAAAAAGTATGTATTTCGTTACATATATATATACAGGGTGTCCAAGATAAGGATCCTAACCATGGGGATCTCGGAAACAGTTGGAGATACGAGGTCGGTTAAATTAGAGAAAAGTTGCGCAATTTAGTGCTAAATTAAACGCAATTTAAAAATTTTAAAAATTCAAAATACTTCCGGAGATTTCCGGAAAAAACCGAATTTTGGCAAAATCGTTTTTAATTTTTGTAGGCTTTATTTAAAGAGATATCAAAAAATAAAAGATAGATTCTTCTTGCCACTTTTTATTTTTTATAATTTGGTCTAAACAAAATTTAAATCCGACGTTTCGTTTCTGAGATACCATCATGAACTTTCATTTTTTATATGGAACAAAAAAAAGTATCCCATGTATTTGATAGCATTTTTTATTACAAATTCAACGGTGTATCACACTTGCATATCAAGTGTGTAGTTCATTGGCTTTTATAAAACTGATATACCTTTCTCTCTCGCTCTCATGGAGCTCTTATGGAAAGTACTTGAACTACGTATTCGATATGCAAGGGTGATACATCGTTGAATTTGTAATAAAAAATGCTATCAAATACATGGGATACTTTTTTTTGTTCCATATAAAAAATGAAAGTTCATGATGGTATCTCAGAAACGAAACGTCGGATTTAAATTTTGTTTAGACCATATTATAAAAAATAAAAAGTGGCAATGAGAATCTACCTTTTATTTTCTGATATCTCTTTAAATAAAGCCTGCAAAAATTAAAAACGATTTTGCCAAATTTCGTTTTTTTCCGGAAATCTCCGGAAGTGTTTGAAATTTTTAAATTTTTTTAACTGCGTTTAATTTAGCACTAAATTGCGCAACTTTTCTCTAATTTAACCGACCTCGTATCTCCAACTGTTTCCGAGATCCCCATGCTTAGGATCCTTATCTTGGACACCCTGTATATATATATATATATATATATATATATATATATATATATATATATATATATATATATATATATATAGATTGCACCATATTTACTTTCTAGCATAAATAGTACCCACATAGCATGAAAGCTTCCACATGTCGCATGAAAGATTCCGATAAACATAACAAATATTTCATGGAAGATTAACGTAAAACTAACTGTGAAAGTTTCATGAAATCTTCCTCCAAGTTTCTGGAAAATTGCATGCAATCTTCCAAGAAAGGATATTGTCATTTACTCAGTAAGCTAAGTGATTCAAGAAAAGAGTTGTAACTCCATACTGATATTTTCAAGATAGGTTTCTGTGATCATTCATCAACTTTCTTAGAATTTTTTACGGGTAGTTTGCTGCAAACCTGAAGAGAAGATTCCATTAAGAATATATGAAATCATTATATAGATCTTTTATATATATTTTTCTTCAATACCTTATACAAACGTTATGAAAGCTAAGATATATTTTCATATTTTCGGAAACTTTCGTGAAATCTCCTTGCAATTTTCTGAAAGATAACATGCAATCTTCTTAGGAAAGAATATGTAATCTAACAAGTAAGCAAAACTGAGAAGCTTAATGTAAATCTCCAGCTAGATTTCAAAAGAATTTCTGTTATTCTAAACTGATACTTCCAAGAAAACTTTTTGTAATTGTGCAGTAATTTTCTTAGAATCTTAATGTCTAATTTGCTGCAAATTCGAATAGAATCTTCCATTAAGAAGTCTTGAAACTATCGTGTAAGCTTCTTAAATAGTATATCTTACTTGAAAGTGTTATTGAGTGATCCATCGAGATGTCGCCATTGTGTCTTGTTTATTGTTTTTTAGTTTTAGATTCTGTGTATAGTGCCACAGTTGCCAAATGATGATTTATACTGAACGTAATGGCGTGATGAATTCTATGTTAGGACGAAACAGCGCTGTGAAAGCCTTCATAGAATCTTCCAGTAATTACTTAAAGTCGATGACAAATATTTTAAGAACGGTTACGATATAGTGTAAGGAAAACCTAACGTAAGTTTCTTTGTAGGTTTACAGTTAGTTTTCATTGGTATTCAAACGATATCGTAAGCTTAGACGGAAACATTCCCATAATATTTATCACGGACATTAGGTAATTAATGGAAGCTTCTATAGTAGCTAACCCTGTATAGGTTGTACAAAATTTTTTTGGTTTTTTTTTCTAGTTGTATCATTTATTACCACTCTTTCCTCAAAATAAGCCATTGAGTAGTTCCCTACGATTTTTTTTTTGGCAAAGTCACGGCCATTTTAAGTACAGCCTAGTAGATTTTTAGAGATCAATAGTGTTTCTTTTTGCAAATTTCGATACGTCATTTTGAATACACCATTTAAAAAAAAATTCTATTTTCTGACATAATATTGGCAACTAGCGAGTCTGTAAACCCCCAAGTAAAATTTTTTAGATACCAATAACATTTTTTTAAAATTTTGTTGTTTCATTTTGCGTCCGCCGTTTTGGAAATGAAATTTTCAATTTTCAACTTTATATTCGTACAAATTTTCGAAAGAAATGTATAGAGTAGAAAAATGTATGCCTTAAAGGGCTCATGACGTTGCTAGATATATTTCGTAATTAAAATGGTTGTCAGAAGTATCAAAAAGACCATTTTTCGAGTACATAACCTCAAATATCTCAAAATCCTAAAGTGATTAGCTAATTCTGACCTAGGATTCGGCTTCTAGGCAGCAAATTACTTTTAAAATGATCTCCGGCTTCCTATTCACAGAAACTTGTAGACCTGTGTTATTCGTTAAATATTTTTACTGCTTTGACGATCGCGACTGCTATATATATATATATATATATATATATATATATATATATATATATATATATATATATATATATTTTGAAAGAACTAACCTATCTTTATACTTTTTGTCTTGACATTTTGTATCGATAAATATGCTTCATCAAATGATTTAATTTATTTTATAAAAATTTTTTTTAGTAACTACGAATAGTGCACAAATCCTCCGAAATATGCCACCATAACTTGTCTTATGTATAGAGTGAATCTTTTTGGATGTTTTTATAGGCTATCTGGGAAACCAAAAATTTTTTTAAAAATCTAATAAAGTAATAAAAAGAATAAATTACGGTTTTCGGGTTTATAGGACCATTTTCGAATAATACAATTGTCTAAAATGTCCTACAATTTAAATTTTTAAAGCAACTGCGATAAAACTAATAAGACATTCTTGGGATACTTTTTCTGTAGAATCCAGTGGCGTAATCAGATTTTCAATTTTAGTTTCAATTACGGAGATATATACCAAGTTCTAATTTTTCTACATAACTTTTTTGCATTTTCTTTAAGAATAAATTATATTGTTAATATAAATTGACAACAAATAGGCTAAAAATATATTTTTTATTTTTTTATTAAGCTCACAGACTAGCTCATTGGAGCTGGCGGCTCAGAGGAGCCAAGTTGTGCATGTCTATGTTAACACATTTTAAAACAGCAATAAGTTGTTAAAATACACAAAGAAAAACACACTTAACAAAACTCAAAAATGCAAAAATTTTAATGAAAACTAAATTAATTACATTAAATGTTTAAACTGTTGTCCATTGTTATCCAGACACAGTTGGCAATGTCTTGGCAGTCCTTTGCTCACATCACAATTTTTTTTTTGTAATTCTTCTTCTAGAGTTCTATTTCTATTTAGATAGATAGACCAAAAATTATTAGACAAATAGGAGAATCTGTAAATATATTAATCAGTCCATCTAGTATATATGCCATCAAAATCAGCAAACAACCAGTAAAATATTTTCAGATATCAATTTATTTGCTTAAATGATAAGACGCTAAAACAATTTTAATTAAGTGTATTAAATATAGTATCGCTATTTCAATTTTGTGTACTTGGTTTTCTATTTTTGGTTTTGTACTGTTGGTTGTCTACTCTTGGGAAGTCCTTTTAACAGAATCCATTGTGTTGCGTAAGTCTAATTACTTTGCTAGGATTGCTATGTTTAGGTTTTAAAGACTTACTAACCCGAATCCTTTGTTTATGCTTTTAAATGCCTTATATTAACGCGTTCTTAGGATAGATATTTTCGTAATTTCCATTTTAGAACTCGATTATAACTAGACAGAAAGACATTTTCTCTTTGGCACTATCGGTATAGAGCATATCTATAATTCTACAAAAATATTTCTTATAGAATAAAAAATTCGATGATTTACTGATTTCAATTATTTATGATTACAAAAAATAAGGTTATTTTTCTAAAATATAATTTTATTTATGTTTACTTGTTAATGTTATTGTTACCATATCAAAAGTCAGATAAACTATTTGTATGTGTAGTATAGCAGTTTGCACTTAATAGTACAGAAGCCCACGGGTTTTAGTTACCAATAAAGGTCCATAGGGTTTTATGGTTGACATATATTTTGACCCGCTGAAACTGAATTTCGAACATGCTCACCCGCCAGAATGGGCCGTAATATATTATTAACAACGCTGTAGAAAATAATTAGCAATATATATAAATACTTCTTCACTCCTAATCGATAGCTATACTCAATAGAAATTTCCTAATCCAAGATTTGTCGAAAAATACTAACTCGGGCCGAAGTTATTGCAAATTTAGAGTTACAAAATTGAAAAATTACTAGTTGTACGAGCTTTTTTACTCATAACTCGGCTTCTAGTTATCGAAATGAACTCGGAAACCGCTTATTTTAAAGGTAAAGTAATCAGATTTAAAAGGAGTCTTTTAGTTTTGGTAGACCCCTCTAAGTCTATTTGTTTCCGAGATATAGCAGTTTTAGAATGCACTCACGGTTACATGTACGAGTAGCTCCTAGCGCAAGAGGGAGAGCCCGCGCGGCCATCTTAGTGCGAATCCACTCTTGGGTGAAATTAGTGTTTTGCTTCGAACATACCCCTCTAGAATTAGCATAACGTCAGAACTAGGGCCCGGTTGTTTGAACGCTGAATAACGTAATAATATTTTTATTTATATTTGAAAAAGTGTCGATAAACAGTAGATATTTACTTTTTTGGTACAGACATGCCGATTTTATGCTATCCTTTTCTACTTAAACGAGTATCATATGATAATCGGTACGTCAATTCTAAATACATAAAGTATGAATATATGGTTGCCTAAATTATTATTATTGTTATCCCCAAAAAATAAATCTAAGGGGATAAGATCAGGTGACCTAGGTGGCCACCTTACTGATCCATTGTTTGCTTTACATTTCTGTGCATAATTAGCGTTAAGGCATTCGACAATTCTCGCGATATGAACCGGGGCTCCATGATAATGAAAATATAATCTTTACTTTCCACTAAAGCAAATTATACATAAATGGGACGATGTTTCTTACTAGAATTTCTAGGTAGGCTTGAACATTTAAATTCCCTTCATATATCTCGTAGGCCATTATTCTATTACCTAACAAAGCAACCCACACATTAAACCCAAATCGTCCTTGTATTACCCTATTATGGCCATTAAATATACAATCACTAGTTATTCTTGACTCATCCCTCCATATAATATTATTAAAGAAAAAATCATTATTTCGTAGCATATTCATGTACCAATTATTGAAGTTAAGTCTTCGTTCAGCAGGTCCACAACGGGTTGTGGCTTCATTACTAGAGAGATATTTAATACCATCCAATTAACGAGAACAGAGTGCGTTTGAGTTTGTTAAATTTTCATATTTTAGTTATCAACAAATTTACAGGCTAAACAATACTTATGGGACAGAATATATACAACTTATTGTATTGCTTTTTTAACATTACTGTTGCTTGGTAGTCTAACTATCAGAAAGCCGAATAATAATTTTAAAATTCCCTTTTAACAATAGCAAATTTTTCACATTATTACTAAAATTTATTTTATTCTTATACATTAAGGCTAGAAGACAATGTTATATTTCTATTTTATAAAACACTAGTCACGTCTAATAAATCAATCTTATAAATAATTCAAAGTCACATCCTTTATCTTATAAAATATATCTATCCGGGAGGCTTTCTTAGACAAATGGTCAACTATCCTTTTATAAAACAAATGGATTTCTTGGATCAGGCGATTTAAGATATCAATTGAAGCTGTCCCAGTGTCATTTATTTTTTTAACAGTTTTTTCTTTTCGCTTGTGTATAGTGCTAACTAATTTATATTCTTTTAAATATCGGGTCATAAAAACCCTTTTATTAATAATTATTATTTGAAATATTATCTCTGTGAACTATCCTATTGTTAGGAAGCTCTGGTCACTGCATGAAAATCGTTCACGACAAACTAATATGTTCTTTCGCTCATTTATACCTATGTAACCCTTACACTGACCTGTATCACGTAGCAAAATCTAGAGAACATCAACAACATATTTGATTGATTGCAAAGCAGATATAAGGATAAAAATAAAGGGTGTTTTTTTTATAGAGGTATAGAACTTTTAAATGGAATAAAACAAAGATGAATTTTTTAAATTGACATGAAATTTACTTTATTCGAAAGATAACCTTCTGGCATTATAATTTAAATATGACTTCTGGCATATGACCGCCACACCTGGCTCGGACGTAGTCTAATCTGGAGGTCCAATTTTCGATCACTTTTTCCAACATTTGTGGCTGTATATCGGCAATAACGCGGCGAATGTTGTCCTCCAAGTGATCAATCGTTCCGAACTTATCGGCGTAGACTAGCGACTTCACATATCCCCACAGAAAATAGTCTAGCGGCGTTATGTCGCACGATCTTGGAGGCCAATTCACGGGTCCGAAACGTGAAACTATGCGGTTATCAAACGTTTCCTTCAATAAATCAATTGTGGCACGAGCTGTGTGACATGTTGCGCCATCTTGTTGAAATCACAACTCCTGCACATCATGGTTGTTCAATTAATGAACGAAAAAGTCAGTAATCATGGCTCTATAGCGGTCACCATTGACTGTAATGTTCTGACCAGCATCGTTTTTAAAGAAGTACGGACCAATGATTCCACCAGCCCATAAAGCACACCAAATAGTCAGTTTTTCTGGATGTAACAATGTCTCAACATACACTTGAGGATTATCATCAATCCAAATACGGCAGTTTTGTTTATTGACGTATCCATTCAAACAAAAGTGAGCTTCATCGCTAAACAAAATTCGCTTATGAAAATCGGGATCAACGGCAATCTTGTTTTGGGCTCATTCACCGAACCTACGCCTTGCTAGGTGATCGTGTGGCTTCAATTCTTGCACGAGTTGGATTTTGTAAGCACGCAAACCAAGATCTTTCCGCAAAATCTTCCATAAAGTGAATGCACACATATCCAATTCCTGTGCACGATGGCGGACAGACTGATTCGGGTCTTCCTCTATGCTATGCTTTACAGCAGCAATGACTTCTTCTATACGCACTGTACGACATCTCTGTGGATGCGTATTATCATTTAGAGTAAACGTGGTGCGAAAACGTTCCATAGTTAATCGAATTAATTGCTCTGCTGGACGATTATATTGACCGTAAAATGGACTTAGTGCGCGATACGTATTTCGAACAGAACCATGATTTTCAAAATAAATTTGCACAATTTGGAAGCATCGTTCAGGCCTCAGTCTATTCATGTTGAAATGCCAAACCAAACTAAACATAAATCACTTGGCAGCTGACAAAATTGCTGCCAGTTAAAAAAGTGTTGCCAACTTAAATTTCTATACCTCTATAAAAAAAAACACCCTTTATATGGTACCTATGCGATATATAAGATGGTATAGCATGCCGAGGAGCAACATTGCCAAATATATGTATTACCTAAGTTTAGGTACGTATTATCTAAGTTTATGTTATATATGTGGTGAAGCGACACTGAAACCTAAATGAAAGACTTTTGAGCCCACTTGTAAGGAAAACTTCAGAGTTATATTTTGGGTGCGATCAAGACAAGACCTGAGATGCCAAAATTTGCTGTCATACTTGCTCAAGAACCATAGCAAGATGGCCACTGAGTACTCACAAGTCTATGAAGTTTGGAGTGTCAATGGTCATATTTAAATTTTTATGTCAAAAATGACGTTTGTGGACCAAATCAACTATAAATTTTTTCTATGAGTAAATCTTTATTATTTATTTTTGGTTAGTTTTCTTGTAGGCAAAGATCGACTTTAGTAGTATTTTGATGATATTTCGACAATTATGAGTACAGAGTGGTCAAAAAAGAAGAATAGAAATAATATTTGAAAAATATAATTTTGTATAAGGTTGTCATTTTTTTAATGTTCTTAAAATGCACAGTAATCTACATTCCGTAGGTTTTTCAAGTAGGTGACCTAACTTATCCAAGCAATTTCCAGTGGACTGCACATTTTGATATATTATATTAGAGCTATTTAATTTATATTTTTTGTACCAAAAACAGCCCCACTTAGTTACGAATTTCTTGTTGATGCTCCAAAAAGTATTGATTACGGTCCAAGAAGATTTACCTATTTACAATTTGGATAGGTTAGAGTATGTATGTTCCGAAAATTAATTATTTTGATGTTTGTCGCCACATTTATGGTAACTCCGTTAGTTTGAGCAATATTTGGCCCTGTGGACAAAATGACAGCATTTAAAGCCCGTTGCAAGCACAAAACAAAGATTTTAATTTTTAAATAGCCACTTGAAAATATCCCGATTTGTTTGTTACACCCAATTTTCTTTTCTAATGTTCCCACATTGTTTTCTAGTAATGACCCTTAATTGTTTATGCACATTTTCAAAAAATAAAACTACTAACCCTTTTCTGTGCCAGTTATTAATAACATGCAGAGTTATATGAAAGTCGAACCTGTTACTCAAACTTTCGTTACAACTCTCTACTATTTTCTGGCTAGAAATGGAGTTAGATCTTTTAGAGTTCACCGAAAACTTTTGCTGCCATGAAACTAGGTGAACCTATTATTGTTTTAGTTCTACTTTGGCTTTGGCTTAGATATGCACTTAAATGAAGTTCCAAACTCGTGTAAGGTTTGTAGAAGCTCGAGAAATTATTTTGGGACTCTCTATACCTAAATAGAAGATAGAGGTATAAATAAAGAAATTAAAAAGACCGTAAAAATACTAGTTCTGTGAGTCATGAATATTTAAAAAAAATTTTTTTGTTATAGTTCTTTTAAATTAGCAGGAATTCAGTGTCTCTTCTTGACCGCTCCCTCTTATGAACGCCTATGATGTAAAGCTGTAATTAAATGGATCTACTTTTATGTATCGCATGCGAGGCAATAAGGTCTTGAAATATCCTGGGAATCGGCATCATGCTGTTTAGTCACGTATCGCGAAGTAAAATCTCATCACGTGGACGTTGTTTAACATATTATATTTTCATAACATAAGCTTTCTCTGACTGTATTTTCTAATTACTCTTTTGCCTTACCAGTCAGCTAATCACACTTTGATTAAACCGTCTTTGATGATGGTTAACATCCACTTCACTTTTGCTGCTATTGGAATGCAAATAGATCGAAATAGATTGGCTCGGCCTTTGATTATATCAATAGAGGAATATAGATTAATAATTTTATGCCAATATAGATAGAGCATCCGTAAAATATTATTTCAAAGAACATGATCAAGATTTGTTTAAAATGATATTTAATATACGTAAAATAATATTGAATCTGTAACACTAGCCTAAAGAAGTTTAGCGGGTGATATGAAGATCAGTGTAGACGCTTTTAAGTCCAAAAAAACAAAATTCGCTTCTTTCGATTTCGTGAAGTTTTGGATAACCGTCAAAAATAAATATACAACTCTAAGTTTAAAAGCTATTCTCATTTTCTTTGCAACATCCTATTTATGCAGAACCGGATTTTCAACTGTAGCTGTAATAAAGAACAAATATCGCTGAAAGATTAATGAGGAGCAAGAAATGAGAGTGGCAGTGTCAAGCCTTATCCTTCGCTTTGAAAAAATGTATGAAGATTACCAAGCTCGTCCGTCTCATTGTCTTTTTTTTCCTATTGAAAATATGACGTCATCTGCGCCAAACACTTAGTCGGTTAGCTTTAAGTCCAGCGTTAGACTGTCAGCTGATCTTGAATAGCGGCGTTGAATAACCTTCTTTTTATGTCTGTTAAAACGTTTATATTTATTTTGAAAAACTAAACCATCTAGTAGGTCGATTAAGACTAAAATTATATTTATTTAAACCTAATTAAAAGTGTTGGACTATTAATCTGTGAAATGATGTTTTAAATTACCTAGTGTATACCTATGCCTTTGGTTTACAAGATATTTTAGATGAAATTAAATATAAAGTGTCCTGTAATTGCTCGCAGAAAGTCTCATTAGTTCCCAATCACAGGGGAAAAATGAAAGTATACTTTAAAATCGGTAATACCACTGTTCGTTATGAAGTTAAAATACCTGAATGTAAATTCTGTCATTAAATCCTCACACTTTCGGCAAGCTGGGAGCAGTGGTGTGTTATATGCTGCCTCTGGTATGCAAATCCAATTTTAGACACAAATGGACAGTCCCAGTATCATGTACCATGTGGCATGTACCTGATTATCTTTAAAGGTGCATCAAGTATTAAAAGTCACAAAGATAGGGTGTTTACTTCTTAGGTGTGATCACTTTCACTACGGTGTACTTAACAAAAAAACGAATGCAATAGAAACTTTGTTTATCTTCAATATCTGGCAAATGACGCCTTAATACACTAAACTATGGTTCTAGGTACAAATAGGAATAAAACTAGTATTGTGCTCTTAGTAAATCAGCAAAAAATCTGCTTTCTGGATTTCTGTCAGTTTTCACAACCAAGGCTTGGCCCAGACCTTCTTTACTAACGCTTCTAGAAATCTTCTGAGCGCCAAAAACCAAAGAAAAAAAAACAAAAGATTAACTACATCCTTGATGAAAGTGAGTAAAAGTGGAATGTTTGATATATTTCTAGACACATTTGAATTTTTTTACAATACCAGTTTTTGATGTGATAGGTGAATAAACTTTTATGTTTTAATTTAATATTTATTAAAGAAACTATTTTATAAAAATTAATTTATAGTGAGCCTTATTGTTGGTATTATTGAAAAAAAAACTATTTATAGTTTTGTTCGTAAAAGAACAAAACTGTAACAAAATATTTTTTTATATCAGTTCAATATATACCTATATATGAGCTTCCCATTGTGGTTGTTTTCGTTTCTATGCTTGATCCTTAGTGTCAATATATAGTGATGTTCAGTGAAGTGTGGTGGTTTACCACTATATAGTAGATAGGTTGTAAAACACAAACCTTGTACGACGCCTTGTTGAATACAATTATATACATATTTCAACTAGGGCGCCATGAAAAGATACCAAACCTGTAAGTACGCTGCTAACTGAGAAAGTTTGGGAAGCCTTAATTCCTTAATTCTTCAACTGCAGCATACATATTGAAATTTTAACTTTAGGTCAAGAAAAAATAATTTATAGGTTATTTTAAACATACTTTCAGATTTTGGATGTCTAATAATGTAATCTCAATTCTTGATATTCTGCATAGCCTACAGAAAGCACATGGTTATTTTTTTAGCCCAGTATTTTTCTGTAAATGTTTTAATGAACAAATTATATATTTTTGCAAGTAGTGGGCTATAAATTATTTATAGTTTAAATATAAATTAAAATGCTAAATATTTTCATCTATATAGTACATCCTTATTTGGAGAAGATTTCATTACACACAAACAAATTTTGAATCCTATCGATTTTAAGTAGGCGCCTATTACTACCAGAACTGTAAAAACAACCATATTCGAGGCTTGCTAAAGTTGGTTAGTTAGTTGTATATTAATTGGTTAGCGATTAAATAAAATTATGTTTGTATATATTTTGTTTATAAATAAGGAATATCTACATTTCGTCAGAATAATTAGAATATATTATCATTATCAAGATCATTTTAGTGATATATTAAAAAACATATTGTTACGATTTTGTCTCTTTAAAAATATCTCACTGGGTTAACCTATCACTAATACTTCCAATACTTATTTTAATTGCTTTTTAACACAACTCAAACACAACTATCTTATTATTACTTCTTAATATCTTCACTATTCAAATACAACTATAAAACTATCCTAAAACCTTTATCTTATCCCTATTTATATACCTATAGAATTTTCTACACAAATCTAGAACTTACTAACATAAAAGTGGAGATTTATCTCGAAATATGACTCATCGATATAATATTCCTTTCGAGTTGATTCATCGCATTGAAATATTTGTATATGAGGGCGTATCAATAAGTTTCTCCTAGTCGTTCGTAACACTGCTCCCTCCAAATTTTGATCGTCCTGTTCAGCTTTGATATCTCCGTAGTATGGCTTCAATCTGTTGAGATATACAATTTTTATTTTGGTCTTCAGACTTTGTTGAATTCTATAAACAACGTCATTATTCTTTTCAGAACAGTATGCAACAACAGGCAATTTACGCTTCTTCCTCTGTGGATTCCATAACCAAAGTCTGTCACTTTTCTGGAAGTCGGCCGAGTTTGCCTTGATGTCATATGAATTGACTATTGTCTTCGCTACCAGATATTTAAAGGGTTTATTGGAGTGTTAAAATAATCCGTCGTGGCTTACAGAACTGTCATCCAGTCTTTCGTAAATGATTTTTTCTGTGCTTCCCCTTATTCTGATTGTTTGTTCGGCAATGCCTCCGATTGGTTCTGGGACAGAATAAAATCTTCGGTACCAAACTTTAGAATGTTAAGCTTGTTATCGAATGGAAATTCATGTTGACGAATCAAGTCCATTCCCAGTATAAATTCATCTTCTATATCAGGAACTAACACCAAACGGTCTAATTTTAGCCTTTTAAGTTGAATCCCAACTTGCATTTCTCCAATCACATCAGCTGCTTCTCCAGTTGCAATTTTTAACGTTACTTTTCTGGGCAATAGTGGGACTATGAATTTATCAACAAGACTTGACTTTATCCGAGATATTGCAGCACCAGTATCAACATTTATGGTAATAGGTGCAGCATTGCATTTTTCTTTAAGTTGAAGTTGATTATATATCACTTATTTTACGTTTGATTTTAGAATTTGACTATTATTGTTTCTTCTGGTTCTCTACTATGCGGTCTCTGGATGAAGAACTAGACCTAAATTGCACCCGATAGTCCCAACTCATGGGTCCAGTTCGTCCACATCTGTATCACTTTATGTACTTTCTTGGTCTTTACTCATTTGCGCTGTACTCCAGTCTGGTTTTTGCTATTATATGAAGTATCACTTATTCTACATTTGATTTTAGAATTGAACTGTTATAGTTTTTTCTGATTCTCTACTTTGCGATCTGTGGATGAAGAACTAGACCTAAATTGTACCCGACAGTCTTTTCTCATGTGTCCAGTTCGTCCACATCTGAAGTACTCTATCTGGTTTCTACTATAATGGGGAATATCACCTTTTGTGTTCAGTTCTTCTTGTTTTCTTCTATAACGAGAAGTATCACATTTTGTGTTCAGTTCTTCCTGGTTTCTTCCATAACGTGAAGTATCATTTCTCGTGTTCCAGAAAACATTATCTTTATTGCTTGTATCGATGATTCCTTGATTTCGTCTATAGTGATTGCTCTTATTTCTTGCCTTCACATAGCTGCTGAAAATTCAATTCTAAGCTTATTTATTAATGACAAATCCGATAGTGAAGTCTGTTTTTCGATATCGTTTTGAATTTAAAAACTGAACGTTCTGGAACTTTATCAAAAATAAATCTTATTTTCTTCCAAGGTAACAAATCCAACAGTGTAATTAATTTTTCTCCATCTCTTCTAATTTTCAATACAATTTTCTGGAAACCCGGTGATAATTCTCAGTTCTGATACCAATTTTTACGATTTTGCCTCTTTAAAAATTACTCATTGGGTTCGCAGAATAAAATACAACACCTCTCACTAATACGGCCAATACTTATATTAAATACTTCTTAACACAGCTCAAACACAACTATCCTATTCCTACTTCTTAATATCTTCACCATTCAAATCCCTATTTCTATACCTACAGAACTTGCTAACCTAAAATTTGAAATCTACCTAGAAATATGACTCATTGATCGGGATATTTTTATACGAGGGTATATCAATCTCTTAGTCGTTCGTAACAACATATATTTTTTAGCATTTTCTAAATACTCATCTTATTATCATTAGAGAATTTAAATTTCCCAATAAAAGTTTAATATATTATCGTTTTTCTCCCTTAGACCATTAAAGGATAAGTTTATTGCCTGCAGACACAACTCTGATCGTCTCTCCATACACATTTCGACCACCTAATGGGCTTGTTAGTGGAGCTGTGATGAATCAAGAGCAAAACTCACAGAAAACAAGTTAAGAGACCTTAAAGACGTTAAACTTGTAGACATTTTCGTCGCCATACTGTAAACTATTAACAGTCAAATGACACCTACGTATATATTGGAGTAGTGAGAAGGTTTTAAAATTAAATAGATCTTGCTAACGGCGACGTGCCGTAGAAAGGAGATTTTATGGAGGCAGTGGCTTCCTTTAAGTTTTGCTCTTGGTACATTGTAGATCTACACTCAAGATCATTAGATAGTCGAAATGGGTATGACGAGAAAACCTGAGTAGAACTAGCAGGAAGTAAGCTGTCTATTTTTGGCCCTACTTAATTTTTAAACTTTTTACTACTCAGGTATATGTGTAGAAATCCTTTAGTTGATAATATTTTATAGTCTTCTACCTACGATGTTTATAGGTTTAATATCCTACCACATATCTTAGAATTGCAATTTTATATAGATAGGTATTTTCTGTGAATTTTGCTCTTGATTCCTTACAGTTCCACAGACGAGACGTATATGGAGGGAAGTAGGCATAGGGGCACCGTAGACCGACCAGATGTCGCCAGACGGTTTTCCCGGAAGCGGCTTGATTGACACGTGCCGGGAGTCCTTTAGCACGTGTCATCGAGGTCGTTATGTATGAATGAATGATTTTCTACGAATAATGGTACTTTGAACCAGACATCACCGATTACGTTTCCCAGTACCGCCTTTATTGACCCGTGCCGGCGGTCTTTAGACACTTGTCACTTATGAAATAATGTATGTTATCTCAAATAATTGTACGTTGAACCGCCATACATCGATAATTGGTTTCTTCGGAAGCTGCTTTTTTGACCGGCACCGACAATCCTTTATTACTTGTCATCGAGGTCGGTACGTACGAAATAAAGTATTTTTCCGCGAATAGTGGCACTTTGAACTGCCAGACATCGCTCACTGCGTTCTTCGGAAGAAGCTTTATTGCCCGGCGCCGACAATCCTTTGGCACGTGTCGTCGGGGTCATTACGTATGAAATAAGGTATTTTTCCACGAATAATTCTGTAAATTTATTCCTATTATTTTTAATTATTACTTACAGGGTGATTTATGTAGGTTTTTATTCACACATGCATTGTGGTTAGATTCATTTCTATTTTTTTGACCGTGCAGTTATTAATTAGATTTTACTTTTTTGAGTTTCGGTTATAGTATTACTTTATAAGAAATTAATACATGAGTAGTATACTGGCAAAAGCTACATATATAACAGATGTGTAAAAAATGTATTAAAAAACAATATCAATTTTCTATATTTATATTTGTATTAAAATAACAAAAAAGTTAAATGTAAGTTAATTAAGTGAACCGCCTGTTAACATTAGTATTTCTCTGAAGATGGTTTAATCAATAAAATAAACCGAAACGTCAGAAAAACATGTGTTAATTCCTTATAAAGTAATATTATGACCGAAATCAAAAAGTAAAATCTAATTGTGGTTATACTCATCCGTCTACCCGAGCATCATAAATTATCCTTTAACCACTGGTGCTCGAGTTTTTTTGTCGGGTGCCATCGGCTGGCCCCGCCAGATATCGCCACTTGTCGTCAGGGGTTACATATGAAATAAAGTATTTTCCCACTAATAATTTTGTAGGTTTATCCCCATTATTTTTAAATATTACTTAAAGTGTAATTTATGTGAGTTTTTATTCGCGTATGCATTGTGATTAGGCTCATCCGTCTATTCGACGACAATGTCAATATACTCTAAACCTAACAACAGGCTACAGCTTAAGCTGTATTACCACCGATCTGGAGGTTACTGTCGCAGTCGATTGCAACATAAATACAATATATTTGATATGTGAAATGTGACCGTTACAAATAAAGATATTTTAAAATGAATAAATGTCTATTCAGGCATCGTAAATTATCTTTTGTCTTCTGATGGTCGGGGTATCTTTTTGTCGCGTGCCATTAGCAGGATAGGTCTGCTTTTTCCAGGAGGTAATAAATGTTATATTCTAGGTTTATTTTCTATGAAAAGATTTAAGCTTGTTATTCTTATACGGTAATTACTTGTAATTTCGGCTGGATTACTTTTAGGCCTAGATTGCTGTTTTAATATACGATATTTCGAAAATGATGTTTAGATTATAATTGTTCAGATTTTTAACGAAGTGGTTGTAGAGCCGCTGAATGATATAAGTTCAGAAAGAAAAACATGCGTGTTCGTACGTATGTATGTATGTATATTTGTGTAAAGTACATGTTTCTCTGTCGTTATGGTGGATTAAGTGATGGATTCGTCTGTTACCTTGTGACAATATGGCATTTTTTTTCAAATGTAATATAAACAAGACATATAGGTATACTTACTTAGTTATTTGTCACATATATTGAAATATTTTGTCATTACTGTTGTTTTATAGTAACAACTAAATCTTCAGACGCTATGATTTACTAAGTTAGTGGATATACATATAAGCACAGGATAACACATTGTGCATAACTATTTCAATTTTAAATAACCCGCTATATTCTCGGTGTTTTTTTCTAGTCTTGGACCTAAGAAAGGTAATCTAATTTATTGGTTTACAATATCCTTAATAACGAGGAATCTCCCAGCTCCAGCCACGTGTAGAGAGCTTTTTAGATAATGTCTATAGGTCAAGTTATAGGAAGGAAGAAATATAATTTTCTAGTAAAAAATAAAATAACTTTCAGGCCCTACCGCTCATTTTAATAAATATACAAAAAACATATATCGGTGGTAGCTTGAAAGAAAAATTTTAAAATTGATAAGGGAATAGGCGACTTAAATTATTGATTATTTTTTAGATATTCCCTATATGAAAAGTCTGCAGAACCCGAGCATCATAAATTATCCTTTAACCCCTGGTGCTCGAGTTTTTTTTGTCGGGTGCCATCGGCTGGCCCCGCCAGATATCGCCACGAAGGTATAAAAGTTGATTTTAGTATAATTTTTTCGATTAAATACATAAATTTAGAGGTTCACACTGTTCGTACTAATCATTTTTATTAAATAAATATAAGAAAATACATGCATTGACGTTAAATTGAGAGAAAAAAATTAAAAATTGCAAAGGGATAAGTAAATTAAAATATTGATTGCCCTTTTTAAGGTATTATTTATACAATAGGTTTTTAAACATGTTTTCTTTGGATGACCACAAAGGTAGATGTGAAGGCGATTTGAATAGGTTTTTCTAAAAAACATGTTATATTAAACGTAAGAAATAAAATCGAGGCACTATTTTCTTGGAGCTAACCTGAGGCTTGGTTTTCTGTGAAACAATGGTCTTAATATTCAAGGTACGGATAGCCGTTTTTTTTGTAAAGGGTAAATTTTATTGTTTTAAACAAGGCCTATGTTTTCTTTTTCTAAAGAATGGAACTAACCTGAGCCCTGCTTCCTTTGGTATGTGTCTGTGTGGGTCATGGTGTTTGTGTGTGCATGTGTGTGTGTGTCTTAATGTTCACGGTATAGGTAGCTATTGATTTATGAAGGTTAGGTTCTACTGTCGGAATTTGTATTATTTGAATGGGTATAAAGCATGCATATCGATATTAGATTTCCTATTATGTATTTAGGTTTTATCGGGATTTTTATTACCGGAACAGGCATAAATTATTGTACTAATATTAAAATCAGGATTGTTTAACTTCTTTCTTCCTACTTTGTCCATCATTTCGAATGCTCTTTATGTTGTCCTTTTATTGTCCTGATGTGTTTTATGCGATTTATTGTTTGACTTGTTTAAAGCGTCACGGTGACGGTCGCATTAAATCAACACTTTGTTACTTGTATGGAAGGAAGCTAAAGTCAGAGAAGACTCTGTAGAGTTATACAATGAGAGATAATTATTGAATAAGTAACTAAGACTGGTTTATATTTTCAGAAAATGGTGCCGTCGTGGTTTAAGTAGTAAATAATATAATTTTAATTAATTATATAACCTACTTTATTTAAAATTTTGTTAAAAACAGTGATACATGACATATTTTACAAACTTAGTACTAAAATTAGGACAGTATCCATTAGAGCTTAATAAAATACGCCTTGTCCTATTTTAGATTACCCATTTTTAAAAGTATACATGTAGTAATGTTTACGAATAGGAAGTTGCCGTGTAGGTACAAATTCAGGTGGTTCATTTGGAAAAATCCCTGGCGAGTTCTATGAAGACTTTCTTCTAATAATTGATGTTGAAAAGTCTATTCTAGCAGAAGAATAGTTAAACTATGAATGAGAATATAGGTAGTGAATTTAATGTCACTCTTCTTAAAGATCTTCAATAAAAGTCAGTTAGTTTAAAAATGACAGCTTAATTTCTTACTCTGTTTTTGTTTCTTTAGTAGATTTGTTTTATTATTGCAGGGGTGTCGATGTGTTATTTCTGTATTATCAATGTGTTGTGCTTTGTTATTACCGTGTTTTGTTGCCTTTCATTATATTATGTTGTACTACATTAACAAACAGATTATAAACGCTAAAAATCGACTAGAATAAGGGGCGGAAAACCTCAGAAGCACAAACGTGCAGGTTAACATTATTTTTCACAAGAATAAAGAAAATACATTTAAAGAAAACCTCTGATTTTTATTCTGAAAGTGAAATTTTGGCTTTAGAAAAACAATCGAAATCGCCTATTCAATGATTATTTCGCTTTTAGCACCATAATCTCCTTCCTTTTCTGGAGAAGTTCTAACAAAAGTACCGGAAATATAGGTTTTCCAAAATATTGTTCCAAATAAAATTAATAATTTTAGAGAAATTTCCATATTTAAATATTTTGAATATAGAGGGTTAAATAAAGTCTAAATATGCGAGAAATTCTTATTTCTATGGTTATTTTGCCTTTAGCACTATAATATCCTTGTTTTCCTAGAAAAATTCGAAGAGACAGGTTATTCGAAATAAATAAAATACAAAACAAAAGTAATAGTTTTAGAGAAATTTCCTTATTTTCCTATAACATGAATTTCGGGAGGCAAATTTGATACCAGTCACTCGTTCTTGGCTTTTTATCTAAAATCATGATCAAGATCTTGTACTTTTTTACAAAAAGGAAGAAATACGGAAAATTTCTTTCCTTATGGGCGAATATGACGGTACGACTACGAAAATCTCCAAAAGTTGTGATTATTTATTATATTTTGAATATAGAACAGGACTATAGAGTAAATAAATTTGGAACATGGTCAAAATTTCTTATTTCTATGATTTTTCGCCTTTTGCATTATATTCTTCTTGTTTGCCTAGAGAAGTGTTGACAAAGGTATGGAAGGTATAAGTTATCTGAAATAAGTATTATACAAAATAAAACTAATGGTCTTAAGGGAATTCCCTTATTGTCCTTTAACATGGATTTCGAGAGAGGAATTGATACCAATCGTCGTTCTTGGCTTTCTTTCTTAAATCATGTCAAGATCTTGTATTTTTTTTACAAAAAGGAAAAAGTAGGGGAAATTTGTTTCCTTATGGGAGAATATTTGTATCAAATTATAAAAATTGTCCGAACATATTCAAAAAATGTTCATTTGCTATAAAATTGGTTCTGGAACGGCGATCATATTAAGTTTTTAAAATTAAATATTAATTTCCAAAAGTGTGATTTTTCATTACATTTTGAATATAGGACAGCATTATAGAGTAAATAAATTTGAAAAATAATCGAAATTTCTTATTTCTATGATTATTTCGCCTTTTGGGTTATAGTCTCCTTGCTCGCCTAGAGTAGTACTGAAGAAGGTATCGAAGGTGTAAGTTATCTGAAATAAATATTATACAAAATAAAAGTAACAGTCTTAGAGGAATTCCCTTATTTTCCTATAACACATATTTCGTGAAAGGAATTGATACCAATCACCCATTCTTGGCTTTCTTTCTAAAATCATGTTCAAGATCTTATACCTTTTACAAAAAACAAGAAATAGGGGAAATTTGTTTTCTTATGAGAGAATATTTGTATCCAATCATAAAAATTGTCCGAAGATATTCAAAAAATGTTCATTTGCTATAAAATGGCTTTTGGAACGGCGATCATATTAAGTTTTTAAAATTAAATATTAATTTCTAAGATATGTCGGCAGTATAACTACGAAAATCTCTAAAAGTTGTGATTTTCTATTACATTTTGACTATAGAACAGCATTATAAAGTAAATAAATTTGAAAAATGATCGAAATTTTTTATTTCTAAGATTATTTCGCCTTTTGCATTATAATCTTCTTGTTAGTCTAGAGAAGTACTTGCAAAGGTATCGAAGGTGTATGTTATCTGAAATAAATATTATACAAAATAAAATTAATATCCTTAGAGGAATTTCCTTATTTTCCTACAACATGGATATCGAGAAAGGAATTGATTGCAATCGCCCATTCTTGGCTTTCTTTCTAAAATCATGTTCTAGATCTTGTACTTTTTTACAAAAAGGAAAAAATAGGGGAATTTGGGAGAATATTTGAATCCAATCATAAAAATTGTCCGAAGATATTCAAACGTGTTCATTTGCTATGGAATTGATTTTGTAACGGCGATCATATTAAGTTTTTAAAATTGAATATTAATTTCTAAGATATCTCGGCAGTATGACTACGAAAATTTCCAAAAGTTAGGATTTTCCATTATATTTTGGGTATAGAATAGCATTATAGAGCAAATAAATTTGAAAAATTATCGAAATTTCTTATTTCTATGATTATTTCGCCTTTTGCATTATAATTTCCTTGTTAGCCTAGAGAAGTACTGACAAAGGTATCGAAGGTATATGTTATCTGAAATAAATATTATACAAAATAAAACCGATAACCTTAGGGGAATTTCCTGATTTTCCTTTAACATGGATATAGAGAAAGGGATTGATACCAATAGTCCATTGTTGGCTTTCGTTCTAAAATTATGTTCAAGATCTTGTACTTTTTACAAGAAGGAAAAAATAGGGAAGATTTGTTTTCTCAGGGAAGAATATTTGAATCCAATCATAAAAATTGTCCGAAGATATTCAAAAATGTTTATTTGCTTTAAAATTGGTTTTGGAACGGCGATCATATTAAGTTTTTAAAATTAAATTTTAATTTCTAAGATATTTAGGCAGTATGACTAATAAAATCTCCAATAGTTGTGATTTTCTATTATATTTTGAATATAGAACAGCATTATAGAGTAAATAAATTTGAAAAATGATCGAAATTTCTTATTTCTATGATTATTTCGCCTTTTGTATTATAATCTCCTTGTTTGCCTAGAGAAGTACCGGCGAAGGTATCGAAGGAATTGATACCAATGGTCCATTCTTTGCTTTCTTTCGAAAATCATATTCAAGATCTTGTACTTTCTACAAAAAAGAAGAAATAGGGAAAATTTGTTTTCTTGTAAAAGAATATTTGAATCCAGTCATAAAAATTGTCCGAAGGTATTCAAATTTTTAAATTTGCTATAAAATTAGTTTTGGAGCAACGATCATGTTAAAGTTTCTTTTAAATAAAATATTAATTTCTATGATATTTAAGCAGTATGACTATATTTTGAATATAAAACAGCATTTAAATAAATTTGAAAAATGATCGAAAATTCTTATTACTATGATTATTTCGCCTTTTGCAGTATAATCTCCTTGTTTGCCTAGAGAAGTCCTGATAGAGATAGCAAAGGTGTATGTTATCTAAAAAATATTATACAAAATAAATCTTGGAGAAATTTCCTTATTTTCCTATAAAATGAATTCGAGAAATGAATTTGATAGAAATCGCTCCTAGGCTTTTTATCTAAAATCATGTTCAAAATCTTGCTCTGTTCTTACAGAAATGAAGAAATAGAGGAAATTGGTTTTCTTGTGAGAGAATATTTGAATCTAACCATAAAAAGTATCAGAAAATACTGAAAAGTTTTTAATTTGCTATAAAATTAGTTTTACTACGTCGATCATATAAGAATTTTTCGAATTAAATGTTAATATCTAAGATATTTCAGTAATATAATCACGAAAAGTTCCAAAAGTTGTGATTTTCTATTATATTTTGAATATAGACTAGCATTATAGTGTAAATAAAGTTGAAAAATGATTATTTCGCCTTTAGCACTATAATTTCCTCGTTTTCCTAGAGAACTTCTAACAAAAATCTTTAAAATGCAGGTTATTTCAAGTTAATTTCGGGAAGCTAATTTAATACAAACAGCTCCGTTTTCCACTTTCTATTTGGAGCTATGTCCAAAATCTCCTGCTTTTCTTACAGAAATAAAGAAATAGGGGAAATTCGATTTTTTGTGGGAGAAATTTGTCCAAAAATATTCAAAAATTGTTCACTTGCTATAAAATCGGTTTTGGAATAGCGACCGTATTAAAGTTTTTAAAATTATAAATAAATAAATTTCTAAGATATTTTAACAGTATGATAACGAAAACCTTCAAAAGTTGTAATTTTGAATACAGAAAGGTACTATAGGGTAAAAGAGTCGAAATATGAACGAAATGTCTAATTTCAATAATTATTTCTTGTTTAACACTATAATCTCCTTGCTCTAGCAGATGTATCGAAAACGCAGGGTTTTTGATATATTATACCAGATAGAATTAATAATCTAAAAAAAATTTCCTTATTTCCTTCTTAAGCGGCAAGCGAATTTAACACCAACCGACTATTTTTGTTCTTCCATACATACATAACAATGTCGAGAATTTTATAGTTTTCTTACAAAAATGAAGGAATAAGGAAAATTTTAAATCTAATCATAATTAATCATCTGAAAATACTAAAAAATTGTTTATTTACCATAAAACTCTTTCGGAGCGATGATCAAGCTTTTCAAATACGGATATTTATATCCATTTCCAAGCTGTTTTTGCAGAATAGCCAGGAAAATACCCAAAAGTTGTGATATTTAATTATATTTTGAATATAGAACAACATTATGGGGCAAAGAAAGTCAAAATATGATCGAAATGTCAAATTTCAATTGGAGAGTTTACCCATTTTTACCAACTTGCAAGTTGTGGATCTTAACGCCTCAGAACGCTTTTGTGTTGTGTAATTAAATACAAAGTCTTACCGAACAAACAAGTGAGTCTGTTTAGGGTCACGAAAGATTTTGATTGTAGTTGCAGTTCTTCATTGCGCTGACTCTATGTCTAACAGGTATCATAGAGAAAGCTATTTAAGTTTTTATTACATACCGAAAACAGTACACGTAACACACTATAGTATAGATCCACCAAGTTTTCGGTGGCGGAGCTTGCCCGAAAATAAAACAATAATTCTCTACGTTTAATTATATTTATCTCGAACTTTCAAGAGATATATATTATGAAAAAAGCAAGATATGATGTTACGTCATGCCAATATTGGAAGAAACTCCATCACCCCAATGGAAGGCAAGAACTTGAGTATATAAGTTTATGGTATGTACGAATCATGGTCTAAAATCTCAGATATTAATAACCAACATTCAAAGACAGCAGCCAATTTTTAGATTCAGATAAGTAATTTACAACGATGTACGGAATGTTATAAAATATTAACAACAAAAAATATAGAGAGTCCTATGACAAACAAATATTTGTTGATCTCGCTAGCATGAAAGTTATTTCTACTAAAAATGTTTTTTCTTTGGAGAACCAAGAATGATTTTTTGTAATAATATCAATAAAGAAAGTATTTATATCGCTGATCAGTTAGGCATACGTATTCTTTTGTCAAATTTAGGGAATTTTTGTTCAGATATTTATTGAAATTCAGTGTGTTTTGCCGATTAGCTAATTTTGGCACATTTCAAACAAAATGCATAATTGCTATCTGAAATTGTGCACCACGGAGATGAACTAGTTCTTTGAATGTTGGTTATTAATATCTGAGATTTTAGACCATGATTCGTACATACCATAAACTTATATACTCAAGTTCTTGCCTTCCATTGGGGTGATGGAGTTTCTTCCAATATTGGCATGACGTAACATCATATCTTGCTTTTTTCATAATATATATCTCTTGAAAGTTCGAGATAAATATAATTAAACGTAGAGAATTATTGTTTTATTTTCGGGCAAGCTCAGCCACCGAAAAATTGGTGGATCTATACTATAGTGTGTTACGTGTACTGTTTTCGGTATGTAATAAAAACTTAAATAGCTTTCTCTATGATACCTGTTAGACATAGAGTCAGCGCAATGAAGAACTGCAACTACAATCAAAATCTTTCGTGACCCTAAACAGACTCACTTGTTTGTTCGGTAAGACTTTGTATTTAATTACACAACACAAAAGCGTTCTGAGGCGTTAAGATCCACAACTTGCAAGTTGGTAAAAATGGGTAAACTCTCCAATTGAAATTTGACATTTCGATCATATTTTGACTTTCTTTGCCCCATAATGTTGTTCTATATTCAAAATATAATTAAATATCACAACTTTTGGGTATTTTCCTGGCTATTCTGCAAAAACAGCTTGGAAATGGATATAAATATCCGTATTTGAAAAGCTTGATCATCGCTCCGAAAGAGTTTTATGGTAAATAAACAATTTTTTAGTATTTTCGGATGATTAATTATGATTAGATTTAAAATTTTCCTTATTCCTTCATTTTTGTAAGAAAACTATAAAATTCTCGACATTGTTATGTATGTATGGAAGAACAAAAATAGTCGGTTGGTGTTAAATTCGCTTTCCGCTTAAGAAGGAAATAAGGAAATTTTTTTTAGATTATTAATTCTATCTGGTATAATATATCAAAAACCCTGCGTTTTCGATACATCTGCTAGAGCAAGGAGATTATAGTGTTAAACAAGAAATAATTATTGAAATTAGACATTTCGTTCATATTTCGACTCTTTTACCCTATAGTACCTTTCTGTATTCAAAATTACAACTTTTGAAGGTTTTCGTTATCATACTGTTAAAATATCTTAGAAATTTATTTATTTATAATTTTAAAAACTTTAATACGGTCGCTATTCCAAAACCGATTTTATAGCAAGTGAACAATTTTTGAATATTTTTGGACAAATTTCTCCCACAAAAAATCGAATTTCCCCTATTTCTTTATTTCTGTAAGAAAAGCAGGAGATTTTGGACATAGCTCCAAATAGAAAGTGGAAAACGGAGCTGTTTGTATTAAATTAGCTTCCCGAAATTAACTTGAAATAACCTGCATTTTAAAGATTTTTGTTAGAAGTTCTCTAGGAAAACGAGGAAATTATAGTGCTAAAGGCGAAATAATCATTTTTCAACTTTATTTACACTATAATGCTAGTCTATATTCAAAATATAATAGAAAATCACAACTTTTGGAACTTTTCGTGATTATATTACTGAAATATCTTAGATATTAACATTTAATTCGAAAAATTCTTATATGATCGACGTAGTAAAACTAATTTTATAGCAAATTAAAAACTTTTCAGTATTTTCTGATACTTTTTATGGTTAGATTCAAATATTCTCTCACAAGAAAACCAATTTCCTCTATTTCTTCATTTCTGTAAGAACAGAGCAAGATTTTGAACATGATTTTAGATAAAAAGCCTAGGAGCGATTTCTATCAAATTCATTTCTCGAATTCATTTTATAGGAAAATAAGGAAATTTCTCCAAGATTTATTTTGTATAATATTTTTTAGATAACATACACCTTTGCTATCTCTATCAGGACTTCTCTAGGCAAACAAGGAGATTATACTGCAAAAGGCGAAATAATCATAGTAATAAGAATTTTCGATCATTTTTCAAATTTATTTAAATGCTGTTTTATATTCAAAATATAGTCATACTGCTTAAATATCATAGAAATTAATATTTTATTTAAAAGAAACTTTAACATGATCGTTGCTCCAAAACTAATTTTATAGCAAATTTAAAAATTTGAATACCTTCGGACAATTTTTATGACTGGATTCAAATATTCTTTTACAAGAAAACAAATTTTCCCTATTTCTTCTTTTTTGTAGAAAGTACAAGATCTTGAATATGATTTTCGAAAGAAAGCAAAGAATGGACCATTGGTATCAATTCCTTCGATACCTTCGCCGGTACTTCTCTAGGCAAACAAGGAGATTATAATACAAAAGGCGAAATAATCATAGAAATAAGAAATTTCGATCATTTTTCAAATTTATTTACTCTATAATGCTGTTCTATATTCAAAATATAATAGAAAATCACAACTATTGGAGATTTTATTAGTCATACTGCCTAAATATCTTAGAAATTAAAATTTAATTTTAAAAACTTAATATGATCGCCGTTCCAAAACCAATTTTAAAGCAAATAAACATTTTTGAATATCTTCGGACAATTTTTATGATTGGATTCAAATATTCTCCCCTGAGAAAACAAATCTTCCCTATTTTTTCCTTCTTGTAAAAAGTACAAGATCTTGAACATAATTTTAGAACGAAAGCCAACAATGGACTATTGGTATCAATCCCTTTCTCTATATCCATGTTAAAGGAAAATCAGGAAATTCCCCTAAGGTTATCGGTTTTATTTTGTATAATATTTATTTCAGATAACATATACCTTCGATACCTTTGTCAGTACTTCTCTAGGCTAACAAGGAAATTATAATGCAAAAGGCGAAATAATCATAGAAATAAGAAATTTCGATAATTTTTCAAATTTATTTGCTCTATAATGCTATTCTATACCCAAAATATAATGGAAAATCCTAACTTTTGAAAATTTTCGTAGTCATACTGCCGAGATATCTTAGAAATTAATATTCAATTTTAAAAACTTAATATGATCGCCGTTACAAAATCAATTCCATAGCAAATGAACACGTTTGAATATCTTCGGACAATTTTTATGATTGGATTCAAATATTCTCCCAAATTCCCCTATTTTTTCCTTTTTGTAAAAAAGTACAAGATCTAGAACATGATTTTAGAAAGAAAGCCAAGAATGGGCGATTGCAATCAATTCCTTTCTCGATATCCATGTTGTAGGAAAATAAGGAAATTCCTCTAAGGATATTAATTTTATTTTGTATAATATTTATTTCAGATAACATACACCTTCGATACCTTTGCAAGTACTTCTCTAGACTAACAAGAAGATTATAATGCAAAAGGCGAAATAATCTTAGAAATAAAAAATTTCGATCATTTTTCAAATTTATTTACTTTATAATGCTGTTCTATAGTCAAAATGTAATAGAAAATCACAACTTTTAGAGATTTTCGTAGTTATACTGCCGACATATCTTAGAAATTAATATTTAATTTTAAAAACTTAATATGATCGCCGTTCCAAAAGCCATTTTATAGCAAATGAACATTTTTTGAATATCTTCGGACAATTTTTATGATTGGATACAAATATTCTCTCATAAGAAAACAAATTTCCCCTATTTCTTGTTTTTTGTAAAAGGTATAAGATCTTGAACATGATTTTAGAAAGAAAGCCAAGAATGGGTGATTGGTATCAATTCCTTTCACGAAATATGTGTTATAGGAAAATAAGGGAATTCCTCTAAGACTGTTACTTTTATTTTGTATAATATTTATTTCAGATAACTTACACCTTCGATACCTTCTTCAGTACTACTCTAGGCGAGCAAGGAGACTATAACCCAAAAGGCGAAATAATCATAGAAATAAGAAATTTCGATTATTTTTCAAATTTATTTACTCTATAATGCTGTCCTATATTCAAAATGTAATGAAAAATCACACTTTTGGAAATTAATATTTAATTTTAAAAACTTAATATGATCGCCGTTCCAGAACCAATTTTATAGCAAATGAACATTTTTTGAATATGTTCGGACAATTTTTATAATTTGATACAAATATTCTCCCATAAGGAAACAAATTTCCCCTACTTTTTCCTTTTTGTAAAAAAAATACAAGATCTTGACATGATTTAAGAAAGAAAGCCAAGAACGACGATTGGTATCAATTCCTCTCTCGAAATCCATGTTAAAGGACAATAAGGGAATTCCCTTAAGACCATTAGTTTTATTTTGTATAATACTTATTTCAGATAACTTATACCTTCCATACCTTTGTCAACACTTCTCTAGGCAAACAAGAAGAATATAATGCAAAAGGCGAAAAATCATAGAAATAAGAAATTTTGACCATGTTCCAAATTTATTTACTCTATAGTCCTGTTCTATATTCAAAATATAATAAATAATCACAACTTTTGGAGATTTTCGTAGTCGTACCGTCATATTCGCCCATAAGGAAAGAAATTTTCCGTATTTCTTCCTTTTTGTAAAAAAGTACAAGATCTTGATCATGATTTTAGATAAAAAGCCAAGAACGAGTGACTGGTATCAAATTTGCCTCCCGAAATTCATGTTATAGGAAAATAAGGAAATTTCTCTAAAACTATTACTTTTGTTTTGTATTTTATTTATTTCGAATAACCTGTCTCTTCGAATTTTTCTAGGAAAACAAGGATATTATAGTGCTAAAGGCAAAATAACCATAGAAATAAGAATTTCTCGCATATTTAGACTTTATTTAACCCTCTATATTCAAAATATTTAAATATGGAAATTTCTCTAAAATTATTAATTTTATTTGGAACAATATTTTGGAAAACCTATATTTCCGGTACTTTTGTTAGAACTTCTCCAGAAAAGGAAGGAGATTATGGTGCTAAAAGCGAAATAATCATTGAATAGGCGATTTCGATTGTTTTTCTAAAGCCAAAATTTCACTTTCAGAATAAAAATCAGAGGTTTTCTTTAAATGTATTTTCTTTATTCTTGTGAAAAATAATGTTAACTTGCACGTTTGTGCTTCTGAGGTTTTCCGCCCCTTATTCTAGTCGATTTTTAGCGTTTATAATCTGTTTGTTAATGTAGTACAACATAATATAATGAAAGGCAACAAAACACGGTAATAACAAAGCACAACACATTGATAATACAGAAATAACACATCGACACCCCTGCAATAACAAAACAAATCTACTAAAGAAACAAAAACAGAGTAAGAAATTAAGCTGTCATTTTTAAACTAACTGACTTTTATTGAAGATCTTTAAGAAGAGTGACATTAAATTCACTACCTATATTCTCATTCATAGTTTAACTATTCTTCTGCTAGAATAGACTTTTCAACATCAATTATTAGAAGAAAGTCTTCATAGAACTCGCCAGGGATTTTTCCAAATGAACCACCTGAATTTGTACCTACACGGCAACTTCCTATTCGTAAACATTACTACATGTATACTTTTAAAAATGGGTAATCTAAAATAGGACAAGGCGTATTTTATTAAGCTCTAATGGATACTGTCCTAATTTTAGTACTAAGTTTGTAAAATATGTCATGTATCACTGTTTTTAACAAAATTTTAAATAAAGTAGGTTATATAATTAATTAAAATTATATTATTTACTACTTAAACCACGACGGCACCATTTTCTGAAAATATAAACCAGTCTTAGTTACTTATTCAATAATTATCTCTCATTGTATAACTCTACAGAGTCTTCTCTGACTTTAGCTTCCTTCCATACAAGTAACAAAGTGTTGATTTAATGCGACCGTCACCGTGACGCTTTAAACAAGTCAAACAATAAATCGCATAAAACACATCAGGACAATAAAAGGACAACATAAAGAGCATTCGAAATGATGGACAAAGTAGGAAGAAAGAAGTTAAACAATCCTGATTTTAATATTAGTACAATAATTTATGCCTGTTCCGGTAATAAAAATCCCGATAAAACCTAAATACATAATAGGAAATCTAATATCGATATGCATGCTTTATACCCATTCAAATAATACAAATTCCGACAGTAGAACCTAACCTTCATAAATCAATAGCTACCTATACCGTGAACATTAAGACACACACACACATGCACACACAAACACCATGACCCACACAGACACATACCAAAGGAAGCAGGGCTCAGGTTAGTTCCATTCTTTAGAAAAAGAAAACATAGGCCTTGTTTAAAACAATAAAATTTACCCTTTACAAAAAAAACGGCTATCCGTACCTTGAATATTAAGACCATTGTTTCACAGAAAACCAAGCCTCAGGTTAGCTCCAAGAAAATAGTGCCTCGATTTTATTTCTTACGTTTAATATAACATGTTTTTTAGAAAAACCTATTCAAATCGCCTTCACATCTACCTTTGTGGTCATCCAAAGAAAACATGTTTAAAAACCTATTGTATAAATAATACCTTAAAAAGGGCAATCAATATTTTAATTTACTTATCCCTTTGCAATTTTTAATTTTTTTCTCTCAATTTAACGTCAATGCATGTATTTTCTTATATTTATTTAATAAAAATGATTAGTACGAACAGTGTGAACCTCTAAATTTATGTATTTAATCGAAAAAATTATACTAAAATCAACTTTTATACCTTCGTGGCGATATCTGGCGGGGCCAGCCGATGGCACCCGACAAAAAAAACTCGAGCACCAGGGGTTAAAGGATAATTTATGATGCTCGGGTTCTGCAGACTTTTCATATAGGGAATATCTAAAAAATAATCAATAATTTAAGTCGCCTATTCCCTTATCAATTTTAAAATTTTTCTTTCAAGCTACCACCGATATATGTTTTTTGTATATTTATTAAAATGAGCGGTAGGGCCTGAAAGTTATTTTATTTTTTTCTAGAAAATTATATTTCTTCCTTCCTATAACTTGACCTATAGACATTATCTAAAAAGCTCTCTACACGCGGCTGAAGCTGGGAAATTCCTCGTTATTAAGGATATTGTAAACCAATAAATTAGATTACCTTTCTTAGGTCCAAGACTAGAAAAAAACACCGAGAATATAGCGGGTTATTTAAAATTGAAATAGTTATGCACCATGTGTTATCCTGTGCTTATATATATATCCACTAACTTAGTAAATCATAGCGTCTGAAGATTTAGTTGTTACTATAAAACAACAGTAATGACAAAATATTTCAATATATGTGACAAATAACTAAGTAAGTATACCTATATGTCTTGTTTATATTATATTTGAAAAAAAATGCCATATTGTCACAAGGTAACAGACGAATCCATCACTTAATCCACCATAACGACAGAGAAACATGTACTTTACACAAATATACATACATACATACGTACGAACACGCATGTTTTTCTTTCTAAACTTATATCATTCAGCGGCTCTACAACCACTTCGTTAAAAATCTGAACAATTATAATCTAAACATCATTTTCGAAATATCGTATATTAAAACAGCAATCTAGGCCTAAAAGTAATCCAGCCGAAATTACAAGTAATTACCGTATAAGAATAACAAGCTTAAATCTTTTCATAGAAAATAAACCTAGAATATAACATTTATTACCTCCTGGAAAAAGCAGACCTATCCTGCTAGTGGCACGCGACAAAAAGATACCCCGACCATCAGAAGACAAAAGATAATTTACGATGCCTGAATAGACATTTATTCATTTTAAAATATCTTTATTTGTAACGGTCACATTTCACATATCAAATATATTGTATTTATGTTGCAATCGACTGCGACAGTAACCTCCAGATCGGTGGTAATACAGCTTAAGCTGTAGCCTGTTGTTAGGTTTAGAGTATATTGACATTGTCGTCGAATAGACGGATGAGCCTAATCACAATGCATACGCGAATAAAAACTCACATAAATTACACTTTAAGTAATATTTAAAAATAATGGGGATAAACCTACAAAATTATTAGTGGGAAAATACTTTATTTCATATGTAACCCCTGACGACAAGTGGCGATATCTGGCGGGGCCAGCCGATGGCACCCGACAAAAAAACTCGAGCACCAGTGGTTAAAGGATAATTTATGATGCTCGGGTAGACGGATGAGTATAACCACAATTAGATTTTACTTTTTGATTTCGGTCATAATATTACTTTATAAGGAATTAACACATGTTTTTCTGACGTTTCGGTTTATTTTATTGATTAAACCATCTTCAGAGAAATACTAATGTTAACAGGCGGTTCACTTAATTAACTTACATTTAACTTTTTTGTTATTTTAATACAAATATAAATATAGAAAATTGATATTGTTTTTTAATACATTTTTTACACATCTGTTATATATGTAGCTTTTGCCAGTATACTACTCATGTATTAATTTCTTATAAAGTAATACTATAACCGAAACTCAAAAAAGTAAAATCTAATTAATAACTGCACGGTCAAAAAAATAGAAATGAATCTAACCACAATGCATGTGTGAATAAAAACCTACATAAATCACCCTGTAAGTAATAATTAAAAATAATAGGACTAAATTTACAGAATTATTCGTGGAAAAATACCTTATTTCATACGTAATGACCCCGACGACACGTGCCAAAGGATTGTCGGCGCCGGGCAATAAAGCTTCTTCCGAAGAACGCAGTGAGCGATGTCTCGCAGTTCAAAGTGCCACTATTCGCGGAAAAATACTTTATTTCGTACGTACCGACCTCGATGACAAGTAATAAAGGATTGTCGGTGCCGGTCAAAAAAGCAGCTTCCGAAGAAACCAATTATCGATGTATGGCGGTTCAACGTACAATTATTTGAGATAACATACATTATTTCATAAGTGACAAGTGTCTAAAGACCGCCGGCACGGGTCAATAAAGGCGGTACTGGGAAACGTAATCGGTGATGTCTGGTTCAAAGTACCATTATTCGTAGAAAATCATTCATTCATACATAACGACCTCGATGACACGTGCTAAAGGACTCCCGGCACGTGTCAATCAAGCCGCTTTCGGGAAAACCGTCTGGCGACGTCTGGTCGGTCTACGGTGCCCCTATGCCTACTGAGGGAGAATCAGAGTAAAATATATAGGAATTAAACTGTCTTTCTTTTCGTTTAACGGTCTGAAGGAGAAAAACGGTAACCAACTAAATTAGGTTCACAACCGAAAAGATTTCTTTGCATCTTACTTAAGTGTTTCTATACTATAAATTAATATATTTTCTTAATTTTGCTTACTGAAAACCCAGGAAAACTAATAATATATAAAACGGCAATAATTTCGAAAATATTACCTTTTTCCAAATTAGTTGTGAAAATTTATTATTTTTTTTACAGTCCAATAACTAAATACGTGCAGGAACCTATTAAAAAGCAATCGTTATGCCATTAAATTTTTGTCGTTTATCGAGAAATCCTCAAAGATCTTCAAAAATATATCTGTCCCTTTCCCTCACGCACTCCACTTGATTTTATTAACAGTGCTCCTGCTCAATCAACCCAACCTCATTCCTTATGCTAGTCCTGTCGCCAAAAGCTACGAGATCAAATCAGGAAAATGTCATCAAGATTTGGGTTTGAAGCGCGACTTCCATCACCTTTTTACTGTTCTAGGTAATAAAAGGAATATTAAATTATTCAAATCCCAAGTAAACTTTCGTTTGAAAACTTTAGTGGCTTGAGGCCGTTTTTGCGGTAAAAGCTTGAAATTAAAGATTAATGACAGGATACCGAATGTCTTAAAAAAGAAAGTTTTAAAAACTAGTATTCGGCTATGCTAAACTGAAAATCTGTGAAAAGGATTCGTATTAATCAAGACGCCGGTTTTATAGATACGGGTCTTGTGAATGCAGGCACATGTTGTCCCAACTCATGTTTCTTAAACATATTGGAAAAGTGTCCTAAAATGACATGTTTTTTTTTAACCCCATATAAATTAAAAAGTATAAATGATGCGATAATCACTTTTTTACTGCTGTGTAGTGTATACTATTAAAGTTTTTGTTTAAATAAAAAAAAAATAGATTTCATATTGATTGCCTGATAGAGGACCTTTATTTAAAAAATGAAAGTATGTCATTTTACCAGGATTGGCAAAATGTCACCAATGTCACTTTATACAATACATAAGCTATTAATAAAACAAAAATTTAAAATAAGTAATATTAACCGTTTAATAAGATTTTTTACTATATATATATATATATATATATATATATATATATATATATAGTAACTAAAATAGGAAATTCTCGGCAGTGCGGGCATAGATAGTTGGTAAGATAATTGTTCGGATTTAAGTAAATCTAGGAAAACGATGTTTTTTGGAAAAAATTTCGAAACTTGCTTCCTATTTCGAGATCGCTAAACACGATTTTTGTATTGAGTTTCCACTATTTTGTCTTATTTTCCCGAAAAACTCAAAAAGCGCCAGGCGTCACTTCTGAAGAAAACACCGAACTTAATTATTTACAATAGTACTAGTTAAAATATATTTTTTTTGCAATATATTTCAGTGCTTTTTGCACGAATATTAGCAAACCAATTTTCAACGAAAAATTAAAAATACGTCTCGGAAAAGCCATTCAGCATCAGACTCGCGAAATCAACCGATATTCGTTTGCAACGTTGCCAAACGTAAAATGTCTTCGTGGTATAAATTATAAAATTTTTCTGTCTCAATCAATAACATAGTTTAAACTTTCTAATATATAAAAAAGTGTAAAATTAATCTTTATCACTTAAAATTTTGGGTTAGTTTCGGTTAGTTTAGCTTAATTTTAGTTGATTTTAGTTAGTTTGGAAAACTGAAACTAATCTGAACTCTAGATTAATTAATTAAAAAATGTTATTTTTCAGCGGAGATCAAGTGGAGGAGGAACAGCGCTGCAAAAAATATGATTGGTAAAATTATAATACCAAGATATAAAAAAATGAATAAGGATTATAAACTAGATGGAAGAAGGGTATTGTTTGGCGCCAAAACGATAGAAGAAATAGGCGGTGTAAAGAAATGTTCAACAAAAACATAGTATTAATATATTTCCTCATTATCTTGAAAAGGGGGGGATAAACTCTAAATGATCTTCATTGTCCATGAGCCTAATAAGTTCTCTTAAAGTTAGAGAGCAACCGGGACACAATTTCTGCCTTTTTTCTTACATTTTGTTTTCACGTTTCTGCTCAAAGGCACAAAAGTAATATGATTCCCTTAAAACTGCTAATATTTGGAGGAAAACAGACAAAATCTAATATAATCCTTAAAACCTTTTATATTTAGAGTTAAAATCGTACAAAAAAAAAGGAAGGGAAACATGTTTTTGGTACTTTTCTTTCCAATTTAAATAAAAACAAAAGGATATATGTGAACTTCACAGAAATCTTATTTGCAATCTGGCAACAGCGCTCATTTTTCTAGTTTTAAGAACAAGCTACACCACTATTTATGGCGGGAGACATTTTATTTTATTTTTTTGGTTTGATTTGTTTTTCGTTAATTTTCTTGATTTTTCCGATAAAAAAGGTGCAAATTTATGAATTTTTATATAATAGAGACTTCCATCAGTATGAAATTTGTGGTTGTAACAAAATTTCTACGATTTTGTGAAAAAATTGGACCTAAAGTGAAAAGTAATTTTCCCTGTTTTCTGAAAAATTGAAGAAAAATTATGAAGATTCGGGGTCAAAATCGTGTCCTACGACCTCGAAATAAGGGGCAAGTATTGAAATAAAAAAAAAAAATATGCTTTCCTAGATTTACTTTAATCCGAATAACTACCCATGGTAAATATTACTGTGGTCTTAAAAATAGCGAAGAACTGCAAGATAATGAGAAACTCCGGTTTCGGAAAATGAGGACAGCGCCATTTTGTCCTCATTTGATATTCATCAAGACATGCATCCAGTCAAATCCATCATCACGTAGTCGTGCCCTCTCAACTGTTTTTAAACTGAAAGAACAGCCGGCAAAACACGAATAGCGACATCTCGACGGATCACTCAATAACGCGAAAGTAACACTCACCAACAATATTGTATAGAACCTCAATGTGATGGCGCGATGGTAAAATAAAAATAGAAATATATTTAACTGGATAAACAAAGCAAGTTTCCCACAGGATAGAGGTCGCATCCTTCGGTTCAAGCTGGATTCGCAAAAGAAATGAGTTAAATGAAATGTATCAAGTAAATGTTTATTATGTTGTAGAAAATTCCCTACCTTGAATTTTAAATTTGTAACCTAGGTCCCCAAAACCATCCAACCCCGGTATTGAAAGCACTTGAGACATGTGAATTTTTTAGTCCGACATATTTTATCTTATATATTGAGTTTAAAGAAATTAATCTACACCTTTAAAAGCCTCCACTAACAATTTTGGACGTAATCCAAAAATATAAAATTTCTAGACCGCCAATTATAAATTCCTTATTTATACTCTCAGAAACACTCTAGGACCAATTTTGAACAAAATCGAGAGATATTTAGGCTTTTTGTCGTCATATGGGATCCGCCATATTGAATTTTTAAAAATAATTTTACTGTCAATTTTGGAAATAACTGGGCAAAATTATTTTTTTTGTCCGTCATATTGGATTTCACTAAATCAACTTCATCCAAGGATAACCGTAGCAACTTCCTAAACATAATGCAAAAAACAACCTAATTATCTATTGTTTTATAATTTACATAGCTATGGCAACTTTTTGAAATATTTAATATTTTGAGGAAAATATTTCCAAAATGGTTAGAGCAAACATAAACAATATATAAATTTTTGAATAGGGAATTTTAAGCTTTATTTTTAATATTTAGTAATATACTTCTATTTAAAAAAGTGAATTTAATAAAAAGATACAATTTCTCATTAGCATTTGTTTTTTCTGTTAACATATGACTGTGATGTAAAAAAAATCCAGTAACTTATGTGTTTAAAGTTTTTTAAAAATCACCAGAGCTATGAAAATATAAGAAACAACCAAGTATATAAAAAAGCGATGGGTTAAAAATTATTTTTTTATTGTGCGATTAGTATCATAAAATATAGAAAAATAATGATATTTCATCACCCCAATTCTAGAGCATATTCACAATATACTCCTCAAAATATATGGATTTGTTTAAAAGGCTACTTTTAGCATGGTGAGGTATAACTGATTGCCTCAATCGCATATAAAATATTATTTAATCATAAAATTTAAGGAATATGCGAAACTTGTGTCTTTATTATCAAATTGAAATATATGTGATCAAATCAGAATTTAAAAATCAGAATATTATCATTATTAAAGGCTCGAATGTGTCTTCCCGGTTTTCGCAACATTTTCGGGTTGGAATTAGGGTTAGATATTTAGAGGTCTCTGAGAGCCTCGATTCTTGCAAAGTGGACTTAATTTACTGATAAATTTAGTCTTTGTGTGTTGTGGTCATGATACTTAATTTTAAATATACAATATCCCATAGGTATGTCTACATGCAGGTATAATACTATTCTTCTAAATTTTGTTTATAAAAACCTATTCTTATCTAGGTATCTTTCATTTTAATTCGAAGCAAAACCAATTTTAGATCTTTTATGCAGCTTTTCTGTAAATTAATATTTGACATATAACTTCGTCACTTGCCATTGCTTTTATTTCAAATTCATTTAATCTACTAGCCGCTATTATTTTAAAAATTCATCTATCCACCCCATATAATAAGATAGAAGGTAGTATACAACTCTCAATGGATTCATCGTGTAATCAAATTTAACTCTCGACATGAAAAGAGATCTAAGTTTATTAAACTTTCCCGGGTAATTTTCATTCTTTCTTTATGTCAACATTTGATTCTCATTTTCCACTTAGCCAATTTTTTTTATTGCTTTTTCTATCAGTAGTTCCTTGAAAGGTTCAGTTAAACGTTCGAAATTTATGTTAAACTTACAATTTTAAATCCAACATTACTAAGAAGTTTCTTAACTTAAAGTGGATAAAACCATTACTTACACTACAGATTATTTAATTCTACAGTAAATTTTTAAATAAGTGATGGGTATAACTCTAGCCAATTAAATGTCAATTGGTTTGGTAAGTTTTAAAAGTGCTCTTAATAGTAATCCAATTACACCGGTCTACAAGATTTTGAGACAAGAATCAAAACACTAACTTTCGATGTTTTTGACGCCGATTCCGGATCGGTACTTCGTTTTTCTCCATCACTTCAAGTTTCTGAGATACAGGGTGTCTCACGGTGAGTATTCATAGGAATATATCGGGAAGTAAAGCGATTTAAATCTTGCAAATTTGTATTATGGGGTTTTCGGTGACGAGGTCTTCAAATGACATAACAGCGATCTTGTCCGAAACTTACTTACTTTAAAGGATTACCGTGTATATTATATATATTTTTTGTGTTTCCTTTTTCGTTTCCGATAACTTTTGTTCAAGGTGTTTTTGCCCTATTCTAGCCGTTTTGGAGGAAAAAAAATATTTTTTCCAAATTTTGACTTTCAACAGGGTGTCGGCCAAAATTAAATATCGTTTCAAACGTAAAATAGTGAAAATTGAAATTACGGTTGTGGCTTTATATATTATTGGGCTCGATAATGAATGATATAAAAATGATATTTTAGATACAGGGAAGTGGAAAAGTAACAAATTTTGAGCTCTATTTAGAAGAAAACTTAATTTTTTCAAATATGGTGTTATGTGATCTTTACTCCACGAAATTAAAACACTGAATGAGTATCGAGGAGCAACAGCCCGGTATTTATTCCCGACTGTATCTCTATTAATATTATTTGGATACTAACAAATTTCGATTGATTGTCTAATTTTACATTTAAAAAACCAAACACTGATGCTGGAACCTTAGTTTCTTTTACATTAAAAGTGTGATCTGAGCAATGCTGGTGTTCAGCTACTGCAGATTGTACAATTTGTTCCTTTACTATACATCTTTCATGTTCCTTAAGCAAAGTGGATATAGACCGTCCTGTTCACCTACATACACTTTACCACAAGAGCAAGGTATCTTGTAAAAGCCTTTTGTTTGAAATGGAATTGCGTCCTTTGGGGACTTCAAACATTGTCCAACTTTTTTACACGTGTTGAAAATTGTCCAAATGTTTGATTTTCGGAGCAAATTGGCAATCTTGTCTGTGATTCCGTGTATGTAAGGTAGGACAACACTGTCTATAGCAGGTACATTTATGACATTTTGTTGAAGAGTTGAGTTCGCTGAGTACTAGTCGAGTATAAATACCGGGCTGTTGCTCCTCGATAGTCATTCAATGTCCTAATCTCGTAGAGTAAAGATTTTTGAAGATGCATCGTGCAATCGTAGACGAAACGTCGGATAATAATTACAATTTGATATGGTATAAACTCAAGAACCATTATTTTCAACTTAACCAAAGCCGTAAATGATTTCGTTCCTTATTAAGGTGCTATGTTATTCATAGATACGCAAAAACATTCCCCATCTATCTATATAGAGAGTCCCTTGTAGAGAACAGTTTTCAACTTATTTATGATTTTTCACCAAATCCTTCAATCATTAAGCAGTTTTAGTGATTTTTGGCAAGAAAGTTACCGGTATATCTGTACTCATTAACTGATAATCGAAGGTTTTTACCGAAAGACGTAAAAAAATACCAAAACCTGAACTCGTAAGTTCTTATGTGGAGTTAAAAGAATTCCTCCATTGAAACATGTCGAACTGTTAAAATTTCCGTGTTCAAGTATATTCTGGTAAAAATAACTTAATAAATAGCAAAGCAGTTACAAGATAAGGTAACTAAACAATTAAATCTAATTACTGGAAATGTTTAAACTATTTTACATCCCAAGATCCCAAAGGATGGACCAAATAAATTGATATGTAAAAATTGCATTTTTTGTAGTTGTTTCAAAAAGGAAAGTCAAATGTCAAGGCAAAATGGTTTTGTTTTTATATCAAAAATCCCAGCGCGCATTTCTTTCTTTCAAAAAATTTTAAAAAATGACAGCTCAGAAATGAATGCGAATTCCTGGGTAATTATAGTCGACTGAAATAAATTTTTTAGATAAGCCATTAATTATCCTTAATATTTTCGCCTCAAAATTAAATAATAGAGGCAAACATTTCTCGCCGGCTATTATCGACGAAATCAGTACATAGTAAAGGATAAGTTTCCTGCAAAATTTTCCTTTCAATGCAAGTTCCACAGCATCATAACTTAAGAAATGAATGTCATGAACAAAGCAAAATCCATGGAATTAATTAAATAAATTTCAAGAAAATTGCCATACAAAAGAATAAAAGGAATAATTACACTCGAATAATAGGCCAGAAAACCAAGAAAACCAAGATTTAATTGAAAAAAGGTCATCATAGAGATAAATACAACCACCCATAGTCTAGTGAATGTCAAGCAAAAAAACATAAATAGAGGTAAAACGGTGATAATCAAATATAACATAAAACCGTACTTTGTAGTGTAGGAATGTAATCAAAGTCAGAAAGATGAAACGATTGAGCAGGGAAGTTAATTGACATGGAAATAGAACTACGGCGATCTGTAGTAAAATCAAATCGAAGAATTTATGAGAGATATTTAAAGAAAATGATATTGTGTTTGTTTATAACATAAATATTTGTAAAAATAAGGTAAAATTAACTGAATTAGCCTTAGTAAACTTGAATAGAAATTTTAACCGTGACCCACCGCACATATGACCCCAGAACATGTTCGAAATTAAGCTACGTTCTAGAATTTCTTCTAACTCTTAATTTACGACGCGGCCATAAGTAAATATATTACTTGAATACATCCTGTGAACTTATTTTATATTTTATTAGATTAAATGGAAATAATTTGGTGATTAGATATCTTTGCAATTGTTGTGAATTAGCCGCCACTGCTTATAAACTAATTAAATTATTTGCCTTGAGTAACAAATCGCCTTATTATTTTAAGAAAATTATTACTAACAAGTTAAACAACTTAATATTCGTTTTATTGCATATTGCATTAAAAAGGCGCCGGAAGTCGCGCTTTAGACCCAAATCTTGATGACATTTCTCTGATTCAATCTCGTTGCTTTCGGCGACGGGACTAGCATAAGGAATCAGGTCTGGGATCATTTCAAGTTGATTGAGCAGAAGCACGCTCAATAAAATCTGCAAGAGTACGTGAAAGAGAAAGACAGAAATAATTTTCTTAATATCCTAGAAAATTTATCCATAAATGATGGAAATTAAAGGGTAAAAGATTACCCCTTTGTATAAACAGATTAAATCGCGGATTTCCAAATTTACGGTCTTAGTGCTCTGTAAAGTTCTTATCAGCTCTCAGAAAAGTGGTTTGTAAACCAAGATGTTCATTTAGTTAAAGGGTTTTGCTTCAAAACAAAGGGATAAAAATGTCTGGTTTGATATAATTATTATGTAACAAAATTTATTAACACTTCTCATTATTTATGTGTTTTTGATAAGTAACAAGATTAATTCACTGTCATACAGTAATGAATATCGGCCGCGAAGTAATGGATCCATCACTTACAGGCTTAATCTAATTAAAATATATCATTCTGATAGTAATATTATCAGTCATTGGTTCAAAATAGTGTTGTAGAATTCTATCTACAAGAACCTAAAAAAATCATAAAAATAAAATAAACATATAAAAGCGGTTGAAATTCCGAGAAATAACTGCACGTTGTCGGCGGTAACGGCGCATAGACACCAACACAGATGGCGGCGCAGACATAAAGCTTTAGCGGATCGCACTAAGCGCTGATCGGTTCCTTTCGGAAGACCCGACGGAGTGCCGTGAAAGTATAAATAGCATCCGGTGTCTCGATTCGTTAGCAGAATCTGATTGTCTATTTAAGAGCACAGATCTCTCAAATTTTTCTTACACACGCGCACACGAGTGTCTAAGTCTTTTGAAGCATTTACTCAGGCGCACTTAAACCACGTCAGAGAAAGGCACGGGGAATCTTCAATAGGTGGGCCACTCGTCGGTAATCTCGCAAGAAATTATTATCAGTTTCCTGTTCAGAAGAAAAAATTCAATATATTAACGCGAGTAGGGAGTTTTGAATTTCCCAGAGGTTTTCCTGGAGCACACCTTTCGGCATCAAGAGGATCACTAAGCTGTTTATGCTAGTGCAAAGAGGGAGGCCGCTCTTTCTACGACGGCTTAAGAAGAGAGGTTATTGGTTATTCTAATAAGACGATTAAGAATTCGATTCAAGAAAGAAGATTGCGGTATTAGAAAGGCCAGGAAACCTTGTCTGTTAGGCGAAAATTCGTTAGAGGCGAACTCTAGTAGCTGATAACAGTTCATTGCTAGAGAAAGAACCTCGAAATAAAGTCTTCAATTAAATAAAATAAGCCTCGAAACGCAAATTTTAGTGAAATTCCAGCGCCATCGGGAAAAATAAGCTTCTCTAAAAACCTTTCCATGCCGATTTATATATATATATATATATATATATATATATATATATATATATATATATATATATATAAAATAAAATAGAATAAAATATTGGCGAAGCGGACGTGAAAATTTGTCAATCTACATGATTTTCGTGTTAAAAATGCGGAGCACTCCAAGATGGCGACAGCGCTGTTTCGTCCTAATATGGTGGCCTGACGAGTCCCATATTAGGACAAAACAGCGCTGTCGCCATCTGTCGGACCCGGAGTTTTTCCATATTTTGGCGTGCTCCGCACTTTTTAACACGAGAATCATGTAAATTGACGAATTTTCACGTCCGCTTCGCCAATAATTTATTCTATTTTATTTTAAGTTACACGGACAAAAACTTATCTACATATTTATTTACTTGTTTGGCTTTGAAACACGCTAAACGATGCTCTCATGGTGGGATCGTTTGGTGCGGCACATGGCTTTGGCTGCTAAAATAAGTGGTAGGCTTGCTTGCCAGTACCGAAAAATGCGACCCCTATCCTTTGGGCAGCGCGTTTCGTGTACTCGATTTTACATATTTCTGTTTTAATTCACCGTCCCGCCACCATATGACGGTTCTTTTACAAACTTTGTTAATCTGTGTGGTTCTTGTATTATCAAGTGGATCATCGAGATGTCGCCTTTGTTGTCTTATTTGCTGTGTTTTGATTATAAATTCAGCTTTATACGATGCAAAGGCGAGATGATGGTTTGTACCGACTGCGGTGGCTTGACGAGTCCCATATTAGGATGAAACAGCGCTGTCGCCATTTGTCGGACCCGGAGTTTTTCCATATTTTGGAGTGCTTCGCACTTTTTAACACGAGAATCATGTAGATTGACGAATTTTCACGTCCGCTTCGCCAATATTTTATTCTATTTTATTTTAAATTAAACGGACAAAAACTTATCTACATATTTATATATATATATATATATATATATATATATATATATATATATATATATATATATATATATATGTATATATATATATATATAGATTTATATATATATATATATATATATATATATATATATATATATATATATATATATATATATATATATATATATATAGATTTATATATACATTTCCGCAGCTTTCAACATACAATCACAACAAGCACATGGAGACCCGTGTGTCATTTTTAAGCAGAAATACTTTATATATGATAATTTTACATATAAAACATAAAATATGAATAAAAAGCGAGAGGGCGAAACGTGAGCAATAAACTTAGGTTCAATCCAATGAAAACTAGCATAGAAATTTGGTTTTTGGCGGAAATGGACTTTGTCACATCTGGTTAAGATGAAATAATCTGTGACTGTATTCTTCCTAATTTTAAAAATTTCACCTGTGTAACAGCGTATCGTGAGGCAAGGGAGGTCGCGTAATTGGGTTTTGTTAAGAATACTTTTTGTAGTGTTTTAATGAAGAAATAATCCGTGTTTATGTCATGAAATATTTCTCCCATTGACTCTCCGTTTTATGATAAATTTTATATCTATTTCTCCTAAAACAATTTCAAGAAAAACTAATATACCTTATTCTCAAGGATACTTATAATAGTCGAAGATCAACTATTGGCTAAAAGTCGTAATTTCGTAATAGCATCTAAAATATTCATGCTTTAGATATTAGGATTTCTCTAGAATCAGTACATATCGATAAAAACCATTCCAACCAATTTGCGTGAAAAATAAAATTAACCCTGAAAAACAACAAAATTTTCATCCACAACCTCTCCAAGACAGATGCATTGGCCTTAAAAGAACTTCATAAGGATGAATCTATCAAAATTCTACCAGCAGATAAAGGAAATGCTACCCACGGTAATCATCAGCATCGCAACATAAGACCAAAAAGTCAGGGATATCCCAGAAAAAGGAAAATATCTTCTCTCTTGACTCAACCAAATTTATATAGTCAACAATAGACTGACCTGTTAAGAAATACAAATACTAAATATCTGAGAAACTACGATCGGTGTCACATCACATTACAATAAGTCACCACATCTTTACGGACTACCAAAAATTCACAAAATCTACATATCATTAAGACTTATAGCCACCTTCAGAGAATCTCCAACAAAGACATTAATTTTCTAAACATCATTCAGCCTTCAGAAGGTAAGACGGACACATATCAAAATTTCCCCATATTTTATGAACATTATTAGTATTATTAATATAGAGACAGATAACATGCTAATACTTGTTGACATGGAAAGTCTCTATTTAGTGGAATCATTAACAATAATCAAAACTGGACTTTCAAAGGATGCAACATAATCAGATCAAACTACGTTACCACTAGACGCGTTGATGGATCTATTAGAATCGTACCTTCGTAGTGTTTACTTTAAAGTAAAATACGAGTTCTATGCTCAAGAAAACGTGTTTTTCGCACTCTAGTCGTGGAATGGTTCGAAATTCATGGCATAGAAACAGCAATAGTGAAACCGAAAGTCTGGTTGAGGTATGCCGATGATACCTTTACCGTACGGAAGAGTAATAATCAAACAGGAAATCATTTCTTGGCATATCTAAACTTCACACAACTAATAATTAAGGTTATCATGAAAAAAAAGATACATAATTCGTTGATCTACCTGAACATCATTTTAAACCGTTCAAATAAATTATCAATAATTGATAAACAAGAAACCAACACACACGAGACTATATCTTAACAATGGATCTAATTATTCTGTTGTAACCAAACGAAGAATTATATGCAACCTTTAAAACGCGAAATATCTAAATACAACAATGCATATTCACTTGAAAAAGAGGGATAAAGTATTAAATGTGATTAGGTTCCTCAAAAAATAAATAGACGATGTTAAATGTTAAAATAGAGATTACTCTACAATAAGAAACACATTCCTTCTTTACAATTCCGTATAATAAAGGAACATCAGAGAAAATAAGACGATTTTCCAGTTGTTACAATAAAAGAAGAGCTTTCAGGAGCTCTTGGAATGAGGTGTGCTAAGGAATATATGATTGGACCTAGCGCACTGCGTATTAAGGAGCTTCTTTCCTTAGGAAGAAAAGAGCTGCGAATTATGGTGAGATTTTTGACAGGACATTGTCACCTGATAGTGTTTGGAGGAGAATTAAATCTTGTTACGAGAAGCAGGTAGACAAATTTAACGAGGCTAGTTGGATTAGCAAAGAAGATCGGCTTCGAATGACCTGCAGCTATGGTGGAATGTAAAGGACCCAATAGAAGTCTAGGCATCGATGATCTAGTATCACCACTTTTTGTTTCATTCATTCATTCAGCCTTCAAATCAAGAATTACACTCAGATCTTATTTACCAAAAAGAATACCAAAAACTACAAATAAAAAAGAATGTGTCTACAAGGTTTCATGTGAGTGTGATTAAATGTATATTGGAGAAACCAAACATTCACTAAAACTTTGAATAAAGGAACAAAAATTCATACACAAAAAGGTTAAATGTCGAGATCTAATGTTGCTAAACCTGCCTGGAATAAACAACCCCAATTAAAGTGGTCTGAAACTACAGCAATATATATGGAATCAAACACAAAAAAAATTTATAGAAGCAGCTCATATTAAAAATAATAATGAAATTTTCAGTAAACTCAGTGTAAGATACCAAATCTTTGGTAACCATAAACCAGTAACACAGAACCGAAACCTCGCGTTTTAATGAACACAGTTTATATAAAAGCTCGTTGTCTTAAGTTTTAAGATACTAAAGATACAGGGCTAACTGCAAATTTATTGCTGAATAAACTAGAAAATTATAACAATAAAAGCACTAATTATTCCTTAAAATCCTTATATACTTTGAAAATCAATTTATTAGAATTTTTGTCAACATCTGTTCGATTACAAAATAATAGATGGGCTACCATTTTCGTTTATATTCTATATATCTCAATAAGTATTACAAAAATAGTTTTTCATTTATTTACAGTCTTTGACACATAAACATGATTTTTAACATTTCCTGTAGCGTGGCTCTGTCATATCATAATTTATTATCACGCAGCATATTTCCACAAAGAACGAATGCCTAATGGATTTTGTTGCCGGAACTTTCCGTACGCGTTAACGTTAGAATTATTCGGATAAAAGTATTTAGCCGAGCGAAAGTTTAACTTGAGGTGAATTCTAAAATTGAAAAATGAGCTTTGTTCCTACATCTAATACAAAAACTATTAAAGTTTTATAGAAATAAAAGATTCAAGATTTCCTCACAATGTATGGTAGTCAAAAAATTGCTACGAATTAATTCAAATTATCGACTGACGATTGAAATTTTTCTTTCTATTAAATTACACATTTAGGAACAATCATGACTTATAAGTCACAAGAAATCGTTTCCGGAACTTAACTGAAAAAATTACTATAAATAGAGGAGTATTTAACATCACTGAATGTAATTTTCTTGATGTTATTTATTTTTTGAAAAAGGGTTAACCACTTGGGTATTTATAAGTAAAGTCTGTACACTATAAACAGTCTGCAATCAGCACAAGAGGTAGGAAATTTTACTCCTGGGACATTGCTGAAAGAGTGGTCGCTGGGCGATTAAATTTATATTAAAATAATATACTGGGTACACGCATTTCATAAATCAAAAGATGGGTGACTGTTTCAAATTGAGCTGCCAGAACAAAAATGACTGTAGTGTGTTTAATAGTCAGTCTAATTTGTTATCGGGGTGAAATAGAATGGAAATTAAAGGGTGAAAAATATTTGTTTGCATTTTCTGGCAAAATTATGTTACCTATCGAAAAAAGATAATTAGGTAATAAAAAAATCTACAACTTTTGTATTTACCACTTTTACACAACCTCAAAATTTTCAGAGAAATACGCGAATAATCATGATTTCGGTATTTTATTTTTATCTTTCACAAAAATGATTCGATTTCGCTGAAATTCGACGAGAGTATACTTTTTGATGTCCTAAATAAGCTGTATTTTTTTTTGGACCAAAATATTGAATGGTTGATGGTGTATATTGTTACAGGTGTAAATTTATTTATGCTATATACTGTTGTAGGAGTAAACTAAGTCAGTAGTCTTGAAGCTAATAACGCTAGTGTGTCGCGGCAAAAAGTTCTGACGAAAGTTTATTTTTAAAGTAGTAAAATAAACACCTTAACAGTTCTCTTTGTTTTATTGACCATCTGATGTAAATACACAGCATATATTTGGCGACGAGTTCGGTAAAAGATTCCCACAAGCCTTGAAAAAAGTAAGAGAACGTTGAGAAGGTTGTGTGTCGTGTCCATGAGTCCAGTAGTCGGAACTTTAAAAAAGTCAGTAAAAGTCAAGTCAAGTCGAGTGTTTAGTCTAGTTTAGTCAAGTCTGTAAATTAGTCTGAATTTACAAAATGTCTTTGACTGGTAATATAGAGCAGTTTAATTCGAAGGAATTCGAAATAACGTCCTATATAGAAAGATCGGAGCAGTTGTTCAAATGTAATGATATCGAGTCAGAAGAAAAGAAGGTATCATTGTTACGTTAATGGAAGGAGAAGTGTATAGTGTCTTAAAAGATTTGTTAGCACCGAAACTACCGTGTGAAAATAAATACGCAGAGTTAGTAGAAGAGTTAAAGCATTATAGTCCAAAAAGATTAATTATTGCTGAAAGATATAGATTTTATACAGCTTATCAAGAGCAATATGAAGATATTAAATCATTTGCAGCTCGTTTAAAAAATCTAGCCAAGTTTTGTGACTTTGGTAATTTTTTGAATGACTCTTTGAGAGATAGATTAGTTTGTGGATTCAAGTCTGAAAGTATAAAACGGCCACTATTAACTGAAGATGGACTAACCTTTGAGAAGCTATTGGTATGGAATTAGTAGAAGGTCAGCTTAAAGTAATGGGGTCTGAGTCAATTCAAGTAAATAAAGTCGTACATGGTTAGTTTAACAAGTCTCAGTTTAAGCGGAATGAAATATTTCATAAAAAGGTAAATCAACAGTCAAGTCAGTATGGTAAGCAGAAGTGTAAAAGATGTAACAGAATACATTTTAGCAATAAGTGTCCTGCAGTAGCCTGGAAATGTTTTACGTGTGGTTAAATTGGACATACTGCTAAGTCATTAATGTGTAAAAGTAAAGTACATGAACTTGAGGAAGAGCATGTAGTTGAAGAGTTTGAGGAGGCTGAAAATAACTTTCAGTTAGGTTTATTACATGAGATACTTGGTGAGTCAGTATTAAAGTCCTTAAAGGCAAATTGTAGTGATATTTTAAAGATTAAAATATTGTTAAATTGTAAATCTGTCGAGATTAAAATTGATTCAGGGGCCGTACGTTCAGTTATTCATGAAAATGATTACAAGGTACTTTTTCCTCATCTTGATTTCGAGTCAGTTTTAGGTTAAGTATTAACGAGAGAAAATACAGAAATTTTAGGTCAAATAAAAGTCAATGTCAAGTATTTAAAAAAATTGTATGTTTTGCCTTTAGTGGTATTACGACCTCAATAAGCATTTATGCCATTACTAGGTCGAAATTGGTTAAATGTGTTAAATCATAATTGCCTAAAGTCTAAATAATGTAAATTCTATAAGTCAAGTAGAATGTAGTAATGTCAGATCTAAGTTAATCTCTTTTGTCAAAAACACATTTTCTTCTTTATTTTCTGATGAACCTAATTCATTCATTAAAGATTCTAAAGCAGAATTTAAAGTAAAAGATGGTACGATTCCAATTTTTCATAGAGCTTATGAAATGCCATATTCTTTAAAACCTTAAGTATAGGAGGAACTTTCAAATATGGTAAAATCTGGTATTTTGTCTAAAGTTTTGCATAGTAATTGGGCAAGTCCAATTAAATAAAGTCATTGATAATGATCAATTACCTTTACCAAGTCATATTTTTGTCTAGGAGGTAGTAGTTTCTTTACAGTTATTGATCTAATAGCTGCTTATCAACAGTTATTAATAAGTGATTCTTCAAAAGAATTATTTACAGTAAATACTCATATAGGTTTATTTAGATATAATCGTTTAACTTATGGGGTTAGTTCTGCACCTGGAATATTTCAATGTATTATGGATGCTATTTTAGCTGGTTTACCAAAAACTAAATGCTATTTAGATGATATTTTAATACATGGTAAAACAATTGAAGAGTGTCACGAAAATGTGATTAATGTTTTAAAGACATTGAATAAATATATTAAAAAAAAATAATCGGAAAGAAATGTAAATTTTATGAAAAGTCTATTGATTTTCTAGGACACAAAATAGATTCTGAAGGGATTCACCCAACGAATGAAGAAATAGAGTATATACAAAAAGCTCCTTCACCATAAAATTTAACACAGATAAAGTCATATTTAGGATTACTAAATTATTATGGAAAATTTATCCATATGTTGTCAGATAAACTTAAACCATTGTATAACCTTTCTAAAAGTGGTAATGATTTTAAGTGGACTAAAGAATGTGAAGATTGTTTTCAGCTTAGTAAACAATTATTAACATATAATGGTATATTGACACATTTTGATCCTACCAAACCTATTTCTATTACTTGTGATTCGAGTGGTTATGGAGTAGGCGCAGTATTGAGTCATAAAATAAACGGAGATGATAAACCTGTTTTATTTGCGTCAAGTACTTTATCTTCTGTGGAACAAAAGTACTCAAATTTGGAAAGAGAAAGTCTAGCTGTTATTTTTCGTTAGGTTCTATAACAACTTCGCTATGTTCCTAGTTACAAGATTGTCTCTATTTTTTGTTGCGAGAAGTTGGGATATGGCAGCCCAATGATACTTGTGAATGATAAATTTTTAGAGTCTTCTTTTGTAGAAAACGTTACAAAATATGACTTTTTATTTTTGAGAAGGATTTTGAATTTTTAAAGGTGTATTTTAAAATAACTAGTCTATACGTTATTTTGGATATGCTTAATTAACCCGTTTCTCAAAATATTCAATAACATTTTTTCAAATTTTCCTGAGATTATTGATAGGTAAACTGAAGTAGTATTCTCAGAACTGTCAGATCATGAGGCGATAATTTCCTCTTTTTTTATTGGGCATAACAAAATATTTAAAAATATTAGATATGGAAGAATCTATAGTGTTAAAACAAGTTGCAAGCATAGAATGGCAAGCAATTTAATTAATGCCTGATCAATTGGAGAATTTAAATCAAAATATCATTAATGTTTTCAATAAATTAATAAGATAAGGGAAAACATGTATAACTCCAGGTATAACAAACTTTTCGATAAATCAGATGTATGCACAGGCTGAGAAAGTTTACTATGAATCAATCTTATTTAAAATACTTTAGCAAGTTTGGAGCTATATATAGGCGTGCTATAAGGATTTCGAAGGATTGGTACTACTACAAAGGATAAATAACGCGTATAGCAAAACTAAAGAAAGTTGAAATATTGTAAATAGTTTACGAGAAAAATCTAAATCTTCAAATTCTCCAGTAGATCGCGGTGCTAACAAATTAAATCCATTTTATTGTTCTGTTGCTGATCAAATAATATCTAATTCGTCTTTATTCAATGCTCCACCTTTTTACTTATATAATATCTTAGTTGTTGATACTTTTTCTTTATTTTATAGGGATATTAGTGAAACCAAAAGCTTATTTGAAGAAATAAAAAGCAGGAGTTTCTCCGGTACTGATGATGTTTCTATTAAAATGTTTGAAATTTTACAAGAGGAATCGCTTTATGTATAGCCGGAGCCCCTAGGACTTAGAGAGATATATTTCAGAGATACAATATCGTCTTCTTAGATTCCTACAGGTGATTGGTTTCAAATAACTTGCCGCCAAGATGTAATACAAAGGGCCCAGACATAGGAGATCAAATGTCCCGATTTTTGATTCATTCATTTACATAAAGGCAACAATGAGGAAAATAACTCAAACTTGAACCAATCTAAACTAATGGGAACATTAATGTACAGAGAAATAAGTCTTAGAAGCAACTCATATCAAAAAATAATTTACAAAAATGCCTTCGTTGGCAAGCTGCCAACAAATATTTTACTCCATAACAACGTTCTGCTTTAGACCTCGAAGATGCCTGCAAATTTTTAAATATACTTCCTTTTATGAACTTTTCTATACATATAAACACGTGTAATATAGTAGGATAAAAAGGTAGTCTTTACGTTCTGTTGTATTAATAAATATTCGATACAGTTATTATTCATTTAAACAAAACGTCATATGCCGATTTGTTTTTATGCCAAGGCTAGACACGCGAAACAAGTATTTAACACACTCCAAAACAAGTGTTTAACGCAGTCCTCCATCAGTAGGCGGATTAAAAATGATTAATTAGATTTTTTTTAATGACGTAAAGCAGTGTTTGTTTTGTAGTACAAGGTAGCGGATTATTGTTCTTGGCGTGACGAATTATTGTAATTGACCAATGAAATTGAATGTACTAGATGGGTATCTAAATTTATTTTTCAATTGCTTTCAAGCGTTTTCCTATTTTTTCAAGTAACTACAAGTATCTCCGAAATATTATTTACACGACAATGTTCAACGTGATGATATCGACAGGTGGACATTATTTAGAACGGAAAGGACATGGCAGGGATTTTATAAGAGGAGTGTTTGATTAGTTTTCAAATTTAAATATATTAGTTTTAATTAAAAAAAGACTCAAGATGAGTATTTAATCATAAATCTATAAACTTTTTAAGGTAGAAATATATAAAACGTAAAAAGGTCTCATCAATTCAATGATAACTTTTTTTGGTTTGTTAAAAATTTTACATTTTATTTCTTATCGTCTTACTCGCAGGACCATTTGTTAGTTCGGATTCGTTTGAAAACTGGTAGACATTTCGCTAAAATCAAATTTGACATCTTCGATGCTAGCTGATTGAATATCAAGAGAAATATTAACAATTATTCTTTGATTTCTTGTAAATAGGTTTCCAATTTATTTGTTAAATTAAAGGCTATTTAGCGTCTTGCCTATTATAGTAGGCTTTTTCAAAAATTTTGAAAAATCTAGAAGATGGTATACTCAAAATATAATTTTTGAACACATCAACTGCCTTTTCTGGTGTAAAAAATCGTTGACCACGTAGTTTGTTCTTGATGTACAGGATAAAAAAATCATAGAATTCCAAATCAGGGTTGCATGACAGATAATCCACCAATTCCACGTCTTGAGGGCTCAAAACGTCAATTGTTTGAATCAATGTGTGAGAGCTCGGATTGTCATGAGTGACAATAATCCATTGTATTTGGTTTGTTTTCTTTAATTTACCGAAGACAAACAAATGGTTGTCTATCATTCTAAATTTATTGTTCTATGGTTCTCTGAAGGCATGATTGCGATATGGTCAGTTTTATCGAAAAAATAAGCGACCATTTGCATTAAAGAGCTTCGTTCGCGAGCAACTTTTAAAGGTTTTAGCTCATCATGGAAAACCTATACAGTTGTTTGCTGTTTACTTTCGGGCTCATACGCATACGAGGATTCTCCCACAAGTATCGAGCCTATCTTTATATCTCCGCATTGGTATTATTCTTTATGATCCGGTGAATGACATCGTTCAAAGTAGTCCCCATTTAATCAAATAACACGTTCCCAGAGGTATTTCCACTTCCTGAAGCACTCATGGAAGTCAGTTTTCGGAATTGCCTTCAGTGCATTCGTCGCATTTGTTTCAAATGTCTCTTTGTCATCGAACCGGTGTTCTTTGAGCGGCATTTTTAATCTGGGAAAGAACCAAAAGTCGCAGGAAGCTACGTCGGGATTGTACAGAGGCTGGCGAAGTTGTACGACTTGGTGCTTTGTTAAATATTGCTGCACAAGGTTCGATGAATGCGCTGGCGCATTGTCGTGGTGAAGCAGCCAATCACCGCTTGTCCAGAGCTGTGGCCGTTTTCTTCTGACTGCGTCACGCAATCTTTTCAATAATTCAACGTAGTATTCTTTGGTGATCGTGTGACTTCTCGGAACATATTCGTGGTGCATAATACCTTCATAATCAAAGAAAACAATCACATTGTCTTCACTTTGCTCCGACTTTGACGTGCTTTTTTTGGTCTTGGCGATTTAGAATGCTTCCACTGTGAAGACTGTCGCTTTGTTCTCTAAATGTATTTTCATCATATTAATTGCTTTCGAGCAAGTTTTTTCAAGATTAAAGCACAACTTGATGCAAATTCTTCTTCTTCTTCCTCTTCTTCTTCTTCTTCTAGGTAGAACCAAGTTCTGTTATTTACACAATGCTTCATCGATCCTCGTTTGAGGTCGAAATCCAGCTGTCTCTCCATCTTTTGGGGGGCCGTCCAGGCGGCTGTTTGGTGTTTGGTTTCTCTCTCATCACGGTTTTTGCTAGTCTGTCATCGTCCATTGGTTCCACGTGATCTCTCCACTGCCCACGACGGTTTCGAATCCACTTCACAACATCCCCCACTCCGCAAATTCGTTGATCTAATTCTTCCGTCATTTTTTACAATAATAAAATGCGACGAACGAAAAAAAGACACTGTAAACAAACGTACACCGTTCACGAACTAACAAGTCCAGTCGGTAACTGCGCACACCAATGAGTTCGTGAAGACTTACTGGTGACGCCCATGCCCCATAGAGGTCACTCGGAAGTTTTGACGTGGAGATATGAATGCAAGCTCGATACTTTTGGGACAAACCTTGTATATACAAGAAAATATTTTATTTTTGTGTAAAGTATTACAATTATCGTAGTTTTATTAAAATTCTGTTAAAACAAATTTTAAGGAATATGCCACAAAATTTAGTTTATTTTCTTTCTTGATTGGAAATGCAAAGCTGTTGAAATTATGAAATTCCTAAACTACTATATCCATACAAAGTTTATCGTTGCAGAGTACAACGCTTTAGAAAACCCTAGGATGCGGTTCTTGAGAGCACACCAAAATGGGAGCTACCCACCTTGAAGCCGTCCAACATCCTGAGATTCCTGAGGGAAATAGGATCTGCTTTAGCCGATAAGGTAACTCTTGCGACTGGGCAGCAGTAGGGGAGTGCAAGAAGTATATTTTAAGAGACATGCGACAGCCGGTTTTGCAGTAGCTTTCAAATAGTTCTTCTATAAGTTTTTCGTAGTTTTCTACTTTTTTGCTTCCTAAAAACTTCGAAACAATTGTTTTACAAGAACTCCCCGCAGCTAATTCAACATCACTTAATTTTTGATCAAACTGTTGATTCCTTAGCATTTTTCTAATTTGTGGTCCAAAAATATTCCTGTCTTAAGCTTAGCATCACTTATTTTAAGAAAAATTTGTTTAAGGTATTTAAAAGCATTTCTTTCTTTATTTAAAACTTTAACGAAATTTTTAGTCAATCCCACTTTAATGTGTAATGGAAGTAATAGTAGTTTTTTTGGAATCAACAAGAGGCATATTCTTTACTTTAGCTTGACCTGTAATATATTTATCTCTTGGAAGTCATTCTTTTAGTTAGTAATGGCTCTATGTTGCCCTACTGTCCCAAAGACAAAGAAAACAGCAACACCTCGTAAATCCATTCTGAAGCCCGCAGTAATAGTCCTATGACTTTTAGGTCACCATATATTTCCCACTTATACGTATCATAGCTTATTACATTTAGAATAAGTGACATACTTTCGTATATTTCCTTCATGTCAACTGCATGTGCCAGAGGAATAGAGGGTCTTTTGTTACCATTATGGAGCAGAACTGCTTTTAAACTTATTCTAGAAGAATCTACAAATAAACACCATCCTAATTTTTTATAACGAGGATAGCTGCTGGCTAGGGTTCCTAAATATTGTAATTTTGGTTCCAGAGATACGTAAATTCCATTGTTGTAATCTAAACCCTAATATTTCAGCATGCTCTTTGGACAAGAGGAGTAACTTTGGTTCCAGAGGTTAGTAAATTTCATTGTTGTAATCTAAACCCTAATAATTCAGCATGGTGTTTGGACATTTAGGTGCCGAAATTTAGATTTTTCAATTAAATCTGGTGCTTTTCTTTCACTTTCGGGAAAATAAGAATCATCCTTTTTTGGTACATTGTCGGGTTCTGCCTTGTCATCATACATCTTCCATAAATCTTCCTTCCATTTTACCGAGGAAGCTGGTAAATCTTCTCCATGAAGGACCAGTTTTATTGCTGAGGGAATATCCGGATATTCAATATTAGGTTTGCTTTTTTTTTGAAAAATTAGACACTTTTGTTATGCAAAAGTAACAATCGTTAAAATGATTTGTTGGTTCTCGTCAAATCATTGGAACTGCAAAAATGACAGAAGAGCGTTTGCTACTGAACCAGTTACTTAGATTTGCTGCACAGGTTCGGCAACATATGTGAGGAGCCCAGTCCCGATCTTGATCGCAAACAAGATATCCAAAATACTTAAGAGAAGCAACTTGAGTCATTTTGTTAATTGTCCTTTTCTGCGATTTAGGAGTAAACTGACCACATATATAGCAAAAACTATCGGCGGAGGTAACACAGCCACGTTTCTGTACTTTAGATATTTTTGTACGATCGTGTATATCGGTTTAGAGATGTGATACTACGTCTACAAGCATCATCTAACTTTATTTGACACAAAGATAACACTAATACAAGGCTCTTACTATTGGCTTGTTCGAGCACTTCGCTTCTCTATCTAATACTGACCACTACTCATGCTAAACTAATACTGATGATACGACTGCCAGCCAGCTACTTTTATAGCCGTTTTGTATTTATGGTATTTTCAAAAAAATTGGGTATGGGAAGTTTGAAAAGCGGTGTACTTCTCGTATACAGGGGCCATTTATAAGTAGATTCGGCTAACAAGCAGAGTGAAATTTGGAATTATATGAGTTTAAATGGGTACTTTCGTTATTTTAAGACTAAGGGATTGAGACTTCGTGGTTGACTTGTCATCTCTAGACACCCCACGCGATGTTGCCAGATTATGCACTAGTTCCTTAACTTACGGAAAACGTAAATTTGACAATGTCGCCCTCCAGTATATTACAAATTGCTTTTTTAAATAATGCGATTAAAATATTCATAACTCAAAAATCTTACGTGTTTGGAAGTTTTTACCATCATTTTCGCATTTAAAGACCAAAAATTAACTAAAGACTGCCTTTTGCATTACAGTCGCAAATTGGCTGTAAAGTAGTGTTATTTTACTTGTAATGTGGCCAACTAATATTATCCACTACATAGCGATCGAAATATTTTACGCAAAGTAGTGAAATTTCAACGGCAATAATCAGCTAAATGTAAAATGTAATGTTTCATTCCCAGTTCAAATATTCTTACTACATTTATTTCTCTATTTTACTCTATACAATGTTACAACAGATAAACCATTTCTAACTGGCCATGATTTTCTGGCTTTGTAATTTACCAAATTAAGGACGCATTTCAATGTTCTCCGACAAAGCAGTATTATTCAATACTGGTCTTGTGTTGTAGGCAATAATTGTCCATTAAAACCAATGTCTAATCTAGTCAAATCGTAATAATTATCCGTCATGCCCCATGTTAAATTGTTACTGGGTAAATTGCTCTGGTGATGGACTTGCTACTACTTAGTCCTACTCTTAAGACAATGCAATTGAAGATTAATGGGATAATTTATGTTCATTAGAGCGTGTCCCAAATTCAAGTCTTAGTATTGGGATATCGGTGACTAATAATGATGTAGAGTTAGTTGAATTAGGAAAATTGAAAAGAACTTTAGACAGATTAGAAATTTATCTTTATAAAAAATAGCAATTTTTAGGGCTACGTAGTTTCACCATGTCAGTCTGTCCGTTCGTTCTGTCCGTATATCAGAGCCATGTAATTTCGTCAATCAAGAACAGACCTGAGAAGAAATTGGAAAAATAGTTAGGATATCTTCCTCTGTGTGAAAAGAAGAGATTCACAGAATATAAGCCTCTAAAGTTGCTAACAATTGTCGCTCTATTTTGGGAGTGTGAAAGACAGTAGGTCGGTCAAATAAAAATGTTTTTCCTTCATAAAGAATCTAGATCGTTAATATGGAAACGTAGGGTTTTTTTTTCTCGTACTTCTATGATGTTTTATTGTGCACTAATTAAATTTCTCAGTATTTTTAGCACAGTTTTTCTTTCAACCAATGTGATTTGATTTGAATATTTTTACAAATTTTAGAATTATATATATTTTTATTATGAAATGGTTGAGACGCTATCATGTGTATGACTGACACTTTTATTTTTGGTTTTTATGGTTGTTTTAAAAACAATTTTCAATGGAATACGAGCCCATGGAAACAGAGACCTAATTAAAGACATGAGGGGCGTATAAAGTAACAAATGCCATTGATATGGGCTTTAATTTTGACATGCGATTAGAATTTGATAGATCTCTAATAGTGTTTAAACAATTTTTTAATAGTATTGTACAAGCACTAATTGATTTTTGTTAAAAATCTTACTACTCATTTTTAAAATTATATGAGGTTAGTAATGAAACAAAAATCTTATATTCTTCAGCCAAGTCATAGGACCCAGGTTTCGTGAACTGTATTGAGCGTAGTAGATTAATCTTTCATAGTTTTTGGTTAGCTTTGAAGGAATGTTAATCAAAATTGAAAGCAAATCAGAAAATGTTCCTAAGGTTCTTTCAATTTGAACACACAAAAAGTTTGCTTGACAATATTTATTTGAATCTTCTTTGAATATATATATATATATATATATATATATATATATATATATATATATATATATATATATATATATATATGCCCATATTTCTTATTTCTTTCAGAATTTTTTCTTAAAATTCTATCCATACTAACATTACCAGTACGCAAAGACATCAAGTTTTTAATAACGAAGAGTGAAAAATGTTTTCATTATAGTCAAATAGTACAATCATATGTCAGGTAGACTTAGTTTATCATTTTTTTACACCATTTTCTGTCCTATTTTATATATTTTTTTGTATACATCACACATATTATATAGATTTTAAACTTCTAGGTTTAGGAAACAAATTTCAGGTGACAGATTGCAGATTCCAGGATACAGGTTCAATTTAGGCCTTATTGTTCCTAACCGTAAAATTTGATTATTTTCAGTTTTTTGAGCTCCATGTTGCTTGCGATTGGCTGCTGGCTGCCCACATCCATCACCTGTCACAGAAGCCGTCATAACTCCTCATGAGTTTACTTAATGTAATTAATTCATGTTGTGAAATCAAATATCGGTCCTTGACTGGCTTGTTTTAAAGTATTACCTTCGATTTTGTAATGGCAACGTAGTTTTGCTGATAATAGCCTGCACATTTGTTACGGTCTTTTTGTAATTTTGTCACTCTATTTTTCCAAACACCTTCGTAAAATCTACAACTACTATATGCATGCTGTCATGCTCAGGATAAAGTGACGTGACATTATCGATCGCAAGTAAAGGGTCGTTCAATGAATCATTTTTTCACATCTGTCAGGATTTTGTTCTCCAAAAAGTGTATTAGCAAAAAGAAAAAAACGGTAATTATTTTTTTATAACTTATTTAGTTTAAAAGTGTTCAGTATTATTCTTGTTAATTTAGTCATTTTTTTGATTCGATTAATTTTTCTGCCTTAGATTTAATAAAAAATCTGTCAAACGATTTTTGTTTCGAAAATTTTATTTCTGTGGTGGGAGATCGGAATCATAAATTCCAGGTCTTTCTTCGCTGATTACGCTTTTTGGATATATAACTTTCTTTTTTTTTTTTGTTTAAGTATATTGAAATGCATCTACAGCGCATTATCTGGCTTTTAACAATAATATTCATTTTACCGTAATTTTTCTTAATTCGTCGACGATCTTGACACGAGGCCATGAAAATGACCTTAAATACCTGTTGCTGGTTTTAATTACCTACTATCTTTAATAAATTACCTGTTGCTAAAGTATTGTGGGAACGCAATGTTGTCTTAGGAGTTGTGCCACCTAGTTTGATGTTTTTAGTTCTACCACCAGTGTAAAAAGTATCTTAAGGGTACTGGTCATCTAATATTCCTGAGTTGGAAGGATGCTCATCTGATAGAACTTGGCAGGCAAATGATTCCACGAAACACTTTGGGGCCAAAATAAAGGAAGAATCATACTCGAGTTCCAATCTACTTCGATAAGAGGACTGCAGTTGAGTATTAATTGCTTATCTTCGGCTGATTTGGAACCTATCCGTAGAAGTTTTTACTCGACCTGCTAGTTTATTCCAAGTTTCAAGTGCTTGACTATTTTGACGCGTTTTTACGTAGGCGGGGAAGCAAGGGAGCAGGTCGTGCTCTTCGGCTCTGCTTCGTTCACGGCAGCGGAACATCGGTCAGTGAATATTTCTCGTGCAGACAGTCGTCGGTCAAATGCTCAGCGCAGGGGTATCGGGTCGGCGGTATCTACGTATATTCGGGATATCCCTGCTCTCTCAACTGATCAACGGTTTGACTGCCTGAATGTTAAAACATCCACTCGGTCGTTGGTTCTCGTGCGCTACCCTCGGGATTAATGTAGTCGAGGGCCCACTTGTGCACCAGGCAGCTTGTTACAGTGGAGAAACGGCAAGCCAGGTGTCAATTGCGTGTATTAGTGCTGGCTGCCGGCTGCCAATTATTATCTGTAATGTTAAAAATGGGATTAGGTAAGAAAACAAACGGTTATAAAACATCCTGTATCTTGTATTCCATTCTTTTATACAAAGACATGGCCTAAAACTAACTTACAATCTAAGATGGACAATAATGTAAACAAATAAACGGTCTGGAGGGCAAGAGTATGTTTTGAGAGCTATTCACGGTAGCTCATACTGTTCGGTTGCGCTTAAGACGGTAACCCGGCGGTATCATTCTCGACGCTATTCACGTACCTCGTACTATACGGTTGCGACGCTATTCACGACGGCTTGTACGCAAATTATCGCGCCTCGTATTTAAAATCCGCGTTTACGGTTCACGGCGCTTCGTATTAAAACTCGACCGACGGCGGTATACGCGGTATGTAACAATAACACGGCATAGATCGGCGATAGGCGGCGTCTCTACACGGCGACGATCTTTACACGCGGCGGCGGCGATAAGCGTTGGGGCGGCAGTTGTTTAGCGCCCTTTATCAACGGACATCGGAGGGCACCTGGCGGTAAAACACATGCCTGGTCATTACGGAAACAATAACAAACTTACGGCATCAGTGCGTGTGTGTATCGGTGACGGTAGGAAGGAACGAAAGGAACTGACGCTGCCCGTTCTTATAAGGGTCCTCGACAGCGTCAGCAGGATGGAGCGACATTGCCCGTTCTTATAAGGGTCCTTGACAATGCCGACCAATAGCGGTAGGAAATTAGGAAAGGAACCGTCACTGCCCGTTCTTATAAGAGTTATCGACAGTGACGGTAGGATGACACAACATTGCCCGTTCTTATAAGGGTCCTCGGCAATGCTGGCCATTAGAGGGGTAGGACGTAAGGAAGGAAGTGTATGGTAAACACCATATACACACAAGCCTAGCCTCACCTACATTACTAGACCAGGAAGGCGCAGCCCAGCAGGCGACCCAGTCCAGTCCGTTTGGACTGTTGACCCGGGTGGAGAACGTGTAGTTCTCAACGAAATAATGGTCTGCTTAGACTTAAATAGACGACTACGCTGACGTGTGACGGTGTGCGGTGATCGCGCATACGATACTGCTGTATGCGGTGCGCGATTACTATAGTCGGACGCTCTGAAAATCTCGGAAAATTATATTTCCCGGCATAGCGCGGTGAATCTAAATATATTCCGGTACTATTAAAACTTTAAGCAATCTTTTCCCGCAAGAATCAGATTTTTCGTTACACTATTCTTATTTTCGTATTTTATTGTGTCTTTGCAGAAGATCAAATACCTTAATTACATTTAGCTATATTGGCTTGAAGCAACACGATTTATTGATTTATTTTTGTATCCTCTACCTACGAGTGTCTTAAAATGTGAATTATCTTAAATTGCCTTTAGCTATATTGTCATGGAGCCACAGGCTTTTTTTGATTTATTTTTTATTTTTTATCTAGCATTGTCTATCTATAGTAACGTACCATTGCTTTATTTGTATTCAGCTGATAATTGATCAACTTTCTTCTCTTATTGCATTACTGACCTAACTTTCTTCTCTTATTGTATTACGTGCTATAATAATTTTTTTCTCTTGTCTATTACTAAGTTTATCATAGTATCTTGTCAAATGACGAATGTTAACTTTAAAATCTTTTATTAATTTTAAAATTATTGAAAGTCACCTAATTTACCTCTCGACATACTACAGGGTCGATACAAAAAGAATTTTTATTTATGTTTATTAAGAAACTTGAACTTTTAATTTTTTGACTACAGGACTGTGTCAGAGTTTTTAACTAGACCTGTAGTCTGTCACTTTAATCTTTTTTGTGTACAATCATTTTATCTAATAATTTTCAACCCCTTTGTAATAGTTTTGAACCCTTTTGTACATAACCATTTTCAAACTTTGTTGCTAATAAATTTGGTATTATTTTTGTTAATTTTTATTTTGCTCATTCACTGTTTCTTCCTAAACCCACATTTCCTAAATTTAGATGTGAACCCCCTTAGCTTAACTATAATTGTTAAGGATCGTAAATTTAAAAATAATGTTCTTTACACGATTCTAACTTTATTGTGTAGAAATAAAGTTAGAATGAATAACCACAAATGCCTTCCTTTTAAATTATGTCTAAAGTATGAAAAGGGAGGGTAACATATTTTACGAAATGTGAATTTTAAATATATAGTTGTTTGTTGTGCATTTTGCTCTCAGTTCGTTAGAGCTCTATTGATGAGACCATTAGGTGGTTGAAACTAGTAAGGAGATGGAACCCAGGGTCGGATTCGCAGATAATAAACTATCTGCCCCATTTCCTAATGGTCTTAAAGAGTTAAAAACAACTTTTCCAAATACACAAACCTAGAAACTATTTATTTTTAATAGTTCCCTATCGCTCCGTTGTACTGCTGATGAGCGGATAATATCCTACCGACATTTTACGAAATAGGAATTTTAAGTAGACAATTGTTTTTTGTGCATTTTGCTCTCGGTTCGTTATCGCTCCACCGTTAGGTGGTCGAACAATTCAGAGACTCTACAATAAGATTTATGCCATTAGTAAAGCCGGTCAAGTCAAATCGTGCCGAAATCAATGAATATTTGGATTCACCACTTTGTTTGATTCTTATTAAAAGCCGACTTCGAGAAAAAGGAATGATGACAACCTTCAAAAAACCATTTCTTTGTCCTACAAACAAGCAAAAGAGATTATATCTTGCTAGAGAGCCTGTTCACTGGCCCAATGATAAGTGGAAATCCATTTTGTGGAGTGATGAGTCGAAGTCTAAGCTTTTTGGGAGTCATTGACGACAAGACGTTCGCCGAAAAGTCAATGAAAGGTACAAAGCAATTTGGTACAAAAAATTATTTACATAAAACTTAACCATTTTTCATATTTTCTTGTGTTTGTAACAGTGTTAAGAGATATGAATAGGTCAACATCTAGCACTATTTGTACAATGTAGTATTATAATTAATATTTCTGTTTAAATTAGTGTTTGAAAAGGCAAACCCTATGCAGTTAATTTCGTATTATCCAGTTTAGGAATTGAGCTTATTCGGAGAATATTCCAATGTTGACTTAAGGACAAATAATTCAATATTTACCATGTGTCTAATGCTAGTGCCAATAATTCTCCTCTGTAATTAGTTCAGGTTAGTTAAATCTTGTAAACTCAAGTTTAGTAATTAACCTATTTGATAACGATGCTCAACAAATCAAAATATTTTATACGTCAAAGAAATGAGTAATACTAATTGTGAAAGTGCATAGATAAAACAGGTTTACAAAAAAAAGTGGGTGTCTATTTGACCAGACCATTTTATTCTTATATGGTTAGACCCTGAATCCAAATCTGAGGTCTATTAACCTCTATCACGTCAGGATCAAAGGTCATTTCAAGGTTAAATAGAGTAAAAGTCACTAAATAAAGCTGAAGAAGTAGATACTTATGTTTTTGAAGTCGCTGAATCTGAATTCGTGGTTTATTTAATCTCCCAAGGTTGACTAGAGGTCATTTTAGGGTCATTACAAGGTTAAATTGAGAAAAATCTGCTAAATAAATCTGAAAAGAAAGTGTAGGTTTTTGGGGTTTGTTCAATCCTCCAAGGTCAGCTAGAGGTCGTTTCAGCGTTATTTCAGGGTCAAATTGAGAAAATCTACTAAATAGATCGGTAAAAAAAGATAAACAGACTTTTGAGGGCGCTGAGCTTGAACTCGTGTTTTTTCAATACCTCAACTTTAACCAGAGGTCATTTCAAGGCCATTTCAAGAACAAATTGAAAAAATTCACTAAATAAATCTGAAAAAGAAGAGAGCCCATGGGCAGCTAGATCAATATCCGTTACATATCAGACAGGCAAGCGGATCAACTTTTTGAGCCGAAACTGAAGCTCGTACCCCACGCACATTTATATTGATGTCGGTTTCACAGCAGATATGAAATGGTAATCCAAAACCCAAGCACCCAAACTCACATAACCCACGCACAGCTAGATTGATATTCATTACACAGCAGATAGGGGAGCAGATCGAGTTTTTTAAGGCGACACCCAAGCTGCCAAAACTACACACTCTACATGCAGCTAGATTGATTGCCACTATACAGCAGACAGGCGATCGGACCAAGTTTTTATAAATGCCGAAACATAAACTTTCATAACCACATGTCCCACACGTAGTGAGACCCATCCCCGTTAAGTAGTAGACAGATGCGAAAAGCAAAGATATATGAGTGTATGAAATAAAAGCCAAGCTCTCCGAAAACCATGTACCCTAGGCACAGTATGTATGACAGTTTGGGGTTCGTGTTATACACTTATAAAAACTCGCTTCGCTAGCTTAATTGTTATATAATGGATATCAATCTAGCTGTGCGGGAGGTATGTGGTTTTAAAAGCTTGAATGTCGCCTTGAAAACTGGTTCCATTCATGTCCCTGCGTGGGATATGTGGTTTTGGGAGCTTGAGTTTCGGCTCAAAAACTCGATCCGCTTGCTATCTGCGGTGTAAGAGATATCGATCTAGTTGCGGGTGTGTTCCCTTTTTTGAACACTTATTTGGTGGATTTTTTCAATTTGACTTAGAAATGACTTTGAAATGACTTCTGGTTAATCTTGAGGTGTTAAACAAACCACGAATTCAGATTCAGCGCCCCTAAAAGTCTATATATTTTTTTTACAGATCTATTTAGTAGATTTTTCTCAATTTGACCTTGGAATGACCCTGAAATGACCTCTGACTGAACTTGGGGGATTAAACAAACCACAAATTCGAATTCAGTGCTCTCAAAAACGTACGTATCTACTTATTCGGATTTATTTAGTGAATTTTATTCCATTTAACTTTGAACGGACCTTGAACTGACGTGATAGAGGTTATCGGACATCAGATTTGGATACAGGGCATCCAATTACATAAAAATAAATTGGTCTGGTCAAATACGCATCCATTTTTTTTGTAAACCTGTGTAATCGTTTTTTGGTCTATATCTCGCAGTCATATTGGCTTAAATTTATTGTGAATTGAATAAATTAAGGTACACTTTTTTTGATTGGATGCGTTGCTTTGCTTTTTGTAGTTGATATCAACTGCTTTCCCTCTCAAGTTTCAACAATAATTTGCTACTTGATACCGCGGCCCAATATCATCTGATGGAAGCGCTTTTCGGCTCGCGAACATCCCCAAATTCTGTGAGCAAAAATCTAAATTTTAGCTATGAATGTATATTTTGAGGGACATTTTACATATTATAAGAGCGTGCAAAGCCTGAATCGTATGATTTGGTAACGCTAAGTTTTCTGTTATTATTTTCACTAAAAATTTTTGGGAAATTTTTATGAATTTCTAAGCTTTTTGTTCCCTCTCACTTAATTTCGCTACAAAGATTTGGTGTTTATCAATTCTCGTATTTAGAATCATAAAAATTGAACTCTTCATCTATCATTTTTCGTTAAGATAGTGATAATGTCACTTCCAGTGTAAGTATATTCACGAAGTTTTATATATAGAGAGGATAATACATTTCTTTCTATATTATTTGTTTCTGGTGTAAATTTTCCTTAAATGACAGACTAAATACATAGAAAGCTATATTCTTGTTAAAGTTGGTTTCATTCTCAAACAATAACTCTGAAGTTTGCGTATATTTTTCATATTATTTATTTATATAGCGCTTATTTAGTTATTAATATAACTTTATACCTATTAAACATATATATATATATATATATATATATATATATATATATATATATATATATATATATATATATATATAATATTTTAAAGTTCAGATTTAGTCATAGTAATCAGTAATATTCCATCACAATTTCTTCGGTATTTCTTTGACAGCTCCTTTCCATGTTCTTCTTTTACCTGCTTGCATTTTCCACCAGGTGGATTTAGCTTTGTCAAATTATTAATTATTCTATCCCTTACGTGGTCATCCTTCTTTTCCCAATAGGCTTTCAAATCAAAATAATTTTTGTTAGTCTGCTCTTATCTATCCTTTCCACGTGCCCTAACCATCTTTCCCTCTATACTTCTTCCCATCGCTACAATGGGGTTCCATTAAAAAAATTATCTAACCTTAATGTGACCTTCAATGTTAAGTTCAAGGTTAAATTAAAGGTAACCTTAACAGACATAAGTTAATTTTCAGAAACTTTTGTAGAAAAAGTTTTTCTCCATGACTCCTAGTTTCCCTATTATTAATTCATTCAAGGTTCGAGAATATTTGACCATCAAATGACCTCTAGATCTGATTACCACACCGTTGGATAGGAAATTTTATCCGTGATTCATTTACGCAATAAAAAATTGGGGTTTCTATTTTAAAAAAATCACCATTAGTGCAGATAAATGATTCCCTGTGTCTTTGCCAATTTTTATTTGAACCATTTTCTTAAATGGAATATTTTAAAAGATATTTGGATCCATAAATTAAGATGGCTTATCCTCTATACATATATATATATATATATATATATATATATATATATATATATATATATATACTAAAATAGATTAAGGACAAAAATAATTAAAAATGTTTAATAATATTCAATTAAACACTTTTTCTTCGCTACCTCTTAGGGTAAATGTCTAATGTGCCTAATGATTGATATATCGTTAAAGATTTATTATTTTACGTAGACAATCTAACGTTTAATATAATAACACTAATATGATAGAGTAATGTAACCCAACTTATATTAGCCTTTAAACCCTATTAGCATTTCTCCCATTACGAAATTATGCCCTCCAATCACGCAATCTCACTGCCTTTTATGGTTATGAATATATGTATTATAGGGCCTGAGGTCGGGTGATATATTGCCGACAGGGTCGGTGCTTAACCTGCCTAATGTCTGTTAGTCCTCTGACGACTCGACTGTGGCATTCTCGTCGTGATTGATAATGGAATTTAAGGTAAGTTGGTTAATAAATCAAAACAATGTTGAAATGACGATGTGATTTGCAAATGCTTGTATCCCACAATGAGGTACAGTTACGGCCAGTAAAATTCAGGCGGTAACATGACCTTTGGTGAATTTTTTATGAAATTAAGCAACGTAAATATCTAGTTTAGGAGCAAATGGTCCATGAAATGTAACAAACTTTATACACAACAGTTTCTTTTATTTCTAGTCTAGCAAAAATGAAAAATTTCCTTCATTTTTTGAGATACGATAATTTCAAAGTGTTATATTTAGAATGTTATCCTTAATATCCCTTCATAACTATTTATTTGTTGACATATCACTTATTAGAGCGTCATAAATAACATTTTCTAAAGTGAGTTAACCTTGTAATAAAGTTGTCATAAAGATGCTCGTTTTAACTGCAGAACCGTGTTAATGTAAGTTTAACAGCCAATCAATAGATGACAGTTGTGATGTTTCAGTGCTCGTTACATTAAACACTGGAGTTGTTGACAGATTTGGCACATTTTATTTGAGCTTCAGCTGTTGCAAATTGATAAATTACTGTAAGTTTGTTTGTTGTCTATTAATTTTAAATGAGACGCTATTGTACTAAAATGCATTCTGACATCCAAAATTTAACTATAATAGGTAGATTTATAACGTTCTCGTTAACATTTCTTTTAAAAATAATATTTTATGCTTACAAACTTATTCAATATTGGGCTCATAAATACGTTTTAGATTGAAATGGAAATTTATTAATATACTAAATTAACAATTGACTCATTTTTTTAATGTTTAATTAATTTATTTTTTCTTACTAGAATGATTAATAAATATTTTTTTTACTACTTATATTTTCCTCTTTTAATTTCAAAAAAAAAATAGTGACAATTGCAGTTTTTTCCTGTTTCTCTAACAGGGGGCTAAAATTTCAGACATGTCAGAAAAGATCCTGTCGTCTGGTAACCCTATCCTTCGCAAACTTTATATAAACCTATTATAAACAATTCAAAAGTAAAAATTAACATTGATGGAAATTTAATAACAGAAATCCAGTTAGTATAATTTGTAATGTATTCTTCTAAAAACTACAAACCATTGTAGTTATTAAAACGATTGTTAAAATCACTTTGTGATATTGAAATTCTCGTCTTTGAACTCCTTGGCAATTCTTTACCAGGTAGAAGTGGTAAACTTTGGAAATAAAACTTCTTTTAAAGAGTCCCAGATTACCGCACAAGTAACCTGAATAATTTCAGAAACACTTTACCGACTCGGAATTCGCACTGTTGCTTTCTCATACTGATTTTATCAGCTAAATATAACAATGTTATTTCCAACCTAGTAATAAGGGTATAGCTGTACACATTTCCATATCGTGTTTCCTAATTATTGGCCCAACAACAGCAAAGAGCTCTTCAAATTCACCAATAGTAACAGGAAAATATTTAAAAATCAGGATCATTTTCTCACAATTCTTGAATTAAATTATCAGTATGTGCAAGCCTTTCTCCAATGTCTTCCTCAAATACATACCGGACCCAGTAGTGACGACTTTCCTGTTTTTTTAAGTATATATTAATATTCTCCTTACATTTTGTAACTTTTTTTTCTAGATTAAAATACTGCCGCAATTAATGTTTTATTTTGCTTCATTCTTATTTTTAGATCAAATATAAATAAAAATCCTGATAAAAGTTAGGTTAAAACAAGACCTTACGGCCGCGTAACGAAATGTCCCGTGTGGACGATATATTTTTTAACACAAAAGCACGTAATACGCTTACGCTCAAATTTTTTTTGTCGTGTGGACTCACCCTTAGATTAGAAATTGATTGTGTCTAGAGAATGTAGTAGTGTAAGTTTTATTGTAATTTATTTTGCGGGCAAACTTTTTCAGATGTATCATTTAATAATCGAAGTATTTCCTCTTCAGAACCTAAAGTAGATAAAGAGACAATAATTGTTGGGTATTTGTAATTTTGCCCAAGCGCTAACTTAAAAATATTTATTGGAACTCTCATTGATTTTAGAAGTTAGTTTATTGAAAAAAAACTCCCATGCATTACTCAGTTTATTTAAGTTCTTTCATCAATATTGCTACAAGTATTGATATATTTTGTGAAGATTCTGATGACCCAGTTGTTGATATAGAATATATATCAACTTAACAAGGTAATTCTGATGATTTTATTTTTAGTGTTATGGAAAGAACTTTTAACCATAATTCAACGTTTTTTTCAATTTCCGAGTTATTTGAATATTTGAGTTTGTTTGAAAGTTTGAGTTTGTTCAAAAATTCGAAAAGCTGAATATTCAACTCGAACTCGGCGACAAAACTCGAATCGACTCAAATTTGAACTCTCGCATACCTCTACTAAACGAATAGAAAAGGACTTAGAAAAATGACGAAAAAATTATTTGAAAAGAATCTCAAAATTTTGTTAGGAGTAAGAACTGAATTTAATATTTAATTTTTTACTCCGAAAAAATCTTTGACTTATGTATTATTCACAAAAACGCATAAAGAATCAAAAAAGAAAATTTGGAAACGTTCTTGAGTGATTATGAATTATTACCAACTGAAAAAAAGACGACTAAGAAAATAGGACGGATGATACTTTTATTGCTGTATACGATATGCAGGTTGCAATGTAGGTCCAAAAGATTAGTAAATGTTTTAATTATAAGTCAAAATTTAATGCCATAAATTTTACTCCTTCCGATTTAATATGCAACACATCCGATTGCTTCGTTTAGAATGAAAGCACTGACTAGAGAACAGCTAATAAATTTGACACTTTTATTATCAATCAATTTTCTGAAAACAATCACTGGATACAATGGAAAGAACTTATTTTTTTATCCTGATAATTGTACTGGACAGCTAGAAAAACGTCAGAAAATTTGGCAAAGGGTAGTACTCAAAAAGTGGGAGAATTTGCTTACTCGTTAGGCGCCCTAAAAAGTGGAGTATTATATATATATATATATATATAATACCTATTTTTCTGTGATCAGAATCTCCAAAAGAACTGAAGTATCATTCCATGGACACGACGTATGCTTTCTAGATGTTTTTCATATCAAACAAATATAAGTTAATATTGGCCCCATTAATATGCGTCTGGTTAAAATTTTAGATGCCAAAATTATTATTTTTATTAAAATAGATAAAGCGTTTACTGATTCATATTGGTATTCAGATTTGAGAAAAAACAAAAGAAATATGAAAATGTGATTTCACTTACTTTTGCATATGTTACATGAACTTCTACATGATAAGAAAAAAATTTGATATACTTGAATTATGTAACAAAAACTTAGTAGCTAAATATTTTCACAACTTTTATATTTCCCTTCAGAAAAATTTTAAATGTTAGTATGTTATTCTGTTAAATATTTTCTCGAGGTGTTTTTAATAATAATTATGTTTTGGTTTGTCTATTAACCAAATACATAAAAATATGCATTTTAAAATATTCTCAAAGTAAAAGAAATTTTTATTTTAACAACAACGCCATATTTTTACATATAATATTGTTTTTTTTTTTTAATTCTTGCAGCAAAAGTGTCATAAGTATAACAATGGGTCGTTCAAATGTATTCATTTCAGCACACACTTACTCTTTTTTCCATTTTTACAACTGACTGTATTGAATACACTTTTCTTTAAAATATTCCTAAATATGAACTTTTAATATATCAAGCTGACATTGCTACTCTGCATTAAAAATTAAAATCGCTTCTCCCGAGAAATCGTGAATTTTGGAATTTTATATTCTTGTTGCAAATGGGCGATTTGTAATATAAATGATAAAAATATAATATGCAACAAAACTGATTAATTAGAACTTTCACAACAACAAGATCGGATCTCTTTGCGATGGACCTTAAGTCTTAAAGTTTTTTAGTGGATTCAACTACAAGTGACTTACAAAAAGATGTCAGTTTAAAACACCGTTATTATATAATTATTCCTTAATCCAATCAAAAATAAATCTGGTTAACTAAAAGATAACTATATTTGATTCCGATCATATCCAAGAATCGAATATTCTTTTTTAGTAAGACATTTGTTTGCACCCTAAATAATTACTTTGATTTATAATATTTGCTACAATTTAAAGAAATAGAAGATATTTGTAACTATCTAGGATAAATTCAAAATATTCTTTGTCGAAATCTTAATATTTTTGATACATTTCTATTTATCTACCTATTATCAATGCTTTTCACTCTTTAAATATTTGTCAGCCTAGCTCAGTATGTTGAAATGTTATTTATAATTTCAAAGCTAGTAAAAAGTTTTATTAATAATTTCAGCATAATATATTTTCTATTTTTTCGGTTTACCTTTCCGTCTTTAAAGGTTTACGTATCCATGCACGTGCTAACTTCTCGGTAAATTCGTTTGCCTATCCATAAATGTATCTAGTTTTTCATCGATTTATGTTGTATTCCAGTTCTTGCTATCTATTGAAATAGGTGCTTCTAACCGCTTGTCGTACTTGTTTGCTGCCTAATATTTTAATTTACGTATCTTGTACCATCTTTGCCATGGTTTTCCCATTATTTCACCAACCAGTCTTCGAACTATCAAAATTTATTTTTATTTGCACTAAATAGTCGTTTTAAAACTACAATTTAATTGTTGTTTTTGACGGTGACCCTAACAAAAAGTTTATCATATTACAGAATATTGTGCATTTTATTCAATACTGGAGAATAATACCAAAATATATTATAACAAATATAAATGAGCTATAGTTAAATATCAAATTAGTTTGATAAAACGACTCAATTTTTGTGATTCATACAGTAAGAAATCAATTACTCAAAAATTTACATTTTCTTTGAAAAGTAGATTGAACTCTGACTCATTTATGCATGTTACAACATATTCTACCATAATACTCCAGAATTTAGTAAAGTTTATTTTATGTTGTAATTTGAAAAACTATATTATTAAAAAAAGATTGTCTGAAGTTTGTAAGTCAAAGGTTATAAAGATGCGAAAAATAAATTTCAAAATAAGAGTAGAAATATGTAGTCTATTCAGTAATTATATCCATCAGAACTTTTTTGTTCGATAATATAATTTTAAAATTGTTCTAAATATATATTTCAAGAGTTTTAATGTGACGTGATCTCGGATCAAAAAATAAGTAAAACTAATAAAAAATAAAATATTTACTTAAGTACTATATATGCAAATATACGTTTTGTTGCTCTATAGTCTTCAGTATATATATATATATATATATATATATATATATATATATATATATATATATATATATATATATATATATAGGGAAATATTATGAAGGTAGTTTTACTCTGATAGAGCCGATCTATTAGTTCAAATATAATTGTATTCAGGGATGTACAATTTCGGGGAAGTTTGTGCGTAATTGCACCATAAATCAGAACTTTCTTTAGTGAAAAAGAATAATTTACGTGTAAAAGATAAACTCTGCATTCAGTAGGATATTCATTAAAATTGTTAAACTTAAAATTTTGTCATCTTATAAGACGCATAGCCATCATGGCCAGTAATTTAAATTATTGTGCAGTGCAAAAGAAGAAAATTTTAGGGGATACAGGTCCGAATATCTGAGAGTCCCCATAGATAGGTCCACAAACCAGAGTATGTTTAATTTATCTAGAGGGGCCGCTCTGGCTCTACATGTTCATCGGATATAAGAGTTGAAAAATTGCCATAGCAGCAAAGTTATCAAAACGAAAATTGGAAAATACACTATTGTAGAGAGTGGTTTCCCGGGAATGTTGCTCTTGGTTCAATACGGATCTACTGACAATACAGTTATCCAGACGCATATGGAGAGAAAACCAGAGTGGTATTTGCAGGAAATAAACTGCTTGAATATATTCTTATCTTTAACTGCCTGAAAGGAGAATAAATGTAGGCAACTAGTTAAACACGACAATAAATATATTTATTTATTTTTTACTAAAATCTATTTGAAAAGTATTTAAATTTCGCACTACTCCGGTGGATGTATATATGTCATTGGAGTGTCGATATTTTTCAGTCTGACAATGAAAAAGTCGGCAGGTTTAATATCCTGCAGACATGTCTCGGAATTTATATTTTATATAGACAGTTGCTTCCTGCGAATGTTGCCCTTGGTTCGATACAGCTCAGTTGATGAGACTATTAGGTGGTCGAAATGCGTATGGAGAGAGAATTAGAGTTGTGGTTGTAGTAAATAAATGGTTTGTATACGTATATTTCTTAACTGTCTGAAAAAATAATAAACATAGGCAACTAGAATGATAGCAGTCATTAAGCGTAATCCGCGTGCCAAATATTAATTTGACAAGTCAGAAACTAACCAAAAGATATTAAGAATAAAAAAAAAGTAACTTTGACAGGCTGTAATTCGAGAAGTTTTGGGTTTTCAACTTACAAGCTTTATTTTACCATATAAATTCACCCAGCAAGTATCCTGATCCATGATACGAACAGCCTGTATGATGTTCACAGGAAGGTTTGAAAACCAATTAGTTAGTACCGTACTTGGCCTTATTATAAAACTTGTCAATCTAGGCATACCTTTTTAATATCTACAATTACTAAAATAATATTTTTGTATTTTAAATATGATACTTTTTACAAGGTTGTTAAAAGTGTGTTGAATTATGTATTCAATATATCTACTTAAAGGAATATTAGTGCTAAAGATGTTATTATAAATTATGAACAGGCGTTATGTTTACGCTCTCGGGACTGACGCGACCCGCTGGTCGTAATAAGCTGAAGGTTAGTCATATGTTAATTAAGCGAAGATGAGAAATTATATTAAGTTTATAGCACATAATTTATTTATAAGTATAGCCTAAGGGACATAGGGACATGACTTTGTTAAATCTAAATATAATAGACGTTACGATAGAATAAATAAATAAGTGGCATCGCCTCGAAAATTACGATCTGCATCTGTATTAGCCAAATTAATAACTGCAATTTCAAAGTTGCAGTATCTTACGCTATTTACAGATTACGCAATATAAATTTTTAAAGATATTGGAAAAACTGAAATTGAAGACAGATCCAAAAACTGTATGATCTTATATTCTTAAAATCAGAAAATTAGAATCCATACGATAAGTCCATAACGGTCCTTAGTCTTCATAAAAGATCCGCATAGAATTCTAAGCTCATGGCCAAGTATTTGGGGAACAAGCAAGAGATATTATTGTTGAATATATGCCAAAAAGTACATCAGTTGCAACCATTGAATACAATAATACATTTATAAATAATGTATGTACGTGGATTATAAGAAGACCTTCGACTCAGTGCCACATGAGTGGCTCACAACTATATTAAGAATGTATAGGGTCGATTATCATTTTGTTTCCTTTTTAGAACGCATAGAACTAGAATCCAATTGCAAGTGCCATCCAGCGACACCATCTAAACTAACACTATTCCAATACGAAGGGGAATATTTCAGGGCGATTCACTTAGCCCATTGTGGTTTTGCCTTGCAATGAACCCACTATCACGCCGATACGGCTTTAGTATTAGAAATAACAACGAAGAGGTAGTAAGAGTGAATCATCTTCTATACATGGATGATCTTAAATTGATGTCTGCCATTAAAAACCAGCTGTAACAAATGTCTAAAATTGTAGAGGAGTTCTCCGGGGATATCGAAATGCAATTTGATCTTGACAAGTGCCGTATTTTGAACATCGTTAAAGGTAGCAGAAGCATTTGAAATGCAGAACGGTGAAACTACATCTGCAATGGAAGCAGAGCAAACATACAAATACCTAGGTATGAAACAGGCGCACTATGAAAGCGGAATTGACAAACGAATTTCTTAGGAGGGTAAGGCGGGTATTACGAACTAACCTAAATAGTAGAAATTTGTTTAAGGCACTCAACACGTACGTTTACTCTGCACTTAGCTACTCTTTTGGAATTGTAAAATGGAGCAGGATGAACATTCAAAATCTGCAAAGAAAAATAAGAACACTCCTAAAAAAAGCACAAAAATGTCACCTTCGTAGTGCTATTGAACGTACAATGCTTTCAAGATATCAAGGAGGAAAAGGATAGGTGGATATTGATAATCAGCTCGACAAGCAAATGATAAACTTACGTTCATATTTCCACAGGTTCGCGGACTCTTTCACTTTGCATCGAGCAACATGCGAGGCAGACGATTCAACGCTGCTGCAAATAAGGGAACAAGATATTGCTTTTCTACACCAAACACCAAGAGAAGTTCCAAACCTGACTACAGAAACCACTTCGTGAACGGCATCGAAATGATGTCAATCAGAACTATGTCGATAACTCAGCGTCTAACTACTGGTTGCTTTCAGGAGAGATGTTTCCTAGCTATCCAAAGTCAGATTATTCCGACAAGGAACTATCGGAAGTTCATCATCAGAGATCTCTCAATAGAAAATGCCCAATGTAGATATTGTTGTCGAACATCACAAACAATCCAGCACATAACTGGAGGATGCCAAGCGTTTGCCGTTACCGAGTATAAGGAAAGACATCCTCTAAGATACTCCACCAAGAGTTAGTAGATAAGTTAAACCTATTGCAGGTAGGAAAAGTGCCTTATTACAAATACAATCCGGAGCCTATTCTTGAGAACACAGCGGACCACGTCACCTAGAACCCGATAATATGGAAAAGGTTAGAGCTTCATACTTTTGGTATTTTTGTATACCTGGTATGGGTCAATGTTCCCTGTAGGGAGTGCGAATCTATTTGGCTTGAAATTATTTATATATACTATAAATCAAAAACATCTTTGTTTGTCAAGAATGTCCGTCTTCTTCACGACTATGTCCGAGTTTTCAAAGAAGTTGAAGGTTTATCCATCCTCCCCGAGTGTAACCTTTTAAGCCAGACTACCAGCTATATTAAAGGGAATACTGAGGTATATGTTCGGAGCGAAACGTAGTGGCTTATGTCGTTTCTTGTTTGTGAATCATAAGATTTTGACCCTATCTTTCTTTTTTATAATGGAAAAAATTTGAAGTCATTATTCATTCCCTATCTATATGAAATACTCGCTTAACCTATAATATAGTTCTGCCAAGGAGTTATGTGATTTTAAACCCTTTCCGTTGCGCATCAGGCAGATATATAGTGAGCGCCTGTTCAAGAAGGGGGTAAAATATTCACTTATAGAACGTCCTTTATACACAGTGGATGAGTTTTTTGATAATATCAGAGTTAAAAGAGAATCAAGGATGTAAATATTTAACGTGGCTCTTTATTTTTTTGACAAATATGTTTTTTCCTATTTACGCGTTTTATATAAGTTATAGTTTTAATTTTTTTTATTAAATTTTTTCTATTGTTTCCGAATATTTACCTTTAATTAATTTTTGTCCGTAGCTTCGTCAGTAAAAAGCAATTTTTTAGACAATAAGGCTCTGTTTAAGTTTGAATTTGAATTTGAAATCAGGCAATGGTCTTCCGGATTCTTTACTTTAAGTTCTTTCTTTCAACACAGCACATTCAAATAGATTCTTAAAGAACAAATTTTGCTCGTAGCCATAGCAGTAAACAAAACGACTTTCAGTTACAGAATAAAAACACACATCGACGTACAAAAATAAATATTATGTTAAGTCCTCGGTAAATATTCAATAAAACACTACAACTAATATTTTTTTTACCAACAGCCAAGTGCAAACAAAACAAACACGCACGCCATATTAAAAAAAATAATGTCACCTGTCCGGTAACAAGTGTTGCCATTAATCGATTTATTTAATTGTATTTCAGTTATTTAGCTCCTGGTATAAATGCCTTATCGCTTTAAATGTTGCAGCATACGTAAAATATTAAAACATAAATCCGTTTTTCTAGTTTGAATATAAGCCGTATTAGATCTTCGCCTTTTCAATGTGCCCTATCAATAAATGGCACAATCCTATATTGCGCTGTTGAAAACTCGTACGAGTTAAGCTCTTGCTTTGTTGCTAGATGTTCAAACAGTTAATATGAAAAATGAAAAATTATTCAAAAAAATTCAAGTAAAAATTAAATTTTGCCATGGCGCTGTGGTACAACCCTACAATCCAGCATTAAGTGATGTTAAGAAATAAAATTATCAAAAAAATCTTTTATTTCGTTGTAAAAGAGACCATTTTGTAATGCCCTTTGTACAAAATTCAATATCGGTTATGTAAAAATAGGGAAAAGTGTTATATATTGATAGTAAAATTATTGAAATCGTATAAACTATACAGTTAAAATCAAGGTTTAGTAAAAAAAAATAATGACAGGAAAGTTTTTTTCATCATTACAATTGAGCACAATAATAATTGAGCCAAGGAAGGGAAATTCTGACTCAAATTAATTGACACAAAAAGTATGAAAGTGTTAAATAATTTAGTGTTAGAAAGTTAAAAAAATTATCGTTATATTAAGGCTTTTGAAATTTACAGAGTTTTATTTTCAAAATACCATTTAAATAAATATGAAAATAATTGATACTTAGGAATTTTATATATTTTTCAACAGTATCGAACAATTTAACAAAGAAGCTTATTTTAGGGTTTTCTTCTTAAAATATTTAATATAAAATAAGGAAATTTAATAATAATATCGTTCCAGACAAAAAAAGAACGAAAAGTTTAAAATATTAGGGAAATTAACAATAGATTTAGCGTTATCAGCTTAAATGTTTAAGCAAAATTCGATTTTGTTACCAAGGAGTGTAATTTAAACCCGAAAATTCCCAAAAGAAAAATATAGATAGCAGTTTTTTTTAAGTTTGTAATAAATTATGTTAAGTTTGATAAATTGGGCATAAAAACATAATGTAGGATGTTTTCATTATATACAGCGGTTAACACTTAAAAAAATTCAAGTTGCCTTTGCGTCTGTCTTTATCGATGGTTAATATTTTAATTTTACTGGATGATATATTTAAAACTAATGACCTGAGCCAATATCTTCAGAGCCTTATATCTTGTGCTGATTGAAAATTTATGTGATGCAGCTACTCTAATTATGAAAATAGTGAAGATAGAAAATTACTGGCAAACTATTTCTCGGAAATTTTATTTCTTATATTAGCAAGTTATTTATTTTTTCATACAAACGTTTCCTAAATGTCAATTAATAATTCTCTGATCAAGATGGTCACCAAACACAATTCATAAGGTATTTATTAAGCACTAGACTGAACTGGTTGAATATTCTTTATGACCCTGATATTTTTCAGGGACTTAGCAACTTAGCTCTAGATCTTGCTTACATTTTGTACCACTGAGAATCTTGTCATAACGAACTGTTATTCCTTTACCCACAATTTTAATATGCCATTCCTACGTCCAACACAACGTGTCTAGACTTCTCGCCAGCGTGATACCTAATAGCTAAAATTTCTTGTATGTTCGTTACTAATGCGCAAAAGCTCTTAGTCTACAGTAGTCCTCTATTTAAAAAACCAAGATGAAGATGAAATATGTAATTTAAGACATTTAACATAAATTTTGTAGTATTACTAAAACTATCAAGACGTAACATTGACTTACGGGCCGTCGGCATGAGCATTGTCTAATGTGCAACACGAAGAAGTTGTGCTATCAATTTTGCACATCACTTGGTGCTGAAAATGGTCAGTTTATATTTATGCAGATTTTACATTCGATTATTTTAATTTGTCTTCATGCATTTTTCGGCAATCAACTGTAAACCCATAATACTGAGAAACTTCAGATTTCAGATGTTAGCCTCAATATTAAAATCTGTCTTATGATATACCAAATTTGCAACCTGGAATCTATTTTTGATGTGTTGCTTAGTTTCATCAGTTAAGCAAATAATTTTTTTTTCGTATGTTAGATTTTTGTAAATTTTTGGTATTAACACTTTTTTAGCGGCCACATTGGTTTCGCCATTTTAAAACTTTAAAAATTAATAGGAAATTCGTTGCCAGCGACCCCAATAACACTTTAATGCATATCCAACTTATATTTTTATAACACAAAATAATTTTTACACATCCTGGATTGGCCATTCTGAAATTTAAAAAAATCTAATGGGAAATTCACAAACCAGCGATCCAAATAAACTTTTATTTCATACCAAACTCAGACTTTAGTGTCAAAAAATGACTTTTACTTTTTTCAGCGACCATCTTCGATTCGCCATTTTGAAATTTTAATAGTAGGCGATCTCAAAAATGTTTGAGAAGTGAATTGAAAGACTTAAAGTTATGTTTTTATAACAATTGGAATAAAAATAAGACAGTAAATTGAGCAGTTACTTTCTTGTGGGGGCCATTGTTACTTCTTCATTTTGAAAATACCAATATCCAATATGGGATTAAAAAGTAAAAGAGCTAACGAAAATTGTAAGCCGAATAAAGTTTATTTGTATTAAAAAATATATTGTGTAGGGGGAGGGTGGCTGATTTGACAGAGAATTCTCATATATATTAACATAAATAATTAGATTTAAAAATAGATTGAAATTTATGCTATTATGCATTTTCCCGTGTCTGCAGTTCCGTATAATTGTAATAATGACTTCATATTTAATATTTTAGTATATATTTCAAAATAAATAAATTCACTATTTGAAATACTAAATTATATTAATAACGTTTAAATTAAACCATAACATTAAATTAGCCACGTAAATAGTTGTAAATTATAAAACAAAATCACTTTATTAAAATAGTTGCCTATAATTTATTTAGTCATTGTAGCTGACTAATTTCATGTATTACAGAATGCAATTTATCCGAATTCATTACATTGAATATGTTCAATAAATAATTATTAAAATTTTCAAATTAGTTTAGATTTATGGCGACTTTTTAAATTAATTCATTCCAGAACGTCCTTATGTCCTAAATTTTAACACTGAACGAACGCGAACTTATATAGCTGCCCAATATAGTACATATCATATTTTCTGGTATTATGATTTTCATTATTTTTGCAGTTTCATATTATTTTTGAGACCAGTAAAGAATGGATAGCTTTTTCATATGAATTTGCCTCTATTTTACTTGTTGGATACGCCTTCCGAGGGTTGTTGTAGTGGAGTTTTAGTAAACCTTCCATTCTGTGATTTGCCGGTAGGTGTCGATACCTGTCGACCTCCAAGATATTGTCACGCCCAGTTTTGAGATGTGACTAAGGACGTAGCATTTAGGAATTTGGTCTTCAGAGATTACACTCTAACTAAACTCTTTAACTTCGGATTATATATAAAAAATAGTTTATTCAAAAATAAGCGACATTGAACATTTTGGACTGTACATCATTATGACAAAATTTTTAACTTACATTAAGATTATCTTCATTTTGGAACTCTTCACGGGGGTCGTCACTAGAGTTCTCCATTTGTCGACCTACTCTGAACTGGGACACGCTTGGAATTTTTGCTTCACTAACCTTCATGTCCGTCATTTTTATCCTGTTTTGTTTTTTTCATCAAGTCAACGAATTGCCTTCTTACAACTTCGGTTCATCATGACCCGGAAAGCGACCTTGCCGACATGGTGAATTTGCACGATCGACGGCCAGTAAATAAACATAATATTTCATAATTAAAAGGTTATAAAATTATAAAAGGTAACGCCATTGTTATTGTTTAAATTTAAAATAAAAGATTAGTAAAATTGGAAAATGCCAATATATGAAATATTATGTTTTTCCCAATGTGATACATCCCCCGGTCTTAAAGAGCTGGACCACAGCGATGAATAGAAAAAAAGTAGAAATTGTAAAAAAATATGGCTTAAAATTGAATAGAAACAAAAAATTCTACTTTTTTTCCTATTTCATGACTCTCTGTTTACTAAACTAGGAAAAAAAGAACTTAATTAAACAAAAAAAGTCTTTTAAATTTTTTTTAAGTCTTCGCACCACTGCACTAAATCACTTTTTAAGAGTTTGTCTGAAGGATGCTGTCGTATCGCCTTGTCCGGTGAGTCCAAAGAGTGGATACCATTTACGCTGATGTTGTAATACTTCTTACTCCTACCGTTGGTCGGAACCCTCTGACGTCACACATCGTTTGTCCAGCTGAGGTCGGCATCGCATCGAATGACTCTTGACGTGCATAAACCCCTACGTTGACCGCCCATACCTACAATGCACTCCATTCTCTGCCAAATTCCAGTAGTTAAGAGAGTGAGATTACATGTAACATGTTACTCCTGTCTTAACTTTTCTTGTTCTGATGACTTCTGGTCTGGTAGTAGAAGACACTGTAGCTATAAGAGATGAGTGTAGGCATAGATGAAGTCGCAACGGGGTCTGCTAACTGCGCTGGTATAGAGCTGCGTGCGTCATTAGAACTCGTGAACCATTTATTGGACTCGATATGCCTCCAGTTTGCTTGAAACGTGCAGACAGTGATGGTGAGATTACATATCATCATATAACGAAATATAAATTTGGTTTAAGAAATGGTTCATTAAAATTAATTATTTATAAAATCTACACATGTGACCTTACCTTTACTTAGGGAAACATGTCCACCCGTAAAGCTCAATATTTGGCACTTCCCACAGGTAGATAATGCTAAATACTGATATAGAAAAAACATATTGTCATCAAACGCAAACAGTTTAACTCAAGCTAAGCCAAATGCACTAGCCTATTTCCATGCAATTGGTATCCAACTTTTATTTAAACAGGAATTGTAGGATTTAAATGTTTTTTCCATCAAGTACATCCCATCAAATCTTCAAAAATATTCCTATCGAATTATGTGTAAAATTAATTTTTATTTTTTTTTAATATAAAGTCTGATATATAAAGATCTGTCGAAAAGGATATTTTTATATAAATTACTATGCGTATCCAGTATCCAATATATTTTGGTGTTACCGATACAGCTGAATTTAAATTACATTGGTTGAGAGATTGTCGATAGAAACTGCTTACTCAACATTTATTTCTTGAATAGATAGATCTAAACTTTCGGTAAATAGTTTTGCAAAAGAGGAAAACGGAACAGAACATATTATGTATTTTAATTAAAGATTTCTACGTTTTCCATGATTTTACATACATAAAAGATAATTTTATTTAAAAATATAAAACAGGTCTCCTAAATATTTTAGCGAAGTTACGTTATGATAGGAATTTATATACTTAATATATATAAATTTTAAGTTTTCATGCAAAGCGAGATTCTATAGCACACACCTAGAAGAACCAATTTTGGCCTCTATACCAATACACTTTAAAACGTGCTCTTCATCAACTGGCATGAAAATAATTAAAACAAACGATATTTACTACATTTGAGAAAATTTAAAAAGCTCTCAGTATTTTCTTTAAGGCTAGCTCTGTTACAAGAGAAAGCTACCTTTAATTCACGTGTAAATCAAAGGCAGTTGAGTCTTTGTAACTGCAACGATAACTTGAAAGGAATAGAGCACATTAAAAGTGACCTGACAGTCAGGTATTCCAAGTAAATCTGGTTGATATGATTCTGGAAAAACGCAGAAACAGGAGAAGATTGAAAATGGATGAGGAATGTAAACTAGTATTGAACATGCTCTATTTTAGAGGTATTTCGAACAAAGTTATAAGAATAGGATAACGATAACACATTAACGTTCTTTTCAATTTAAATAATTGTCTGAAGAGTCAGCTCACTAGGGTCAACCTCCCAAAACTCAAATGGACTTGAAGAACTATGTGTGTCAGATATCATATGAATGTGACAACTTCTACGTTGGCGAAACAATGAGACTCTTTGAAGTAAGAATCAAAGAGCGTTAGAAGAAAATATCTTGTGGAGAAACAGAGAAATCTGGTACCACAAACCACTATCTGGGCTCATGAGCATCACCTAAAATGATCTGAAACGAAAATCCTACACTGAGAACAACGCCAGAGAAAACGGAAATTCAAAGAAGCCCCGGTTATACATCAGAACCCTAGTTGCTTTAGTAAACGATATCTAGAAATAACAAAAGTGTAGAAATCCTTTCTTAGTAATTGTAAATTAAAATAAAATGCAGCATAAATGGGCCCTCATCTCAGTCACATTCCGCTGCAATTACTTTTAATATAAATACTTGTCGTAACTGAACTAGGTGTAAGTTACAATAGATCTGTAAGTCGTATTCTAAGGCCACATACGGTTAACCTAATAGTTTCTGAGACTGTTTAAAATGGTTACACATCTGAATTATCAATAGTGAAAAGTTTCGAATATCTATTAAAACCCTAAATAAATTTAGACATTTCAGAACGGAGCATAAAAAACTAATGAATATCATTTCTCTCCTCACCGAATTGCCCCGCTGAGACAATCATTGATATAGTTTAATAATAGTATGTGTATTTATATATTATAAAAAAAAGTATAATTTTTTTTTTAGTTTTACCTGTTATGCATAGTTTAGCAAAGTTGAGTCAAGCCGTATAAAAAATATAAAATATTTGATTGTATCATTTTCATTTCTAGATTTGGAACGAAAATTTAAAAAAAAAGAAAGGACAAATTAGAAAATAAATGTTTAATATAACTCACAAAATACTATCCGTACTAAAGGTATGAGAATCTCTAGTGTATTCGAAATTGGTATTGGTACTTGGGATCTCTGAAACTGTGTCAGATTCCAAGACAGTTGGGATTTTTTTAGAGAATCACGCAAGTAATTTAATATCACATACAGATTGATTATAACTGTTTTTAAATATTTTGAAAATACTCTAAAATTGTATTTTAAAATTCCATTATATTTTTTTATACAGTTCGTTAACATATTGAATTCTATTCTGCTTAATATATATTTGTATATTTTGCATATGCTGTTCGAAGAATAATTCATTTTCAGAGGGATTAAATTCATAAGTCTTATTTTTACATGATCTTATAAATCAACATACAACGGGTAAAATTAGGAGACCTGGCAGGTCAGGTATAGGGTCTCTATTAGAAATAATCCTTTCATCACAAGTACCTGATAAAATATTTGCACTTCCCTAGATAATGGGTAGGATAGCACAACAATTTGGCGACACTGTTAATTTGAACAACTTCCCTAATTGTAGGACGTATTGGGGTTTACAGCATTGCAAGATATGTTTGTCCAGTTCATTTTTGTTTATAAATAAAGGGTACGGTTAATCAATTTGTTAGAGAAATAACCTAAAAATTTCACACCATACATTAAAGCCAAACCGAAATTGCTTTTCCGTTATTTTCATAATTAACGGTTTTCTATAGCCCACTAATGTTTATTAAATACATCATAATCTGTAAAAGTCGTTTTATCGGTCCATAAAGCGTTTTTGGCAAAATTTTTTATTTAGAACAAATATTCTGATACTAATTGCAAAAGTGCAATTTTCCTTCAAAATCATCATCTTGGAGTCTTTGTATAATGGTGAGTTTATATGGAGGATATAGGAATCTTGTTGAAACGTTGTAAGAAAAAAAAAATTAAAATACGTAGGGATGGTTGTAAGAATGAAAGAAAATATATTGTTGTCAATTAATAAGTTTAAGTCTTGTTAGATAAATAAAGACTTTTTGATGTCCGACTTGAGTCTACTTTATTCTTTTTTATTTAATCAAGTGACTCTGTGATAGTCTCTACCTTTTAGGGCTCATCCGGCTAGCTCCCAAGGGAACGGAGAGGGGTCTAGGTAAAATGCGCCACCTGTTTTGGTGCCCTAAAGGTTAAGGCAGAGACCGATCTAAAAACAAAATAGGAAATCTAAGAACTCCAAGAAAACACCCAAAAAAATTTCAAAAACAAGTACCTATATTTTTACGTGTTACGGTGTAAATGTAACCACCGAGAGTGGCCCAGCGCTTCTCTGTTCGAAGGAATAAACCTGGGACAATCAGCTGGTTCTTGACAATTCAAAACTAAATAATTAGTTTAATAAAATGAGTAATTTTAGTTTAATCAGTGGTTTGGCTATAGTACTAACTATACAAAAGCGATTTAATATAACTGACAACTATGTATATATATATATATATATATATATATATATATATATATATATATATATATATATATATATATATATATATATATATATAAAATGATATTATTAAGTACACTCTACCCGCGTAAATAGGCCTCTTTACCTGAGTTAACAAATGTGCCCTTTACATATGTGATAGATATCAACTGCATACGGTTGCAAGATTTGAATAATTGTATCATATGAGGAAACACAATAAATCTTACTAAGGTAAGTACACTGATTATTCATTAATTTTAGATCCAAAAAGAAAAGAAACATACAACGGCTTTAAATTTTACAGGCAATGCCGAAGGCATTAAAGTCTATGATTCCCTGAAAACGACACAGACACATAAAACCTGATTAACGGCGGCTTCTTGATGTCCTGATGTTGAGGCTCTGGATCACTCGGTATGGTGGTATGTGCAGCATGCAAGGCAGGTGCCGTAGAGATATCCGCAAGAAGGCCCGAGTGGTCTGGTATGTACAGTAGCCAAGGCAGGTACCGTAGAGAAGTCAGCAAGAGGGCAACGAAAGGGAAAAGAAAAAAAGGGGAAAAAAGGGCCAGTGATGTTAGGTGGCCTTTTTGTGGTGGAAAAGAAAAAAATAGAAAAATTTGATATCGGGTTTGTCTCCCGAACTGACCAAACCAAATCAGCACACAGCTTTTAAAAGTACACAAAGTAACCTTTTACTATAAATTTGGTCAAGGACCCGAATTTTTCACATCTAGCAATAATGCCAAGTGATCTTTCCGGTGCAACTCTGCAAGGAAAATGTTCTTATCACTCTCAGATTTTTTTCTTGTCCCCAGAAAAACGTCCAAGGAAACGGCGGGAAAAGATACAGGTATCTGTATATCGACGTTAATGACAACTGACAAGGCTTCAAAACAATGAAAAATAAAAATACGAGATTTTAAAATTATTACAAGAAATTTTATTAGCAAGTAATTAGGAAAATTATGGTACGTTCACAAATTTATACCAGTAAAAAGGCTTTATTGAAGTAAAACCGTCTCGCAAGAAAAGTCGAGTAGATTCTAACTTTAAAGTTTATTTATATTTGACACTAAGGTAGTTTTTCCGTTTTTAGCTTAATAGAATCTCTCATAGTTGCACGATAACTGACACAATGGGAAAATTAAACTGCCTAGAAGACATAAAAGATTCTACAGGATTCAGAGAGCTTTCACTCAGAAATCTGTCGATCCTGCAGCCAAAGGATTACCTGCTCACTCGAGATCTCTCGATGAAGGTAACAATAACCGCAAAATACAATTTAAATTAAGAATTTCTAACTAAATACTCCATACCGGGCCACTCTGTACAAGACTAATACCTTTCTATATTTTAGGTACAAAGAAAGAAGCCTTAGGAACTAAACATAACAACAAGGACTATCGAACAGTTACTATGGATTATAATACCATAATTGTGAAGCTAATTGTAATAAACAAGATTTACTGCTAACGTTTTTTTTCATTTGTAAATATGTTCCCAAAACAAAAAAAAAAAAAACAAAACACATAAACGATGAAGGAGGTAAGCGTAAAAATTACTATTTTAGATAGGAAATTAGACAGGAAAAATAAAAACGTAACAACGTTATGTATGGTTAATTCCGAAATGTTAATTGTCTTCCTGTATTTCGTCTGGAAGATGTAGGATTGTTTTTAAAACATTCTTGGATTTTCCAGTTGCGATTTTAATTAACTTTCTAGAGTTTTAAGGGATGGTTTATCAAAACTTTCATATTCAAAGAGGTTGGTGAGAACTTTAGGGAACATCTATTTGCCTGGTTGATATGATAGGTCTTAGGGTCGACCAGTGTTTTCATGCATGCACTAAATTGTGAATATTCTTTTATTTTTTATGAGAATAACTAGATAAATACATTTAATTTGAAATTCGCAGAACATATTTTGTTTCTCAAAAAAAAAATAATGTTCGACTTAAGTATGATATTATTATTGAAAAGCTAAAAATTGTTCTTTGTGAATCAGTCAAAATCCAATATGACATCCATAAGAAAAATAAAATTGATAATAGTTCTAGAAATCCTAAAAAGGATAGGCATATCTTAAGTAAAGAGTTACTCTAGAAATGATTTTACAGATTTTAAAATTTTTATACATAAAATAAATATAGCGAATTTTTAAAAACAAAATTATTCACTCTTAATAAAATATTCCAAAAATTAAAACAGTTAGAGTCAGCCTTGACGCGCGTACTGTTAAAATACTAAGATTATTGAATAAGATTTTCCTCATTTAACCTTTCTAACTGATATGCTTTTAAAGATCTACAATTCCGGTTAGTTTCGGACACACTGTATAAGTAGATTAACTTTTACAAGGGATGAAACTTATTAAGAACCGAGGTTTGAGTCTCAAATTAAACCGTGGCTTCTGGGGCTGAAGGGTTTAAGACCACATGATTATATAGATTTAATATGCCGACACATTATTTGCTTTAAATGCTGTCAAAAGGTGAGTGTTTTAAATTTAATTACATATATCAACTTGAGGTACACTATAAAATCAGGTTTTTAGATACAATAATAATGATTATTTTAGGTTTATTAAATTTTACATGATTCAGCCTTAGTTAAAGTTAAACGCAGCTTTTCAGAGAAGTCAAATATGTGGAACTAATAATAAACGAAAAACTAACCTGGATAGTCACATTAAAAATACTCTTCAAAGGGCAACAATGGGAAGTCCAAGGGGGTAAGGGGGTGATTTCTCCCTCAAGAGCTTCGAACTCAGAAAAATCGACTATCCTGCTACATCAAGAAAGTGAATGTTGCTGTCACTACTCCATCCCTTTTTTCATATGAAAATATATAGTTATGTTTCACTTTTTAGCGCACTTTTAGAAGTCGGTTCAATTTTTTTTTATAAAAATTTTAATATTAATTTCATATGGTTTTTTTTCGGTTTCTTTTTCCACAGTTAAACCTAGACAGTAGGGGTGTATAAATATTGAAAAATTTAAGTTTATTTTAAGAAAACTCGACTCGTTCAGTACGAGTCGAGTCGAATAAAAAATCGAAACTTCGGGTTTTCGTATAAACTCAAATTTTCAAACTCCAATATTCGAACAAACTTCCATACCAGTATTTTGTTTTTACTCTCTTGCAAAGAACCGTAAACCTAGAGTCGAAATGTTCAGAGAAAGACAAAAAAATATTTAACTTATTATAATCAAAGAAAATCATTTAATTACTCTACCTACAAATTTTTTTGAGTGTTGATGAATCAAGTTGCCAATTACCAAACGCTGTAGTATTCACTCCAATTATTTGATTGAATCATATTAATCTGTTATTCAAGGTTTTTTTTTCAATTTCCGAGTTTTTTCGAATACTCGAGTTTGTTTATTTCGAAAACCCGAAAATTTGATTCGAACTCGACAAGAAAACTTGACTCGACTCGAATTCAAATTTTCGAATATTCGTATACTCCAACTGGGGACTCAATCTAACTTTGCCTATTTATGTGATTCTCTGAACTAATACATTACCTTCACATTTTGTATATTCTTGCTTATAAAAGTTTATTTGTTTGTTTCAAGAGTAGAAAAAATTACTAAATTCTAAGTCAAAACCTCGCAAAAAAATATAAAAAATTTGATAGCCTAAGAGGTTACACTAATATCCCTCTCATTTTTCTTAGCTTTTCATTTTAACTTTAATAAAATTATTATTTACGCCATATTTTCCTTGCGAAAATGGCAGAACCCTAAATTACTATAATGAAAGAAATAAAAGCAAATCTTAAAAAAATGGCATTTTTTAAATTAAACTGGGACGAGTGGAGTGTTGTAATAAAAGCGTATAATTTTATCGCGCATAAATCTCGAGAAATCTTCAAGAAGATAACAAATAATCTGGCATAAATAAAAAAGAAACATTACACGCAATATAAAAAATGCTAGCATTAAACAGGACTTATGCTTTCAATAAAATAAACTCCGAGTAATCCGTAAAGAATATAAAAAGAGATTATTTTAAACAGTATACTGAGAATTGTCGGACATAATATGATTCACTTATTTTTATCCAGAAAAAACAATGATTTAAAACAGTTTTATTGGCTATCCTTTTATGCAGGGTGTCTAAAATTCCGTTCTTATACTTTGAAGGGAAGATGGCCCTCGAATACGGATTTGAATAAATTTTTTTAAGTTATGTTCAGAAAGTTGCTGCGGTTGTACCATGTTTTTTTGGACGAAATTGATTCAGTAAAATCCAATATGGCGGCCAAAAAATTTATTTTTTTCTAAAATTGGTACGGGGGAATTTTCAGGGTCGTACACAACGAATCTGAAATTATTTTTAAAAAATATTTTTGAAAAATTCAATATGGCGGACAAAAAATTAGTTTTGTCGGATTTCTTCCAAAATTGGTATAGAGGAGTTTTCGGGGTCGTACATAACGAATCTAACTTTTTTTTTTTAATTCAATACGGCGGATCTAACATGGCGGGTGAAAAAATCAATTTTGTACGATTTTCTCCAAAACTGATATGGGGGAATTTTCGGAGTCGCACATAACGAATCTGACATTATTTTAAAAAAATTCAATTTGGCGTATCCAATATTGCGGATAAAAAATTAACTTTGTCGGATTTCTTTCAAAATTGATATCGGAGAGTTTTTAGAATCGCACATTATGAATCTGAAATTATTTAAAAAATATTAAATATAGCGGATCCAAGATGGCGGATTAGAGATTCTACATTTCCCGATTTTGTCTAAAATCAGTACTGAGGGATTTTTGTTAGTATTAATTACGAATTTAAAATATCTTTTGAAAAATTCAATCTTGCGGATTTAATATGGCGTCCTACAAATTTTGCATTTTTCGATTTTCTCCAAAATTGATATAGAGGGTTCTTGAAAGTGTAAATTATGAATTTAAAAGTATTTTTTAGGATTCAATAAGGCGAATCAAATTTAGCGGACTAAAAATTTAACATTTTTCGCTTTTGTTCAAAGGTGAGACTGAATGGTTTTAAGGATATAAATAGCGAATTTAAAATTATTTTAATAAAATCCAATATGTCAGATGCAACATGACAATCTAAAAATTTTAAATTTTCGGATTTTATCCAAAATGAGTACTAGGGGGCTTGGAAGGGTTTAGATGTAGATTAGATTAAGATTTTGAGACGTATATAAACTCAATGTGCAGTAAAAAATTTATCCGACTAAGTTCTTTAAATATTGATATTGGATGGTTTTGGGCCTATATTACCAATCTAAAATTAATTTGAAGATAGTGGATTTACTATGACAGACTAAATATTTGTTTGACCCAATTGCACTGGTATTTAGAGAATCAAAGCATTTTTAGTGGTTCCGTTTAGGGTGATATACAAATTTGGCTAAAATAGGTACTTTTTGCCACCCTGGATTCATTACGAGGTACACTAATCTCGATTAGTAGTTAGTTCAAATAATTTATGAATATCACAAAACTAAAAATCGAAAAATAAAATTTTTTTAAGAAAATTGGACCGACTTCTAAAAATATGTTAAAAAGTGAAAAATAGCAATAAATTTTTATATTAAATTGAAGTTTTTTAGGTCGGCGCCAAATTATTTCTAAATGAAATAAATAACTACTAGTATATACAAATTATGGTAAGAAAGCAATTATAAATAAAGTATTTTTAATCTGTTTATGCGAATTACGTTTTGTCAGGTCTTAGTTTGACGCCGACTTTAAAAATTTCAGTTTCATATAAAAATTTATAGTTATCTTTCACTTTTTAGCGCAAAATTTTATTGATGTTAAAAGTGAGAGGTAAATTTAGCCAGGGGCGTTCCGACAGGCTTGCGTTCTGGTTTATTTATGCCTATTTTTTTACATGACACTTCTTTAAAACTCTACCTAAAAATTATGATTCCTCAAAACTATTTATATAAAAAAGATGCTTTTGTAAGAAATCACTAAATTAATAGCTTAGGAGAAAACCCTCATTAACTAAATCAATACATAAACTCTGATATATTTGTGTTCAAACTATACATCATGATGACTATAAATTTGAAGCGAAAGCATATTCAACAGCTTTTGGGTAATGTCAAAATACTGAAGAATCATAAAATATTAAATAAAAATCTTTGTTGGAGGGCTACGTTTATACAGCCATATCTCATTTACGACGGATATGCGGACTTATGTTCATATGAAATTATTTTCATATTTTCATATGTAGAATCTCCCTTCAAACTAGACGAACAGAATTTCCGGACATTCTGTATATAAATCATTTCTTTCGTCAACATATCCTTATATGTTTTAAAGAAATCTTATTTAAGAAACCATTTGTTGAAATACATTTTTATTAACATTCGAATAAATATCGGTAATTCTTAATTAACTAATAGCGAACCTTATCAAGAGCGTCCATTTCGCTATTTAATTAAACAAAAATTGCATACAGTTATGTTGTTAGTTTAACAAAATTGTTAATATTTTCGATATTAGGCCGTTGTTTGAAGACAGTAAACTGCTTTCAAATGGCGCGTATGGCCATACAACATAGCTTAATAACATAACAGAATCGCTCAATATTTCTTATTGCACGATTTTCCAGTACGAGGCGCCGTGAACAGCGCCGTGAATAAGATCACCGGGTTACCGTCTATCCTACCGCTACCGCTTGATTGATATGAGTAATTTATGAAAGAGCGTCATAAATTCACCTATAAGCACGCAATATTATTAGCAGCCGCCAGCCAGTCACTAGTAAGTGCAAATGACCCCTGGTGTGGTCTTTCTCCACTATGACAAATTGCCCGGTGCAAGTGGACCCTCTACTACGTTAATCCAGAGGGTGGCGCCGAGACCGATAATGGGGTAAATGTCTTGACCACCAGACAGCCAAACTGTGTTCAAGGGATAGTTAGCAGTGCCTATAGGGATATCACGAGCGGGAGTATTTATTGTAATTATGGTGGCTGTTTGCGGGATGGATATTCATCTATCGATGCTCTGCTGTCGTAACCAGGCGCGGATCCAAGGGGGGAGCGGTGGGGGCGATCGCCCCCCCCCCAAGAGCTTGGAGTTCAGGAAAATAGACCCGATTTTGCCTCTTATACTATAGTTTATTCAAGAACTAGGGAGAGTTTTTCATTTTTTACCTTTTTTTTTCTTCGCAAACTACCTGTGTTCTTTAGTCCGGTGTTTTTGGCAAAATCTGTTAGACACATATATTTTTCATAGGAATGGGTTAGAAATTTTATAATCAAAAATACTGGTCTATAATAATGGACTATTTGGGTTGGATAGCAATAGATATTTGGATGTGTGAAGTATTAAAAAGGATTTTAATCCTTGTCATAGGCATCGGAAGGCGTCAAAAGGAGGTCTATTTTATCACTAAATATTTATGGCATAGAGTATTATTTCAGTAATAAACTTAAAATAAAAAGTTTTTATAATATTATTTTATTTCTTATGATTTTTTAATAATTCACATATATTAGAAAATATAGATAATTTTGACATATTTAACAGAAATCACAACTGTAGTTTTATTATTTTTAATTTTGGCATAGAAACCGTTTTAGGCACATTCAGACTAAAACGTAGCCTTTTTCTCTCAAAAAATTCTAAGTTATAATTTAAATACTTACAAAATACCCATTATCAAAAATACAAGAAGTTAAACATATATATAAAAAAAATAAATTCGTCAATATAATATTAAAATTTTTTGGGGCTATCGGTTATTTTATTATTAATTAAAAACATTTTTGGGATATTTGACATTCCAGTTTATTTATTTCTTAAACCATCTGCAGAATTACAATTTAAACACTAAAAAGGGATTCAAATGTCATTAATTTTTATATGTTACAGAAAATTTAAATAATAAATTGTGTTAACGCTGGTAAACATTACGTATCTTATTCGTCATCAAAGTCAGTGAAGCTATCTTCGCTCAAATTAATTATAATTGATTCCTCTCTCACCGATCATGAGATCGAGTTTCCACATTTTCTTTTATTCTTTAATTATATGGATTTTTCGCAATTATCTGCAGTAACTTTATTCAAAAAAATCTTTCAAAAGTCCAGTTAAATTATTAATTTTGTAAGTTGCGTTATTTCCAGTAAATCTACCTTTTATTTGAGAGAGATATTTCCTTCACCAACGGACATTTTCCGGACGATCTATAAGAACAGATTTCCTATTTGGTTTTTCCCAACAAAAATTAAGTTCTCTGAACAATTTCCAGAGCTCAGTTCTTTTAATTTCAGGTAAATCCCGATCTTCATTGATTTTAGTTAGAATTTTGTCGACGGTTGAGATCTGCTTCTCATAATAAAATGTATGTACAACTCCTTTTATTACAGTTTACATCTCTTCTTCCAACGAGGTTTTTCGTCTGCCTGTGATCGAATATAGCTTGGAATTACTAACAATTCCAGTAGTTTTTTTTCCCCGTCAGTGTTCGGTACATGATAGATTTTCGAACTCCTGTTATATTGGAATACATCTCAACAGAGCTTTTAACATTATTATCTAGATATTAATATCTTAAGGCATCATAAACATTCATCGTAATAAGTTTTTCGTTGAGGAAAAAATGCCCTTCATCTTTTGGGTATCTCACTAATCTCAAATAATATTGAATTATCAAAAATTTTATTGTTGCAGTAAATTTATAAAAGCTTATAATATTTAAATATAATTAGATTTACGACAGTTCTCAGTTACCGGGGGCACTGAAGCAGGTACGTTGGAGGTCTCGGTAACAGTTTTATTACTCTCTCTAGTTCTTGAATATGAGAATAGGAATGTATATGCTTGCTATCGCCCCTCCCCTTCCCAAGGGCTTTGAGTTCAGGAACGTAGAACCGATTCTGCCTTTTATATTAGGAATGTGTATGCTGCTGGTACCCCCCCCCCCCCGTTGACAACTTTTTTTGCGATAGCACCGCTCCCCCCCGCCCCCCAGGAGCTTTGAACTCAGAAAAATAGACCCGATTCTGCCTCTTATACAAGGAATGTGTATGTTGATCGCATTTTCCCACCCTCTGTCGGAAACTTGTTTTTTCTTTCGCCCCCCCCTCTCCAAGAGTTTCAAATTCAAAAAAATAGCCCCGTCCCTGCCTTTTACACTAGAAATGGGAATGTTGCTGGTGTCCTCCCCCCCCCCCGGGACAACTTGCTTTCGCTTGTCTGTACTTTTGTGATATCACCGCCCCCCCCCCCCCCAAGGAGAGAGGCTGGATCCACCCCTGGTCGTAACAGCAAGACATTCATGTATTACTGATTTAAAAACGTCATCACAGGCTTAGTTATATATTTCAGTTAGTACATTTAATTATGCTAATAATAGAACAAGCTCTTAAAAATCTAAAAAAACTCTGTACATCAACCAGTTAAGAATAAAGCTAAGAAAAGAGTACAAATCAAAGAAAATATAGAAGAGCCGAAAATTAAATTAGAAGAGAGTGACATTCAATTAAATTTCTGATGACTACTGCATCGAATGCCTAGATGATAATCTTTTTGTTAGTTCTATAGTATAATATTAGAACTACTTAAAAATACATTTGAAAAAGAGAATAAAATAATTGAAGTTGGAAGAAAGGGATACAAATGGTTTCTTTTACTGCATTTAACTCCAGACCGTAGGGTCAGATGCACTTTTTCTGGAACAAAAATTAAAATTCAATAATGAGAATTTTACAAACGTTTCGTAATGATAATAAATATTTAAACTATTTGTTTTCTTCTTACAAGTAATTCGTGTTAACTTTATAAAAAATAAATACGGAAATGACCCTAACTATCTTTCTAAGTTCAAAACTTTACTTCGTGGAGGTAGTTCACGTTGACATTCTATAGTGTTTGGTACATCAGTTCAATTAAAATGTATTTTTACTTTAATTTTAAAAATTATATTTAATAACAATATATAAAATGATGACAATAAAAATATCTTTCCATATTCCTTGTTATGGTATATTTAATTGATAAATTAATTATCTCATTTAAATAACATAAATCAAATACTTGATTTTCAACGAAGACCAGTTGGCAAGGAATGGCCGAAAAATTTTACATTATCTACCCTGTTTTTCTTGTTTCACCCTTTTGGACTTCGTGGAAAATATATTTTTTGCATAATACTAGAAATATGTTCTTTTCAAAATTCTTTTGTGTTGGCTCCTTTTATAAAAATGTTTATGTTCGTAAGGGTGGGATTTCGGCGAAGTCGTGTTTTATATTTTTTGCAAAGTATTAAAATTTAAGCATACAAAATTACGAAGAATAGACACAATACTCATTTTTTCTTTTGTATATTTAAGATATTTTGTATGTAGGATATTTGTAAATTGATAAAAAATATTTCTAAGAAAAGTGTGATTTTTTTAAATATATTTATTTTTACTATGTAATTGAGGTTGCGTGACATATGTCAAAATCCATTTTTCTATTGTCGTACACCATCCCAAAAAGTTTTTGATACTCAAAATATATATAACTAGTAGTTACCAGCCGCGGCTTCACCTACATGAGTAGTGAGGATCGGTTTTAGAAGGCTAATAACCTTCACCATTATTCTGCTTCTATTTGTGATTATAATGTAGAACAATAGAGATGTTGCCTGTGTTCAAATAAAAATATAATTTTGCCGCGAAACGGTAGTTTCAGTAATAGAGATCTTTAAAAACACAATAATATTCTTTATTTTGAAGGAATTTAATTTTTATTTAATAATAAAAACATAATTAAATCACTCTTAAGTCACGTGACAATAAACACCAATCAAAGTGCATGACGTCACTTGTTCATGGCTACGTTGTTAGACTAACATTATTTTATAGTAATTTCCGTGAAAGTTCTTCAAAATTTGCTTACTACTCCATTTGAAAATGATTCTAAGAAATTTTCCCACGATGGAAAATGGACTTATTAAGGTAAATAGATCAAATTTGCCGATAATTGATTTTACTATGGTGACCAATTTCTTCGTAACAAACAGTAACTTCTACTCTATTGAGTTTAGATGTAAGTAATCTATGAAAACTAAAATAAAACCAGTAGAAAATATTGTTTTCCAATTTTGATTACTTTATTTCTAACCTCAAAATTCCAATTTTCAGCTTCGAAAAATAATAAACTCTAATAAAAGAAAAATAAATAAATATTATCAAAATTTCTATCACAATGATTTTCACAAAATATATTTTAGATTGTGTAGACACAAATGTCGGATTCCTGCTGGTAAGCCGAAGCCACATTTTACTAACGTGGAATGTGAAAAAATAACTTATCAGGTGTTATAATTGTAGTACTTGTACACTGAGGTACCGTCTCAAATTGAAATTATTATCCGAATTTTCGCCTAAGATTGTACGAGGCATCTTCAGAGATCTTTACTTCAACAGATTAGAACACTGGATGACTATCGAAGAGCAACATCCCGGTATTTATACTCGACTAGTGCTCAGCGAACCGTGATCTAGCGTTACAATCGATTACCACGTGTGATGTAGACTGTAACCTGCATCACTATTAATATTATTTACCAATTTCGATTAATTCTCTAACTTTGTGCTTAAAGAAACTGGTGCTAACACCTTAGTTTCTTTTACATTAAAAGTGTGATCTGAGCAATGCTGGTGTTCAGCAGATTGTACAATTTGTTTTGTTTTATACATCTTTGATGTTCCTTAAGTCTAGTGGATATAGATCGTTTTGTTTCAGATACATACACTTTACCACAATAGCAAGATATCTTATAAATGCCTTCCGTTTGAAATGGAATTGATTCTTTTGGAGACTTTACACATTGTCCGACTTTCTTACATGTATTAAAAATTGTCCGTATGTTTGATTTTCGGAGCAATCTGGTAATCTTGTCGGTGGTTTCGTATATGTAAGGTTCACTTATGTAATTTTGTTGATGGGTTGGGTTTTTACATTTATTAATAGAACGTCTTATATCTTCAGCGCAATATCCGTTGCCTCTCAGAGCATTAGTCAGTTTTTCTGTTTCTAATTTCAGTGATTGTTCGTCACATATTGAAAGTGCTTTATGTACCAAGGAGTTTATGACGAATCCAGGAAATTATGGAGGTTATCTGCGCCATGCAGAAAAACTACGAATGTATCATCTACATATCTGCACCAAAATTTACGTTTTAGAGGAGCAGAAGGCAAGACATTTTCTTCGAAAACTTCCATGAAGATGTTAGCCACCACAGGTGATAGCGGAGATCCCATGGCCGCTCCCGAGGTCTGGTCGTAGAAAGTTCCTTGAAAAGTAAAATAAGTAGAAATTAGACATGCTTCAGTTAATTCTAGTAGGGTGGAGTCCATGTTGTTGTTTCGTAAAATGTCAGATATTATGGAAACTGAATCATCTATAGGAACATTAGTGTGCTGGGATTCTACATCAAGACTGACCAGTATGTCTCCGGGCTCTAATTGGATGGTTTTTAATCAAAGTGTCCAGAGTTTTTGACAAATGATTCGGTTTATCCTGTAAAGGGATGTAAAAGTTTGGCCAAATACTTACCTGTTTTGTAGGTTGGTGAGTCTATTGCGCTAACAATTGGACGTAGAGGTACATTTCCTTCATGTATTTTAGACAGCCTCGGCAATCTTGTAGAGTAAAGATCCCTGCTAAAATGCCGGGACCAACACAAGGATGTATTCGTATGTTTTGTCGATTACGAGAAGGCTTTCGACAGAGTACAGCTCAGAAAATTCATAGACATTTTAATTAACGTAGGGGTAGACATCAGAGACGTAAGAATAATTAAAAATCTATATTGGCGACAGAAAGCAACAGTAAGGCTAAATGGAAAACTCACAGAAGGAAGTAAAATTCTGCGAGGCGTCAGACAGGGCTGCATACTATGTCCACTGCTTTTTAATATATATTTAGATAAAATCTTTAAACGGGCTACTCAAGGACAACGAATGGGGGTACAAATCAATGGAGAATATATAAATACAATACGATATGCTACGAAACTGTTATCCTAAGCGACAAACTACAAGACCTGCAACATCTATTAAACTGTGTTAACACTGAGGGTCAAGAAATGGGGCTCAACATAAATATCAAAAAGACAAAATTTATGATCTTTAGTAGACAACCTCATCTTAACGCTTCAATACAAATAGAAGGAAAAAGTATAGACAGGGTGACTCATTTTAAATATCTTGGATGTTATATCACCGAAAATCTAAACCCAGATAAAGAGATAAGGTGTAGAATAGAGACTGCTAGAGTAACTTTTCAAAAAATGAAACCACTTTTCTGCAATGATAACCTCAATCTAAAACTACGACAGAGAATGATAAGATCATACGTCTGGCCAGTGGTACTATATGGGGCAGAGATCTGGACAATTAAGACTGCCACGATTAATCAGTTGGAGGCTCTCGAAATGTGGTTACACCGGCGAATGCTGAGAATACCTTGGACAGCTAGACAGACCAACGGAATGGTACTCAATAGGGCCGACACTCGTCTACTATTAAACACTGTGAAGTGTAGAAAAATCTCATATCTTGGACATATATTCAGAGGGGAGCGATATAGAATTCTTCAGCTAATCATGATGGGTAAAGTAGAGGGACGTAGAGGGGTAGGAAGGAGACAGGTTTCCTGGTTGAGGAATATTCGTGAATGGACAGATATACGTAGCGCGGGGGAACTGTTCCAGCTAGCGCAGGACCGTGAAAGACTTGCCAATGTAATTGCCAACGTCAGGGGGACCTGATATGGCACTTGAAGAAGAAGAAGAAATATCCGTAAAAAGGTCTCGTGCAATCGTAGGCGAAACGTTGGATAATAATTTCAATTTGAAACAGTCTAAACCCAAGAACCATGATTTTCACCTTGATCAAAACTGTGAAAGCTTTCGTTCTTTCTTAGAATTCATCTTTTATTACAAAAATTACGAACTTTATATCTCCTTGTCAGTTCACCAGTGATTGATAACACGTGACATACAGCTGTCAAGTGACAACTATTGGCTTTTTAGAGAAAAATTTTAAATTGTATTTAAAATATATGATTTTTAAAGTATAAGTTGTATTAAGAAAATTATTTTAAATCTTTTTGGCTATATTAGGTACTTATGCATGGTTTTAAATACTTTTTCAAAAATAATCAACATTCCTGTTATTATTTATTTTAATATAAAAAGTATTTTGGAAAAACAATATAACAAACATAAATATATGTATCAAAGGAACCGTACTTAGTTTCATAGTTCCAGTATTATTGATTGCTAAATAGAATAAATAATTTCACTCTAAGTCCACAAACTTTCCTTTATCTGTTATATTACTTCCATGCTAAATACAAACTAATGCAAACAAGTCGCATAAATTGTACAAATTGTCTTATTTATGATTGTGGACGTTTCCAATTTGGTATCAAATTACCGTCGAATAGCCGACCAATCTCCTTTGAATTAATTCGCCTTTAATCTCGAGTGATATTCGAATATTGCTTCTACCATTTCAACCAATTTATATGAAACTAATTATCTAAGGGACCTTAAATTGGGTTATTTAGTGGGAATTCTAATAACCTAAATGTACAGGGTAATTTATCATATTTTGAAAGCTTTCATCAAAGGGTGCATTTAGAATGAACGTTAGGTAAAAAATATTCAGTAATAATTCCCCTCTCCTTATTATTAGGTCATCAAATTTTGCTTGTGTTACTTTCAAGTCCAATATTTTTTTTATTTGAAAGAAAAACATTTCAAAAGGAAAGAAATGTGTATCCAGGTGATTCTGGACATAGATAACGTTTCATCATAACCATAAGTGATAAAATCAGGACAACCAATGTTAACGGTCCTATAGCCTACGGTATCAAAATGACCTTACTGTTAAAACATAATTTAACAGCAAAATCTTTATTGCACGAAAATTAATTTCAAAATACGTTGGGCTCTACGAGCTAGGAAAATAATACCTTCATGTATTTGATATCATTTAACGAGTCATAAATAAATGTTATCGTGTTTTAAATGAATCAATGACAAGAATTGCGCTCAATGAATTAATTTAATAGGGTATATATATATATATATATATATATATATATATATATATATATATATATATATATATATATATATATATATCACTACATAGTATAAAACAAAGTCGCTTTCTCTGTCCCTATGTCCCTTTGTATGCTTAAATCTTTAAAACTACGCACCGGATTTTGATGCGGTTTTTTTCAATAGATAGAGTGATTCAAGAGGAAGGTTTATATGTATAATAACATCCATTAAATAGTGGAGAAATACTGTTATTTTTGAGGTTTCTAATGTGATGTCGTTAATTATCATATTTTTTTCCGCTTACATTGCAAACGCAGGCTGAACCCTACGAGATTTATCAAAATAATGTACTAATTATTTGTACACATTGAAAAGGTCTACAGAAAACTCCGCGATGGTATATGTCTATCTCTCATGGATATCCCACAATAACATTTTTTTGTCATTTACTTTTTACGACAAATAATGGCAAATTTTGAAGCGATTTTAACCAATACAGCATTAATCCTTATCCAATTAAATAGCTTAAATACATTGTTGATTTAATATAGATCTATATGGTCCTTTACAGCACAAGATTTAAATGAATATTTTCGAAGATATTACAGATTTAAAATTGCGGGAAGTAGCGCTTGCGGCGGTACTGGCCGACCGGGGCGGCGGCAGCGTGCCTATAAATAGCGCGTCGGAGGCCGATGTAATAATTGTTGTAAAAATAAAATAAATAGTCACAGTTTTTCTGTAGTGTATTTAGTATCAGCATTGCACCCGTGCGAAGCCGGGGCGGGTCGCTAGTATATATATATATATATATATATATATATATATATATATATATATATATATATATATATAGAAAATCGGACCTGGACCAGATCTAATTACCAACGAATTATTGAAATACGGAGGCCAAATGCTTACCGAGGAGTTACAAAAGCTTTTTAATAAAATTATTAAAGAAGAGCAAGTACCGCAAAAATGGAAAACCAGCTATACAATTCCCGTACACAAAAAAGGTGACCACAAAAACCCGGACAACTACAGAGGAATTACACTTCTTAACTCTGTCACCAAACTATTTATAGCAATTATTCGTGACAAACTTGAAGAGAAAATAGAGATCTCGGAAGAAAAACAGGGGAACCACAGATTCCTTATTTATAGTGAGACAAATAATCGAAAAATCAATAGAATTTAACCACCCTGCATACTTATGCTTTGTTGACCTAACAAAGCATTTGACCGCATCAAGAAGCAGCACATAACGGGCATCCTAAAACAAAAAAATGTTTCAGCGGAGATCATAAACATAATTGATGACTTGTACACAAATTCCAGCACAAAAATAATAACATCCGAAGGTCTAACCGAAGACATCAAGATAAACGAAGGGATAAGGCAGGGAGACTCGCTAAGCCCCTTCTTATTCAATTTGATAATGGACCGCATAATAGAGGACATCAGACCGAAACGCGGATACCAGATGAGCGGACACAATATCAATATAATATGCAACACGGATGATGCGGTCCTACTCGCAGGTAACGAAGACGACCTCCAGAGATTGATACACCTATTTAACGTATCAACTAAGAAGTACAATATGCAGATATCAACGAATAAAACAAAGTGTATTGTAATTTCCAAGGAACCAAGAAGATGTAAGCTACAGATAGAAAATGCCATAATTGACCAAGTCATGAACTTTAAATACCTAGGCATTGACACAACAAGCTGTCGTAACCTTACTGGAGAAGTACTGTTACAAAATACAAGAGCCCTACAAGTGGCAGGATGCTAAAGAGATGTTATATTTCGAAACAGATACATGAGAATAGAAGGAAAAACAAAAATATATAAGACCATGATACGGCCAATTCTAACTTATGCCACGGAAACAAGAGCAGACACTAAGAAGACAAAGCAGAAAATGAGAACCACCGAAATGAAAGTACTGAGGTCAATGCTGAACGTGTCAATCAGAGATAGGCTGACAAATACCTTAATCAGAGAAAAATGTAATGTGCAGGACGTGGTCAAATGGACAAAAGAAAGAAAAAAAGGTTGGAAAGAACACGTTGAGAGAATGAGTGAAGAGAGACTAGCCAAAGTTTGTATGTATGGACGACCAAGAGGAAGAATATTACCAGGATGACCACTAAAGAGATGGGCCCAGAAATGGTTCATAAATAAATGTTAGCAGAATAAGGCGGGTGTAGATAGAATGACAAACAGGGATATCCCTAGTCAACGTAGAAGAAGAAGAAGAAGAAGAAGAAGAAGAAGAAGAAGAAGAAGGATATTTAAAAAGATTTTCCCGTTAAATATTTTAAAGAAAATCTAAAAATACGAGTATAAAATTTTCAGCTAGAAAAAATTTATTTCTTTTCTACTAAATCTAATTAACAAAGTATAATCATGCCCGAGTAGTATTTTATCACAAATTAAAAGAAAAACTCTTTAAAAAATTGTCAAAGTAGCGATTTTTTTAACAAAATTATAGGATTTAAATAGAGACATTGCAACATTTAAATTTACCAGTTTGCATCAATGCTACATGTTTTTAGTAATATGATATAATTTGTATATTTTTACCTGATTAAATTTAATTATTTATTCTGTAATTTAAAATTTGTAAACATGAGATTTGTTTTTTTTTGGTTCATAACTCTTTTGGTGTTATAACTTATCACTTTTTCTTCTTAACAGAGTTTGTAAAATGCTGTAGTTTATATATCACATTATTTGGTTCGAATTTGAAGGTAATAATATATTTTATTTTTAATAAATTCACATTTATTTACACTCCATTTCAGTATTTAAAATACAAGGTTATAGGTAGTAATATAGTTCAGTTAACATTTGTTGTGGATGTATACCCGATTCGTTTGACACGAGCACGGCATGTAGAGTCCGATCATTTAAGATTGAGTATACAGTATGGAATTTGTAATAATTTTTTTTGAAGTTTGTTTTAATCTTGATTAGTAACTTTGGACTGTTTTATCATAATTTTCCATGGCTTGCCAATATTTGACGTATTACCCGGTAATCAGTGTAAGTTCGGAACTAGGCTAGAGTGCTCCAGGTTGAGAATAAGGTTGGCAAAAATTAAGAACAAATATCCCTAAGATTTGTCATGTCTGGCTGCGGTAGAGATTTTCATTTTCGTTTCTTTTACGGTTGAACCGGCGAAGGCAGTAGACAAATCCTGCCATTAGATTTGAAAGGGCAGACTGTCAAGTGTTTCTTTTTTTGTTACAGTCTATCAATGAGGTAAGATGTGTCCCCTTATCTTTACAAACATGTGGTAAAAATAACAACTTTTGTTTCAGGGCTTTTTCATTATTCTTCTTCGGCTTCGTTCCATTTTCTTTTTCTGGTCTTTCAATTTCCTGATTTTCTCGGCTATTCAAGTTTCTGACTGTTCTGGCTCCATTTTTCCTAGCCCTATTGCACCAACATTTTGACCTTGACGATTGGGCTCATTTTACATTTGAGTTTCGACTAAATGAAGCTCCATTCATCCATGATCCAGATAACGCTAGATCCAATCAATAGAAGTAGAAGATATGGTGTAAATAAGCAACAAGGTAGGAGAAAATTTTCCTTTAGAAAATAGGACATGACATCAATTTTTTTATGCATTTAAACATATTTACCTATATTGTAATATAATATGTGAAAAACATCTTGATAACTTTGTAAAAAATTACTTTTTATACTCTTGGCATTGAAGGTTTTAGAACGTTTTGCGGCCAAATCTCTATATAACCTTTAAAAACGATAAATCACCTATAGTTATCAAGAAAGGGTATATAAAAAAAATTGTAGGTACCATTCTGGTTTATGTATATAATTTTTTCGTAATAAAATGGAATAGTTATTTTGTTTTAAATAAATCGTTTTATTATGGAGCTATACACCAGCAGTCAATAAATTAAAATCATTCTTGATACCTATGTGTTTCCTTCTTTTATCACTAGGTAAGTAACACAGATAATGTAAAACAGGTGGCGCCTATTGGGTAATCAAAGCAGAGCACAACTATCTCTAAAAGAGATACGAACCTAGCCCCCGACATATTGAGCTGCCGTATGCATCCGTTGCCGTACCCTGAAAAAAGGGAGACGCTGCAAGATATTCAAATTATTTCGCTATGTTGAATAGGAAATTTACAATTCAAAACTGCCAGTTTCCTTGTTCATTTAGATCTACTAAGATTGCACCATTATTACCTGTAGTTTTTTTTCAGGTGGCCAGCTAACTGAAAACTTTATAATAAATATACGATACGTTGTTATCCTCTAAATTTAAGATGAATTTATTTTTACTGTTATTCTCTAGCTGAGCAACACTTCTATATTCATTTTCCTTCGTAATCACTGTCTCTACCCTTCCCCTTCATTCCTTGCCATTAAATTTTGGTATCTTTAAAAAAATTTATTCTATAACTATTTTATAAATTTTGAAAAGGTGTTTCCATTCCGGATGCATTTTTTTACTTGACTCAAAATAAATTTGAATACTTTTTCTTGTACTCGGAATATTTCTCACAGGTTATCATTTTACAGAGAAAAGTACTTCTTTTCAAAGGGCTGTTTGGTAACATATAATTTCTATTTAATTTTTCATATGTTTTTAGAAGATTTTTGTAAAAATTTAAACGAATTTGTTGGGCTTGTATATTTATATTTATTTTGTGTTTTTCATATCAGGTACCTGTTTGCCAACACTAACACTCCTGCTACGCACATATGCATACTCTGATTTCTACTTGACTGAAAGTCTGAATCGTTCCAACGACAAAAAATTTTAACTGTTTTAATACTTTAATATATGATAATGTGACTAATAATTATAATATAAATTTAAAATAAAGTAGTAATTAAATGATGAGATGAGGGAGAAGCTGCCAAGGTGCTATGTTTATATAAGTCACTACTTTAGAGAGTAAAATATTTATAGACAAAATTATTTAATATTTTAATATATTGAGTTCTAAAAAACACGTAATACTTTTCTGGAAGCAAAGAAATTACAAACTAAATTGATTAAATAATCCGTGTCATCTCTATCAAATCTCTTTCAAAATACAAACCACGAATTTGATAGGCTGAAAAAAGAATTCATAATTTCCAATAGTTGCCGATTGTACGTAGTATGCTAGTCCAATTCTTAACAGAATTACTTTTCACTCTAGTGGAGTTATTAATTTTGATCCAGTAGATATAAATATGAAAGTTCACACTTTGCGTACAGTTGGTCCAGTGAGAGAATACCCATTTGTCATCAATTTACGAATATATCAAAGACAATTTTGAGACATGTTCATGCTAATTTCTATAGAAATAAAAAAAGGGTGAAAAAAGAACATTATTGTTCTAATCCAAGCCATATGTCGTAGAAAATCTGAGATTATGGATACCACAAGATAGGAAGAGACAACCGAGGTAAACGAGTCATTTTCTTTTATGAATACAGATTTTCTATTGACTTCAATCAAAACATTATTTTATTTGACAGTCATCGTTCAGAGTTATATTTACATTGCGCTTTTGAGAAATTTTGATCATTAAATCGAATTTAAAATAGAAGATTTTTTTTATATAAAAGCTATTAATTACTCTTTCACATTTAATACCTGTAAGTATGTATAATTTTATTAGGAAACCTATAAAAATCTCTAACCTCCAAATCAGTTGTCGGTGTCTAAATGCCTGATCCAATTATATAATTTTAAAATGTTTTTTATACTCCTTTACTCAGTTGTAATAATCATACATTAAAAATTAAAATAAAGTAATGAAGGTCGATTGGCTCTTTTGGAATGTGAAACACTTCACAGGCAAGCACAACAGCTTCTCCGAGAGGTAAAAAAAAATCTTGGAAATAAACATTTTCAATTAACAACACTGCTCTTAAAATTTCAAAGAAAACCCTATATGCCATGTGAAGAAAGAAAACAATCCAATTATTTCCTCTCCTTGAAAAAATAGATCTTGTCAAAAAGAAAAAACCACAAGTCTTCCCGAAAGATGCAAAATAGAAGTTCGAAATACATTCTACATGTACTAAGAAATAAGAGTATAATATATCCTTTATAATAAGAACTAACTTTGATAGTATTATCGATCTATGTTTAATAATCTTAATGTCTTTTTTATTTTTAGAAAAGCGCGTTACTATAAAAAGCTAAAATACTGAATCTACCAACAAAAAAATTATGTCTTTGGATACATCGTCTTTAAGTATTCTACTTAAGAAGCTGAGATATACTTTTTCATAGTTTGTACCATTAAAAAAATGGCTATTTCAAGTGTTTGCAGGTAAACTTTATTGTGTTATACTTAATGCTGTTTTGGTTAAGAGAGATGTGATTGTGATAAGTCTTTTCTTATCAATAAATCTATTTATTATTATTATGTCACTGATAGTTTCACTTACCTAAGAAAGCAAGAGTATAATATCTGTTATAATTTGTAATTTTTCCCTTTTCCTGATAGCGAATCCTAAAATATAACGGAATTTTCAGTCTACTATTGAGTTTCGTTCCTAGGTGCAATAGACACGTCTTTATGAATATAAACTTTGATTTGCTTAATTAATTTTTATTTAGTTCAGACGAATATTATTGATGACGTATGGATATTCTCTGGCTGGTATTTGTATTTAAACTTGACAATGTTGTATTCATGGAATATTATATTCCACGTAGGGAAATGATCCATTTCTATAAATGCTACTTAATTTTGTGTATGTGGAACTTAAAGACAACATTTTTTATACGTATCACAATAAAAATTTCTGCAGGAATATTTTACGTCAAAGCCAAAGAACTTATATTTCGAGATTTAAAAACCGTTAACTATATTACAATGGTACTAGACTGTGGGTTGACAGAGACCCGCGGAAGTTACGAGACGAATGACTGGTAATTTTTATATTGAAAACATTCTACAAGCTCGTATTACCATATGTTGTTCATACTTAATAAGAAAGATTAGTATTAATGCACGATAGAAGTTAACTATATACAGCAGGCATAGTAATTAATTATCTCAGTGCGGTCCAGATTCCAAAATTAGATTGTCCACCTTATAGACTGAAATCCAAAGTTCTAATAATCTTTCATCTACCTCTCTTGATACTTGCCAGACCTGGTAATTTATTGTTTTTCATACCCTCTAGAGCATGTAATTTATTTTTCTTTTATTGCAGGAGTATTTCCCGATCTTTGGTTAAGCGCTATCGGTATATTGGTATTTGACTTTTCTTGGTTGTTGAGTAAAGTTATTTATAGAAAGCCTCAATAGTTGTTATTATGTCTTCTTTATTTGTCACTATGTCACTATTTTTGTTTCCGATCTTGTGTAAATATTTCTTTTTGTGACCTCTCATCGTATAGGAGAAAAACATTTTTATACCGTATCGATAGAATTCATTAAGAGTAATCTTTGTGTAAAATGTCAACTTGGTAAGTTAAAAACTAATGGCAAGATGTTTTAAATAAGAAAAAAAATTGTACTTTGACGAGATGTAACTCGACAAGTGTCAAGTTGGACTTTTTGTTATATGACTTACTATCTTAATTTTACCAATGTAGAATCACCCCCCTCAGTATCCCGATGCATTACAGAAAAAAACCTGTATAATATTTTGAACTAATTTTTCATCAGCTCTTATACAATAATAACTAGATGTTTTTGGCTACTTCATTCCTTTTTATCTACTGTTATTTTTTAAGCCGTGTAACTCCCATTGAATAAGTTATTTATTTATCGAAACTGGAAATAGTTGTTTCAATTCCTGTATAGATCTTGAAAGTTGCTATGATATTATCAAATCTATTTAGGTAATTTTGTGTCATTATGAATGGTGGTTTCACAATTTTATGCATAAGTAATTTAAATCAAATTTAGATCAATCATTCGGAGATGATAGGTAAAATGTATATTAATTTATTTCAATAACAAATTATAGATATAAGCTTTAAAAAATAGAATCACATCATTTAGTAGACATATTTCAAAATTTATTCTAAATTATACGACTTCGTATCGCCCACCATTTTGCTTTTTATAATCTATAAAATATGAGCCTTTAAAAATAGAATATTCAAAAAGATAGCTGCGTAGGCGAATCCGAGTTCTTCAGTATATGATATATCACAATTTCGATGCGTGGGATACATACCCCTTACTAAATGTACAGTGGGTCTATAACGTATAAAAAAACAAAACTCATGTAAAAATAAAATAAAAAACGCAGATGTTGAATCTTCATATCCACCATACTCAATTATAATTTTATTATTAATATGCTGAATATTTCTAATAGTAAAATTTAAATTAAGAAAATAGAAGTGATAGTGTATTTTACTGTATATATTCTAAATTTAACGTTATTTTCTTGATCTAGGAGGTCATAACAAATTTTCGGTGTGTGATTTAACTTACAATTTTGCACCATTATAGATAAATAGGGAACCGAAGCTTTGATTGGCTTTTATTGCGACACGGACAGATTTGTGACTAACAAAACTATATAAAAATTAAGTTAATTTTGAGCATAAGAATTAATGGCTTAGGCGGTTTGGTTGGTGATAACATAGAACCAGAAAAACTCAAAACATTATTTCGAAAAAATTGAAAATAGTGTTTGATTCGTGCTAAAAATTTTAATAGCTTTTTATTTAGACATTTTTAAAAATACTTGCAATAATGTGGAAGTGAGAAGTATTACGGGCAGCAATGAGTGTGAGTGAGAGTATTTATTTGCAACGCTAGTCAGCCATAACGCACTGTCTAAAAGGTAAAAAGGAAGTGGAGAATAACAACAATAAACTGAAACCAGTTTAAAATATTACAATATATATTACTTTTCTTGTTGGTATCTAACTTTGAATTAATAAAATTTTTGCTTTAATTTATGTGACATATTTCCAAAAACAAGCGGCTCTTATAATTGGGTTCTTGTTCCAATATTTTGACATCAACATAGTTAAATTAGTGCCTTGTTATTTGATAATGTTCTACAGTGGCATATGTATTTTTTTCCCAAATGGCAGTGGTTTTTATATTGCGTGATTCGTTGCCTTAACCACTGTGAGATTTGTTTAATATAACATTCCTGAACAATTTATAAATTACGTTGCTTTTAAGCCTTAAGGGAGTTTTTGGTTTAACATTGGAAAATATTTCTGGGTTCCTTAAATAATTTTATTTGGTTCTCGTTAGGAATTTCTTTAAAAAGTGGTATTACAGAACATATTAATTTATTAATATATGATAGTTTTTCATATTTTATTATAATATTTAATTCTTAAGAAGATCTATCAAAACTATTTGAATTGCATATCAGTTTGTTTCAAATATGTTTCGGTTAAACAGTTTGGATGGTCCCTCGGAAAAATTAAATATCCCTATAAAATATAAAAATTACCGTATATTAATAAATTGACATGTTCTGTAATCATTCTGTTTAAAGAGATTCCTAATATAAGCCAAATATAATTATTATTGGCAACAAAAATTATTTTTCAATGTTTAACAAAAAATTCCTTTAATGTTTAAAAGTAACGTGATTTACGAATTGTCCTGTACGGATATTATATTGGACAAACCTTACAGTGATTAAAGCAACGAACCACGCCACTTAAAAGCGACTGCTATTTAGGAAAAAAAACATGCACCACTGTATAATTCAACAAATAACAAGGCACACATTAAACTATGTCGTGTCAAAATATTGGAGCAAGAACCCAACTATAAAAAAATACTAGTTTCGACTACCTAATAGTTTCATCAGTGGAGCTGTAACATACCGAGAGCAAAATGCACAAAAAACAACTGTCTACTTATCCCCATATCACAAAATTTCGGCAGGATATTATCCGATTTGATGACGGACTTTTATCTTACACAGTGCAAACCAACTTCTGAATATACCACGGAGTGGTACGACATTATTAAAAATAAACGATTTGACGGTCTATGTATTTGGAAAAGTTATTTTATTCTCCTCATGACGGTTAAGATGTTTATTTGTACTGTTTAAGATAACAGTCTGGCATCAATATCCATCGGGTAATATCCTGCCGATATGTTGCGATATGGGGATTTTAAGTAGATAGTTGTTTTCTGTGCATTTTGCTCTCGGTTTGTTACAGCTCCACGGCTGAGACCATTAGGTGGTCGAAACTCTGTAGGTACCGACTTGTGCAAGCACTTTTACTTGGTGAAACTAGTATGGAGAGAGAACCAGGGTGGAATTCGCAGAGAGTATACTGTCTGTCCCCCTTTATTAATGATCATAAGGAGAATAAAATAACTTTTCCAGTTACATAGACCATGAAATTGTTTATTTTTAATAATATCCTACTACTCCGGGGTATATTCAGATGTTCGTTTGTACTGTTTAAGACAACAGTCCGGCATCAAATTTCTACGGGTAATACCCTGCCGATATCTTACGATATGGGTATTTTAAGTAGATAGTTATTTTCTGTGTATTGTTCTCTCGGTTCGTTACAGCTCCACTGATGAGACCATTAGGTGGTCGAAACTCTGTAGGTACTGACTTGTGCAAGCACTTTTACCTGGTGATATTGAAAATAGACGAAATTTTTTCCATTGGTTAGTAGATATGTGTAGGCAACTTTTAAAGACACAGTTTTTGGGGCGATGAAGCAAATTTTTCGAATAGGGGTTTGTTTAATCGTAAAAACTTACAACCAACAGAGGAAAATTTTCTCATTTCTCATCCCAGAAATGCAATTACAATTTAGTTTTGATATTGGATATGGCAAATTTTTTGTGCAAATCGGAACATTGTCAATATTCTCTTAAGGAAAATCATTTTGATATTAGTGTTACCAAGAGAAATTTTACTTAATTTATAAACATGTTGTAGATGGTGAAATAAATTAATATATATATATATATATATATATATATATATATATATATATATATATATATATATATATATATATATATATATGAAGTAAAATACGAACAGTAAATGCAAACTTCTCTCCATCTTATCCTTTCTGTGTTTGAGGTTGCACAGTTAGAATAAATTGTTATAAAACGCAATTTACTCTATTCCACCACCATCGAGATGATGGCCTACCTGTACGACCATACCGAGAAGAAAGTCAAAACTTACCCTCCCCGCCACAGTGATACGGCAGAGGTACGTGTTTCGTCTCTACTAGACTCATCAGGGTACCGACATGCACCTGTCTGTGCAAAGGACAGATCGGAAAGAAGCACGCAAATGCTGAACGCGGCTTCGCCGACCTCCCGCCGGATGGCGTATATATGTTTATGCGGCTTTCACGGATTCCTCCGTGTGAGATGCAATAGCAGTGGATATATCCACATTATGCCGTTGTAGTGCTGAAATCACATTCAGCAAACGTACAACTATATGCAGCTCCGCGTATGAATGAAGTAAAATGCGAACAGTAAATGCAAACTTCTCTCCATCATATCCTTTTTGTGTTAGAGGTTGCACAGTGAGAATAAATTGTTATGGAACGCAATATATCCTATTCCACCACCATCGAGATGATGGCCTACCTGTACTACCATACCGAGAAGAAAGTCAAAACTTACCCTCCCCGTCACAGTGATACGGCAGAGGTACATGTTTCGTCTCTACTAGACTCATCAGGGTACCGACATGCACCTGTCTGTGCAAAGGACAGATCGGAAGGAAGCACGCAAATACTGAACGCGGCTTCGCCGACCTCCCGCCGGATGGCGTATATATGTTTATGCGGCTTTCACGGATTCCTCCGTGTGAGATGCAATAGCAGTGGATATATCCACATTATGCCGTTGTAGTGCTGAAATCACATTCAGCAAACGTACAACTATATGCAGCTCCGCGTATGAATGAAATAAAATGCGAACAGTAAATGCAAACTTCTCTCCATCATATCCTTTTTGTGTTAGAGGTTGCACTGTACGGCATCTGTAGGCGAACTGACGCTTGCGACTCAAGTGCTGGCTGTTCTGTGCGTACATGGGGCGCGTTAGTTGGCTAGATGGTTCTGGTCAATTAGGTTGTGAGCCCTGTTGCGTGCTATCGACACATCTCGATAACATTTTTGTTCCTGAGTAGTTTATCCTGTGTCCTGTGTTTAACAAGTGTTGAGCTAGTGCAGAAGAAATTGTTTTTAGCTTTTATACGTTCATCTCTTCTTACGCTTGTTTTACGGCTAGTTTAACCTACGTAAGGTTGAAGGAATTTCGTACACTTCGTGATTTTCTAGAGGGGTTTTTTCTTTAGGTGGTGGCAGGAGATACTCTACGGTTTGTGGTGAAAATGGTTGTAATATTATGTCTCTTAAGATTTTTTTCAATTTTATCTGTGGTGTCTCTGACATAGAGAAGAAAAGCTTTGAAGCTCTTTTCTTGTTTTTTGTGATTTTTTGGAGCCAAGCGTGTGTTTTTTAAAGCCTTGTCTATATGTTCTTTTTTATAACTATTTTTCGTTAGGTCGTCTTGCAGTATGTTCTTTGTGGTATTTTTTTTAATGTAAGGGATTGCGATCCAAACGAAGGTGACTTAAATACGGAAAATAATTGGACGGAGTGGTAATGTGAATCGGCGTTAAGGTATCTTTTGATGAAGTGGGTTTTCTGTAGACAATGCGTGAAAGCACGCCATTCTCTTTTCTTTTCAATAGGATATCGAGAAAAGGAAGTTTTCTTTCCTGTTTTGTTTCCATGGTGAATTTGATATTTGGGTGTATACTGTTTATGTGATTTAGTAAATTTTTGAGATTTTCTTCTCCATGATGACAGACAACGAATGTGTCATCGACGTAACGCAGCCATAGTCATGGTTTGTGTGAGGAGGTCTCTAAAGCTTTTGATTTGTAGTTTTCCATAAATAAATTAGCGAGTGAAGGAGATTCCATAGGGGCTCCCTCGTCTTGTTTATACCGCTGGCCTTCATAAGTAAAATAGGTGTTATCGAGGCAGTGTCGACGATGTATTTTGGCAGATTGTATTTGTTTTCTATTACAGAAAAAGTGTTTTTGACTAGTATTTGAAGCTTTTGAATTCTTCTGGTGTTGACAGGATACAAAAAAACTATATACCTTATCTGTAAAATTAAAATGCAATAAAATAAGTGAATCGCATAATTTTTATTGTTTTTTGAGAGAGATATTGTCTGTACCAATAAATCATCTTTAATATGAAAAACTCTTTTTTCTAACATAAAAGTTACATGCTCTGTGAACTCTAGTTTTATATCTATCATAAGTTCTAAATTCTTTACATTCTTTAAAAGAAGTAGTATCGGAACCCATTTTTAAATTTAAAACATTTAATAGGCGGTTTTTAATGTTATCACCGCAAAACAATATAGCTGCTGACTGCTTCGTGTTAATTTTAAATAGGTGATTATTGCTGATATCTGATAAATGTTTAAATCTTGATTAATTTGAATGTTCGCCTTTGCAGCATCAGCAAACTTAAACTACAAGTAAATTTGAGTATAGCCCGCGTATAGGTGGTATTTAACAAAATTTGAGATGAAAATACTGTAAAATAAAGGGCTCAATATGCTTCCTTGTAGAACACCTATTGTTACATTAAGTGGTTGTGATCACTGTGCACTAAGAATAACTTTCTGTGCTCGATTCGACAGAAAATACGACACCAGACACAACGAGTTTTTGGTAAAACCTTATATACTTTAAATCTGCGATCAAATCATATCGAATGCTTTAACACAATCAAGTAAAATAAGAATAGTAGCTTCATTTCTATCTTGAGCGGTTACCACGTTATCCAGTATGTCAAATAATGCAGTGCACAGCCAAACCCGGATCTATAATTCGTCTGCTTAACAGGCATAATATTGTTTTGAAGTATATATGAGTAAATTCGCTGTTCCATAACCTGCTCAAGAATCTTGAAAAACGTAGGTAATATTGGAATTGATCGTAGCTCTCCGTGTTTTGACGGATTATTTATTTTAGGAAAAGGAATAACATGATAAAGTGTCAAATTTTTAGGAAAGTAGGACTTGTTTATACAATTAATTATATGTGTTATATAGGGTACGATAAATGGGCAACTGAGTATGATAAGATTTATATTCGAATTATCAGCACCAAAAGTTTTAGATTTTATATGAAGGTTAATATTTGATACTGTATTTTTAGTTACTAGTTGAAAGAAAAAGGTAGAGGTAAATAAACGATTTTTCTTAAATTATAACGTAGGTCTGAAAATCATTCCAATTTAATTTTACTGCTCAATTGATTTTAATACTTCAATTGAAACAAGTTTCAAGTTTGTTTTATGAAATCGATTCCTTAAATGCATCAAATTCTAATTAAAGTTGTTTGCGAAATACCTAACTCTATTAACACCTACACTCGACTTGAATCTCAAGAGAAATCTATATTGAGTTATTTGATAAAGTTAACGAGTTTAGTCTAATTACTTCGTTTTAATAGGATACCTAATAAGTTGATCTGGAAAGAGCCATGTTCATACAAAACTAATTATATACTTATTGTAATATGTCGTATGTTAAAAGTGATATGTTACAGTTTAATGATAATATAATATGAAGTTATATTGTATGTTACGGTTAAAAATTGGGTTTAAATAATAAATATTTTCGTTTACATTTTTCTACATTAAATTACAGGTTCAGATTAATAAAGTAATAAATAGATTTTTGTTTCGTACGTAAATTTACAGTAAACGATGTTTTCTGCTATAAAACTAATGATTACCTTTTGTTTTTCATTCATTAATATTGGTTTCATCTATATTCAGATCATTCCTTTTGTTAACATTTTCTTAATGTTTGGATAAATATAAATAGGATTATTTGCTTTCTTGTGATTATTATTTGATTTTCCTTTTTCAGAAAATATTTGTTTATTGTCACATATCAGCTGTTTGAGATAATCAGGTCCACTGAATTGCGTGAAAGTTTTTAGGGTTGCCTATAAGAGGGCACATCAGTTGAATATTATCGAAATGCTAAATTTGAAATAAGATAGTATCGATTTTCATTATGTTGTTTTTAGTTTATTAGTTGAATATTTCCCTTTACTTTACTAATTAGAACTTTTGGTAAATAAAATATTTGAAATTAGACCCTCGAACTAAGTCGAACTAATTGGATTTAATTTTTGAATATTTCGAACCCATTAAGTAGTTTGTTATTGGGTATTCATTTTGTAGGACGAGGCAGGTTGGGTTATTAAGATATTGGTTGTCTCGGTCTGATTTTAGTACTGGCCAGTTTAAAATTGAGATAGAAGAATTTTTGCATATATTTTCCGGAAGTAGTTTAATTTGTATGATAAATTTCAAGGTTCGAGATTATGGCTGCGAGATTAAGGTTATTTTTTTTGGATAGATTTTTGATGCATGTTTTTATAAATTTTTTTTGGTAACTTCCGTTGGAAGAAATGTGCTAGTGATTTGAGAGAAATCGTTCTCTTTTGGCTATCTGACGCAAGAGCGTGAAGAAGTGGTTTTAGTTTTACTACTTTCCCAAGTTAAGGGACTTGGTCATAAATGGCCGATTAAAGTAACAAAACCAAGTCGGGGTGCAAACAATTTTTGGTGATTTTGGTCGTTTCACTCTACAGCCAGTTTGGCGATTATTTTTCTTCAGTCAGCCAGAAACAACAGCTTATTAGTTATCAGATGCCACCATTTTCTTGAGTTTGAGGTATGTACATATTTCTTTTGAAATAATCAGTTATTGTGTTTAAGCAAAATTTAGCTAGGCTTTGCGTAGGCCTTTTGTACGACTGATTGAGTAGGAATTTTTATTTCTTAATTTTAGGGTCTTTGGGAAAACTATAGTATCTTTTTGGAATAGTTACAATATACAGTGTCTTTGAATTTCTTCAGTCTTTCTTTTTTTTGGATGGAATTTTATAATGTACAGTTTGGGTTTTCGTGCTGCACTTCTGGGATCGTGAGCCTCTGAAGGGGACAATCTCCATATTGAGCCAGGTCAACGTCCTCTCTGGTGAAGCCGTCTTTGTCACAGGCCTTGTTTAACCATCTGTTTGAAAGTGATTCAGCTAAGTGCCTAATTTTAGCCAAAGTATGTACACAAGAGTTTCTGATTGTTAAGCCTAATGGGTATTAAACCTGTATTTTGAATCGTTTAGTTATCTAAACACAGTTTTCTGTTCGATTACCTAGAGGGCTAACAGGTAGGGAATTCTTGTGTATATAATTTTGAACCTTTCTAATTAATAGATTTTAAATATTTGGACTTTAATATTTTTTTCTAATGATATTTATCTTTTGGTAATTTACCATATCATATAATATTTGCGGCGAACCAGTAAACTATGTAAGGTGAAACGCAGTCGACTTCGTTGCGCTACAACTTCAAATTTAAATGTTTTATTTTTGCGATACACTACTGTAATTGAGGTTTTTTTTATGGTTCTGTTTTAGAGTCCCAGAGTGGCCAAGTACCCATTTAATTATTGTTTTAAATAATGAATATTATAATGATACATTTATTGAAAATTTCAATTGCTTAACAATTGACTATTTTGGAAAAAAAATAGAGTGTGTTCTTTTCTTCTATAACTAGGCTATGTCGACGTAAACCTTCCAAGTGTAGTTGATTTGTTTACTTTTGGATCGGTTTGCCGTTCACGGTGCAGGACACTGTCAAGTTTAATTTACTATTCTTTTGTTTTAATATTCACATTTTGCTACGTCATAGAAAGACAATAACTTTCGACTAAGTCACCAAGGTTTATTTATTGCAATTTACTATTTGGAATCGCAATCAGATAGCCCCATTAGAGGATCTTGCAATAATTCACACTGGTGATAACTTTTTCCAGGGGTTCTACTTATTATCTAGGAAAGGGTATACCGTGAAGAATAAATGTACTGGCCTCTATTTAATTGGTTTTATTTCCTATAATTTTAAATTAGGATACTTTTAAATACTTAGATTCTGCGATTTATTTACCCGGATATGACATTTTAAATATTTATTCTTTTCCAAGTTTTCTTTACTACAATTGCTCGTAGTATAATCATTAGGGCTCATTCTAAAGTAAAATTTGGTGGCGTTTTTTTCCCGATTTAGACATTTATAAAACTTACACAGGCAATATATTAAAAATAGTGGAAAAATATAAAAACAACGAATCTACCCTGAGATGAGCTAGCGTATAGGTAGACTCCAGTCAGCATTAGGACAATCATTATGTAAGTCTGAACTGAGGTACCTTACAGGGTGTTGCCAGGATATGGTAAGGCGTTCATATTTGTAATAATATAATATATTTCATGGTAAAATTTTGAGATTTCATTTGCGACAAAAATTCTTGATTTCACTGGTGGAAATTAATTGCAGTTTTAATTACCTAGTTTAAGATAGTTTTTTTGTTAGGCAGCAATCTAAAGTTTTCATGTATATAGCCAAAAAGAGATTTGTTTTGAAATATAATTATGTCATTACTGCGCTGGTATTTTCACGACGAAAACCTCATAGTTAGGTGAGAAGACATTCAATAATAGAGTATTAACAAATTAGTAAACACTAAAGCAAAATTAACAGGGTTCAGTAAAAGGTTAGTAGCCGTACCTACAAGCAAATATAACAGGCTAATTTTGATGCCTGAAAGTAGGAGTGGGTTATTCAGGGCGCCAGTGCATCTGTAGTTAGATTAAATGCAGAAACCTTCTGTGATCGTTAGGAACTAGCTTTCAACGTCACTCCTAAAGATAAGCAAATATCAAAAAACACATACGCAAGTGAGCATGTGAGTAAAATAAAACTGGCTAATAAATAATAAAAAATTTTAATTGAATGTCTACCGGTGTTACTCTTGCATATAGTTGGATATTTTATCAGTAAAATTATCCAGTTCAAATAAACATACAACTTTCAACTTCAAATGATAACTAACTTTTATTTAATACATTGTAACGGTGGAATAATTTAAGGCAACTAAGAAAATAAATTAAAATAGGTATAGCTAAAATAATTTCAAAAAAATATTAATAAAAATATGTTATATGGTAAAAAGGATCAAAAAAAAATTAAAAAATATAAAACTCTAGTAATTTCTCACCCCAAAACATAACGTAGACCCTGTATGTTCCATAACTATGGGATAAAACGCCGCAATATTGCGCAACATCTTACAAAAAAATAATGGAATAAACTTAATTTATGTAAAATTAATTAGATCGTTATCATTAAAATACAAAAAAAAAGTAAAACAAATCTATGTTTGACGGTTAATCCGGTGGTTAGACTGCTAGCTATATCGTTTTGAACAAGTTAGATTGCAACGTCGCTCAACTATGTAGTGGTGTAAAAACAAATATAGTAGGAAAATAGTACGAAAAACCAATAGAAAAACCTCCAATGTGATATTTGAGATTAGAAGAATTCCTTCATTGAAACGTGCAGAACTGTTAAAATTCCTGTCTGTATGTTGATTCCGGTAAGAATAAGTCAAAAACACCGAACAGGTTACTAATCAACTAAACTCAATTTCCGGGATAATTTAAATTATTTTACAATTCAAAATCCCAAAGGATGGAAAGTATAAATAGAGATGTAAATCTACAGCTTCTTTCGTCGTTTCAAAAGAAAAAAGTCGAAATGAAGGCAAAATGGCCTCGGTTTAATGTCAAAGATCCTTGCGTATGCGGAACGCGATCTCCTTTGGGCGCGTTCAATATTTTGACTAGTTGGAATGAAATGATAGCTCAAAAATAACCCTGAGTAATAACAGTGAACTGAAATAAATTTGTTAAATAACCCAATTCATTAATTAATAACATTTTCATCTCATAATTAAATAGGTATCCCATTAGTTATTTTCAAATTAAATGAATATATTTTACGCCAGCTATTAACGACGCAAAATAAGTTACTTGTCTAAATTTTCCTTCCAAAAATTATTGATTTCCTGAAAGTTTGAGGACCTCACAGACTAGATATTCCATTGAATCGACAGGATAAGATACAAAACAGATAGAGTGGTGAAAATTCAATTATAACATAGAGAAAATTTAAATTTTAATTTCAATAAGAAATAAATAAATCCGCCATGTTTAAATAGTTGCCTATATATTATTCTCCTTTCAGGCCGAGATTAAGGAAAATATATATAAATATAATTAATTTCCTGCGAATGCAACACTGATCCTTTCTCCATACTAGTTTCGATCAACTCATAGACTCTTCAGTGGAGCTTGTATCGAACCAAGAGTAACATTTGCAGGAAACAACTGCTATATAAAATATAAATTCCGATACATGTCGGCAGTATATTAAAAACCTGACGACTTTGATGTCAGACCAAAAAATATCGCCAGTCGAAATGACATCTTCATGTGTTAAAACTTTTTTCTTGTTCTTGGCTGTCGGTTAGATGAAGGGATTAGATTCTTGATCCCGACCTACATTTTTGAGGAATAGTGGTAATAATCGGTAATGTTTATGCATATTGATGTTTAATATACTATGTATTGACACGTCAAAGAACGAAAGCTGATTTTTTTCCAAATTTCTCCTTGAAATATACCTTCAAGTGTAGTAAAATTAGGAGGTGAAAAAAGCAATTGAGATGCTGTTTGCCTTGACACTACATCAAAAATATGTTGTTTGCGAAGCTGCATAAAAATTTTAGTTTAAATTGAGATTCTTGAATGGCTGCGGTAATAAAATAGACCATTAATAAATTCTCAAAAGCTGAAAATAGCGATATATAATAGCATAACATCCATTAAGAAATAAACGTTCTTAAGGCGTTATGTGATGAGGTCCATAACGTGAGATTGGATGCCTTCTCTAGCCAACTCTTTCTTCAAAAGACAACCACAGAACTGAACAAATAGGGTAAGATGTATCAGTAATTCTTAGAAACAGGACCTAAACCTTTAAAATTCCTAGACAAAAATGAAAGTCTCGTAATATTACCAGGGCACAAAGCAGGGGCGGATCCAGCCTCTCTCTTTGGGGGGGGGGGGGGCGGTGATATCAGAAAAGTACAGTATGGCAAGCGAAAGCAAGTTGTCGACGGGAAGGGGGGGGAGGTCTAGACGCCAGCAACATTCCCATTTCTAGTGTAAAAAAGCAGGATGAGGTCTATTTTTTTGAATTTGAAGCTCTTGAAGAGGGGAGGGGGCGATCACAAGAAAAAAAATGCCCATAGGGGGAGGATGCGAGCAGCATACACATTCCTAGTATAAGAGACAGAATCGGGTCTATTTTCTTGACCTCAAAGCTCTTGGGAAGGGGAGAGGCGATCGCAAGAAAAACGAGTTGTCAACGGGGAGGGAGTGCCAGCAGCATACATATTCCTAATATAAAAGGCAGAATCGGCTCTATTTTCCTAAACTTGGGAAGGGGAGGGACGATCGCAAGCATACACATTCTTATACTCTATTCAAGAACTAGAGAGAGTAATAAAACTATTATCGAAACTTCCAACGTACCTGCTCCAGTGCAGCACGTAACTGAGGACTGCCGTAAATCTAATTATATTTAATTATATTTAAATATTATAACCTTTTATAAATTTACTGCAACAATAAAATTTCTGATAGTTCAACCTAATTTCTGTCAGTGACCAAGTACACCTTACAGTGTGTCCTTAATGTTTATATATTATTTGAGTTTAGTGAGATAGCCAAAAGATATGGCTTCCATCTCTATATGTATTCCAAAATCATTAAACCAAGAAATTTTTTCTCACCGAAAAACTTATTACAATGAATGTTTATGATGCCTTAGGACATCAATATCCCGATAATAATGTTAAAAGTTCTGTTGAGATGTGTTCCAACATGACAGGAGTTGGAAATTCTACTATGTACCGAATACTGAAGGAGAAAAAAACCACTGGAATTGTTAGTACTTCCAAGCCACATTCAATTATAGGCAGACGAAAAACCTCGTTGAAAGAAGAGATATAAACTGCAATAAAAGGAGTTGTACATACATTTTATTATGAGAAGCAGGTCCCAACCGTCGACAAAATTCTAACCAAAATCAATGAAGTTCAGGATTTACCTTAAATTAAAAGAAGTGAGCTCTGGAATTGCTCAGAGAACTTAATTTTTGCTGGGAAACGCAGATAGGAGATCTGTTCTTATAGATCGTTCGGAAAATGCCTGTTATAGAAGGAAATATCTCTCTCAAGTGAAAGGTAGAGTTGCTAGAAATAACACAACTTACAGAATTAGTAATTTAAGAGAACTTTTAAAAGATTTTAGATCGTTCGGAAAATGTCCGTTGAAGAAGAAAATATCTCTCTCAAGTGAAAGGTAGAGTTGCTAGAAATAACACAACTTACAGAATTAGTAATTTAACTGAACTTTTGAAAGATTTTTTTAAATAAAGTTACTGCAGAAAATTGGGAAAAATCCATATAATAAAAGAATAAAAGGAAATGTGGATAGCTTCACTAATTTTGATTGTTGCGATTGTTAAATTGTCATTCTGTAGATGGTTTACGAAATAAATAAACTGAAACGTCAAATGTCCTAAAATTTTTTTTAATTAATAATAAAATGAACGATAACCCAAAAAAATTTTAATATTATTTGGACGAATTTATTTTTTTATATATGTTTAACTTCTTGTATTTTTGACAATGGGTATTTTGTAAGTATTTAAATTATAACTTAGAATTTTTTGAGAGAAAAGACTACGTTTTAGTTTGAATGTGTCAAAAATGGTTTCTATGCCAAAATTAAAAATAATAAAAATACAGTTGTTATTTGTGTTAAATATGACAAAATTATCTATATTTTCTAATGTATGTGAATTATTAACAAACCATAAGAAATAAAATAATATAAAAAAATTTTATTTTAAGTTGATTACCGAAATAATATTCTATGCCATAAATACTTAGTGATAAAAGAAATCTCCTTCCGACGCCTATGACATGGATTAAAATCCTTTTTTAACAATTCACACCTCCAAATATCTATTATTATCCAACCCAAATACTCCATTATTATAGACCGGTATTTTTTATTATAAAATTTCTAACCTATTCCTATGAAAAATATATGTGTCTAACAGATTTTGCCAGATACCGGACTAAAGAACACAGGTAGTTTGCGAAGAAAAAAAGGGTAAAAAATGATTTATTACTCTCTCTAGGTCTTGAATAAACTATAGTATAAGAGGCAAAATCGGGTCTATTTTCCTGAACTCAAAGCTCTTGGGGGGGGGGGGGGCGATCGCCCCCACCGCCCCCCCCCCTTGGATCCGCGCCTGGCACAAAGGCAATACAACCTTCGTCAAGGATACCGAAGATTGCTCCATAAAATAACCTTGATTACAAGGCTGTTTAAGGGATTGCATTAGCTATCTAAAAAAACAATTAACACTGAAATGTTACTTTTTAAAGCTCTTCGACAATTGTCAATTGATTATATAATATGTCGTCAAAAGTAAACCGTATTTATAAATAAAACTAGTATTCAAATGTAATCAGTCAAGGTGGATATTTAGGTCAGATAACCTCAGTGCATATATCATTGAAGTTAAGTATTAACTATTACCACCGCTTTGTGTTTTACAGTACTTTGTAATGACAATAACTAATGTTCCAATATAGAATTATTATAGGATATTAAGTTGTATCATTAAATATTGCAGTAGACAACATTTAATGTCATAGAACAGTTTCAATTTAATAAAATAAAACTTGTATGACCACAAAACTAACCAAAACATAAGCGTTTAATATGTTAATACCCAAATATTCATTTCCTCATTAAATTTTATTGCTAATATTTATATTGTTTTCAATTAAAATACAAATAAATATATTCAAAACTAGTTCAAACCAATTAAAGTTGAAATTATAACTTCGATTTTTTTAGTTTTTATACTATTTGATTTAGTCGCATCAGCTCCGTTAACAGAACAACTAGAAACTAGTCAGAGCCAATCAAATCATCTAAAAACATTTTGCTAACTGTTACTTGACTTTTTCTGCAAATTATGGTTTATAATGACAATATCTCAAAAAGACTTCAGAATAGATCCAGAAGATATTTTCTATGAAATAAACTTTATTGACTTGGGTGTAAATACAAATGAGAAAAACTAAATCATTTAAGGTTTGTTTGTTGTAAGTAGAAAAATTTTCAATGATCGATGACCCTCAACATAGCGTCGCAGTATAGAAACCTAAAGATAAACCTGAACAAAACCAAAACTATGATAGACACCGAGGATAAGAGACAACTTTCGATTGCATCAATTCTGCCAGAAAAGGTCAAGGAGTATATATACTTGAGATAATGCATCAAACCTTTCAAAGAAAACCAATCGTTTGAGATAGAGAGAAGTATTCGCCTGGTCTTTGGTAAACTCTCAAACTATCTAAAGAATAGGAAAATCCCTATGAAATTTTGAACTAGATTATTCAATAGCTTCATACTTCCAGCCTTATTTTATACAGCAAAAACATGGATATTCGTCAAAACAAATTTTGACAAACAAACAAAAACACAATGAAAACGAAAGAAGAATGGCGGAAATTATATTGAGAGATATATGGAAATATATGGATAAGAACGCAAACTAAAGTTATCGATGTAGTAGAGCAAACGAGAAACCTCAAGAAGGTTATTGACATCACCTCAACCAGAGCTGACGACTCTAAGAAGATAAACGCTAGAAAGTAAAGCCTCAGATGAGATGGACTGTTTACCTGAGAAGACACACACGCTCAATATTAAATAGAAAGAAGCTTATATCTAAAAGATTAAAGGATGATAATGATGATATTAACTGGTTTCTTATTTCTCTGCACATGTTAGCAAATTTAAACTGTATCAAAACTCATCCATTTTTAACTGGATAACTTTTCTGGAACTTTCATATTATTTTCTTCCTTGCACAACCTATTCACTAGCTCATCGTCTGGGTATAAGCCTGTGAAGGTGTCAGTAGGCTAAAGTTTCGTATTCGAAGATGATATGTGAGGTTGTCTCTTTCTTCTTCAAATAAGTTATATAATGACTCTGTAGTGGAGATGCCCATTGGATGTAGATGTTTCCATAAGCTGCAGTGGCTAATTATTAGTTCTATGACTAGCCTGATCTGTTGTTGGCTGAAACGCAGAATTACGCGACTTAGTTTTCTGGATGATCCACTCAGCAGAAACCTGCTGTATCTGTAGTTTGTAATATGGTTCCAGTAGATCTGGTATTGTTGATTTATCCATCACAATAACCACCCACGAATGGCAGTGAGTCCAAATACTGGTTCTGGTCCAATAAATGTGGTAGCAGACCCTTCTCCTACAAGTCGCTCTGCTTTTTCGTTACGCTAGGACGACGAAGTTTTCAAGACAATCCCAGACCTATCGCTAACTACGTATATTATTCCTAACTATTGTAATTCCTAGATGTATTTAAGGTTTTAATTTTTATAAGAAAAATAAATAACTCTTGAATATCACTTTATTGTTTTACTTCTTATGACTTAATTTCGTCGATATTTACCATTATACATATTTGTAAAACTAAATTTTCTTTAGAGCATATCAAAGTATTACATAAATTTTGGCTTTGTACAGAAAAACCTACTCTTAATTCAAATCTTTTCCAATTCATTTTAAATACATATTTTTATTCTTATCCGTTCCGTTCCACACAAAATTGAATTGGGCGTGGGAGTTTTAGTCAATAGCCATAAAGTTTTTGTGACATAAATCCATTAAGCTGTTTTTCGTGAGGATTATGTAAAAGACCAAATATATATTAACGTATATTAATCCACCCACCGCAAGAGAATATAAATATATTTATAGTTATACAGTGTATCCGGGGAAATACGTGTATAACATTTGATGACAAACTATTGACGTCAAAATAGGACAATTTAAGCCAACCTATACTGCTTCGTTTACGCAATAGAAGACGTCAAAATTTAAAGAAAATATTGATTTTTCCCTTTCTTGAAGACGTGGTAAGTGAATCTAATGATTTTTGGTGTTTAGTCTAACACTATAATATAACGTTTTCTAGTGATATTGCAAACAGCTATTAAGTAGTGTAAGTGTTATAAAAGTGACGTCCTTTTAAAATATCGTTTCTGATTTTTTATGTAATCAACGCTATGACAAACTAAATATTTCTGTCGGATTATGGCATGTATTTGAAAGCTTCTTTACCTCTTAAAAAAATTTCATTAGATGAGTAGTTTCGCCAGGAAAAAATATTTTCAATTATTTGCATACAAAAGTTAACTGTAATAATTAGAAAGACCTGTAACAATAATTTTTCTAGTGAGTTTGCTGCTATGGCACTTAATAATTTGACTATTGATAAATTGCCATCACTGTCTTAGAAGTCGACTAAAGTTATATCAACATTCTAAATCTCTAAGCCTATTTGGACATGTTTCTAGTGTATGAATTTACATGAAGAGATTTCATAACCACCGAATGCCACCTTCAAACATTTGCCAATATCATCGAGAAACGGGCTGCGTTGAGAAAAATTTTGAAGATAGGGGTCTTATTCCAACAATCGGAACAGTCGAAAAAGAAGACAAAATTTTGGAGAGAGTTGAAGAAAAAGCAACTGTAAGCGCTCAAAACGTGAATTGGATATCCCTAAAACTATTGCTAATGATATTTTAAAAGAACAGTTGTTTATATCCATATTACGTGCAAAAGGGTCAGGAACTTCTACCGACTAATTCCCCATGCGCTTTACAGATTGTGAATTTATTCGAAACACAAGAATTCGTGATTCAAATTTTAGTAGAAAAATTTTGTTTTCTAACCAGGAGAGCTTTACAAGATCTGAAGTCACCAATCTGCACAACCAACATCTTTATACGGATGAAAATTCACATGCCATTAAAGTTGCACACCGTCAGCATAACTTTAGAATAAATGCTTGGGCAGGTATTATTGAGCGCTACCTTATTAGCCCAGTTATGATTCCACACAGAATAAATGGAAATATTTATTTAAATTTTTAGTAAAACACTTTACCAGTTCTTCTGGATATTTGTCTATTTTACTTCTGGGAGAACTATGATGTATTCATGATGATGCTTCGCCCCATATTTTCGTTGCTGTTCGGCAATATTTGCACAATCAATATCCCAACTGAAGGATTGGAAGAGGCAATGGGGCACCAGCAAGACGACCACCATGTTCTCCAAGGTTAAATATGTGTGACTTCTTTTTGTGGGGCGCTCTTAAAACAGAAGTAACGCTGGTAACCTTTTTAATAATCTTAAGATATTAGATAGAGTCCAATTTCATTTTTTAGAAATTGTTAATAAGTGTATTCAGCAAAATGGTGGCCATTTTGCACATTTACTCAATTCATGTTTTCTTTTCAGTTAGTTCTTTTTAAAATACAGACATGTGCTTCTAACGTTTATTCTAAAAATTGTTTTATTATTACAGCAAATTGGGGTACTGTAACTGAAAACATTTTTATCCTAGCAAAACCACTCCTTCAAAGAAAATTTTTTTAGAGGTAAAAAAGCTTCCATATACATGCGGTTATCCAAGAGAAATATTTAGGTTGTCTTAACGCTTATGACATAAAAAATCAAAAGCGATATTTATAAATGATGTCACTTTTCTAACACTTACATTACCTTATAGCCAGTAGCTATACCACTATAAAACGTCATATTATAGTGTTAGAAATTCATTGTTTATTTTTTACTTTTAAATTAAGAAATATGCTGCCCTTCCAAACTTTCTCCAAAAATTACAAAACAGTAACCACAGCCCAACATGCTACTTTAAATTCTAGATAATTTCGTTGAAAATGATTTTTTCGGAAATCAGCATAATTCGTTTACACTTCTCTTGTTTATATAGATATATTTCACGTAAATGAATTTTCTCTTTGAACAAATCTCATTGCATGAGTTAAAATGGAATCGGTCATTGAAAAAAAAAATATTGTCTTCCCCTGTATTTTCACACCCATGAGAACAATATAATTAAGGAAGCGTATAAAAAGGAACTCTCGAAAAAAAATCATCAAAAGAAAGTGTAATTTCGGAGAAAATTGCGTTTTTTTTTTAAAAAACTGCCGTCATTTTGTAAATTTTGAAAATTTTTCGGTTTTCAAATTTTTTTCGGAAAATTTATGACTCATATGATCTTAATCAAAACTGAATTACGTCCATTAGTTATAAAAATGTACAATTTTAAATCAAAAAATACTTACTGTTTTCTTCAAAGTGAAAGATCTAAGCTCAACTTTAAAATCTCCATAACTTCCTTGAAAATGATTTTTTCGCAAGATGGCAAAATACGTGTACAATTTTTTAGGTTCTAGAATGATATATTTCACAAAGAAAAAATTTTATTTTTTTTTGACTATTTTCATTGTACAATTTTGAATGGAATCGGTTACATATCAAAAAGATTTCCGACTAAAGTGAGTTAAAATGTCAATTACTTTCTGCTCGGTCTATTTATTTAATTTTGTGCAATAGATTTACTGATAACTAGAGTGAAAATCCTACCGTCCATTTAATCCATTTGTTTCACTGTCGGAATCATGTAGCGCGATCGATCGCTTTCGTCCAGTGAAGAATTAACACGGAGCGAGCCAGCATATTTCATTACAAACTAGGGTTGATGTATGTCGACACCTTGTATTTGTACGTGGCAATAGAATTCATATAGTTTTATTTGTAAATCGGAAACAAATCTGTTACTTTTCAAATGTGGGTTTGCTTTATTTATATATTTTTTTATTTTCAGTAACTTAAATAATGGTTTTTATTAAATTATTTTTAAAGATATCGATAAGATAAATGCTGGTGGAGGTTATAAGGTTAATGGAGGAGCAAAGTCATAATTATAGTTGACAGAATTATTCGAACACATTTCAAAGAAATAGTATCTTTTTTATTTAATTTATGTATTTATCTTCTCTTTTTTTGTTTAATTACAACAAGTTATTAATATTATTATCCCTAGACTTAAACAAACAGGGAACATTCACTGATCCCAGGTATATTCAGATATCACAAAGGTGGAGCTCTGTTGGGTTTTTTTCCATGTTGTCGAGCCCTAGGTGATGTTATAGTTCGAGTGGTCCCAAGCAGCACTGATATTGCAGAACCTTATACAGCCGTTTACTAAGACTCAATTCCTTATTTTTAAGCAGAAGACTCTTTGGTACTATTCCGGTTCTTGATACATTATGATAATAGTTAGGACGTTACTCATATACTACTTTGTGGGTATCTGTATCTCCAAGTTTGTGTATTTGAAGATCTGTTCATTATGCCTGTCCCTCAAATCGTTGTTGTTAGAAACGGCGATTTCTATTAGTGTTGCTTGCTTGGACACTTAATCAATTAAAATAAAGTCTGGTCTGTTATGTGCAAATATGTGTTCTGTAAGCACAGTTCGATTCCAGTACAGCTAGAGCTCGTTGTTTTCCGGTATAGGTTCGGGCTGTATTTATAGTATGGCACTGCCTCTATCTGCAACATTTTGAATGTCTTGATTGATGATTTTGTTGGCTAAATTGTGTCTCTTCTTGTACTCCGATAATAATAATTTATAAATATTATTATATCAAGTACTAAACTGTTGCATTGTTATATAATACACACATTATTTTACTCAGAGCATGGATCTTTTCTTGCATTATAACCGACATTGGGAACCTTCACGTGACTCGCCCTTTAGAGAACGATGCCTGTGAACAAATTCACGAAACTAGTGATATACAGTAATTTTTGTAAAGAATTAAGTTAAAACTTGGGAAGCTCAGTCGATTTTCTCAGCCAATGAAGATATGGCACCATCAATATTTTTTTTATGTATTTTGTCCCCTTGATTAGGAATATGAAGGTAGATTCCCGAAAAATGGTCAGATAATTTATTATAAACAAAAAAACTGATAATAATAAAAAAACCGTTTTTTTTGTAACATAAATAAAGCGTTTTATCAGTTATAACGCACGCTCCGCTATTTATAAAGGGAAGTGGAAGTCTACTTACAGGCGCTCACCTCACATAATCCATTATAGCTTTAGCTGATCATTGCATTATTACTTTAAATTCATTTTAATATATATCTTTTTTATTATTAATTGTAAGCATCAAATCATAAAATAAACAATACATTAGTATAGGGAACTTCAGTTATTTTAACTATTTTCTTATATGCACTGCTTAAGCTTGCTAATTTTAATACTTTGCATATATTTTTTTTCATACGAAATAAGGCATTGAGCGTGATATTTGATTCTCAAAGTTATTAAACTTACTGATCAAAAAATTAACAGTTTTATTGAAAATGGGATTTCCAAATAATCGGAAAGCTGTAATATAATTTTTCAGCATGATTCCATTTCATGTAGTTAACTTTCTTACATTCCTTAATATTACCTTTACTTAGATCACGATTTCCTTTTCAGATTTTTAGTTTTAACTTTTAAACTCTTTAAGATTTTTTATGTATATATTTTTTATTGCACTTTGTCTCTTGCATCTTTGATATTTCATATTTTGTAAACAGAAAAATTCCATAAACAGAAGTCATTTTCGAACAATGTAAAATTAAATGCACATCTTAATATAACTTTAATTACATCGCAGTACCTTTGTATTTTATTCAACGTTTCTAACGAGAAAATAATTTAGTAGGTTTATACTAGTTTACTACTTTAATAAATGCCGCTCTTTAAATAAAGTCCCCAGTCACTCTCACTACCTCCTGAGTCCCGTACCTTTTCATACAGTCTGCCTTTCACCCAAGACGAATTATACTATGCACTAAGTAAATATAGAGACAGTCCTCCCAGACTCCATTCTAATCCCAGTACCTAAGCCAAAAAAAAAAACAAAAACACTCGCGGAAAGTTATAGACCCATAGTCTTAACTAACCATCTTAGCAAACTATTAGAGAGAATTAATCATCTTCAGATTGACATGGTATTTGTAAAACAAAAACTCTCATCCCAGAATAAATGAGATTCAGACGAGATAGATCAACTACTGATGACCTGGTTGGATTTGGTGTGGACATTTATGGTCTCTTCGATCAAAATTCACATAAAACTGCAGTTTTTTAGATATAAACAATCCATTCAAAAATATAAAACACGAATCCGTCCCTGAAATTTTCCAAAAATGGGGTGTTCTAGGAAACTTCCCTCCTTCATCTGTAACTTCCTCCAAATCAAAAATATAGAGTAAGGATTAACAGTTTCTTCCTGGAAATCTTTTTTTAAGACAATGCCATACTATAGGAATCCATTAATCCTACTCTCTTCATAATAGCTACAAACAACATTAAAAATTACATCAATTAAATTTCGACAGTATGCCTAATCTATAGATTAAAACCCACACATCTTACTCAACACACAACACACTTTTCTTGGATTATTTTACGAAAAATTTCTTAATTGGAACAAATATATACAATATATTAAATTTAAATGCTATCGAAATTTATCGGCTACAAACATTTTTTTAATCGCAATAATGTCTTGAATCCCTCAAAAAATAACTCTATTTTATCAATGTTAATTTTTTTAAGATCAAAAATGCGCTATTCATGAGCTTTCCCCCAGAGAAGACTTAGATATTTATTTATTTCCTCCCTGATACTACACTTCTATCCCTATAACACTGAATTCATTTTACAGAATAAAAAGACGAAAAATTGATTTGATCTCGTCATCGCTAAATTACCTAATTCAGATTTAACAACTATGAATTAATATTCATAGATGGCTTCATGAAAGAAACATCAAGAGAAGCTTCTTACTATAGCAAAAATGCTGAAAATGTATTTTTTCTACACGAATGGACCACCATCCTTACTGCCGAACTATTTGCAATTTTCAAAGTGATCCAACACTGTCTGAACTCTCCTAAAACTAATTGACTCATAGCTAGTGATTCTCTCAATTTCATACATTCATTAACTTATAATATCTCAAACACACTGTAGCCCAGGAGACCAAAACCTTTTTAAAATATTCCTACATCAAAAATCTCTCCATAGCATGTTTCAAGCCACACTGGAATACTTGTCGACACCAATGTTGATAGCCTTGCTATTACTCATCAAAACTCGCAACACAAAATCAATACAATTTTCAATTCCAATGATCAATCCCTTCGCAACTTAATTCAAAACCTTATTCAACTAGACTGGGACTTATTAGATTCTACCAATAATCTGCAAACAAAGAAATCTTTCTTACTAATTCTCCCTCTCCATCTCTACCAAGACGATACCTCACTATCATGACCAGGCTCCGAATCAGGCTTACGAAATCGACCCATGAACTCCTCACCTGCTTCCTACTGCGAGACATGATTTACCACTCTTACAGTTTTATACATCATTACATCATGTAGAAAATACACTCAACATCCGTTCCGCCGAGAACAAAGAAACGATATTAAGACTCTTCATGCATACTCTTTTATCGCCAAGATAATTTATTCTCTCTTTCTATATCTCAAATTAAAAATCGCGTGATAGCAAGCCAAACGCTCCAAACTAATAATTAAATTTCACAGAAGAATAGGTTGCAACACCTGTAATTTAATGTCATAACCATTTATTAAGTTTTGATTTTATATGTATTTGATATAAGATTAAAGGTTTACTTTTTGAAGCGGTACGTCAATGAAATGCTATTTTATCACGCTAACCATTTGAGTGACGTCTTAAATTTACCTTTTAGCTACAAGAGGGTGGTTTATAATTGAATGCTAATATTTAGGAGTATAAAATATAAGTCCTTGAATGATTTTAAGAAAAATAATTCAGATCAGTGCAGTTCTGCTACTGCTCAATATATCAATGATTATTTAGGAGTATAAAATATAAATCCTTGAGTGATTTTAAGAATAATAGTTCAGATCAGTGTAGTTCTGCTAACTCAGTATATCGATGATTACTTTCGTAGCGTTTTATATGGTGTTGTTTATCCCAGGCGTGTTCTGAAATACTAGATCATGATGTCTCCCCTTTTTGCACACGAGTTTTGTGTTCCATACTTCTAACTTCTAAAAGATGCTCGATTTCTCAATAGATATTTCACCACACTCACATGGAATTTTGTACAAACATTTTTTTTATCAGGATTTTTTGATTTTGTTAAATGAGCTCTGAGTAAATTTCCTGATTTGAAGGCTGTTTTTATGTTATAACTGCTTATTTTCTCCGAGGTTCCCCTAATATACGGAGTTGTAAAGAATGAATATATTTCATGCTGTCTAGAGGTTTTTGGTCTAGAAGTACTTATAACATCATCAATCAATTTTAGACGATAACCATTCTGTTGCAAATCGGATTTAATGTTTGTTACATTTTCTTCAAGTGAATCTGTATAGTTGAATATAGATACTGCTCGATTATAATGGTTGCCTATAGTTTTCCATTTAGTTACAACAGAACGACTAGATCCGTGATTGATATATTATCCAGTATATGTTGCTGTATAATAAAGTTTTAGTAATTTTGTTTGAATGGTTGACCATGACATCGGAAAAGGGCAATTGATCATTTACCTCTTTTTCTAAGGTAAAGTAATTGTACGTCGAATGAAGTTTAGATGTGTCAATAAATCATTCGGTTTTTGTGAAATGGTTCGAAAGTTATGCCATAAAACAACATCAGTGAAACCAAAATTCTGATAAGATAAGATAAGATAAGATCATTTATTAATGTCAATGCACAAAAGGTACTTACACAAGTCAATTAATAAAAATAGTATACAATCAAATAGCTTAAGTACTAATAAAACTAGTGTGTGCATAAAAATTAAAATGTGTATAAGTAAAAAATACAAGAAACATATAGGTTACCAAGACAAAGTAGCAACATATATGCTTGCTTAAACAATATAAACATTCAAATGAAAAGAACAGAAACAACACTAGATTAATTAACATATTACTTAAAAGTTATAATTTATAAATTCCTCAGTGGAATAAAAGGCATTTTGGACAAGAATTTGTTTTATTTTATATTGAAAATTTAAATAGGGTAGATCTTGTAATTCTAGGGGAATTTTATTAAAAAGTTTGATACCCCAATATCCTGGGTCACTCCGACACCTCTCTACACGTTGGTACATAGGCACTAATCTATCCTTAAAACTAGTGTTATGGTCATGCACCTCTGCATGAGTTCCATAAACATGCCTATTCTTATGAATATAAAGCAGATTCTCAAGTATATACAAAGAAGGGATGGTTAGTATACCAAGAGCCCCGAAGGCCTCCCTACAGTTAAGACCCGATCTGATAGCCCTTCTCTGCATTTTAAATACTCGAGATACCTGGGGTGCATGCCCCCAAGTCAATATGGAATAGAACACGACTGGATGAAAAAGTCCAAAGTATGCTGTTCTTAATACAGACCTTGAGAACGAAGAACATATAAAGCAGTATTAAGCTTTTTAGCTACTTCCTGGATATGGCTGTGCCAACGAAGCCCCCCTTAAGATATGTCGACAATACCTTCGTCAGATGGAAGGATAATGATCAATAATTAAATAATTTCTTAACACATTTAATTCCATTTAACCTACAATAAAATTTACCATGTAAAAAGAGGTATTACTACGGATGGTGAAAAAAAGATTTGTAAAAAAAATAATGGTGTCGTTGCTCTCGTTTTAAAGGTCGTAGAAAATGACGGTGGTTCAGTAAAATTAATGTTACATTGCATTATTTGTCCAAAGTTTTCCAGCAGAAAATACATGAATATATCAGTTTTAAAGATATGTCTGCAGTTAATTATATCAGATCACATATGCTCAATCATTTTTCGAGTTGATACCATCTACACTGCAATATGTTGGCTCAGCTGCAGAAAAGTTTTAACGCCTTCTTTTCAGCTTCAAACAATAATCGAAGATTTTTGGCATGAAAGAAGTCAGAATTATTAAGTGTAGATTGAATCATTCATCAACAGTCTTTGTGTGGAAAATGCTTGGATATGTCAGAAGTTTTAAAATCATTCATGTCACCAGTTAATTATATAAGCTCAATCAGAATACATTACAGGAATTTATTGAAAATATTGGAGAAACCGACTTATCACGTTATACAACGTACGCTGACTAAATCCCAAAATATTGAGTGTTTATGGAAATTTAAATTAACTAATGAGCATTTGAAGTCATTGCTGGTAATTTCCACTAGTAAACTGATATATAACTACAAGCCATTTTCAGCGAAAAGTTATAGCTACATAAATCTCATTAATTATAACTATAATGTTTAATTTTATTATCTGAGTTACCTATGTGTATGTATGTCACTTATTGTAAGTTTTAGAATAAAGCTCATATCATTAATATTAATTAATGTAATTGGAGTTAAAATTTTCAGTTTCATTATATATGTATGTGTTTATTATTTGCTCGTTAAATAAAAATATCGATTATTATTTTGTACGAGTTACTTACGTTGTAAATTTTACAATGTAATTAAAATTACCTATTGTCCGAATTGATAGTGCTTGTCGGCCGGTGTAGATTCGGGGGCAGTAGTTAGGTGACTCTTGCACTCCTCTATAACAAAATTTAAGGCTTTTTCCATCTTTATTTCGTTCCAGTGCATAAAAAATTTGTGACTTAGAGAGGGTGTTCAGTAAGTATCTCAGGAGCATACAGGGAAGATCGAAATAACCCTACTTTGTCATAGATAGAAAATTCCTAAAGTGCCCCTTAATGGAGACACAAAGCCCTAAAGGGGTACCCAGCAATTTACCTTATCGACTCTTACTTTTGAGCAGACTTGTATAATTTAATGAAATTTGAATATTTTTTAGAGGCCGTAAAGACTCATTAAACCAGTAGATGTCTTAAATCAGCAGAGAAGTCAGGAATGTACTTGCAGTCACACGCGTAGGGCCTAATTTTTGACAGGTGTCATTTTATTTACAAGACTGATTTTTTCAATATTTTGATCATTCTTCTTGAAAAAAGGTATTATAATTTATCTCGATAAAAATGGTGATTTTCGAGATATATCTGTTTTTATGCGAAACACTCAAAAGTACCTCAAGCTAAACAGAAACAGGTAAAAGTTAGGCTGTTATAGTTAATACCTACACAATGAATTACTATTAACGGAATATCAAAACCGCCTTCAAGCAAAAATAATTTAAAAAAAAGAATATTCTTACTCGGAGTATGCTGAAAGATTTACAACTCGAAAATTGCAAAATGCAAAAACCTTTCTTAGGGTTGATCGAAGTTTAAGGGAAACTAGTAAAAGATGGTTAGAAAACAATTATTAGAGTTATGAACTAATTTTTTACATGTTTTATTCAGGATCATTTTTGCCGTGACGTAGAAGAACAAACTTTGCAAGATATTGCTGACAACCCTTCCAAGAGCATAAGAAATCTCTCGATACAAAATAATGTTACACAATGGATTGTACATGAATCTCTAACAGAACCGTACTACGTTGAAAAAGTACACGCCATGTCTCGGGATGATGATCCTTCAAGACTTCAAAACTGCAACTAGTTTATGCATTTTGCATGATTTTACAAGAGAGGACATAATAAACTCATACAGTTTACATTTTTAGTCTAATGATAACCCGCACGCTATAATTCAAAACAAACACCGACAAAGGATTATTGTAAATGGATTGGCATCATCGGAAATAATCTTGTAGTTTCATTTGTTTCGGCAGGAAGACGCAGTGGTGAGATTTATTTACAATTTTCATAGCAAAATTTAAATACTGTATTGGAAGACGTACCTTTTAATAGAAGAATACAAATGAGGTATATACATGATGGTGCTCCACTTCATTTTAACCATACGTTACATCAACACTTAATAAACGTTTTAGGCCCTAAATAGATAGGTCAAAGTGGGCCTGTATTATGGCTACCAAGGTCTCCACACCTAAATCCCTTAAAAAAAAATTAGTTTATTCAACACCAGTAAATACTAGGGAAGAACTACTAGCGAGAATAGCACAACAATCAAACGAGGTCCGTAATAATGTCAGAATAATATTTATAGTGCAGCAGGAAAATATTTGCAGAACAAGAAAATATATTGAAGTACATGGAGCCCATATTGAACATTTGCCAAAATAACATTTAAACGTTTTCACTATTTTTGCATTTTAATAACATTGTAAATAAATTGAGCCCCGATCAGTCCTTTAAAAGGTTTTAGAATCAATATTGGAGTACCTTTTTCTTCTTAACTTAGTAGTTTTTTTTCTTCTTAGTATTCAACACACTTCTTTTTTCATGAATTATATCTGATCTTTTTAGATTTTATAGGTTACGGTAAGATTTGATCATTTTTTATTGAATTTTCTTATTAGAGACAAGCATAAGATATTCACAATAAGTTCTTCTACTGGAGTGAAAGCAATTTGCAATTATTTTTTGTACTTTACACAACTTCATATGAAGCAAATTTTAACGATACGAAATGTACAAAAAAGATTTGCGAAAATAATGGTGAAAAGGTAGTAAAAGTATTTTGTAAAATAAGTCTAATCTTTTTACGGAGTTTAGAAAAAAGTAATAAAAAAATATTAAGTTCTTTTTTAAATTCAGCAAAAAAATTCTCTCAATTTATTAAGCAAGAAAACAAAATTCTTAACTTTATTTCTTAAGTAGTGCCATTTTCAAACAATTTGCATATTTATGAACCAATAAGCTGTTTTCGGTAAATATCGGCGGGATACTCGCCAGGGACAACTCTCGCCTCGACGGAATCTGAAACCTTAAGCTACTTTGTAAAACAGGCTTAGGGATAGTTTTCAAGAGAAAGGTTGCCAAAGGGAGCAATTGCGCGTAAGTTAAATTTAAATACGAAACAAAAGTTTTTTGTCACGTTCTAGAAAGTTTTAAGGGATATTCATATTATGAAAATATGACTTGGGTTTACAGGGACAGTAAATGAATGGGAAAATTTAAAAAAATCATAAAGCAACAAAAAAAATACCTCTTGTAAAATTTATTGATGAGAATAAAATCTATATGAGTGGAAACTTTGTATACAGGTTTATAGTATTTTTTCGAAAATAGTACCCAAAAAGCAAAGCTGCTCCTAACATTGTTTAGCACTTCTAATGATACTGCGGGCACTACACCTTGAATTTTTTCTTGTAAAACTTGGTTGATCCTTTACTTTTAGCTCTTCTCAAGAAAATTGTCGTATGTTAGAAGAACAGGAAATATTAACGTTCCAGTTGATAAGATGACGGAGAAATGCCTGTCTCAGTAAATCTCTTGATATTTGTGCTGAGTGGCAGGTCACACCATCATGTGAAAAAAGTATTGTCTCATTTCTGTAGTTATTTATGGCATGAAGAAAAAATTCCACTTGACGATATGATGATAAGATTTTATAGTTATAAACAGCAAGAAATGTTAATAATTTTTTGAGCAAATTTCGATATTTCTTTCCTTCTAGTTATATTTATTGTTTGGCTTGTCGCAATTAGCAATGCCCCTGATGGTAAGGGCATGTAGCTAGCCATCTATTTTTGACCACCGTAGTAAATGTATGGATGTTTCGTCCCGATACCGGTGGTGGACTCATCGGTGGGATCCACCGGTATCTTTCCCAGACATCCTTGTACTTTCCACAAACTTGAACCTCTATTTAAGTCCAGTTTTGCCGGAAAGCCGTGGTGAGATCTGTGTTCCACAACAGGCTTTATTCTAACATGTTGATTTATTAATTATATATGTACATTTTGATAATTATAATAATATAAAAAACGAAATTGATTAACACTGGTATAGATAATTGGATGCGAAACCACCCTGGTCAAACAATGACCAAAAATTATATTCCTAGGATTGTCGGAGAAGAATTTCCCTTGGCAGTTACTGATCGAAATGTTATTGCTTGTTTTACCTGCACTGGCATTAGTCTATATAATAGGAACATCTTTACCAAGATTTATTTCGCACTGTCTTCTATAATGGATCGGAACAGCCTCTGAAGAGACTGGGGTGATTGGAATAAGTAATATTCTGTACCGGATCGTCCCTTGCCAGCTAATAATGAAATGCAATGAATAGCCTCTGAAGATAATATTTCAATACCAGACACTAACAGAGCAAATTACTTTTTTACTACAAGTTATAAGACCTCTTCCTAAAGCTGGTCCAAGTTCCGAAAGAAAAAGAGGTGGTAAAAACGTAAAACTGCAATATTTACTGATACTCTGGAGAAAAATGCAATTGAAGAAGAATACAAACAAAAAAATATAGCTAAAAAACCAATATTACAAATCATTACAGAGAAAAGCAAAAAAATATTATCTGTAAAAGGGAAAGGCTAGGGTAAAAAAACGAAAAATCGACTTAAAGAAAAGGAAAATCTGTGAAGTGGAAATTCTGCTGCTGAAGATGATTGCTTTTACCTCTTTTATTTAGAATTATTCAGCAATAGTTTACCAAATGGGAAGTTACAATATCCCAATTGTAAAAAATGGTCTCACGCTGCGTGTGTTAAAGGTGATACATATTATTCTTGCCATAATTGCGAATCTGAAAAAAAAATATTTTCTACATCTTTTGTTATTACATTCTTAAAAGAAAATATATTATGTTTTGTTGATTTGTAGCTTGGTAACTTCCCAATAAATAATCTGATATAGTTTTGTGTTTTTTTCTGATTTTATTATATTTCCTAAGGTCTTGAGTGTGTTACTTTTAACTCGTACCCTGTTACTTTCGTATTGACCCTGGGGTTGAATGTAAGAAAGGTCCCTATTTTTATGCAGTCTTGTAATTGTTAGAAAACTAAATATACTGGCTAAAATTGCAATGTAAATTTAAAGAGTATAAATGAAAGTTTTATATGGCTATATTCATTATATCTAAAATGCCGTTAACAACTAGCAAGCAATCAAAGCAAAATTACGAAGTATTACTTTTGTACCCGATCTCCCCTAATAATAAAAATTACTTAGTAAGCAATAGCAGTCAATCTCACAGTTAGCTTTTCTAATCGTTCCGACGGAATTTATATTTTTTTTTTATCTAAAAAGTGTGTCCAGTATTTTTAAGCATTCATTATATTTCTATAGCTAGAATATCCTTAATGACCTCTCATAGTTCAACAGTTAAATAGCTCAACTTGTGTTTGGAGTACAAAACAAAACTTTTACTTTTTTTTCCCAGATAAACATATTTTCGTACTATTGTGTGGCAATATGCTTGGTGTAAAGCAAGTTAGAATTAGAAATATATTAGGAATTCTATTTTCTGCATAACTATATTTTTCAATATTTTGCAACCTTAAAATTACCTTAATAGTCCAGTTAAAATAGACAAAAATTTTGCAAAAATTCGCATAGAACTGAAACTTAGTATAAATATTAAATACAGTATTACAAATAAAATATAAAATGTTTTACCGATTGTAAGTGTGCTAAAAATTTTATTCTAGGTCAAAAGTCAAAATTATCGGTTTTACGCATTTCTCTTGTGAATGGAATGTGTTATTGTAAAAATATATCAAACAGAATTTGTAGACTCTGCAATTCTCTACAAAAATTGTTTTTATACGTTTTTCCTATGAATCACGATTTCTCCAAAAGTTGGAGAAGTCGTTTTCTACATAATATGCACATAGGTTCGTACCAACTATTGTGCATTTTTTTAACGTTGTTTCTCCAGTAAGCATAATTCACAATTTATTGTGAACAAGTTTTATTAGGTAGTATCCTATTGTTTGAAAAAATGATACTATTGGTAATCATTAAACTGGAACGGATTACACAGCGCCCCGAGAAATTTGTACATTAAATAAAAATAGTAATTTTTTGTAGATTTTGGTTGCTTGAATTCGAATCCAGCCTCAGAATTGCTACATCACATCAGGGTTTTTAAACATTCCAACCTAAAAGTGCAAAAAGCGATATTTTGGCTTCTCTTTAAGGTTATGTATCATCGCAACGTCTTTTTTTTTTAAAAAAAAAGATATATAACATTTTAAAGTCCCACTCTTTCAAATTCCAGTGAGTTTATTCAAATGTCTTTCTTTTTCTTCGAGGTATTTAATTTTGAAAATTTCAAATAACATGAATTTTTCAAGTCTGAAAATCTTCATTTTTCATGACTGAGAAGCTTTTAACCAACAATTCTGATAAACCATGGATGTTTCAAAGTTATCAAGCATCGTTCAATCAAAATTTATTATTAGTTTTGCAAATTAAATTTGTTTAAACAAATTTATTTATATATATATATATATATATATATATATATATATATATATATATATATATATATATATATATTACACTTTTCCGTGTTAGAGGTTGCACAGTTTGAATAAATTGCTATAAAATACAACCCATCCCATTCTACCATCATCGAGATGATGGCCCACCTGTACCACCATACCGAGAAGAAAGTCAAAACTTACCCTCCCCTCCAGAATGATAATGTAGAGGTACATGTTTCGTCTCTACTAAACTCATCAGTGTATCAACATGCATTTGTCTGTGCAAAGGACAGATCGGAAGGAAGCATACAATACTGAACGCGGCTTGGCCGATCTCCCGCGGGATGGCGTATGTATGTTTATGCGGCTTTCACGGATTCCTCCGTGTGAGATGCAATAACAGTAGATATATCCACATTATGCCGTTGTAGTGCTGAAATCATATTCAGCAAACGTACAACTATATGCAACTCCGTGTATAAATGAAGTAAATTGCGATCAGTAAATGCAAACTTCGTTCCAATCATATCCTTTCCGTGTTAGAGTCCCATTCCATGGGATGGATTGTGTTTTATCGCAATTTATTCAAACTGTGCAACCTCTAACATGGAAAGGATATGACTGGAACGAAGTTTGCCTTTACTGATCGCAATTTACTTCATTTATAAACGGAGTTGCATATAGTTGTACGTTTGCTGAATGCGATTTCAGCACTACAACGGCATAATGTGGATATATCCACTGCTATTGCATCTCACATGGACGAATCCGTGAAAGTCGCATAAACATATATATATATATATATATATATATATATATATATATATATATATATATATAAATAAAAGAGGTGGTCTCGTGACTGGATTAGTTGAGAAAAAACCAACTAAATCGAGAGGTTTAAAGTACTTTTGTGAGACAGCAGTCAAAAGGATGGTTGATCAAAAAAGATAATTCTTTTTTGTTAGTCTAGCTTTCCAGAAATTTTATTCCCTTCTTCAGGACTTCTACAAGAGAGAAGATAACCTTCCTTAATTCTATTACAATAAATAAAAATAAAGAAAATGACCCACCAAAGTGAGTATGTATAAAATGCCAGGTCTTGTTCGACAGATACAGTCATTATCACATAACATGACAAGATTGTTTTAAAAGGCAAAACTAATTTGATTAATTCAGAAAATAATTTTTAAAACACGTGGACGTCGTTGAAATGCCATTTTAGTTTGAGAGTAACATTGATTTTTTGACAGTTGAAAGCCCGTTTTAATAGGTACAGTTTACATCACCCAAGAACAAATAATCGTTCTGGGAACGGAGGTAACCATTCTTGAAAAATATTATGTTTTGAAGAGAAAACATTATCTTAGATATTTAATTTGTATTTAAGATATATACCAATTTTCAGCTGAACGTGAATTTTTGCGAATTTAACTCTCGAATTCACTAACATGATCTAACCTTAAAACCGTTCTAACTTGACTGCAGAATACTGACTGAGCAACAATAAATCATGCAGGTTTGAAATTCTAAAAATACAAGCATAAAAAAAGCATTTTCTTTTATTATTGAACCGGCAAAAACAGAGAATCTTATTTTCTAGAAAGTTGTATATTTCTTTTACATATTTGAAGGCCTTATCACTAGGTTCCTGTCCTTAATATCTCTATTTAAGTCTTTATTTGTTGGCATATATAATATAAATTATTACAATATCATAAGAAAAACAAAACTGGCCGATCAGAAGATCTATTTTTCATTGTAACTAGATCGGGTTCAAGTTTTAAAACTTCTCATTGAATCTGGCTGTAAATGTCTATTTTGACTAGATTAAACTATCGACAGAAAATAAACCTGTGTTTCTTGTTATTCTATTTTTAATTATGTATTGCTTACAAAAAGGAACTGCTTAAAACAAACATAGTTCCTGTCTTCTTTTCCCGAGCCTTACAATTTCAGTTTCATTCGGATTATCTTGGACAGTTGGACCTCATCTTCGGCCTTAATAATCTTAATTATAAATATAGTTTCTTTTCACCCTTTATCTAATTTATGTTCAGCTTTAACCATGTTTTTCTAAATTATAACTAGTACAGTTTCCCTCTAGACTCTTTAAAAGTTGAAAGTTATGTTGGCCTTTATATACATTTTTTTATATCTAGAAATTCACGGTCTAAATCTTCTTCGTCAGTCTACTTTTACAAAGTAAAACTTACTTTTCATATAGTTAATGTACTCCTTATAATTGGTTATAGATATGGTAAATATTAAACATTTTGTTAAATTGTCAGGTTTATTTCTAATAGAAGATTTAATATTAATCTTCTACATTAGAAGTAATCGATAAAGAGAACGAAGTAAAGAAAATATATCGATGAGCAAAAAACTTTGATCAGATTGATTTTGTGCTTTAATCTTGGAATTTTACGTTTTAAATTTATATTTGCAAATTGTAAATCATTCTACTGTATTTTAGAGGCCAAATTTAATATTAAGTATTGAATCAAAAAGCAAATTTTTTTGTTCTGAACAGGCAATAAATTTACATTTAAATCGAAGTTTGTTGTTGTTGCGCAACCAAAAAAAGTTATTATTAAATAACGGGTGTTTTCTCCTCTTGATTTAATGACTATTAGAAGCCAACGACGCATACCTTTAATTAAATTTAAAATCACCTTCAAGTCGATGTTATTCAGCTCCTGAGAAGTTCTTGAAGCTAGTGCATGTTTTCGGATACGTCATCCTAACTAATCTCATGCATGTTCGATGGGATTCATACCTAGGTCACGTGTTGATCAATCAAACCGCTCAATTTTCACTTTATCGAGATATTCTCTAGTAGTTTAAATTGCATAAGGTCTAACATTATCTTGCATGTTAATGCCATGCTCGCCTATAGTGATCATGAAAGGAATAAAATGATCTCCTGGGACTTCTGCTATGCACTCACTTTACGTATGCTTGTGAAAAGATTCCTGTCCAAACTAGAGTCGGCCTCTCGCTAGATTGAAGTTGCTATTAAATACAAACAGGAACATTTCTTTCTCCAAACCTCGTCGGCACTTGTCGATTTCCGTCTGATCAAAAATTTGATTCAACTAAAAACATTACCTTGCTCCGGTCTTCTTCATTCCATGCTAAGGATTTCAGGTAAAAACCAATCTTCCTATTGGATACTGGCGTTGGAATAGCGGTCCAGTAGTCATTTTTCTAAAGGACAATCTACCAGCACGAAGCATCTCCTTAAAGATCAATTCGCTAACATTTACGTCTCTAGCTTCACAACAAAATGCGCAAAAGCTGTTCTATTTTGTAAATATGCGGACACTAAAAAACAATCATCTTTTTTTCACTCGGATAGTGATCTTTTGATTTTTAGGCGATTTTTCTCATAGCGCTGCTATATATTTTGTACGGTACCATGACTTTTATCAACAGTTTACGTAGTCTCACAAGTTATCCTCGATTATCTTGCATCAATGCTACAATTGGGATGTTGATTATTTTTGGGAAAGTGTTTAAAATCATGTACAAGTACCTAATGTAACCGAAAATATTTAAATTTATTTTTTTTAATACAAGTAGTACTTTAAAAATCATAAATTTTAAATTCAGTTTCAAATTTCCCTCTAAAATATCAATATTTGTCACTTCACTGCTATTACATAGCACTGGTCAACTGACAAATTTTTTTCGTAATTTTTGTGGTAAAAGATGAGTTCTAAGTTATCTTAAGTGTTGTGCGATGCCTCAGTGTACAAGAACTACAATTAAAATACCTGAAAAGTTATTTTAATCACGTAGCATGTTCGTAAAATAATAGGAAAATATGGCTTCAGCTAGTCCGGTACTTTGCGTTTAATTTTAGTTTTGAGCTTATGAATACCTATGATTACTATTATGTATTCATTATCGATTGCAGAAATAACAATCGTTGGTAAATTACTTACATGGACGACTTTACATTTCCAAATTCAGAAGAGCAAAAGTTACTGTTTATTGCAAATAAAACAATGAATTCTCGGCAAATTAAAACTATTTGCCTTAATAAATCTACTTTCCATCATGGGAAAACTTCTTAGGATCATTTTCGAAGGGAGTAGTAAACAAATTTCGAAGAAATTACATTGAAAATTACTCTAAAATATTAACTAGGCAACGTAGCCCTTAACAGCGATCGCGAATGTGACATAAAGTCAAAAAATTTATATCTCTAGTGATCAAAGTAAAAAAAAGTGAAACTGTTAACTTCATATTCTTTTGAATATGTATTTATTTATCATTAGATCGAAGTGATCATGATTATTTCAAGTGATAGAACTGAAAGTAATAATGACTCAAAAGAATAACCGTATCAAGACGGAGTGCCAGCGATGACGTTAGCATGGAGTGTCATCATTTATTTTGATTGGTGTTCGTTGTCACGTGACTTGAAGGAAATTTAATTAAATTTTTATTATTAAATAACAATAAAATTCCTTAAAAATAAAGAAACATATTGTGTTTTTTAGGATTTCTATTGTGGAAACTACCTTTTGGCGACAATTTCTTACCATGCCAATGACATTATAACCTATTAAATAAACACTACGGACACTATACCATATGAATGATAAGTTCTACAGAGACAAATCAATGATAAACTGAACAATAGCCAACGAAATAAAAAATTTAAGTTGACACGCATACACGCAATTTCATAAAATTCGTCAAAATGCTGACAATATTATTATAATGCTGTTAACCAATATTTCTCATCAAACAAATGGTTAAGCGCCTACTAGTACAATGATTCCCTTGTTATTATTGTAATATTTAATATATATATATATATATATATATATATATATATATATATATATATATATATATAAGATACCATTTACCTTGAGTCTATAATTTTAAATTAGACGGACAGAAATTTTCGTCAGCACAAATCGCAAGAAAAAATAATATGTATAAATTATTACTAATTAACAAATTAACAATTTTCTAACAAACATGCATTAGTACGTTCCGGATTAAATAATTACTGATAAATAAAATGGTTTTGAAGTAGCATAACCAAAAACCACAGTAACATCCAATGCCTCGTCGAGCATAAATAATGGTAATTCCAGCAATATCGTTTAATTGGGATGGACACAGCCAATGCAAATGTTTATTTGTCACGCGATATACAGAATTTGCTTTAATGCGTCGCAGCAATTAATATCCTCTTGATATTAATAAAACATATATTCCCCTGATTGTAATAACATAATATCTGTTAAATTTCCAAAGCTAAATACGAGTTTTATTTCAGAATATTCTAAACAAATTAAAAGTACATATTGTATACTGTATAGGGTATAAATCTATTATATTTTAATAAGACAAATTCTTTCTATAAAATACAAGGGACACTAAAAAGGCCTTTTCCCAAAAAAACAATCAAAATACTTCGATTTTAGAAAGCTAAATCAAGTTTAAACTTTTTTCTACTTTACAAATGCTCTTAAATACAATAAAAAAATATTGCTGTTAACAATATTTTTATTGGCACCGATGTGAACTTTTAGTGACTTAGCTGAGCTCTTTTCTTAAATTATATTGAACCATATCTAAATTTTCTTGGCTTCAAGAATTTTGGCGATTCAGAAAAATCATTTGTGAAGCTCCACTGATTAAGCAAACTCCTGTTAATTTGTTGGAGTTATAAAAATAACATTCCTCAAAATGTTTGTAACAAATTTTAAAATTGTTTGATGGCTTCCAGTCTACTAGTATATTAATCAAAAATCCCTAATTTATGTTTTTCTAGATCCTTAGGAAAACTAAAACAAATTTTCAAATTTTAATACATATTTTTCCATTTAAAAAAAAGTAAGATATTGTCGATAAAAAAATTGATTTAAATAGAAAAAATTATTTCAAAAAAAAAATATAGCAAGAATTTTTAAAAGAGCTTCGGGAAATCTGCAAACTCTGAAAGAAAAAATGGCCTTTAAATGGCAAATTGTAAATTAAACATGTAATATAAAATTGGCAACAACATACTAAAACTCTTTTATCGAAATAGTTCTCTAAGTACTAAAAAAATTAATATATTGTCAATCATCCTAAAATGCACTCAACATTTTTTTCTTGTGAAAAGTAACTCTGAGCTCTCTTTTTCGTTGCCACTTTTACAATTATGATAATTTTGTTTTTTCCTAATCACTGCCACTTTTACTTGTAAAAACACTAAAAATCACTATCGTTTATTTGTTACATATAAAAAGGCTGCCTCATAGACATCGAACATTAGTGATATGGCAGGCGCGGGATCCTCTTTCTTTCTTAATTCGAACACTACATGATACAACCACACTGTTAAAAATAACTTTAAATTTAATGCAAATTTAATGTCTATTCTACATTAAATTTAATGATTTTGTACCTAAAGTCGTGAAAAATTTACATTTACTTTAAATCTAAAGCAATTCGTTTAAATATCAGTTTATTGTACTCTAAATTTGATTAAATGGTATCTTAAATTTCAGTAAAGTAATTGAAAAGATATTTCAACTTTCTATACATTAAAATTAATTCTACAGGTACCTTAACATTAAAGGAATTTACATCAATATTCAATACACTGCATGAGATTCCGGGAGATGGCGCAACTTGTATTGAACTTTTTATGTAGTATGATATAAGTTCCTTAAAAGACTTACTCAATTTTCTTATGATTAAGTGTACATGTCTACCGGTACTGACGAAAACAGATAAGTTTGAAACCTGTCTACAGGTGACGGCACACTACGTATGGGAAAAATTTCCACCTTTTCCTGATAAACGAATTTTTGACCTTATATTAATGTTTGTGCATTAAATATATGATAACATATCTTAAATTCAATGAACACTGGCTGTATATTTAATGTACACAGTCATCTTAAAAAGTAATGATTAAAACTTTAAATTTAATGTATGATTACAACAGATATAATGGAATAAACTAATTTAAATAAAGTAAATTTTTAAATTTAATGCATTCTATTAAACGCATTTAATAAATGTTTATAAAATTTGCTTCCAGCATATTTTCCTTAAATTTAATGCATTTCCTTTTTACAGTACACATATAGAACAACGAAAAATACAGTTCCCTAGTATGGAGGCTTAGGGCTTGCTGCAGGCAATATACACCTCGTAAGAGAGAGGACTTAAGCACAGAAAGTTTTATCCATCACCAACACCCAAATAGGGTATAGCACCTAAAGAAGAATGACACACCAGGCATTGATCTTTTAATTTTTTTTTAGCCTTAATTTAATTTTTTTATCAAATGCGATAATTAGAGTCAATATTTCAGCTCTGTAGGTTATAAATATTAGCATATACTGATTGAAAACATTTCTTTTTTAATAAATCGGCAGGTCACTTTTGAAGCTTTCCTTAAGCTTTACATAGGCGACCCCGGAGATTTGCATGTTTAGTTTTTCCTGGTGATTTAAATTTCGGGAATAAAATAAGTCTATTTATCATGTAACATTATCTCATTATTGCCAATAGTAATTTGCTCTTTTGAAAAAAATTCGTCATAAATTTAGTGGAGTTATCTAAGCATCAGTCTAATATCACCAGGGTTGTCATTAAACAAAATTTCATTATTTACAAAACGTAGATTTAACTATCTCTTTCTTCCCAGTTGTGTACTTTTAAAGCTTCTGAATTGTATAAAAATCTTCGGTGACATCGCATCCCCTTTTCCAGCTAATTGGTAATGTACCATTGGAATCCTACTACACTCGCAGTGTCTTTCTCAATACCAATTACTAATTTGTCGCTCACTAATTTTGGCACTTTCAGTATTAACTTTGCTTGGTACCGAGATGACCTTTACTATATGCTTTTTATTGATTATTAAGAAGCCTATTTCAATTTTTAGATATCTGAATTTTCCTAGATCTATCTTCTATTTGGCTTTTTATAGAAAACGCTAATAATTTAAAATAAGTTATTCTGCAGTAAAAAAATACAGCACTGTGTCACGAAACATAAATTACAATATGTTAAAAGAAAAACATGATGCATTACCATTTTTTATGCTAGTATCATTTTTTTAGCCATGGTCAATTTTAAAGTTTTCTGTTCAATGGAATGTTTCTAGGTAATACATTAAAATCATGTTTTATTTTACGGACGGTTTGGAATTCGACGTCTTTCTCTCTCTTTCTCTCTCTAGTAGCCCAATTTGGTCGACTCGTGGACATAGGCCTACTCTAGTCTCTTCCATTTCAACCTATTTTCTGAAATCCGGTGCCACTTTCTACCTGCTTTCATTTTTATGTCGTCTATCCATCTTTTTGGGGGTCTTTCGATAGTTTTTTTAGGTCATCTAGGTCTCCATTGCCATATATGTTTAGTCCATCTTGTATAGTCTTGCCTAGAGACGTGTTTTACACAGGCCCATTTAAAAGTAGCAATGTATTTTATTTCATCCTCCATTTTCGATCGTCTTCTTACTTCTCCCGACATGCTGAGGGGATACCCGGAAATCTTCGATTACATATATATATATATATATATATATATATATATATATTAGATACCCAAAAATCTTCGATTACATATATATATATATATATATATATATATATATATATATATCATACATGTAATAGAAGGTTTTCGGGCATCCCGTGTATGTGTTGAGTCCCTCTCCGGACTGTAAGGCAGCTGACGTGCGTGCGTCGGACGCGTTCGTTTTCCGAAGGGTTCTGGCCAATCAGGTTGCAAGACCTGCTGCGCGTCATCGATACTGTTGAACGTGTTTGGGGTTGCGTTGCCGAGTTGTAATCTGTTTCGTTACTAAGTGGTACTGGTTGATGTTTTGTAAGCAGATTTTTCCAAGTATTAGGCACTCGCTGGCTATCATCTCTGCTATTTAAGTTGTTGGGCCTCTTTGCAATTTCAATGGCTTCCCTTATAATTCTTGTGGACAGGTTTTCACATATCGATAGCATTTTTGTTTCTAATAAATTAATCTTATGTTATGTTTTTAATCAATGTTGGGCCAGAGCAGAAGAAGTTGTTTTTTGCTTGACAGAGTTAATATGTTCGTCTCTTCTGGCGCTTATTTTACGGTTGGTTTGGTCTACGTAAGATGAGCTGCATTCTTCGCATGAAATTTCGTACACTTTCTGGTTTTATAGAGGGATTTTTTCTTTAGGTGTTGGCAAGAGATCTTTTCCTTTACGGTCTGTGGTGAAAATGGTTTCAATGTTGTGTCTCCTGAGAATTTTTGCGATCTTGTCTGTGGTGCCTCTTACATAAGGAACAAAAGCTTTGGAGTTATTCTCTTGGTTTTCGCGATTTTTTGCCAAGTGTTTGTTTTTTTAGAGCCTTGTCTATATGTTCTTTTTTATAACCGTTTTTTGTTAAGGCGTCTTGCAGTCTGTTCATCTCCTTGTGATAATTTTATTGATCTGTAAGGGACTGCGATCGAAACGCAAGTGATTTCACTACTGTAAATAATTGGGCGGGGTGGTGATGTGAATCGGCGTTGAGGTATCTGTTGGTGTGAGTGGGCTTTCTGTTGACGGTATGCGAAAGCAAGCCATCCTCTTTTTTTTTCGGTAGTTTTCTTTCCTCTTCTGTCTCCATGATGAATTTGATTTTTGGATGTATACTGTTTATGTGATCCAGGAAACTTTTGAGATTTTCTTCTCCATGTTGCTAGATAACGAATGTGTCATCTACGTAAAACAAGCAATATACTACATTTTTTACATTAGAAGTAATCCAATTTATGCAATCACGCGCGCCACTAGTGGAGAAAAACGTCGTAATTTAAAAAAAAATGATTCCTTCATTCTAACGCACATTACCCTTCAGTGTACTATCTTAGATTCTTTTCAAGTTATTTAAGAAGAACTGTTTTAAAACAAATTTTGACATTTTTGCAAGGAAAATATTTGCGTACCCATAATCATTCCAACTTTTTTCAAATTTCAAACTCTAAAACACTTTTTTAAGTACTACCGAGACACCCTGTATGATTGATGATATTAATGTGCTTCAAAGAAAGTAGTGATTAATAAAATATATTGTCAAAATAATTAATCATTGTTAAATTTATCTTAAATAAAATTTATATTTAAATCAGATACATGTGTTCTCAAATATTTATTTCGGACTTATTGTTTCTGATAATTTTTGTCAGTGTATATTAAAAATATATAAAAGAAATTCATTTTTGTACCTACTTTCGTCTAAATTGTTCTGTAAATTAAGCAGTAATGTAATATTTTGCAACCAAGTTAACAATTTTAAAAGCAAATATCTCCAAAACAGTTATTTGTGATAACGTTTATAAAATATACTTTTTCTTTTATGTAGAATAGACAATAAAATAGGATTTAAAAAAAGAAAGAGATCCTAAGGCGTCAAAAGGAAAGACATATTCAATTCTGTAGGTAGCGCTGTGTACAAATAATATTAAAACTATGGATATAACTGAATAATTTACATCAAGTAGTACCTTTCTATTAAATTTGGTTAAAATATTTAAATTTTTTAAAAGCAGTTAGAAAAAATAGTCCTGAAGTATTGAGTATACATTGAGAGTTCTCCTCGTTAAGTTTATATTACTTTGTTTCTTGGTGCGCTGGATCCATTTATCGTGGTTGTCATGTCCAAATTTGATCCGATTTTGAGCTATGGCCCATTTTTTGTCAAGAATTATGGTTTTTTTCGAATTTTCCGGAAAAATAATCAAATATGAAAATATTTATTTGTTATTAGAATATTAGCACTTACTGAACATAATTTCGCAATAATTCTATCAACATTGCAAAAAGTGTTAGAAATATCCGGACCTCTGTATTCTTTTAACAAAATACTAAAGTCAAGTTTGTAAAGCTTTTTAATCACGGAATAATAAAATGGTAATAACAGTTAAGGGTTAATGGTATTTTACTGTAATTTAGTATTTATGATCTTAAATATAGGTCGTAAATTTAATTTATTAACTTAAAGCTCTTTAGAAAATAAAGAAAACTTTTTCAGCCACTTTATTTAAAAAATTATATTGAAGCCTTATTGGAAAGTGGGTAATTTTAACTTCCAAATAATATATAGCGTACTTAAAAAAATTTAGTTGTATAATAAATTATAATAACATCTATAAAAAGGTTATTTATAAGGTGGATCGAAAACAGTGGGCTGGCGTTTGTATTTCGTTAATGTGAATGGTATAATATTACTGAAAAGACAAAAATCATCAGTAGGGAATATTATATGGCATTATTGGTGCATTTGAAGGAAGAAATATTGAAAAAACGACTCTAAATAAAGAAGAAAAAAATGTTCTTTCACCCGGACAATGCGCCGCCACAAGTTGATCCCAACGATGACAAAACTACATGAATTGCATTTCGAATTTGTTCGTAACCTCAAAAAATGTGCTGTAGTGAACAAGTGATCGCCGAAAATTAAGCGTATTTTGAAGAGCTGTACTAATCTAAGGTGGAACATGGATTTCGGGATATAACCCTGAACTATTTGAAGTCCAAGGGAACTTATGGCGTTCTTTACTGGATTCAATTTTGTTTCTTTTGTATATAAATGAGTTAACTTTGCACAATATGTCTCGCAGATTTACATTGTTTGCCGACGATACCTCCTTATGTGGGGTGGTCGGGAATAACGAGAATTTGGAGATCCAAATAAATATTGATTTAAACATTATAAACAACTGGTTGGCAATCAATAGATTCCCTCTTAATATTTCTAAAACATTGACAGGAAGCTAAAATGGGAAACACGTGTCTATAATAATGCCAGGAAAATAGCAATGGATATATTTGCATTGAAGGTTGTGACTGAAGAACTAAATTGTGTTTATATTTCACTGGATGTCTAGTATTTACTTCATGAATCCTATTTAAGATATGTCCTTATTTTCTGGAAACATACTAGTGGCAATCGATTAAATTTACTATTTTTGCTGCGGAGAAGGGCAGTACTATAAACTATTATTCAAAGCCTTAAAAATTCTCACCATTTAAGACCTTCTGGTATGTGAGACATTGATTCGTATTGATTGTCTTAGACCAGAAACTCACTTTATCACTTGGGTAAGGTTTGGTATAACACTGTACCAATGAGAGTTAGAGAGTATCCTCTCATTAAATTTAAAAGAATTGTCAGGAACTTTCTTGTATCTTGCGTAAACTATGAATTTAAAAATACGACATTACCGGTTTTTGATAATAAATGTTATACTTTCTGTGATTGCTATTTCAATTCGTTAAAGTGCCATTTTTGTCGATTTGTTAATTTACATTTTATTTGTTGTTATCATTAGCTTGCTTTTATTTTGGATAATGTGTTTATCTTTTTTTTATTATATTTATTTTTTACTTGACGAAGTGTCTAATAGCGACTGGATATAGTTTTTAAGGTAGTTGTACTTACGATTTTATATATTCGTTCATTCTTTCTTTCGTTCTTTGGTTCTTTCGTTCTTTCGCTCTTTCGTCCTGTTGTCGTTTCGTCCTTTCGTCCTTTCGTTCTTTCGTTTTTTCGTTTTTTCGTTCTTTCGTTCTTTCGTTCTTTCGTCCTTTCGTTCTTTCGTTCTTTCGTTCTTTCGTTCTTTCGTGGCGCTGAAATGATTGTATCACTCTAGAAGGAGACTATGTTGATAAATAAGGTCAATTTTGCCAAAAAATGTATTTTTATATACTAATCTCGGGACTTTTCGGATCAGCTTAAATAGTTTTCTTCGCATACTCCAGTTTTCACTTTAAGTCGTAGCAATGAGCAAAAGATGCAATTCATTAAAACTTAGGTTAGCCTGGGTAATAAACTGCACCCGCATGCAGATAGAGTTGGGTCAAACCCAATTTTTCAGTGTCTGTGAATAACAAAATGCTAAAATAAACCAAAATATCATGGTTTTTTCTTTTTTCAAAATCAAATACATTTTTATTCCCAGGGTTACTTGCAAAAATTAGGAGATTATATAAAACAGTAGATTTAAGTCCCATCAACTACATAAAAGCTACTTCAAATCTTAAAAAAGAATAGAACATTTTTGAAACATATTTGAAAATTAAATTAAATATTTAGTTTAATGTTTTATTAACGCTCAAAAAAGTTTGTTCTAATAAATGATCTGATAAATTTTCTTGAAAAAAAAAGGATTTAAGCAATTAGTTAGTTAGTCATCTACAGATAAGTTTCGATTTCAGCAATCATCAAAAAATTACCCTATGCCCATAAAGTATAAAAAATACAAATTTTTTAGATGAATATGTTTCAATGAACAAATGGCGACGATGAAGAGCACACAGAATTATAAAGGCTTCGTATACAGTGTCGAAAATAAGGGACATGCATAAGCAAAGAAAATTGGAAGGAGGAGCAAATTCTTCTAGAAATTGATCCTGGTGATTTACAAATGAATATTGACAGTATAAAAGAGCTGGAATATTCGGAAAATGCGCGGGGGTTAGAAAGTTTTATCCTCTGCGAGGGAGAAGTAGATTCATGTAAGACAATACACATATACTCAGATAGTAGATCTGCAATATTGACACCAAAGTCTAATGCCGTAGTTTTACGACGAGCCTGATAAAGAACACAATCAAACTTGTGTGGATCTCATGTCACTCAGATATACACGGAAGTGAAGGAGCAGATCGTTTGGCAAAGATGGAGTCAGCGATTGAATCGTACGAACCCTAATCAATTTTACCTATTACAATTACTGTCGGCAAGAAGGAATTGAAACTGTTTTTACAAAGTAAATTTATTGAATTTTGTAGACCCTGGAATGAAATGTGCTAAGGGACATTTAACCATACTTAAGTCGCCAAGCTTTTCTCCTTAAGATGAAAAAATTGCGAATCGGTCTTAGGCATTTCAAATTTTGATTTTGTTCGATTACTTTTCGATTTGAATTTTTCACTTTTCTTACTTGATATTCTTTCTAAGAGATACAATATAATTAGATTTATTTATTGCTGTGTTTTATAGTTATAATTTATTTACAAATATCATTTCTAAACTAACGTAAACTGATATTATAATTCCTCATTTATTTTTTTACCGTTTGCAAGAATCTCTTAATAAAATCCAGAAATAAAAGTCTTTTATAGCGCACTTTGTTAACAGTATTCAAGTACACTTACAATGTGTTTTATATCCTTATTTATTTTATAGGAAGTAAACACAAATAGAACTTGCTAAAGTAGTAAATTGTAAGTAATATATCTATTTGGTAGAAGTAGCAAATCGATAGTCTTTCTCGGTATCGTAAAGTAGAGAGAAAATGATAGTGGTTCAAGATAAAGTGTTTTAAATTAAAGAATATTGCTTTTAAAATATCGGTATCTTAAATATCTGATAGAAAACAGTACCGTTTACCAAATTGAAATGCCAATCTTTAAATAGATAAAATAAAACAATAAACCAGCAAAAGTAACATTTCCAATATTGTACATAACAATGAAAAGTACAAATTAAAAATTTATTATTTTCTATATGTTGGTGGTGGAGTATTGTAATTTTCACAGTACAGGAACGAGGTGTTTTATAAGATGTATATATATATATATATATATATATATATATATATATATATATATATTATATATATATATATATATTATTGTGAAACCTAACATCTCACCATTATTTGCCGACTAAACTTGGCTAAATAGGAATCCAAGTTTTGTAGAAACCATGACAAACAGGATGTCTGGGATATCGTTGGTGGTATTAGTGTAGGCTTATGCGCCGTGCCGTACAACGGTCCCTCTTGAGGAGAGTTTTCCAGGCACTCTTATTCAGAGTGCAATCTCGCCTTTTAGTGTTCTATGTTAGTGATTTGCTGGCATTTGTCAAAATCAATTTTGTGTCCGTGTTGATGTTGGAATATGGTCGATATTTCTGTTTGTTTCTTGAACTGAGTTTATGTTCTTTTAGCCTTGCCGATATTCTTCTGTTGGTTTATGTAGGTTTTATTGCAGGTGCCACGTATGATCTTATATAGCCTTTGATTTTCTAGATTTTTAGGTTTCTTAGATGAGCTTATTATTTTGTATGGTTTGTAGACTGTAGACATGTTGATTTCGGAGAAATCTGCTGATTCCATCTGTTGTGCCTAATATGATCTACGATAGCATATAAAGCATGCTGCACATTGAATCTCATCATTTAATCTACAACCAGCAAGCACAGAGATACCAAATGAGGTTTTGGCAAAACGTTTGTACATTTCGACAGGCAACCAAACGAACAAACAGATATATTCTCCGATTAATACTGAATCATATTCTATAATAATCCTACAGATTTGCAAATACTACATCATCGAAGTAGAATCTGTATCTGAGGTCATCGATAAATGAAGCACTTGATGGATAGTTCAAAGAGCAAACTTTTCAGCCTACTTTATAAACCTCGTCAGATATTGCATATTTCTTATTCTCTGGTAGCCGTTTTTAAATCCCCCTCTTCCCCCACATGATTTTTATTTTGACCCCTTCTTCTACTTTACTATCACGAGATATTTTAATTTTAAACATTTTAACATTAAAATAGAATTAATATAATTTCTCATTAAGTAACCAATAAGTAACAATGGTTATAATAACTAAAATAATATAACGAGAAGATCGCCAAATACAGAGATCTGGAGGTACAAATCCGCAGACAGTGGGCAATGAACAGCGTCCACACAATTCCTATAATACTGTCAACAACTGGAGTGATACCAAAGAACCTCCTGCAGAACATCAAGGGACTGGGCCTTAGTGAACATCTGTATAAACCATTTAAGAAAGCGGTTCTCCTTGCAACCGCGCGAACCGTCCGAAAGTTTGTAGGAAGTGCAGAAGACCACGCCACCTAGGACCCGATAACATGGAAAGGGTCCCCACAGAGCTTCATACTTTTGGTGTCTTTGTATAACTGGTATGAGTGAATAATCCCTGGAGGGAGTGCGAAGCCGTTTGGCTTTTAAATCTTTACTAAAAGAAATATATAATGAATAATTATTGTGAATAAATATTTATGTTGATAACATAATAACATGGCATATTTTGCCCTGTACTAAAGTTTCAGGAAATTAATTATATGCATTCTTTCTTTTTAAATATCATCACTTACTTCATTTATAATATTTACATGAGCATCATAACTGCTTTTTTGTATATAAAATAAACCTATATAGTTATTTTTCATTTCCTTCCAAAGGACATATGTCCTATTTTAATGAAGGGTATCCTTAGAGATATTTGAAACTGTTATTAAAGTAAGTAATCAATATATTTTATATTTCATTTAATTCAGCCGCGAAAGAACAAATATTTTAATCGTATTCAAAAATATCACGACAAGAACAATGATGCAGCGTTTTTTGACTTTCCACGGTATTAAAATTATCAATAAAATAAATAATTAAAATGTCCTTATCAAAACTATTAAAAACTAACATAGCGATGAGTATACTACAGTCATTTTGATTCGATAGCTCAGTTTGAATCAATCATCCATACTCCTTTAAAAAATGCTTGGTACTACTTCACACGTACTTTTTTTACTCTACCTGTTACCTTCAATCTTTAGTACTCTACTTTCACTACCCTAAACGTTCATGTTATAAAAGTATTTTACAACTTACACTACTAAAATACTCGTAAGCTAGGTTTTATTACTATTTTTTTAATTCTGATAATTTTTATGTCTACCATAGGTTTCATTTCATAATTATTTCACCAGGGTGAGGTTTTCCAAGCAAATGATTTAAATAGGTTTTAAAAATTGTGTTTTCAAATAACGTGAATAATAATAACTATGCAACAAATTTTAGTTTATTTGTTGTATCTTGTATGAAAAGTGCATTTTTTTGGTAATTTTGGGACGCTGAACACAAAAATGACAATGAAATTAAAAACTTAGTTTGAATTTTCACATTTTTTTTAACAAAATAATAAAAAATACATACTTTTACACCTGTAGAGATATCAAATATTCTTCGTTTTTGCTTTTCTTTAGTGAATTTTTTTCTGGAGTATCTCTAACAAGAGTTCAACAGTACTCGGCAAGCATGGAAGCATTTCACTTTTCCTGGTACCTTTTCTCCATTGTTGATATATTCTGATGGAAGCATTCGCCGTACTTAATACTTACATCTCCGCAGTTGTCAGGAAAAAAGTCCAGATGTTAATGTAGAAAATGGATCTTTAGAGACGTATTGCAATCGATTTTGCGATACGGTGACAGATTATTTTCAACAAGAGTAACGTAATTGTCAGCTTTTTCATTTCCCAAAAAATTCGTGACCACGAGGCGAGAGTCATTCCCAACATTTTTTTCAATATCTGATAGAGTGCTTTCAAATTGTTTCTTTTTCAAATATTTCGAATCTGTGGCCCAACAAAAATATTTCCTTAATTTTTGCTTCACTTAACCTAGGGAAATTCTGTATACAGTGCCTTAACGAAGTTTTTCATTAGGCCTAATTTGGTATGCAGTGTTAGCAACAAAATCTTTTTGGAGTCTATCAATGGCATGTTGTACATTCTTTTTACCTGGCTCTAATCATTGTAGAACGGATAAGTTTTTTCTCTTGTAATGAAGTGCCTTTGTAGGACTGTCTCATTCACACAAAAAACTTGGTTTGGCCTAGCTGCAACCCAAGTAAAAGTGCAATCACCTTTAAGTCGCCACAGATCTGCTATTGATGCTCATCGTATTTTATACTTGTCAGTACGTATTTTATATTGTCGTATGATTCTTTCGTGTGAACTGTATATCCAACAGGCATAGACGGTAAAATATTTTCTATATGCAAGAGTGCTGCTTTTAAACTCAATGTTGAACTGTCTATAAACAATCGTTTTTTACTATTTAACTATTTCTCACGAAGCAAATGCATTATATCACATATGTGGCGCACACTGTTTGTCTTGATCTCCAATATGGCAACCGAAATAAAGCTGATGTGCCTTTTTTCACAATCTGGGAATAGACCGCTTCTGAGACGCAAAAGTCACCTCATCACAAACATTACAGAAGTGATTTGAATTGTTTACATACTTTTGAGACATTTTATAATCTCCATTATTCGATTCGACTCACTAACTTAGACTGACTAACCCCTCCGCTTTGTAGTTATTTATGTACCCAAATACGACTTCTACATTTTTAGAGAATATTCGAAAATTTTCTCGTTAATTCCATAAAATTGACAATAGTGGTGTTTGTCATGTGTTTGTATACAGGGCTGTTCAGTTCAAAGCAGACATAAAAGTCGATTTAAATTAAATGGCTATATTCCTTATTTTAAGCCCTGGGGGTTAATACTTTGAATACGAGGGGGGCCATCCCTGGAGATCCCCATGCGGTGTTGCCAAGTTGTGCAAAATTTTCTCAACTTGGGGAAAACGTATGGCAACGTCGCACACTTCTATTGTTATAACAAGACAAATTTGAACTAATATTAAAAAGATAGGTTTAGTTTCGGTTTTAGCACACTAAAAATGCTAAGATTTAGTCAATTTTATTTTAGATACATTTTGGCTGTTCTCCAGTGTAATTACAATAAATATTATTTTAGAGTAAAAACTATTAAATGGAATATCGAATTGATTCGGATTTCAAAAAATTGAAAATCTTTGCTTTTATTTTAAAAAGCAGTTTATTAGCATCCAAAATGAAGCATCTCTATAGAGCATATATAAATTCATCGCATAAAAATGTTTACATATTTATTAACATATTGGGTAGCAAGTGCATAAAAGAATTCAGTCAGCTAAATAATGCATCATTATATTAAACATTATTTGATGTGCAGCATTAACAACAAAAATAAGGTCCAATTTTATTTGTTTGGACTGCAGTTTCATTAAAAGTGAATTCGCAATATTTTATTTATATTTTTTATATCTTATTTGACGAAATTCATTAAAATCCTACTATATCATTTTAGATCAAATAGTCAAAATTGGACCGCAATTTAATCTCAACCGGAAGTTCAATTGGCACGTAGCGAGTAAAACCTTATAAAGTTTTGTAGCAAATCCACATTTTAATATTATTTCTTTTCTGCCGATTTATAGGGGAGAGTTGTCTCCATTAAGTCACTACCAAATATAATAATTCTACTTATATTTCTGAGATATATTTTTTGTAATCAATTTCGATTTGAAGATATGGGCTAATTGAAGACGTTAAAAAGGACTTGGTATAAAGGATGATTATCAATACAGAAAAATCTTACGGGGACATGCACTTTAGACGCTCGAAAAAACAGCCATCTTAGCGATATGTAATTCTTTTTGAGCTATATTAATAATATATTGAAGAATGTAAAAAAAAATAATTTATATGTGTTCTTGACAAAAAAAAAGTACTTTGACATGGAGTTTCAACAAATGACAAGTCGCTAATTATTCTTATAAAAAAAATAATTTCATAACCAATATGCTGGTAGCTAAAGTTGGTAATAAAATTATGAATTTTCAAGCAAGAATAACCAAATGGCGAATAGTGGCAAGCTGAGGACTTTTTTTTTGTATATTTCAAGCCGGGAAAAATAGTAAATATGAATTTTTTGTTTTAGTATTACTACGAGATATAGTCATACATGCCTAGAATATATGGTTAAAATCTGGAAAGGATCGGTCTAATAATTTTTCACAATTTCTTAACGTCGCATGCTTTTTTTTTTATGAAAAATCAGCGATATCTTCGTAAAGTTAATTTTCTAGTGATCTGGCATCTCTTTGTTGGATTCTGGACTCCCGGGAAGTTTGAGTTACGGCGATTCAGAAACACACGCATGCAAGAGGTGGAGCGAACGTGCGGTCTATCGAACCTTACTCATTTAATAATGTAGAAGGACTGCTTGGATCGTTATAAAGTTTTCTAAGAACATTATGAGATCTGAGGATGATGAGTCTCTCTCTCTCTCTAGCATTACAACTTGGGGCGGGTCTTTGCTGACTTCACAATCTGCCTCCACTTGCTGTGATCCATCATCAGTTCCTCCGCGCGTTCGACGTTTAGGGTTTGTAAGTCTGCTGCAACGTTATCTCTGCACCTCATCCTTGGTCTTCCTAGCGGCCGCTTTCCTTCTGGGTTCTCTTCCCATACCAACTTGATGATACGTTGATCTTGTCCCATAACATGGCCGGCCCATCTTAATCTTTCTGCTTTCATTATTTTCACTATATCTGGCTGGTTGTATAGTTCCTCCAATTCCTTGTTTGTTCTCGTTCTATATTGCTGTGTGGTGTGGTCCCTGACCGGTCCGAATATCCCTCTAAGCATTCTTCTTTCTGCGATTTTCAGTCTACTCTCATTTTGTTTTGTCAACGTCCATGTTTCACATGCATATGTCATTACCGGTCTTATAACTACTTGATATATTCTTATTTTCGTGCGGCGGGATATATTTTTCGATTTCATTATCTTTTGCAGCCCATGCCAGCAGTGGTGGCCTCCTTGTATTCTGTTGTTAATCTCTTGTGTAATGTTGTTGTCAGAGGTGATCGTAGCTCCCAAATATTTAAACTGATGGACCATTTCAAAATTGTAGTGGTCCATAGTTACGTTCTCTCCTATTCTGTATCGCCATTCCATTCTTGTTGTAGCCATATATTTTGTTTTTTCTTCGTTGATTAGTAGGCCAACTTTCTTTGCGGCATTTTCCAGTTTGAAGAACTCTTCCTTGACACTGGTAGTTGTATTACCTACAACATCGATATCATCAGCGAACGCCAATATGATGCGCGGACCTTGATTTCTAAAGAGGAGCGTTTTTGTGTTGGTTTTTCGAACGATGCTCTCCAAGGCGACGTTAAAGAGGAGTGAAGACAGCGCATCGCCTTGTTTAAGACCACTGTTGATTGTAAAGAAGGTTGACAATCTTCCTTCAAGTCTTACTGCACTTGTAGATCCCTCTACACACGTTTTGGTGAGGTTAATTAGCTTCTTCGGTATGCCCAGTTCTGCCATGGCATTTCACAAATCCACTCTTATGATGCTATCGTATGCTTGTTTAAAATCTATAAATAGCTGGTGCAATGTTTTGTTATATTCCCAACATTAATTGCCTAATCGTGAATATCTGATCTACCGTTGAGCGGTTTTTTCTAAATTCACACTGGAGGATGATGAGTGATAGGTCATAAAATGAAGGCCCAATTTCTCATCCAGAAATAAATAAATCTGGGACATGCCCCAAGATGATATGAAAAATGATAGAAGCAAGAGATCCACTATATGGCATACAGATGGCTCCAAAACAACGGAGGGAATTAGAGTAGGAGTGTATGGACCCGGCACCAGACACTATGAAAGCTTGGGTAAGTCACCAAGGATTTTCCAGGAAGAAGTACATGCCATTTAGGATATGTATTCAATTTAACAAGGAGAAAAACTATCACGGTCAAGAGATTATCATCATGACGGATATTCAAGCAGCCATAAGTGCACTGAGCTCTCAAGTTATCAGTTCCAAGATGGTCTGGGAATGCCTAGAGGAATTGAGTGATTTGAGTAAAAATAATAAAATCACCCTCATGTGGGTACTGGGACATACTGGGATAGAGGGGAGTGAAATAGTAGAGAAGCTCGCGAGGAAAGGGGCTGAGATATCTTTTCTGTGACCAGCGCCTTTTTGGGGAATCAGTAGCAGTGTAATCCTGGAAGAACTAAAGAAAGAAGAAGAAAGCAGGGGATCCAATTATTGGGCGGAGTTTCAAGGACTGAGACAAGCGAAGATACTTCTGAGGAACTACGACCAAAAGAGATTCACAGAAGGCATAAGCTTGAGTAAAAACCAGCTCAGAGTTCTGACAGGGGTCTTGACGGGGCTTTGTCACCCGAAGGAATACCTCAAGAAACTTGGACTGGTAGAAGGAGAAGAGTGTAGATTCTGTGATGAGGAGGACGAAACCTCTATTCATATCGTTGTAGAGTACAGCGGTCTAGAAAACACTAGGATGCGGCTCTTGGGAGCACACCAAATCGAAGACTCATTTTGAACCTGTTCAACATCATGAGATTCCTGAGGGAAATTGGACTGGAGGACCTTCTCTAACCGATAAGGTAACTCTTACGACTATACACAGATATATACATAAAAGAACATTCTTGAATATTCGTACTTTTGAAAAATATAGGTAAAAAAACGAATTTTTGAATTTGATAAAGTGAGATGCTCCCTTATTACTTAAAATCTCTCGAAATTTAGAAGTAGAAAATATAGTAGGTGGCCTAAAATATGCGGTATATTCGATCAACAGATAAAAAATAATGGAATGAATGTACCCAAAGGGATTCTGAACGTGGTTAAGCAAGATATGTTTCATAATGAGTGTAATATTTATGTAGTGAAAATACTACTTAAACTTGGAATATTAAGTGCAGAATAAATTTGACTTACTGGTGTTTTTGGGCATGTCAGAATCTCATAACCAAAAAGGATGTCGAAGATAACATTCATTGCATAAAAAATAGGGGAATATTTTAATGCGGTTCGATTTGGATAATATCACAAAATAATTAATATTGGTATATACATGTATGTAACAAAGCACATAAATAGATATAAAGATATTGTCTGGCATCCATCCGGCCTTAAACCTACATCACGTAATGTTAAGATAATTTAATCCTATAAGGAGGAATTGAATTTACGCAACAAGATAACATTATTAACAAATATTCTAAAACAAACTTATAGCGAAGAAAATTGAGGCAAAATATTCGATATTTATTTAAGATGCTCAAACTTAATACATTTAAAGATTTGTATAATATGTTCATAGAAGCATGAGACTATAGATAAACAATTTAAAATCAATATGTAGATTATATTTTAAATCTGTAATAGGTTTAAAATCAGTTTACCATAGAGATTATCAATGCTCGAATAGTTTATTATAGTCAGAGGAGAGGGTCTGAAATTTCGGCTATGGAAACTCATTTTATTTAGTGTGTTTGATGTGACTTGGGTAGTATTTTAAATAAAATTATTAAAGCCTATTTGTATGTCAAGTCTTATGTATTTATATTCACAGGATGACCGAGAAAATGTGGAAAATCTCCCGGATTTAAAAAGAAAACACATGAAAGAAATACTACAAGTTCCTAAAGAGCTGCAATGAAATCAAGTTGTTTACACATAATTACTGAACCACCTGGTATTTTTCAATTTTTTTTAATATGATGACAAGACCCTTTAAATTACTATCCAAGAAAGTGTTGTGAAGTACCCACTGCTGCAGAGACGGACTAGCTATGACACTCATGACCCCATTTATTAACGCCCTCTATGATAAAACTTTGGACAGCGTTTTTTACATACCTTTAACTATTGACTAAAAATAAGGTACTTCATTCATGCCGCTAATCCTAACCGTTTTCGAATAAACGTCATTTTATTTACACTGTTAATCCCCTAACGTCTGTCGCGTCGAATATGAAAAAAAGGAATTTCCCCCTCTTATCACAGTTTCAATAAAAAGTTAAATTAACTACTTAGTTCAAAACTTCATAAAAGAGTTCAACATGGGCTCCGTGAAGTCTGATACACTCGCGGGCACGACAAATTGAGGACTGCTGTATAGCCACTTATTTGATCACATGGAAACGTTATTCTCCATAGAAGTTCCTCCCTACTATTGACCGAAATGGAATACACCAGGATTTTGCGGTGTGTCCACAGGTAAAAATCCAACGGCGTTAGATCAGAAGATTGAGGAGGCTAGACAGTAGGTCCTTCTCTATCTATCCTACGGTTTGGATAGGCGTTATTCAGGTGTTCCCGCACAGCAACGCTGAAATGAGGTGGTGCCCCATCGTTGATGTAGTACATGTTTCGGCGGGTTTCCAGTGGTAAGTGCTCTACTAAATCATGAAAAGCGTTCTGAAGGAACTCCATATAAAGTTCTCCATTCAGTCATGCCGGCAATACGAATAATTCAAACAAAAAATTGACAATAATTCCTGCCCAGACATTAATTGACTGGAGCTGATGTTGATGATGCAAAACAATAGTTGCATATGGAATTTCATCAGCCCTTACATGTCAGTTGTGTAAATTTATGATATCATTTTTGGTAAACCCTGCTTTATCTGTGAAGAGAATAGTGCTAATGAAGTTTACACCATTTCGATGCTGATCCAATAGCCAGTTTGCAAAATGCCTTGTACGGAGAAAATCTTCATAATCAGTTTATTAACTTTTTTTAAATGATATGGATACAACAGCTGTTCTTCCTTTAAAAAATGAGGTCATGACTGTCACAGCCAGTTCGTTCCTTCAGTAATTCACAACACTTTCCTAGATAGTAATTTGAAGGGTCTTACCTGGTATACATCATATTAAAAAAATTGAAACATACCTGGTGATTCAATAACTATGTGTTTAAAACTTGATTCTATTGCAGCTTTTGGGAGCCCATATCTCCGAAGAGGAGACCTATACAAGAAAAGTTTATATGAACTTGTAGCATTCCTTTCACGTGTATTTTCACATTCTCTTTACATGACCCAAACATACAAGCTATCTTTTTTGGATCTAATCTATTACTGTGTTACTGTGTTCTCGTCTTAAAATTTGATATGATCTTCGAAGGGCGTCAATTTCTACTGTGTGGACCTTGTATTATTTGCTTGGTAGACTGTCCATCTTTTCCCTTGCTCTACCATATTCCATTTAATCTTATTACTGTTCTTCGCCCTGACCTACTCTTTGTCTAATTTCTTTATTATCTTTGTCATCATTTGTTATTTCTACTATTTAGTATTTATATTTATCACATACTTTGATTTATTTATCCTTTAAGAGAATTAAATTAGTTTCCATAGGGTTTACAGTACACATATATCTTGTCTTATCTGTATTCATGTGTAGACCAACCTTCCCATACGGTTTTCTTATTTTATATTCCAAATCTTCCTTTTACTGCCCTATGATGATTTGGTCCCCTGCAAACTGCAGTGTAAAGACGTTCTTGTTGTTTGGTTGGAATCTCATTCTCTCTGTATTTTCTCTTCCATCCGGAGTACTTTATCCACATATATTTTGAAGAGAGTCGGGAAGATGCAGCACATTTGTCTTAGTCGTCTTGATACTGGAAACCCTTGTGAAACCTTTCGGCCTATTTCTATCTTAATACGTTAGTCATTTAATGGCATTCTCACTGATGTTTCTCTTAGTGCCTCAAGTTTCGAACAGGATACGTTATCGTATACTTTTGATAAATCTATAAATAGCATGTAAACTTTTCGGTTTGTAGCTAGCCTTTCTTCTATAATTTGTTTTATGAAGCAGCATTACTGTCCGAGTATATGTTTGTTACCCTACGCTCCTCTCACAGAGATGACCATACTGCAAAAGTAGCAACAATTTCCGCTGGAAACATCATCGTATATCGTCCGAGAGAGTAGAACTTCTTGGCCGTGCTTCTACCGAATACTCCGGCTCTAGCCCTCTCATCTTGTCGAGATCCATCTGTAAACCACCAGGAGCCATTTCTCGGAAGATTTTGCTCTACCTTCCAATCCTCTCTACTTAGCAAAAAAATATTTTGGCTATTTTTTATAGATTTAAAGTACTTGAAAAGACGTTTATTTCCCGAAAGAATATATATATATATATATATATATATATATATATATATATATATATATATATATATATATATATATATATATATATATATTGTGACGATTACGGTGGTAGACGCGCACGCGCTGAGCTACGCACCAGCACAGACCGATTAAAAAGAAAATTAAGGAAAGTTTGTTATTACTTATTTTATATTTCAAATTTCAAAAATATTGCAAAAATTTAATTAAAAGTTTTAATATTTATTTGTTGAGCGCCAGGTAAAAATAATTATAATAAATTACAATTATTTCTTACCAATTTGAAAAATTTTCAATTTTCAAAATATTCTATATAGATATGAATGTGATCCTACCTGTTAATTGACTCTTTTCTCAGGTGAGTTCAGACTTTCTTTATAAGATTTTATTCAGGCAATCAATACACAGAGTGATTAAAACACAACCTATAAATTTTATTCAACAATAATAAACAAATGGCACAATTTTTTTAAATAAATCTTAGATGAAATGATATGGTCAATACTTTTATATTTCAAGCAACAATATTTCTTATCAATATTAGTATTTATTCACTTTTATTTACCATGCATTGTCTTTTTAACAACTTGTATCACAAATTGGCAACGTTTTAGTTTAGCAATCGTCTACTAGATGGCTACACTGCAATTTAATATGGAAAGCATGGTTTTTGTTACAAAATTGATATTATTTTAAACAAATTATCGTGTGCTTGTGATATGTGATTCAAGTGGTTAATTAATATAGTTTGACACCTACTATTAATGATGATAAATATTATTTATGTTTTAATAGGTTAGTATTACTAACTATTAATTTAATTATTTTTTTCTTACGAAAAGTTAGGTTATTATTAACTACTATTTTTTTTATGTCTACCAACAATTAAAAGCTTTCTACTACCTAGTCTAATATAAATACCTTATTTTGTTTTCGGTTACTTGGTCCCAATATTATAAAACACAATTCCAGCTTTTTCCAAATTTATTTTCATCTTTAAAAACTTTTAAATTTCCAAAATATTTTATTGTCGCTTCCTATAAAGTAAGGAATTGACAAATATTTATTCAAAGTCTCGTTCCACTATTTTCTTCTTTGAAAAATTCCGATTAAATTTTCTTATATTCTTCCAATCATAATATATCGTATTTGTTGTTGTCTGAGAGTTGAAAATTTACTTCACAGGACAAAATTTGAAACTTTTTAATTACTTTTATTAAATTATGAAATTGTTTTAATTAACAACAAAAAACACATAACCTCTTTTTTAAAATAAAAAAACAAAATATTTTGCTTTTTTTTTCAGGTGACGTATGACAACTTCCGTTTCCTTTTAAAACAATTGAAAATATGAAGTTTTAAAAAATTTCGGGAGCATAAGAGACGCGGTGCTTTTAACAAAATGATAACTTCAACTCTGTCGAAATTCCTACGCCTCGGCTTTATATATGCGGTCGAAACATATGAAATTTCTGCAATCTGATAGGTCAGATTTTATGACACCTGGCAACTTGATAAATTTTACTACTTTGAAAATTGCAATTTATGAAAGCTTTTGACTTTTACCAATTTTTACTGGAATTTTCATGTTTTAATGAATATATGGGCACAATTCTAACCATTGAGCATTATTGAGCTTGCAATAAATAAACTTTGGAGCCTTCTCGACATTTTGATATATTTTAAAGCCACTTTGGCATATTATTTGTATATTAAATTTAATAAAAATTAACACCTTGCCCATTGAAATTTATGGCTATTTTATTCAAATTTTGTTCGAAAAAACTCTAAAATGTTTATTGTTGCTTCGGATATTATATTTCTATTGTTAAACATAATTTTCTTAACACTTTAGTACTAAATTTGCCCAAAAAAACTTAAATCTCTCTTATAAACTAAATAAATCTATACTATATTTTACAATTTTGCATAATTCATGGTTTTTATTTCTACATAGTTTGTTTAAAAATTCTTAAAACTATAACATTCTTCTTGTATACCGAACATGAATGTTTGTTTTTCACTAATCACATTGTTTTTGTTTGAATTTTGCACTAAATTTCCACTACACACACTTTTTATGTCTTATGAGTGATTGTTTTTATTGGGCCAAAGCTGATGTGTAACACATAATTATTAGCTTATTAAACGTTTTTACACACTTATTCTTCAATCAAAAATATATATGTTTATAATAATATTTCCTCTATCTAGTTCAATATTTTTTACATAGTTTTTTTGTTGAATTTAAGTTTTTATAGAGGAAAATAAGTCATATATTTACAGAAAATATCAGTTCTAAATTATTTGCTTGCAAACATTTTGGAATTTATTGAATTTTTCTTAAAACTATATCTAATTATATATACTATATATTAAACAATACATTCTAAACTATGCTTAATTCTAATTTTTATCCTAATCTAAACCATGTTTACTAGTTTATTATCCATTAATGCTTCATCTTAACCCTTCTGTGTTGTTTTTTTTTCTTTCAATATCAAATAAAATTGAGTCTAATTACTTATTTATACAATATATATATATATATATATATATATATATATATATATAAATATATATATATATATATATAAATATATATATATATATATATATATATATATATATATATATATATATATATATATATATATATATATATATATTGTTTTAAGATAAAAATTTGAATTTTTTTTATATTATTTTGGAGTGACATTTTCCTGCTCAACTTTCTTATGCTTAATGTGCGAGCTGTATATTTTTTGTAGCATACAAATGGCATTTTGTAGATTTTCCTCCATCTATCAATATAATTTGTCGGGTACTTGTGGCTTACAAAAATCTGAAAATAATTGAATCTCTAAGAGGATTTATCAGTAGAAACACCTAATTATTAAAAAAAAATGGGCTATTATAAGCAACTCTCCCCTATTACTTCTTTTCTAGCACTTCGTATGAGTGCACGGTAGCACATGTGACCTATTTTCTATTATTCTCTGGTTAGATTTATTTCTTACGTTATAATAGAATTTTCGGTGCTTAGTGAACAATGTGTGCCCTTTCTGAACATGAGTAAAAAGTCTAAGCCGAATAAATCTAAGACTCTTTCAAATAAAATAAGAACTATTATAACTATTCTTTCGTCCTTTTAGTTAACATATGTAATAACTAAAATTGTATAATGTAGTAATGAAATGCGGCAATTATTACAGAAGGACCACAAATTGTATTAATCAGTCTAGTTATAGATTTTTCTACAATTAGTAAATACATTTTATTTTCCTCAAATTAAAAAAAAGCATAGATCAGATTTAGAATTTTATTAACAACTTATACCTAAAAGTACTACCCAAATGTAATTCTTTAATTTCAGATAATATTTCTTTTCCATAAAAAAAAAATAATCCAAACTGCTTTACTTTTCTAAATTTTGGCGCTGTACGTAACCATCTAAAAGAACGTTAGCTATATCTCGGGAAGAGTTTATCGAACAGATTTCGGAAAAAAATAACACAACTACACAAAAAAAATATTATTCTGTTCTGGGGTTTTGACTATATCTACTATATGTTATAGGTAGCTGAATCCGAGTCGGGGGTTTATTAAAGCCTATCACTTCAGGATTTTGCCATAACCTCAAAAAACCTCAAAATTAAGACTCCTCAGTATTATTAAACGCTTTTAAACCAAAATCAATGCTTTAAAGTCCCTAATAATCACATGACTCAAAGACCTCATGAACCCATAACTCTATAACCCCATAACTATGTTACTAAAATCATTACACTCATTCTTTCAAACCTAAAGAGCTTGTCGTGATCTGAATTCCTTTAAATTATGACTGTTGAACTCCATGACACATTAACATCATAATCCCATGACTCTATAACCCCATAACCATATTATTGAAGACAAGAACTTATCGTGACTTTAGTTTCTTTAAATCATGGCAGCTAAACTCCATGACCTCATAACTCCAATAATTTAAGTAACATGATTATAGGGTTATAGAGTCATGGAGAACTTGAATCATGGTAGTATTGGGTAAAGAAATCTTTGGGTCATGGGGTGACTAGGGATTTAACAGCATTGGTTTTAGGTTAACTGCGTTCAGTAATACTTAATTGTCTGAGTTTTAGGATTTTTTGCAGTTGCGATTGTTATTGAGTTTAATGGATCGCCGATTCGGATTGAGCGATCTCGAAAATTTATTACAGACATAATCATAACCCCATGCCAGTGCTGTGCATAGCCTGCATGGGGTGCCTGTGCAGCTGGTTGGGGTTGTGACTATGTCTACTATATGTTCTAAGAGTCGCTGATTCCGAATATGTGATCTATTAAACCCCATCACGTGATAGTTTTGCCATAACTTCAAAAAGCACCAAAACTTCGACTAGTAACTATTATTGAACCCTGATCCCCCAAAATCAATTCTGTTGAACCCCTTATAACCCGAAACTCAAAGACCTCATAACCCGACAATTTCATAATTCCATAACTCTATAATTCCATGATTTTATAACCCCATAACCATGTAAATGAAATCATTGGAGTTTTGAGGTCATGGGGTTCAACAGACACGGTTTGAAGAAATTTAGTTCACGACAAGTTCTTTCTCTATGGGAGATTGAGTGTAATAATAATAATATAATAATAATAATAATATGCCTGTCTGGCCGGCAGTGTGCTGCACCCAGCAGTATACTTGTCGCTACTGTAATGCGTAGACAGTACAGCCAGCAACGCCAGTTATCCGCTGACCTTTAACCATTTCCTTTCTTTACCTTTTAAACCTTCCTCTGCCCTGACCCACTTACACTCAATTCCTACATAATTCCTTAGGAGCCACTTTCTTTCAGCTTTCCGACTGGACCCGGCAACGAATAGATCCAGGGTTTCCCTCAACCAATCGTAGGAGGCGATTAAATGGGGAGAACTTTTAAATAATGAAATGTCGACTGCAAAACATAATGTACCCCAGGTGGGTAGGACCCATGGTCCACAATCCCACACCGCAGAAGCGGTCTGCTCCATGGATTCTGGGGGGAGCAACATTTCGACATCACAAACTTCAAGTGGCAGAGTGTTAAGGAGGCGAACCCCTGTCGCACAAGAAGCTACAGCCCAACAACAGCATGGGAGCCAAACAACAACGAGACCTCCACCCTCCGAAGGTGCTGCGCAGGAACCTCAGCCAGCGCTCACTCAGGCGGGACTTCCGAGACAGCGCACGAAATGGACAACATCCATGAATGAAACAGTAATGCGCATTTTTTATAGGGTGACTGAACTAGGACGAGAAACGATCGGCTATAGACAACAGCTTCATGCCAAATTTTGTAGGAAATATCCACACCTACAAGTGTCACAACAGAGAATAGCAGATCAATACAGAGCTATTCTCCGAAATCAACTAATCTCAGAAGCGCGACTTAACATCATCAAAGCGGAAATAGAACGAGAGAGAAGAAGTACCGATGATAACAATGAACAAACCCCAGAACCTGCGCCACAGCCAGACCCAGAGACTCAAGAACAACCAGACAACGACATGAGAGCTGACATCGCTGTGGACAGGCAACAACAACTACATCAACATGAGGGTCAGATAACTCCAAGAGCTCTACCCGCCGAAGATGCTGTGCGGGAACCCCAACAAGCTCTTACTCAAGCGGGACGTCCAAGACAGCGCATGAAATGGACTGTGTCCATGAACGAGACAATAATGCGCATTTTTTATAGGGTGACTCAACTGGGACGAGAAATGATCGGCTACAGACAACAACTACATGCCGAATTTTGCAGGGAGTACCCACACATGCAAGTGTCCCAGCAGAGAATAGCTGACCAATATAGAGTTATTCTCCGAAACAGCCTAATTCCTGAAGCTCGGCTTAATATCATCAAAGAGGAAATTGAACGTGAGATCAGAGGCACTGACAATAACAACAATCCGATTGCTGAACCTGAGCCACAACCGGAACCTGAGGTCCAAGAACAACAGGAACAGCTAAATGACGAAGCCCAACAGGACAACACTGAACTCTTTTATCAGAAATTGTCAACGGAAATGAGTGCTGCGGTGTTGGAGTATGATGGAAGCAATCCGTTAAGAAGACCGGCACTGCCAAAAATTAATTCATCCAAAAAACTGGGTGCCATGTTAGACATCATGAACAATCGGATTTTACCAGCTTATGTTTCAGATGCCTACACTCTGGAGTCCTTACATATGACCATCTACTGTGCCGCGACTGCTATAGCTAGAGCTCTAGAAATTAAAGTTACAACAGAGCGTCGATCAGCAAGGACAGAACCCAACATACCACCATGGGAAAGACGACTAAACAAGAAAATAGAAAGTCTTCGAATAGATATAGGACAGCTGACAGAGTACATCAGGGGCACAAGAACTAGTCGACTGCAAAGGCGAGTTGAAGAAATCATGAGTCGTGTCCGATATCATTCGCAACAAGATCCAGCGAATGTCACTGCTCAGCAATGCCTTGACTCGCTGAAACAGAAGCTCTCTGTTATTGCAGGACGGCTAAAGAGGTACAAGACCAGCAATAATCGAAAACGAGACAATGCGCTCTTCCAACGATCAGAAAGGACTTTCTACCGTAAGCTAAACTCTCCACCTAATATAGCAGATAATAGATATCCCAATAGAGAGCAGGTAGAAGAGTTCTGGGGAAACCAACTTTCCACACCAGCCGATTGTAACATCGCAGCTGGCTGGATCAATGAAGAGCACCAAATCTGTCAAGAATACAGCCAGATGCAGTTTGAGCCATTTACCACCGAGGAAATTTCAAGAATAATCAAGGAATCCCATAACTGGAAAGCTCCAGGTCTCGACGGGATCCAGAACTACTGGCTCAAAAAGTTCTGGTGTATGCACCGTCAGCTGGCTAATCTTATTAATGATGTTTTTCTTAACCCAGCAAAAATGCCATTGTTCTTGACCGAAGGTATTACGTACCTCCTACCAAAGGACCAACACAACACACAGGACCCAGCTAAGTATAGGCCAATCACCTGCCTACCCACACTTTATAAGGTGATCACCTCCTGCTTGACCCAACGCATCTATGCACATTGTGAGCAAAATAACATCATTGCAACTCAACAGAAAGGATGCACGAGGGGAGCAATGGGATGCAAGGAACAATTGATTGTTGACTCTGTCATATGTAACCAAGCCTGTACCAACCGAAGAAACCTCTTTGCTGCCTACGTGGATTATAAGAAGGCCTTCGACTCAGTACCACATGAGTGGCTCAAAACTATATTAAGAATGTACAGGGTCGACAATAATTTTGTTTCCTTTTTAGAACGCATCATGTCAACCTGGAGAACTAGGATCCAATTGCAAGTGCCATCCAGTGACACAATCGAAACTAACACCATTCCGATACGAAGAGGAATATTTCAAGGCGATTCACTTAGCCCATTGTGGTTCTGCCTTGCAATGAACCCATTATCAAGCCGTTTGAACTCCACCAGACACGGCTTTAGTGTTAGAAACAACAACGAAGAGATAGTCAGAGTGAATCATCTTCTATACATGGATGATCTTAAACTGATGGCTGCTACCAGAAGCCAGCTGGAACAAATGCTTAAAATTGTAGAGGAGTTCTCCGGGGATATCGGAATGCAATTTGGACTTGACAAGTGCCGTATTTTGAACATCGTTAAAGGGAAGATACAACCGGGGGCTTTTGAAATGCAGAACGGTGAAACTATAGCTGCAATGGAAGCAGACCAAACATACAAATATCTAGGTATGAAACAGGCTAAAAGAATTGATCATGGCACTATGAAGGCCGAATTGACAGCCGAATTTGTCAGGAGGGTAAGGCGGGTATTAAGAACTAATTTAAATAGTAGAAATTTGTTTAAGGCGCTCAACACGTATGCTTGCTCTGCGCTGAGCTACTCTTTTGGAATTGTAAAGTGGAGCAGGACGGACATCCAAAACCTGCAAAGAAAAATAAGGACACTCCTAACAAAAGCACAAAAACATCACCCTCGGAGTGCTATTGAACGTACAATGCTTCCAAGACACCAAGGAGGAAGAGGATTGGTGGATATTGGTAAGCAGCTCGACCAACAAATAATAAACTTACGTTCATATTTTCACAGGTTGGCGGACTCTTCCACACTACATCGAGCAATATGCGAGGCAGATGATTCAACACCGCTACAGTTGAGGGAACAAGATCTTACTTCTCACCACCAAACAGACCAAGAGAAGTTGCAAACCTGGCTACGGAAGCCACTTCATGGACGGCATCCAAATGAGGTCAATCAAGACAATGTCGACAACTCAGCGTCGAACTACTGGTTGATTTCAGGACAGATGTTTCCGGAAACGGAGGGCTTCTTGTTAGCTATCCAAGACCAGGTTATTCCGACGAAGAACTATCGGAAGTTCATCATTAGAGATCCCTCAATAGAAAATGACCAATGCAGATATGGCTGTCGAACATCGGAGACAATTCAGCACATAACTGGAGGATGCCAAGCGTTTGCCGCAACCGAGTATAAGGAAAGACACGACTCAGCCGCTAAGATACTTCACCAAGAGTTAGCAGAAAAGTTAAACCTATTACAGGTAGGAAAAGTGCCTTATTACAAGTACAATCCGGAGCCTATTCTTGAAAACAACCAGTTCAAGTTATATTGGGACCGAACGGTTCTGACGGATCAAACAGTTGCTCATAATAGACCAGATATTATACTAATAGATAAAATTTCTAGGCGAACTACACTAATCGACATTGCGGTGCCTAACAACAACAACCTAAGGCCAAAATATAACGAGAAGATCGCCAAATACAGAGATCTGGAGGTGCAAATCCGAAGACAATGGGCAATGAACAGCGTCCAAACGATTCCCATAATACTGTCAACAACTGGAGTGATACCGAAGAACCTCCTGCAGAACATCAAGGGACTGGGTCTTAGTGAGCATCTGTATAAACCGATGCAGAAAGCAATTCTCCTAGCAACCGCGCGAACCGTCCGAAAGTTCATGGGAAATGCAGCAGACAACGTCACCTAGGACCCGATAACATGGAAAGGGTTCCCACAGAGCTTCATACTTTTGGCGTCTTTGTATGCCTGGTATGAGTGAATAATGCCTGGAGGGAGTGCGAAGCCGTTTGGCTTGTAAATCATATAATAATAATAATATATTACGAACAATTTTAGTACAATTCTTCAAACAGATCATGATCTAATCTAAACATATTTAAGATCTCAATATTAAATAATTATGCACCTAGGTAACATAATACCTGTATGTGCACAAAATCAAAAATATTATATTAATTTCAAAAAACAACCATAAAAAAACATATTGAATGAAAATAACAATAATTAATGGAATACCTACATACTAAACAAACCTACACACTAAACAAACATACACACTAAATAACCTATGAAGATTTTGTCAAAGAAAAAGTTTAAATTGATCAATGTTATGAAAAATATATGTTCTGCATAGCTTACTAAATTTTTTCACATTGAAGATTGTTCTTATACTAATTGGGATAATATTGTAGAACTTGGGCGCCAGACAGTTAACAAATCTATAACTAATGTTTTTATTACTATTTGGTATCCTTAGATGTCTATTCATTCTACATCTCGTTTCATAAGAGTGACTTACATAATTTTTTAATTTCGCAGATTTATGTACATAAATACAAGAAAACAATATATACAATGAACGGACATCAAAAATTTGTTCTGAATAAAGAAACCTAGTAGAATATCTTTTTTTCTTCCAAAAAATTACCTTTAAAATGTAATTTTGTACTACGTTGAGTTGTTGTAATGAGTTTTGATACAGGCCACCCCAAACAATTATTCCATATCTAATTAAGGATTCTACTAATGTTTTGTAAATATTTATTAAAAGTTGCCCAGTGAAAATGTTTCTCAGTATATAAAATTTATGAATTAATTTTCTGATGTTGTTTGTTAATTTTAAAATGTGCTGATCCCATTTTAGATTTTTGTCGATTATTATACCCAAATATTTTATGAATGGTACATTTTTTATTAAGATATTTCCAGCTTCAATTTGGTTGAAGTCTGGACGATTTAATGTTGTTATCGAAAATGCAATATAATGAGTCTTGTCAACGTTCAAAGTGAGTTTGGAGGAATCCAGCCAGTTTATTATTTTAAGCAGACCAGTTTTTGTTGATTCTTTCACTTTATCCCAGGTTTCTCCAGAGAAAACGGCCACTGTATCGTCCGCGTATGAAATTAGAGAACCATGCTCCAAGCACATGCTTGTTAGTGAATTTATATAAACTATAAACAAAATCGGTCCCAATACTGTCCCTTGAGGAACCCCGATTCTGATGTCTAAACTTCAATAACATGGTTATAGAGTCATTGTATTATAGGGTTATTGGGTCATGGGATTCAACAGACATAGTTTAAAGGAATTAAGACCATAGCAAGCTATTTCGCTATGGGAGGATGAGTGTAATGATTTCCGGAACATGGTTATAGGGTTATAGAGTCGTAAGTTCATGGAGTCATGAGGTTATAGGGTTGTTGGTTAATGGAGCTCAACAGCTGTAGTTTAAAGAATTTGAGGCGAGTACAAGTTCTTCTGCTATGAGAGATTGAGTGTAATGATTTCGGTATCATTACTATGGGGTTATAGAGTCATGAAGTTATGGAATCATGAGGTTAGGGAGTTATTGTGTTATGAGATTATTGAGTTATTAGATTATTAGGGATTTAACAACATTGATTTAGGGTTAAAAGCAAAAACACTTTAAAATTATAAATTATACTTGAGTATAATTTATAATTTTAGAGTGTTTCTTCTGTCTCCGTTTTGTTTTATTGAGTTCAGATTAAGTATTTGAGTGTAAAATCTTCGAAAAAGGCTGTCCAGCCGAAACGTTACATTGACGTGTGAATATATGTTCCAAAAAAAAAAACTTTGTTTGTTGTATTTTAGTTATAAACAAAAAAAGAAAGACTGAAAACCCCCTGACAGAAAACCTTCCAATAATATATATATATATATATATATATATATATATATATATATATATATATATATATATATATATATATATATATATATTTCTTTATTTCTTCTAAAAGCAAATAATAATAGTAATTCTTTAATTTCTTGGGTATAGGTTTTTACTCTTCATTTGTTACTTCGAAGACGATTTAACTTTTCGCCTGTCATGGCAGGCTTTTTGAAAAATATTTTTTTTTTATTTACTTTTAAATTAAGTATTGTTTACAAACCTCGAGACTTCATATTTGATCACTTGTTTTAAGTTAGTTAAGTGATTGAACATGAAGTTTTGAGGTTTGTAAACAATACTTAATTTAAAAGTAAATAAAAAATATTGTTTGTGTTCGTGTTTTTGAAGATTTTTAGGATGAGAAACCAAGACCAGATTACAGTTTCGATGTATATTGTAGAGAGCGCCACCAGCAGCACTTCATCTACATCTAAGGTTTCATAACTTTTTAGCGCCTTGGTATATTAAACTTTTAAATAAAAATCCTTATTCTTCGACATTGTTTAAAAACGAGTAGGTGTCGCTTCGAGCAGTCGTTTCAAAAATAATCGATTTTAAATATTTTATTTCGTTCTGAAACTACTCGCATCCCCCTACACACTTTATTCAGGCTTAGGATTGGTCCTAAAAATTTAGAGCATATTTAAGGTCTAATAGCCAGACAAAAATAAAAGTTCACATATGAGCTAACAACTTTAATTATCGTCATTAGTTACATTTAAATTTGATTATTTCAGAAACGGCTGCTAAAAGCGACATCTACTAGATATAATTGTTTTGGATAAAAATTGTAAAAAAATAAGAATTTTTAATTAGAAATTTAAAATAACGATGTACAAAAGTTATGAAGCTTTAGATGTATTCAAAGTGCTGCTGGCAGTGCCCTCTCTAATATATAATCAGATTTTGATTTCCCATTCTGAGAAACCCCAAAGTACCAAATTTAATGCAAATTAAGCTATTATTAAGATAAATATTTACAAAAAATTATAACTGTGACCTGTATTTCAGAAACCTTCACTTTTGTTTTGTTTAGACTTGGTACACTTTCCTTAAAAAAAGTACCTAGCTGAGATAGTTAACATAATTATTAACGTGGAAAATAACGTCATCAACCGGATGTCAGCGAAATCATTTTCTCGCCGCTATTCTTTTATTTCTTAACAGATAATAACATAACTTGAACAGATCCTAAAAATTCACGGAATATTTATTTTGCTACTTAAAATATCGTCTTATATTACACATTTCATTGGACAAGAAAATGTTAAATTTTGTCATAAAAATTTTTTTATTCCTTAAAAAAATTTACGATTAATTTCGCAAATATCTATTAATATTCTTATTTTTCAATCTTAAAATTCCAAGACAGGTATATAATTTTAATATATAATAAACTTCAAAACTTTATGTTAACGGAAAGCTTGTATTTTTTTGTTTATTAAAATTATACATATTTTATTTATGTGCGTTGAAAAAAAGTTCTTACAAACTTTTCTTGGCAGAGGCAGTTGATATTTACATTCCAACCAACGATGAAACAGCAGATGAAAACTTTTTTACCTTAATAAGATTTTCGCGTTGAAAAAACTCGAATAGAGGGTAAATAACTTGCGAGCTTACAGATCAGTGACTTTTATTTAAAAATTCTTTTCAATTTTTCAAAGCAACAAAAATTTAATTTTGTTCCAGAAATAAAAATGTAGATTTTAAAATATTTTTTTGTAAAGCAAAGTTAAGACTGACTTTATTGTTATTTTAGAAGTGAGGATGTAGCAAACATTTGATTTGGTTATCTTTTTTTCACTTTTTATGTGATCCTAAATATATTCAGCAGTATTCAATCGAACAGGTATTTATGAAGAGCCAAACATATAAAGCGGAAATATCTGTTCTAGAGAAAAATACTAGAAATGTGAACACAATACTATTCTGCATGAAAAAAAAAGCTCCATTGATATTAAACGTAATACACTTGAGCCAAAATTAACTAAATTGTATAGTTTCTAAAACTCCCTATAGAACGCATTTGAAATAAGAATATGTGTATGTTATTGAAACGAGTTGTTTCCTTCAATGGTCCAGCGATACCTGAGATTTTTTTGTTTGTAATATCACTGTAACGGCCGAAAAATAGGGCTAATTTTGACAATTTTTTTAAGAGTGGGGAAGAGAAGTAGGAAAATTCTTTTAAGAGAGTTCATTCAGCACATAATAAAGAATAAAAAAAAAGTTATTATTATTTGGATATAAAATGGCGGCGATAGAGCTGACCGTCGAAATCACCTTTTTTAAAATTGAAAAATGGGTGAAAACATTTTGCGTGAACTATGAGACGTAGAACAAAAACAAAGAAAATTTATGATTTAGATATAATTGACTCCTCGATGATATAGGTTTTTTTTAATCAAAATTTGTAGAATTTGCGCACTTTTGAAAATAGTAGTAGTAGATTTTCGGTTCAAAATAAAACAATAAATTGTTTATAAAGAAAAAATTTACATCCAATCTAAAAACGGCTATGTAGAAGGGAAGATAATGTGATTGTGAAGCTACTGTTAACATTTCAGATCGATCGGTGCAATAGTGTTTGAGTAACGTTTACGCCCAGTTTGAAAAAAGGGGTTTTGAGAAAAACGCTTTCAAAGTTTTACATGCGTACACATTTATTATATGGAATTGTCGCACTTGCGGACTTCTGGTGGTCTTCTGTGAAACTGTAAGGCTTTATTTCATTTTAAAAATGACAGACCCACTTAACTTTATGACAAGTAACGGTAATATAAAATCAATGGCACGAAGCGTGCAGGGGCTCGGGCGTTGCGCTTGGTGCTTAGTGCTCGGCCGCGGCGTTGCCGCAACGACGATAATTTTTTTTTCTAAAGAACTAATTGGATATTGTTTTTCAGTACTTAATAGTTCGTTTAAAGCAATAAAATAAATCGATTTTTTCAACCTGCTAGAGTGGTATTACGCCTTAAATTATTCTTATTTGGTTTCGAGGAAAATTTTCAAATATTAATGTTCTTAAAAACCAAATTGTTTGTTCAATAAATAGTTGATACGAACCGGTTTGAATATCCTATCGACTGCACCACCTAAATAATATTAAGTTCAAAGTTTAGTCCGAACTATTAAATTAAAAGTGCATGAAAGAAAGTTATTTAGAAAAGGATAAATAAACACATAGTAACAATTTTAATATAGGAGCTCTAGAGAAATAAAACCATTTACCAAGAATACATAAATCAGCTACTTCAACAACGTAGCCACGGAAATATTAGGGATAAAAACGTAATAAATAAGGAGATAACAAACAATATCCCTTATAGAAGTAGAAGAGAAGGTCGCTAGTAGAGAACAAGTGAGGGAAAATAAAATCACAGGACAACAACAAATTATAGAGAGAAAAAATTACTTTTTAGGGAAAACAAATACAACACGGAATGATGCCTGGTAAAGGGTAAAAAAGAATTTGGAGGCACATTATGAAAAATAAATAAAACACATAATAGGTAGATGATAATCGAATCATAAAATGCTTAAGGAGAGATATGAAAAAGAGAAATTATATTTAAAAAGGATAGACTGAAAAATAAGAAAATTAATAGAAACAATAGTTTACTATATTATATATTACTATTACAAAAAGTTTTACAGCTCTAGATGCCGAAATCCTACCTGCATAAATAAAGATCTCGAAACAGGAACGTAAGGTCTGAAGATATTCCCTTGATAAATGAAGATTGAATTAACTTTGTTATTAATGCAATGAAAAAAAGAAGGCCTTTAGGCGATGATCATATTACGCTGGAAATGATAGATGAAAATCAGGAAATAATTGTCCTAATATTCAAAATTCTTTTGAACGGATGTCTAAAACAAATTAAGATTTGAGACAACTAGAATGACGCCCTAATAATCATTATATTTATGAAAGGGGATGCATTTCTACTGGAGAACTATCGGTCTTGCTTTCTGAAACGTTTAATTTGCTGACAAGGATTGTTACCAAAAAAACTAAAAAATAAACTAGACGAATCGCACAACAGTCGATGGAGTAGAACGCATTTCGAAAGGGCTTTTGGCCCTGCGATCTTCTGACAGTAAATATTTTATTAGAGCAAGAAACGGAAGACAATCTACCTATATACACACTCTTTAATCACTAAGAGAAAGCGATTGACTCGGTTGAGCACTGAGCAATATTGGATGAACTTAATAAAGTACGAGTTATCATCTAACAAAGTTATTTATAATTTTATTCCAATAATTATCAAATCATTAAGTATTTGATAATGTAATTTTTGAAATTATCATTTGACGAAGTAATTGATAATGTATTATTAGTTGGAAATTTACCAGAATTAAATTAAAAAATTATTTTTTATTGAAATGCTCCATCTTTTTAAATATAGTAATGGAAAATTAACAGTAAAAATATTTGTCAAATGCATTATTTAATTGTAGGGAAACAATGGTAACGAAAATATATTTTATATCTGGAAACATTTTTTTTCAAGCTCATACAAATAATAAATAATTAAAAATAAAATGACACAGCTTCTGTCCACGATTATACGCTTTATTATCGTGAATAGAATTCGAAATGGCTGAAAAATTTAAATTTATAGATTTAACTCAAAAATCCAAGAAAGGAACTGAAAAAAAGGATGGTGAAAAATTTTGTTTCGAGATGCTGCCGTGGTAATATTCTTCTTTTGTGTTTCGTTTTTCAAACGGCAGATAAGATATATTAATATATATTTAAACACTTATAACACATATTTTTTATATTATTATCTAAGTTCATTTTTTTTTTTAATTTTTAAATGTCAAAATTCTAATAAAAATTTGATTTCTTTTTAACCAGGTGCTATTTCCACAAAAGAAATAACTTCTTATGTTTCATCTCAGCTATTACCTTTCTAAAGAGAAATTTTTATTTTAATTTTTTAGACGATGCCTATCAAAGAAAAAAATTTCATCATCAGCAAGGATTTTTAAAAAGAGGCCTACTTGACAGCGTATATCTGTCATTTTTTCCAAAATTTTCACAAAAGTACTACGTATATGAATAAAATAAAAATTTATTTATATATTCAGTAGTTGTGTAAAAAAATTCTTATTTTTATATTCATAATTCTGAGTGCCCAGGTGGTGTAACTCCTTAAAAATTGTGAATAGATGGACAAAACGTACCATATTATGTTTTTTCTCAAATATAAGTTTTATTATGAAACTTCTGATTTTCGTCCTACAACAGAGTATCCGATAAGTACCTCCTAATATCTTTAAAGATACAGGGAAGGTCAAAATAACTCTACTTTGTCATAGAAATATATATATATATATATATATATATATATATATATATATATATATATATATATATATATATATATATATATATATGTTTATACGGCTTTCACGGATTCCTCTGTGTGAGATGCACTAGCAGTGGTTATATCCACATTATGCTGTTGTAGTGCTGAAATTACATTCAGAAAACGTACTACTATATGCAACTCCGTATGTAAGTGAAGTAAATTCGAAACAATGAATGCAAACTTCGCTCCATCATATCCTTTCTGTGTTAGAGGTTGCACAGTTAGAATAAATTGTAATAAAACACAATTCATCCTATTCCACCACCATCGAGATGTGGGTCTACCTGTATCACCATACCGAGAAGAGAGTCAAAGCTTAGCCTCCCCGCCACAGTGATACGGCAGAGATACATGTTTCGTCTCTCACTAGACTCATCAGGATACCGACATGCACCTGGCTGTGCAAAGGACAGATCGGAAAGAAGCATGCAACACTGACTTTTACTTCTGGGGATATCTAAAAGAAATAATTTATTCAATAGCAGTAAATACAAGAGACGAACTACTAGCGAGAATAGCACAGCATTCTTAAGAAGTCCGTAATAATGCCGGAATATTATTCGCAGTAGAGCGAGAAAATATTCAAAGAATAAGAAAATGTATTTAAGTACATGGAGCCAATATTGAACATTGGCCGAAATAAACATTTAAAGGTTTTTACTATTTTTGCATTTTAATAATATTGTAAAGCCCCGATCAATCCTTTGATAGGTTTCTGGACTTGACAATGTCAGAGCTGGATATCTCTCAGCATAACATCTTGCCTTCGAATAGTGGGACAGCGTTTTCCCATAAATTAGAGCATATCAGCCCATCCTGTTTGTGTTTAGCGTTAGTAAATTTTCAGTTTTTCGCATAAAAAATGATTTATCTCGAAAACCGCCAGTTTTATCGAAATAAATTTTAAAATATTTTTTAAGAGGAATAAGTATTTAAAAAAATCAGGTTTCAGCTCTGAAAAATGACACCTATCAAAAATTATAACCAACGGGTGTAGCTGCAAGTCTGTTCCTGACTTCTCTGATGATCTAAAGCATCTACTATAATATGGTGTAATGAGTCTTTATAGCCTCTATAAGGGGTACTTTAGGACTTTTTCCCCATGACAAAGTAGGGTTATTTTGATCTTCCCTGGATACTCCCGAGAAATTAGGAGGTACTTACTGAACATCCTGTATTTAAAAGTGTCCCGATTTAAAGTCTATATTTTCAATAAAATCTTTTGAAGGACTCTATTTGAGAAAAGAAGCACTTGAAGTTCAATGATTGTAATGAATTTTGTCACGCCTTTACAGGAAAAATCTTTTTAAACACTATTAAAATATGATTTATGACAAAAGATATGATGAAAAAGATATTTAGAGTTTACAAGTTCGGTCGTACATAAGAAACGGGAGATTTAAGACAAAAACTGGTGGAAAGTATTGATAATGTTATTAATAATCGAAATTGCGTTACTTAAAAGAAACTGTTTGAATAAAAACCCAGCACGTTACAAACTATCCTAAATTTCACACCTTTTTTTATACGAAGGATCTTGAAAACTTTTCCCTCGGGCGACTGATGATAAATATACTTCGGATTTTATCGAGCGATAATAAAGAAAAAGAAAAAAAGGAAAACGCAAAAGTTGCGGTATAGGATTACGAACTTTTTTCACCCTTAGGAAGATTTTCGTGTTGGAAAAAGTTAAACAACCACTAAATTGCTTCCACGCTTGCAGATAAGTAAGTAGTTTCAATTTAAAAATTCCTTTTAAATTTTCCAGACCTAATTTAATTTTTATCTCATTCAAGAATCGGGGTCTTATCTTATGTTTCACAAGAAAAAATTGAAGAAATTTTTTTCCTAACAAAAGCGTTTCATATTCGTAACTTAACTTAGTTCTACATACATCTTTAAATAAAATGAACTAATTTGGTATTGGTGACATTATAAGCCATAAAAATTAACAGATCTAATTAAGAGCTTTGAAAACAAACTTGTATTTTTAAGAACTATTTTATTTTTAAAAATAAAATTAGAATAAGTATTGAGTGAATTAACAGTGTGAGTCCAGAAAATGATTTACCTTTTGAAATACCTTATATTTATAAAATTCTTTGAAGGTCTTCCCTGTCAGCGGTTTCTATGAGCAGCACCGAGTCAGCTTGTTCTTAGGTATACTCGTGTAGAACTGTGTGCATATAATTCCGCCCTCCTTAAGATGAGAAAATATAGGGTGTATATTCGAGAATGTTTCTGCTTTCTTCTTTTTTCTCTTCTTTTTTCAATTTTCTCCATAATGCTGGTTTTCCTTTCAGGATTCAAAAGATGATCATGGCAATCAATGCTAAGAACATCAATGTATCGATTATTGATGAATATCTGGCTGACTGGCTCATATTTTCGACTGGTTGGAGTTGATTAGTTAGGTCTTTAAGACTATATATTTCATCAAGTTTTATTTCGTTTATACCTTGTATTTTTAATATTTTATTTGGAGTAAAATTGGCGGGTTGTAATTTCGATAGTATCAATGGTCTTCTAATTTGAGTTTTCACTTTATTGGTAAATTTCTTGGGTTCTATTTGTATCTGGCAATTATTCGTTATTTTCACCAGGATTGGTTCTTTATTGTCGAAGTATAGATCCATTTTACATTGAGCACGGATTCTTTTTTCTTTAGTGGCATTAGAAGTATTTCGTCGGCGGTGGTTTGTTCAATTATTGATTTTCCGATATTGGCTTCGATTATTGGGCAAATAGTCGAGGGCAAATCATCTAATAGTGTTAAAACTTAGCTGTCTTGTGGGCGGAAAGCTTCGTTACAGTAGAACACTTCTTTCAATTGAGGGCAAGCATAATCTTCAAGTTGACTTTTTTCGTTTGTATGTGCCATGTAAGGGTATTTTAGGACAAAAATTTTTGATTTTTGGATAATAGAATATAAATAATAGAAAAGATTTTAGTTGAGGTTTTGTTATAGCTAAGTGATTTGCAAATATTACCTTTGTTTCTAAAAAAGTTACTTGTATTCCCAAAATCTAGTAATAATTTAATAGATTTTGAAAAATAGTTATTTCACTGTCGTAATATATCCCTTTTAAATAATTTAATATCTCTTGGATATTATAGAGTCATATAAAGCATTTAATTTTTTAGACATTATCGCGTCTTCTAGATTATCAATAAAATTTATCAATCTTAGACAATCGAAATTAATTTGTGTTAGCATTCCTGGAAAAATTATATAATTATTTAAATTATTAATGTCTTTTTCCATAGAAGCCTCGAATATTTTTAAAACTCTTTGTAATACTTGTTGATTAGATACAGAGTGGTAATAGTGTCATTATAATTGTTTATTATTTTTTTTGATAATAATATTTGCAAGTTTAATTCTTTCATAATATTTTTCTGATTATTTTGAAGGTTACTGTTTGCTTGACCATAAGGTTTTCCATCATCAGCGTCTAGTGTTCCAAAAAGCTAATAAAATTAATTGAGCCTCTTTATTACGTAGATGAGGATAAAGATTTGCTAATTTATCTTGCCTACTTTTAACTAAATAATCTGTTCTGAGAATAGAGTTTCCGGATATGCCGTGATAATACATTGGATTAGTAATATTTTGATTTTAAATGTTTTTTGAGAATTTTAAATTGCTCTCCTCTATGTCTTGTAATTGACTAATTACAGTTATATAAATCTATATAATGAATAAATGTATGTTTACTATAAACTAATTTAGCGTTTCCTAATTGTATGAGTAATACAGAGTTTTTTTTATCTCGGTTTTCAGCGGTATATTTATGGTAAGTACCTTGGTCGGTTACTAATTTTATATCAGTCTGAGATACTGTCTTTTTAAGTTTCGATAGGCTTTCATTTCTAGCCTTAGTTTTTATACGAACCGTGTCTTGTTTCTCAAAATCAGGGGGTTCAGATCGTTTTTAGTTTATCTTATTTATATATTTTTTTATGTTTCGGCGTTTTTGTCTTAAATTTGCCTGTATAATCTTTCTCGTTTTCTTTATGCGTTTGCACATAGTTTTACACAACGAGATGGTCGTTTAAATCGAATGGAATATTTATATTATCGTCAACGTCGCCAGGGTTACTATGGACAGTTTGTGTCTCTATCAGATAGAAGTTTACCGGGTTGCGTAAAAGTGCGTCTGTTCTGTCGGGATTTTCACTACTTTTAGAATTGATGTTTTCTTATATTATAATTTTTCCAGGTTCTTCGGCCATAATTTTGATAGATGAAGGTTGTTTTGTTGCTTTGTTCGAGTATTTCCGGGTTTTTAAAATTAATATCGTATTCCTTTCGGCGAATATACCTGAAGTAGAATTTATTACCGTAAGAGCGTTACCTATTTCTAAGGATTTTAGTATTTTGGTACTTCCAAAAATTATTGCTTTTTGAACTGTCGATATCGTTCAGTCGATTAACAGGCGTTCAGCATTTTTATGTAGGAAGTAAGTAACATTTCGTATCTCTGTCGGATTAAAATCTATTTCGTTTGATTTTCTACATTTAAATGAAATTTTTGAATTTATCGGACCGATTAATTATCCATTTGTTAGATCTATATTAAAGTTTAATTTTATTAAATCTTGTAGGCCTAAAACTCCATCGTAAAAATCGTGAAAACCGGAAAATATGATGCTTGCAATCTGGTTTTTGAACTGCCTAAAGCTGGTTTAATAATATTGTTCGCATGATAAATGTAATTTGGGAAATATTTTACTACAACACTGGGGTCTAAAATAGATCTTGAGCTGCCAGTATCAACTAATACTTTTTCCAGATGGGTTTTTATTTGTATGTATGATAATGCATTAAAAGGTGATATATTTAATTCTGTGAGGGTGATTGTTTTTTCTCGGATATCTCGGGACAATTTTGATTTTGACACAGATTTTTCGCGTATTTTTCAAAATAAGCTATTGAACAGTCACTTAGGATTTCTCATTGAAAAGTTACGGCTATTTTAAATACAGGCAGGCGCGGATCCAAGGGGGGGGCCGTGGGGGCGATCGTCCCCCCCCCCCCCAATAGCTTTGAGTTCAGGAAAATAGACCCGATTTTACTTCTTATAGTATAGTTACTTGAAAAACTAGAGAGAGTAATAAATTATTTTTTACCCTTTTTTTCTTCGTAATTTGCCTGTGTTCTTTAGTCCGGTGACTTTGGCAAAATCCGTTAGACACCCATATTTTTCATAAGAGTGTATTTTTTTTAATTTTAGTTTTGGCATAGAAACCGTTTTAGGTACATTTAGACTAAAGCGTAGCCTTATTCTCTCAAAAAATTCTAAGTTATAATTTAAATACTTACAAAATACCCATTATCAAAAATACAAGAAATTAAACATATATAGAATAAATTCGTCTATATAATATTAAAATTATTTTGGGGCTATCGGTCAGTTTATTATTAATTAAAAACATTATTAGGACATTTGACATTTCAGTTTATTTATTTCTTAAACCATCTGCAGAATTACAATTAAACACTAAGAAGGTATTCAAATGTAATTAGTTTTTATATGTTACAGTTAAAATTAGACCTACCTATTTTTATTTATATAGCACTGACATCTTAATTTAATTTACTTTATTATGTGGAAATCCGATAGCCCCAAAAAAAAAAATAAAATAAACGTGTTAATTCTACACGCTTAAGAAAAAGACACAAATAGAATAATAAAATAATAAAAAAATTACGGCCAATTGGAATTAAATATATATAAAATTAAAGAGTGGGACACACTAAAATAAAAATATATAAGAAAATATATATACAACATTAAACAATAAAATACAACAAAAACAAAAATTCAAATAATAAATTGTGTTTACACTGATAAACATTACGTATCTAATTCGTAATCAAAGTCAGTGAAGCTATCTTCGTTCAAATTAATTATAATTGGTTCCTCTATGGTCACTGATCATGAGATCGAGTTTCCACATTTTGCTTTATTCTTTTATTATATGGATTTTTCCCAATTTTCCGCACTAACGTTATTCAAAAAAATCTTTCAAAAATGCAGTTAAATTACTAATTTTGTAAGTTCTGTTATTTCTAGCAACTCTACCTTTTACTTGAGAGAGATATTTTCTTCTCCAACGGACAGTTTCCGGACGATTATAAGAACAGGTCCATAGTAGATTTTCCAACTCCTGTCATGTTGGAACACATCTCAACAGAGCTTTTAACATTATTATCTAGATATTGATATCTTAAGGCATCATAAACATTCATCGTAATAAGTTTTTCGTTGAGGAAAAATAGAACCGATTCTGCCTTTTCTATTATTATGTGTATGCTGCTGGCACCACTGCCCCCCCCCCCTCTCGTTGACAACTTATTTTTCTTGCGATAGTCGCCCTTCAAAAGCTTTGAGTTCAGGAAAACAAACCCGATTCTGCCTCTCATACTAGGAATGTGTATGCTGCTGGCATCCCTCCCCTCTCCAAGAGCTTCAAATTCAGAAAAATAGACCTGACTCTACCTTTTAGACTAGATATGGGAATGTTTCCGGTGTCTCCCCCCCACCCCTCAATAACTTGCTTTCGCTTGCCATACTGTACTTTTGTGATATCACCCCCCCCCCTCCAAGAGAGATTCTCGATCCGCCCCTGAATACAGGGTGGTAGGCATTTAGAGATTAATATATCGCTTTTTACAAATTTCGATCCGCCATTTTGATTCTACGATCTTTAAAATAAAAATTTCTATTTTCTGATATAATATTCGTAATAAACAATGCCGAAAATCCCCACGTGAAATTTTTTAGATACCAATATCATTTTTTCTGTAAATTTTGATACGCCATTTTGAATCTGCCATCTTGGAAAACTTAAATCTTCTGACTTCATATTCATTCTCAGCAACTAAATTATTATGTTATTTTTAATATATAAATAACATCCAATAATATTTGATGATAAGAAAGTTTTCAAATCGTCCTTTTGTTGATATCAATTGTGAACTTTGCTGTAGTCTTAGTAGAATTATGACAAATAAAGAAAATTAAAGCAAAATTAAATAAAAATATTTATGTCTGCCCAACATTAAAAAAGCCCGTCCTTCATCGATCATAAACAGCATTCAAAGATATTTATTATTGTTTAAATTTATTGGTATAGTAGAAAATAACATAATGTTAAACAACACAAAGTATAACCAAGTCATAAAACTAAACTTGTATCAACATTTTTTTTTATTTCTTTCAAACTATTATTTTTTTTTATTTTAGTTTTTGTGTCCATAAAGAATAGCATTATTCAAAAATGGTAAAATGGCTTCACTGAAATTGCTTTTTAGGTAAAATTAACATTTTTATTACCTTTATAGCTAATAACACTGCTATCTAGCTCGCGAATAAGGACAAATACGAACGTGTTAAGCATGCTAATCTAATTCTTGACAATATGACTTTATACAAAATAGCTGGTTTGTATTCCGAAGAGAGATAATTATAACCTACGAAACTCTTTAATTAAGTGAGATCTATTTCTCTGGATTTTTGATAAACCGAGACATGGAAATTTCTGTTTCGTGAAAAGAAAATAAGAAATAATGATACCAGTCAACTTCTGCGTTGAGAATATTTAAAGCGGCTACGTGAATTTGTGAAATAAAATTTAAGGAATCCAAAGGAAACCTTAAAATTTTTTGATAACATTAACAATGTGTCCAGCGAATTTACATTGGCGGAAATATGAACAACTAGCAGTTTGGGCTTATTGGTATGTACCAAAATGTACAGTACTAGATGCTTACTAACTGGGATGAAAAATATGAAGCAGGCTAAAATTGCGTAAATTTAGAAAATTTTATTCTCAACTATGTGCCGATGAAAAATTTAAAAAACATGACTTTATTTCAAATAATTTTAGATAAATTACCCATTCTCATTTTCACTTTTTCTCCTTTACAGGATGCCACGGTCTATACTATTAAATAAAAAAGAAGAGTCCCATCTATTCAGTTAATAAATCTCGACTACCGTCATTGTGTTTCGTTTTTATCGTTTAATTGATTAAAAATGCCTTCGTAGAAAATATTGTATAAGTATATAGACTGCAGATCTTATAGAAGCAAGTTCGATAACACTTAAAAAATGGCAGAGCGTTTTTGATGAATAATACCTCTCCCTCTAAGGGCGAAGCTAAGCATGATACTCCCAACGACATTGGATACCCCCGTCATCTGATCGTCATTAGAAAGAGAGATACTACTCATCGAAACGGCTCTGGATACCCCCGTCATCTGATCGTCATTAGAAAGAGAGATACTACTCATCGAAACAGCTCTGCCTCTTTCTAAACATGAGTCAACTTGCTTCTATACGTTCCATATATTTAAGTTTTATATCTATGCGTTCATTAGAATTATTTCGGAATGAAATTTTTTTACAATATTTATTTTTAATTTACATTTGGAGAAAAGTTTACGAAGATAATATAATTTTTGGGTAAAAGTCAAATTTAATTCATAGAAGCTTCAAATTTCAAATTATCTATTTGGCAATTCGGTGGCAAACTGCTTCAGTAGTTGAGTTGGCTTATATAGACTTTAAATAAAAGGCAATTTTTTGCATCAGCAGAAGTTCTTTAACGGTATTACTGTTCAGAAACATATTGCAGGCACGAAAATAAGTCGCAGCGGGAACACTAGTTATTTAATAAACCCGACGATTCAGATTTCATGTAACACGCACCTAGCGTTCTTCTTATATTTCCAAATCGCTTCTCGTCACTCCATTTTAATGATGTATTATACTCCCCCTAAGATGGTCCTCGTATGAATCTCATGTGTTAAAAATAGAACAAAGATTAACTTTTGTAGGGCCACACAAATACATACAAAATGCAATAGGCTTTAATAACACAGACCGACAAAATTAGACCAATTTTCTAAACCCGAAATCCGACTATACTTTTCCGTAGGCTTTTGATGTTCTATACTGAAATTTGGAATCCGAATTGCTTCAACACGTTTTCGACATAATTTGACTTAAAACTGAAAAAAAAAACATTTTAGGTGTTATTTGATGTTATTTTCTAACATTGGGTACGTTCTTTCACAAAACTCAATATAACATCTTAAAGTAATATTCTTTCCCTTCAAAATCGTTTTTCAATTGCTCCGATATTTACGTTGAAAATATCAAATTTAGTGATTTCGTCAGTACATGTAAAATTTGTAGCATTCAGCAGATAGGTTAAGAAACAAATTTGATCAAAAATCAAAGTTCCTAAATATGCATAACCCGGGCGCAGCATAAGCCACTTTCCCAATGAACAAGGCGAACGCTCAGATTATGTGGATTTGGGAGCTTAGGTTTATGAGCAAATTCGCTTCGCTCGCCTGTCTGCTGGGTTGGGAACGTGGCTCTCGCTGCGCCTAGGTTATGTGGGTTTGGGACCCTGGGTTTGGGAGCAAATTCGTAGGCCTGTCTGCTGAATGCTATTCAATTTTTATGTATTGACGAAAACACTCAATTTGATATTTTCAACAGTAGACATCTCTGAGAGAAAAAAATATATTGAGGCTATTGAAAAACGATTCTGATTGGGATGATTGTTAAGATGTTATATAGAGTTTTGTGAAGGAATGTCACCTAGCGGTAAAAAGTAACCTCAAATATTACTTAAAATGCCGATTTTTGCGGTTTTAAGATAAATTATCTCAAAAACCCGACGTGCTGAAGCAATTCGGGTTTCAGATGGATTTAGTTCGACTTCTGGTTAAAAATTTTTTCGGCCTGTTTAATCTAAGTACTCAATATACAATACAATGTTCAAATTGTCAATGCATTTTTTAAATAAATAATTGAATTGATTTAAAATAAAAACTATACTTGGTTATTAAAATCTTAAATGAAGAAAAAAAAGAAATACAAAACAGTAACAAGTCGATTTATGTATTTTTGGGTCTTATTCAATAATATTAACGAAGATTTGCTTTATTTTTAGCATAGAAAAAACTAAATTTTCTTTTTAATATCGAATCAGAGGTTTCTATTTAAAATATAATAACCTATATTAAAAATTGAATGTTCTAGAAATAACGTATTCGTTCCCTACCGTGCATCATTTCAAATATGCCTTCCGTTGTACGTTATCTAGAAGAAATTCCTATATGCTTATCCATATCTTAAAGAAGACCTAATGGTCTAATAGACCTTGAACAAAATTATGTATATAACCACGAAAAATAATTCTTGATTTCATGAAATTGAGTATAATAATTTGACTTCCTTGGGGATAGTTATGGATACTGGGTCACTTTTATTTATACCCAGGAGTCCTGAAGTTCCCAAATTATGTCCAAAATTTCAACTTTATTATTAGTTTGTCCTCTGCCTAGATACTGATTAGTTGTAACAAAGTTAGACTGAAGAAGATTTAGTTTTAAATAAATGATTTAATCAGTAATAGATTTTTATTTTTTTAATTTGTTTTTATCTTTTTATAACTAAGCAAGCTTCTCATTGAGATGTATAAATTTATAATTATTTCTTTGTATTAAATAAGCTGTATATATATATATATATATATATATATATATATATATTATAGTTAGCTAAAAACTATTGTAGAATGCACGAGTTGCTTTTTAGGTAAAGTAAAAATGCCGCAAAGAGAACTTAAAAATTTTTTTTTGAAATATGGTAAAATTCAGAAGTTGACATTTTTTAAAATATAGTGTAACATTTTCTTATTTGAAAAAGTATTACGGCATTTTAAAGACTTATTTTTATAATATTTTAAGCTTAATCTAACAGTGTTATCGCAACTTTAATACGACATTTGGGTAAAAATTTATTTATCCTAATTTGGTTATTTTAAATTGAACACTCTATATATCTGATAAGGTAGAGTTTTTAATTATATTTATAACAATATACCACACTTTATCTCAAAATGAAAAGGCAAATTGGATTTTGCGATTTTTTCTTTAAAAATCATAGTAAGTCATGAATAAGAAACAAAGGAGGTTGACGATTCTCTACTCTATAAAATAGTATTTAAAAAGCTGGATAATCTATCAGGAAAAGACAAAAATAACACCTTATATTATAACAAAAATTATACTCTTACTTTCTTAGATTAGTGAAAATATCAGTGAAATAATAATAAATAGATTTATTGAAAAGAAAAAAAAATTATCACAATACCCAAAGAAGGCGGAATTAGGACTACTATCTTAACCAAAAAGAATATTAAATATAACACAATAAGAATTACCTGAAATAAGCATTTTTTAAATAGTATAAGCTATGAAAAGTTATTTATAACTATTTCTATAGCTTTTTTCAGCTCAATTTTTATAAAATATTCTTTAATGGTCGAAAAGCAACAGATATAATCATTATAAAATTAAAAATAAAATGTAAATAAAAAAATAATCATTAAAAAAGCATAATAAAAAACAATAATTTATTTATTCATTTATTGTCTGAGTACTCTACAGGCAAATGCTCAAATAGTACCGTGACCAAGAAATACATCTGTAGACCCAAAAAAGACTTAGAAATAAAGCAATAACATCAATCAGATCAAGAGTAAACAGTAAAAATACACATTTCATATCTCGTCTACGAAAACTTGTCTTGGATAAGAACTATTGAAATTTTTCATATAATTTAAAAGAAAACGAGCTCTTGAAGAAGGAACACGTTATTTTAATTAATGCTCCTCTCTTGTCAGCTTTATTGTTTTTGAATTTCAGCTCCTTAAGCAGAATACTTAAAAATGATTTATCCAGAGACACAATATCTTTGTGATAAGTTCAGTATTTAAGCTTTTTAGAGTAATATGCTTTTCTAAAAATAATAAATAATAAAGACATTAAGTTTATTAAATATAGACCAAGGATATTACTCCAAAGATAAGCTTATATTTAAACCGAGATTATATTCCTACTTTCTTAGTACATATTGTACAGTGTATTTCAAACTTACATTTTGGATCTTTAGGGAACATCTGTATCTTTTTCTTTCCGACAAGGTTTATTTTCTCCAGCAATGGAAATAAATGGATTGTTTTTGTTTCCTTTTTTATATGGCATGTATGATTTTCCTTGAAATTTTAAGGGCAGTGTTTACTGTCTAAAAATAATGATACCTAATTGAAAATGTTTATTTCTAAAAATAAAATTATTTTTTACCTCTCGGATAGATGAAACTGACCACAGGACCACCATTTCTCTTCTCCAATTCGAAATACTCACACAAATTAAGTACAAGCTGTTGTGCTTATCTGTGGAGAGTTTCGTCAAGCATTATCTAAAAGGACAAATCGAATCTTATTGCTTCATTCTAATTTTTCATACCTGATTAATACAACTAAACAAAATAGTGCGAAAAGCATTTTAAAATTACACACGTGTGTCGGACATTTAAACACCGACAACAGATTTGAAGGTTAGAAATATTTAAACCTTTAGGTTTAGTTTTTTAATAACAATAATACATACTTACCAGTAATAAATTACTAAACAATAAATAATAACTTTTATATAAAACAATTTTCGGCTTTAAATGCACTTGAATGATCACAATATCTCAAAAACACATAATAAATAAAACTCTGAGCGATGATTGTTAATAAAATAATGTTTTAATAGCAGTAAAAAGAAAGTCTGTATTCATAAAACGAAATAACTTGTTTGTCTCGGTTATCTCTTTCTATCTTTCTCTATCCATAATGTCAGATTTTCTGCGACGTATGGCTTGGATTAGAAGAATAATATTTTGTTTTCCGTCATTTTTTATTTTTCCTGTCTTTGATATATTCGTAGATTGATGAAACATGGGTATTCTCCCACTTGACCAACTGTATTTAATGTCGGAATTAGCAATACCCCTGGTGGTAGGGACATCTAGTTAACGATCTATTTTCGACCACCGTAGTAAATGTATGGATGTTTCGTCCCGATACCGGTGGTGGACTCATCAGTGGGATCCACCGGTATCTTTTCCAGATATCCTTGTACTTTCTACAAACTTGACTTCTATTTAAGTCTAGTTTTGCCGGAAAGCTGTGGTAAGATGTTAGGTTCCACAATATGCCCCCCCTAAGGCATTTGATTTCCGGCTTTAACTGTCGGACAGTCCAAGCCGTTAGAAAACACAGGCCTGAAAAGGATGTGGAATGGACATCGTCGGTGTTCTTCCAATCGCCGGGTCAGGCTTAATCAAAGCTAACGGTGGTTAAGACTCTCGTCTGCCGCCGTCCCTACTCGGGCGCCATGTCGCAATTAGCAATGCCCCTGGGGGTAAGGACATGTACCTAGCGATCTATTTTCGACCACCGTAGTAAATGTATGGATATTTCGTCCCGATACAGGTGGTGGACTCATCAGTGGGATCCACCGGTATCTTTCTCATATATCCTTGTACTTTCCACAAACTTGACCTACATTTAAGTCCAGTTTTGCCGGAAAGCTATGATAAGATGTTAGGTTCCACAACATTAACTTTCCAATTTAAATATCTGTATTAGTACAATTAGAAACCTTAAATCCGTAGCTTTTATCTCAATTTTTGAAAAAAGTATAATAAGTGACTTGAAAATTCTATTTAGCACATCGGAACATCATCATAAATGTAATCAATCAAAAAATGTTATTTATCACGTGACAAAGTCCTGGAAAATTTTGTATGTTGAGCAATAAAAATTGTTGTGCCAGAAGTAATAGCTGAAATGATTTAAAATTTATTTTTAATATACTAAGGGGTCAAACTCTAAACTAACAAATTTGCTATACTTCAACTCGCCTGAAAAATTGTACTTAGGGTCAATATCAAGGTCATCACCTATTAGTCCTTCACAATTTTTAGAAATTTTATTTTACTTAATTTCTTTTTAAAACTTTCCCTTCTATTGCTTTTTCTTTAATAGCAAAAGCCTGTGCCTGAAGATCATGTATCTTGATGAAAAAATGTCGGATTCACTCAATTCAAAGCGGATCTGAACGGTGGATATTCATACTTTATGATAAGAATGGTAAAAATGCTTAGCCAAAAAGTCTTAGCACTTTGAAAAAAGTTAAAAACGAAATTTTTTGGATTCTCAATTAAAAATATCTCTAAATTCCGATATAATGGAGTAATTTTAAGATAATATACGCATATACGTACTCTCCTTTGGCGGAATTGGAAGTAATTATTCGCTTATTTGTCAGTATAATTTTTTAGTTATTCACATCAACATTATTTTGTCTCTTTCTTGCGCAGTTTAAGGAAATATATTTCAAACTCATAACCTGTATTAACCTAAAAACCTTATGTGTACTGTTCTTTGGCTATTTTATTCCCTTTTCTGTGCTTGAGAATCGATTAAGCCTCTTAAATGAAATAAAAAGATCTACTGCCAACCTTTCAACTTTTTATCCCGCAAGCATAAATATGTATACCCCAAGAGTATAGAAAGAATGGCACAACAAAAATGTAAAGCTGAAAAAATAATATTTTTATTTTGTTTACGTTTTATGTGAACGTTCGCAGTATTTAATACTTCTATATACCCTTTTTTAAAATTTTTTGACTGACATATTAATTTTTTTATAATTAAATTGAGTATCGGGACTGACGACACACAGCTTATGGTTTTAATTAAAGTCATAGTTTATACGGGTAACGAAACAAAACGATTCACCAACATTTACATAAAAGCTAAAGACTAAAAAGTGCTGAATTTAAAAATAATAAAAAGAATTCTTTTAGCTCGCCTTATCAGGCAAAATGTGGCTATTATAAACACTGTAGAAAATGAACAAAAAGGAAGAACAAACTTTAATTAAAAAGCCTTTTTGCACATAGAGTTTTTCTTTGGTTTAAAATAACTGGGAAATCTATTTAGATTTTTTTCGACTTTAGCATTTTTATTTGCATAACCAATTCTAAAATATCACTTCTTTAAATATAAATAAAGTCAGAAAACAATTATTATATGATAAAAATAAATACAATTTTTATAAAATAATACAACGGAATTCTAAAGGAGGGCTGAAAAACGAAAATTAGTAATATAAATTTTGGATATTAATTTAAAGAGGTTAATTTACTACCCGTAATATACTCCCTAAGAACCCTTCATATTAATCTGGACAAAATCGGAAAAATGTAAAACTTTTGATCTGTCATATTGTATCTGCCCTATAAAGTTGTAAAAATTAACTTCAGATACGTAGCCTACAATTCCGAATACTCCCTAATACCAATTTTGAAAAAATGTAAACTTTTCATCCCACTATATCAGCTGCCATATTGAATTTCAAAAGAAAAGTTTAAACTAATTTTATCTTAACCTAGAAAACCGACAATAACCATTTTGGACATAATCCGAAAATATAAAATTCTTAGATTACCATATTTTATCTACCGTATTGAATTTTCTAAAACAATTTTAAACTCATTATTTGAAGTTTTAGAAGCCCCCAGAAACAAATTCTGAATCTTTTAAAAATAATTTTAAATTCCGATTTTACTTTAATTCTGAAAAATCAACAGTGTCTGAGCTATTATTGTGGTGTGATTTATATATGGGCAAAATAAGCACTTCCTGAAGTTACTCTTAGCGAAAGTTCTAATTTAAGGCGCCATCTGTAGCCTAAAACTGCTAAAATGGTAACTCCGAGAAAACTTACTCTTTACAGATAGACTCTTTAGATTATCCAGATGAAACTCAAGATACTTGAATTAAATTATGAACTTTAATAAAAATACTTGTTAGCTGTAACTAAAAATAATAAAGCAAAAATGATATAGATATGGTAGCTGAAGCTATAAATAATAGCGCAAAAATGACATTGTTTGTCAACGAAAATTGCAATTTCCCTTACAATATCAGTAACAAGTTCTTATTTACAAATTTAAACAATGCAACTACTTATCTGTTTGTAAGTATTAGTTCTTGATCTGCAGTCACCAATAGATGGTCTTGGGCAAATGGTATAGTTGAAAGCAACACCAGTCTTGGACGATTAACTTTTTCCTTATGAGTAGAATGGCATTCGGCATCAACGTATTTAATGTCGGAGAGATATAGTATCTCTAGGGAAGACGGCAAAGCTTGAAAAACATGGGATAAGCCTTGCATAAAAACGAGGAATAAGAAAGCTTCAAAACTAGGACAATAGCTTGCAGAATTTAATGTAAAGTTTGAATAAATGCTTTCAATGTTTTAAATGCTGAACAAAACTTCAAATTATTTATATTCCTGAAGTTCTGGATAAAACTTATTGAACAGACGATGGCACATACGAGACAAAAACGGTAAGGAAAATTTTGTTTTGGTGAGAGTCATCATTTGTTCAGTGCTATTGTGAAAATGTCGTAACTATGTATTTGTATTGGATTTTAATTTTAATTTAGAAAAAACTGTTTTCTCGAGCCTTGAAAATGCTTTAAAATAAAGAGAAACGCGTACATAGAAAAAAAATTATTCTCGGATTTACAGTTCGAGTCCCAACTAATCTTGGTTGAATAATTATCACAGGAGGTCAAAAACTTCCTTTCTACGTTTTAAGCTAAGATTCATTTAGATGAAATAAAGATTGAAGCCTTAGACTAATTTTAAATGAAATCCGTACTACCCAATGGAGAGACGTTTTTTGTCTTGTATTGTTTTCGTTTAAACCAATATCTATTCTTAGCCTTTTCAACATATAACATCAAAAGTTAACAACTTTGATACATATTTCCATATTAAGTATTTTATTAGCTTTCAAACGATAACAATGATTCTGATACCCTAAAATCACTCCTACGATTGCTAGTTTTACTTTTTATTCGCATATCTCGAAGAAACATAAGAAATACATAAAATTTTTTCAAAAACGAATAAAATGTACCCTATTCAGGTGGAGAATGGAATATTTCTAGTGGTGAAATAAATTTGGTATTTTCTGGATTCCCTCGAGCATACAAACGATCAAGCAAACGAACTTTATCTCTTTATTTAGCTTATTTTGAATTCGTAGCTTGTCCAATTGATAACATTTTTGTAATGGAAGTAGTTTAAGGGGTTTCACCACCATGTGATTTTCAAAAGATTTTTTTTAACCAGAAAAATTGTTTTATGTTTAGGCATATTTTCAGCTGTTAACTATTTAAAAATTCACATTATTTTCGAAGTTATAGCAATTAGAAGTGAACACAGTAGGCCTGAAACTCAGGTAGCGAACCAATCGATTGGAGCCTTGAGAAGGGTTATTGTTTAGTAACCTTTTATATTAAATATTTTGAATCAGTTCTTCATAAGAAGAATTATTTCAAGGAATTTTAGAAGTTCAAAATGACCAAGGTGTATATAGTTGCAACTAGTTTAGACTATCTGAACATTCTACGTCATAGAATCACTTCACTTTCTGACGCAGTAGTGTACAGATCGCTACGTTTGTTACATACACTACACAATGAGAAAGTAGAGTCGGGAATAAATTCATTATTTAAAAAGGCAGGTTTCTTTGAAAAATCATTAGAATGAGATATATAAAACTTTAATTTCGGGAAGTCTCTGATTAAGAACATTATGTCAGAAAATATAAATTTTTATTATTGGGATGGTGGATTTAAAATGGCATATCGAAATTTTCAAGAAAAAAAACGACATTTGTCTCTAAAAACATAATAAAATGGTCGTAACTTTGCAAAAAAAAAACGTTGGTGACCCCTCAATAATGCAACGGGAAAAAAAAAGTCAAAAAAAAATTGTGAATCCTGCACATAAGTTTCAAAGTAGCCAAAAACCTAAACCTCAAATGTTTCAGAATTCTGACGTGATTACTTCGGAAATAATCCCCAGCTACCACAACAATCATGACCCATTGTTTGTAGACCTGTGTCATTAATCATGACTTCTACGTTAAGCTTAATACCACACGCCATATCATTAAACGCCTTTTAAATATTACTTCTAAATATAGATTAAGAAAACTGGTGACAATATGCAGTCCAGTCTTACTTCTCCAGTTATCTCCACAGCTCCAGACACTTGATTATCGATTCCTGTCATCGCCCTCTGCTTTTAATGAAGATTAGTTATCAGCTGAATATTCTTGGAGTGAACACCCACTTTATATAAAATGTTGACGAGATTTTCTTATTGACACCTGTCAAATGCTTTAGAATAGTCTACAAATGCTCTGGACTAGTCTACAAAACAGGCATACTGACTGGAAAATATCGCTTCTCTTGTATCAACACCATTTCTGAAAATTACTGATATTTTCTTCGTAATTTCCGCAGAGTGGAAAACATTTTCAGATCATGACTCATGCAACTAATAATTATATATTCGTCAAAGGTATAAGTTGTTGATTTCTTGAAAATAGTCACAAAGGTAAACAAAAGCCAGTCTTTTGGGATAATGTCACTGGTCATTTACAATTTTGTGAGAGGTTTTATAGACTCGTCACTGAGAGCTTTCACTACTTCATCTGGTATATCATCTGGTCTAGGAGCTTTATAATTTTTTGATTATCGAATTCATTTCAGTAATAGTGATTTTTGATTCTAAAGATTAGCAACTTTTGGTTTAATTGTTCAGTGAATCGTCTAATAGTTGTTTTCTTACATTATCTTCTCAACATGACAGTTTCTCTATGCTTTTAAAAATCATTTTAACTTGTCGAGTGTCTAGATTGATATTTAATTTGCCTAATTATCTATTTGATATTTTAGGCACCTTAAAAATATTATGATGCATGTTCAACTTCTCAGTTTATATAGCAACTATTCTTCATGTTCTGTTTGATCTCTTTGTGAATTTGATCACATTTATGAGATTTAGAATTTTTAACAAATCTTCGAGTGTTCATTCGTTCGTCTGCTCTCAATAGAAAAATTGAAATAACGCAACAATATATGAGTATGTCCAGCTAGTCTTTTGTGAAAATATATCAGTCAATGGAAATCATAGTCAATAAATTGGCGATAAAGAGGCTAACCCAGAAAACACTTTTTATATTATTTGTACCATATTTCACTTCCTTTTAATTCGACTATTAAAATTTCTTGGTATAAACATGGCCTCATTAAATAAATATTCCATACCGAATTTTACATTTATTTTCTTGTTTACCTTTATATTAAACAGTGGTGAATTATAGACTTAAGAACCTGGTAAGCATGAAAATTTATTTGTTTCGAATATTTTCCGCAATTTAGGTCTTTATTCTGATATGTCTTAAATAAGTTATGTAGATAAAGTTCGAAGTATTTAATTAATGATAAAATCAGTTATGAAAGTTTAACCTTAAATTTGTCGTCTTGGGATCATTTATAAATAGAAGTGAAAACAATTAGGAACGTTTGCGTGGGTTGATTGAGGGAAAAATTTATTATCCCAATAATATGCGTGTTCTAAAAAAACACGTTGTTTTTCTTAAAAATACTGGAAGGTAAATAAACTTGAAGACCAATGTTACGACAGCTTGCGGTGGAGAAATTGATGAGTCAACAACAATATAACGTTTTTTTTAGTTTTCGATTTCAGAAAAAATACCACCGCTCTAAAAAAGCCTTTGTTTTCTCTTTCAATTAAAAAATCATTATATACAGGTTGGATGCTATTTTTAGCTCTAAAATCATTGCTTTATTGTGCAATGCTAACTGAAAGAAAATTGCTACTTTTCGGTCGTATGAAGCAATGTAACTTAAGCTTGCAAAAAAATAATGATATAAACATTTTGCTTTGAAATGAGGTATAAATAATGTTTTAAGAGAAGTATTTTTACATAGGTTTAAATCGATTTATTTTGGCGTCAAGAGCTCTGTCATCAAACGTTGTATACGTATTTTCCGGACACACTGTATATTAATATTCTATAAATTAAATATATGCTCAATTTTTAAAATAATAAATTTTTCCAGATTTTCGGGGCACACTGTATATCAAATAAGCAATTTAAACTGCCACTGGAACTATGAAAAATGTCCTTTGTCTTAGCGAAAATGCCGTTTGGCACCGGATTTTGTTAAATACCCGCAGCGCTGGCTAAATTGTAACTGTAACTTCGCAGCTTTTGTTTTCACTTCGAATCATAAAAGAGCGCGATCACGTAATGACTGGATTGTAGTCGTTTATAGTTTTATAATTCACTGATTTTTTGTTCTGAAAAATCGTGGCTTTATTGTTCATAATTTAGTGAATTTTGCTGCTTTTGTATCATTATTGTCATGATAATTACGAGAAGGGTCATACAGAGGGCCAAGCTACGTTACTGATGTAAAAAAATAAAAATTACATTATGGCTGGTATTTTATCTTTATCTGAGTAAACTCGACCAGCATCAGGAGATCAGGAAATGCTTCAGAAAAAAAAAATTGTTTCATCGAAAAGTAAAATGATACTAAATTAGATCCCGAAGACTTAAATAAATCAAAGGTATAAAAACCTTTTAGCCTAAAGTCTATGTGGATGGAAGATCCATCAGCTGTATATCGAAAATTGTTTTCTTTATTTGAAGTGTTAACTTTACTTCCATTAATACTATTAAAACATTTACCCATAAATGGGACAAACTTTCCTATATTCTTTGATTCACAATACATTTTCAGCTGGAGCTAAAAAACAATCTTTATATACAGGGTGTCCCACGACGAACTCTCATGATCGACTTCTCAGAAATAGACTTGGCAAAATTTTTAAAATTTTAGAGTTTGCTAAAGTCGATGAGGACGGCTGAAAAAGTATGACTTTTTCTATTCTATTCCAAAATTTTTCTGTTTTTGAAATATTGGCAATTTACCATTTTTTTTATACTAAACGGTTTACTGGTATCTGGTATCGATGACAAGGATTTACGCCTTATTAGAAACCTTTACTCACAGCAAAGGGCGACTGTACGTGTAGGCAACGAAACATCACAAGAATTTACAATAAAACGGGGAGTTCGTCAGGGCTGTATTTTATCGCCGACGTTATTCAATACGTACTCGGAAATGCTGTTCAGGGAAGCTATCAGTGGAATGAGAGAGGGCATAAAAATTAATGGTGAAAGCATTAACAACTTAAGATATGAAGACGACACAGTTCTGTTGGCCGATAATGCAGAGGATCTGCAAACACTAATAGACCGCGTAGTGGAAGCCTGTGAAAGATACGGCATGAAATTAAACTGTAAAAAGAAAAAAATCCTTATAGTAAGCAAAAATGACGAAATACACCACCAATTTAGAGCAAATAATGAAACTTTGGAAACTGTTGACAAAGTTACGTATCTAGGATGCAGTCTGAACAGAGAATGGGACCACTCACAGGAGATTAGATGCCGCATAGAGAAGGCGATAGCTGTCTTCAACCGCCTTGTGCAATATGCACCTGAACATTGATATAAGAACACGAGTCTTGAGATGTTATGTATTTTCAACTCTTCTATATGGAGTGGAAGCCTGGACTTTGACAGAAACAACATCTAAACGACTGGAAGCCTTCGAAATGGGGTGTTACCGCCGCATGCTCAGAATTTCATACATCCATCATGTCATAAATAACACCGTGATGCAACGTATGAAAAAAGACCCAGAAATTATGCGCAAGGTGAAAATCAGAAAGATATCATACTTAGAGCATGTAATGCGCAATGAGAAATACCAACTAATTCAGTTAATTTTGCAAGGTAAGATAGAGGGTAAAAGAACTCAGGGTCGCCGATCATGGCTGAGGAATATCAGACAATGGACAGGAATGACGACGGTACATTTATTTAGAACAGCTGTCAATAAGGACATATGGGCCAATGTGATTGCCGACATCCACAGAGGATAGGCACCAATAGAAGAAACGGCTTACCTACATAGGGAAACAACTTATTTTAATAAATGCTCAAAATTTCCACACTGACCTTTCAAATATTTTTCGCATATCAGAATTAGTTCGTCAAGGGTGACCGCTCAAATTGAATCTGTAGATAAACTTTCGAACGCGTCCCTTACCCTTGCCATACAGTCCTCCACGGTTCTCACTGGATTCTGGTAAATGATGTTTTTTATCGTTCCCCATATAAAAGAGTCTAAGACAGTCAAATCAGGAGAAGAAGGAGGCTACAGAAAAGGTCTCTTGTTGGCAATTAACTTGCCATAAAATGTTGCTTATAAGAAGTTGGTAACTGGAGCGGTGCTGTGTGGTGGGGCGCCATCTTGTTGATAACAAATATGCTTGTGTTCCGCCAGAGTTAAATTGTTAAAATATTCTCTTCTAGAATATTTAGACATAATTTGCTTGGTATTATTCTTGAAGTACCATGTAGTTTTTCTGTTCCATCATTTATTACAGACAAAATACATTACATTGCCAAATTTCTTAAATATTCCGCAATTATTATATAATGATTTGAATCATTCCAAAAGTGGGAATTGGGTCTATTAAAAAGGATATTTTTCGTGAATTTTGTTTCATCAGTGCAAATTATGTTGTCCCAAAATCAAGGATCGTCTTGCATTATCGTTAATATAAACTCGCAAAATTGCACTCATTTCCGCATATCTGTACCTTTTAGGTGTTGAGTCAAATATATTAAATAAGAGTGAAAGTTGTGTTTCAATAGAATTCTATATATTGAGCACTTCGACATTCCTGTTTGTAGAGCTACTTGCCTTAACGATGTCATGGAATATGCCGCAAAATATCCCAGAATTGCAATTTAGATATTTTCATCATTCTTTTTATGTATTCTTGCCTTAACAAAGCCAAAGTTTTTGAAATTTTCAAATTTTCTTTTAACACTGTTTTATGACCGTTTCTGTTTATCTGAATATCTATTACCAAATGTCTGGCATGTTTTTGATAAAACTTTGTTGAATTCATCATAAATAATTGATAGTTATGTTTAGGCCATTTTTGACATAAAATTTAAAATATGTCAAAAACAGTTAGACTCAGCTAGGTATAGAATATTTTATTTAAAATATGTCTATAATTTTGCGTAGAATCTAAAAATTAAATAATATATAGGGTGTTCCGTTTAAAATAGGCAAAAAGGTATCAATTTCCGGTATAATGGGAAGTGCCACCATCTTGAAAATATTTTAGTCAAATTGCTCCTATCGACTTTAGTACACTGCAAAATTTAAAAAATGTTGTTAAAGTCTGTTTTCAAGGAAATCAATCGCGGCATTTCGTCGTGAGACACCCTGTATGTATTAGAATTATAAAGCTGAACAGCTTAGTAAAAAAATATGTATAAAACAGAAGAGAAACTAATGTTACCTAATCTATAGATTATTTCATCTTACAGATGCAACAGTTTGGGCGGTGCTTTTTAAGTTGGGGGGGGGGGGTATAATTTACACGACTTTGTTCCTCTCGCGACCTATTATTAGAGTGGGAAAAAATTGGAAAAATTAGAAACCATACCAAGATAACTGATTAAACAATTTAAATTAGAAGGAAATACTACAAAATATATTTCTCTAGTGACAAAAAGTAAAAATAAAAACAAATAAAAAAAATAGGCAGGTGTTAGCACGTTTTTTTTCTTGCAAAATTTGTCGTAGATCTTTAAAAACTGTTTCCATTTTAGTATAATAAAATAGTTATTTTTTTTCTTTTTGTAGATTCCCAATAACTGAAGAGATTTGTATACAGAAAGATTTTATTACTTAACGTCATATCCTATATCGTCTAGACAGATATTTTTACGTTAAGTTACAGTTTAACATAGGTTAATATTTGTTAAATTTTATTGGTTTAGAAAAGCATATTTTGTCTGTTCTTATTATAATAAATGTTTTTCTTAAGGGATTTTTAGGGATCTTGAAACAATTGTATTGTCTCCAGTTTTTAACATGGGGAGCATGGCAAATGTCTCCTATCATTTTTCAGCAAAAGCATTTTATATATTTCACATACAAAAGATTCAGTTCAGTAATAAACATTTGAGTTTTGGCGGGAATGACTTTAGCCTTATATAATATTATATTCAAAATTTTATTCTTATCCGACAATGTTTATTTTAACTCCAAAATTGCGTACCTTTGAACTTGTCTGGCAGGTATTCGCGACTGGCTAAACAGTCTGGCACATTTTTTCTATAGTTTACTGTCTTTAAACTAAAACATGTCCAAATGACAACTTTACACCTTCAAGTTAAAAAAATATTAATTTTTTTAAAAATACGGGAGGGGGACAGTGACCAGATAAGACCTACCAGACTATCGTTTTTGAGTTCGTCTATTTTTAAAACTATCTTACATCAAGAATTCATTAGGTCTCCTACTACCATATGAACTGCCTTTACATGCTGTTGATAGGTAAATTGTCAAGTAGTAATTTTTGTCATTATAATAAATCATTAGATATATTAAAATCTTATAAATTTCAAAGCAACAATAACAAAAAATATTATTTATTGCTACAAAAACTATAAAAATACATTCTTTTCGTAATTTATTAGTAATTTGACTTTAAATAAAAATTATATTTATACCTAATAAAATGCATTACTGACAAAAACTCAATTTTAATCTATTCGCAAATTCAATGATCTTTAACATGGTAACAAAATAAATTTTGCATGCGAAATAGTTATATCTTCATTAATAATATCAAATCCATTATATTGTCAAAATATAATGTTGTATTAAATTTAGTAACTATTATGAACTAAACTTTTATTAAAATTAATTCTAATTATTATATATTAGTATTATAAATCTTTATTAATAATGAACAAATAACCTCTAGTAATAGAAATAACATTTATTTTAATAATTAACAAGAAATTAAAAAAAATAACAAGGAATCCGATATTATATTCTTTAAATTATGCGTCCTTAGTTTGATTTTCGAATTTTGCTGACAACAAATATTAATATGATTGTTATACTACTAAAAAACAAAAATGTTTTAATGAAGAAGATTTTAGAGACATTAGGGAACAAGAACTATCTTTAATAAAAATAAGCTTGAAGTTTGAATAATCATCAAGAAACTAGAAGCGTTTACATACGTACCAACAAAGTCAGTCATGTATAGAGCCTGTCAGATATTTCGTACATTTTTGCCGAACATCGTCACCGCGATCGTATAGTCCAGAGGATGTAACTTATACTTCAACCTGATCGTGGTGATTAGGTTGAGATCTTCTAAAACTTTGTGAGCAACTTCATTTTGACGAGCCCGCTATCAAAGCAATCTTAAACCTTACACATGATACATACTTGTAGAAAGTATGGCGAAGGAGATAATATAAAGGATGATCAGAGACGAAGCCATAAAACAAAGGCCCAAGTTCTTATCCAAAAATCACAAATTTGGGACATATCTCAAGATGAAATGAACAAGAGGTTCAGCTTTGTAAAAAACTTTAACAAAAAGTTGAGTCGCAAAGTCAATGGGACAGAAGCATCATTGAAAAAATTAACAATAATTCCATTAAATGGTATACAGATGACTTAAAAACAACGGAGGGAACTGGAATAAGTGTGCAAAACCAGACACCATGAGAGCTAGGGTAAGTCTAGCATCTTCCAGGCGGAAATACACGATATCGAAAAATGTAATCAATTCAGCAAAAGAGCAAAACTATCGCTTATGGGAGATTATTATCATGTTGGGTAGTCAAGCAGCGCCATCAGTACGCTGAGTTCTCAAGTAATCAGCTCCAAGATGATTTGGGAATGCTTAGAGAAAATAAACGAATTAGCTAAGAATAATAAGGTCGTCCTTCTGTGGGCATCGAGACATATCGTACTGGAGGGGAATAAAATAATAGACAAGCTCGCCAAAAATGGAGCTGAGACATCATTTCTGGGACTCGAACCTTTCTATGGAATCAGTGGGAGTGTAATGTGGAAAGAATTAAAATTAGAGAAAGAGAGCAGAATATCCAATTACTGGATGGATCTGTAAGGAATGAGACAGGCGAATATACTTCTTGGAAACTACGACTAAAATAGATAAGGGATGCATAAGCTTAAAGGAAAACCAACCTAGAGTTCTGACAAGAATCCTGAAGGAGCATTGCCACCTGAAGGGACACTTCAAGAAACTCTGATTGTCGGAAAGAGAAGATTGCGGATTTTGCGAGGAAGATGATAAATCCTCTTTTCACATCCTTTCGGTATGCAGTGCTTTAGAAAACCCTAGAATGCTGTTCTCGGGAGCACACCAAATAGAAGAAAAGAAATTACTCAATTCAAAGCCGTCTAACATTTTAAGGAAATAGGACTCGAGGACCTGCTCTAGATCTATTAAGGTGCAGTGTACTGATTCCACAGACATACACACACAAAAGTTGTTTTGCAGATTTCTAATGAAAATTATTATTGAAAAATGAAAAAATATTTCAAACCTCTGAATATCCCGAATAGGCTAATTTGTGAATAAATGATGGATATTTGGCTTATCACATAATTTAAAATATAATTTTATTTTTATAATTATTATGTTACTTTAGTTGTTACTAACAAAAAGACATTATATTGTAAAAAATATGGACAAAACAATTTTCTTAATTTTTCCGAGATTTTCAAAAGAACAGTTTTCCAATTTTCCTCCTTGCCTTTGTAAACTGGGGTATAAATATTATACATTTCGAATGTTACAATAAATTTGACATAAAAGACATATCTCGTGTTATTTAAGACAATTGGTTTTCGTCTAATAATTTTAAAATGCGCTAAGAATATAGTATTGCAAATTGTAGCGTAAAATTTGGAAAATATCCTTTATCAATAATTAAAATTCATATGCCAAATTTCGTGATATTTTGTGGTATTGGGAGCTTGAGATTTTGCACATCTGGCTTTTTTCCTTCCAATGTCTTAGGTTCATCGTAAGTAGTGATAATCTATCGTATAATCTGTGGTCGAAACTACTGGATTAACAAACTCGTCGTACAGAATCGCGGTAACAAAATCAGCCGAACATGCTCGTAGTCTGTGGCTGGCTTAACAGGCTAAAGTTTGAATAAAGGAATTACAGAACACAAAGTCAGCTTTGATAGAAACTACATTTATCCCCTTTGTAGATGGAGATACAGTAGCTTTATAGTTATATGAATTTGTGTGTCATTGGAAATAAAAGATAATAAAGGTTTCAATGATATGAATCAGAAAATCGAGGTTATAAGCTCGAATGTTGCGGTGATTTTTTAAATAAAAGTTTCCTATATTATTTTTCCGTATCTGGTATTTATTTGTTGTGTTAAATCAACCGCATAGATACCGAAATTCAATTGACGGACATCCACCTCGCTGCGTTTTTATATTAATAACACGAGACCATATTTTTTTTTATTTACTTAAATGAGATAAGGTATTCTAGATGGATTTTGAGTTTTGAATACGTTGCCTATTTTGAATCAACACGTAAAATGGAGTAAAGTCTTCCATAAACACTGTATGAGTGATTAAGTTGTTTCAATAATATCAGACCAAACCAAAAATTAACTGACTTAATCATCTTAATACCTAATAACCCTGAGTTATTAACGTATAAATCCTACATCGGAAAGTCCTTAAACTTCTGAACCTTAAACCCTAATCCTAAACCTGCAGACCAATTTTGTACCAGAGAGAGTTCCAGGGGGGAAGGCGACTGCCTTCTTATCAATCCTACCAGCAATGAAGGAGTAGATTTCACTTGCAGTGAAGGAAAAATAGTGATATTTATTTAATAAACCTAAACATTTTGATATTCATTTACCACATACGGCAACAGTAAGTGAAAAATACCAAAATTACCACAGTCGTATTGGAACACGATAGCAATGTTACGAAATATCCCTGTTTTAAACACAAATGTTATAGCGGTGTTCGAGACAAGCATTACGATTTTAATAGTATCAAACATAGTACCTCTACTTCTGCATATAACATATGGTTTACTCAAGCCGAAGAACTGAAAACAGTGATTCCCTTAAATATTCCTTTAAGAAATTTTCAAAGCTTCTTGATGAGAAAATCAGTGAGGAAGTCTTTGATGCGAACATGAATACTATGCTTCAGCTGAGAATTTACCGATTTCATTCATTATATAATAATGTGGTAAGAAAATCGATTACGCATTCAGCCTTAGTATGGTAGCCTAAGGTAATGCAAAGAATTCAATGACCAAGCTCAGTGGCATACAGGGGGTCGCCTGTTTGAGCATAGCGCGGGCTATAAAATCAACCCCAACCTCAACAATGGAGTACATTCTAGACCTCCCTTCACTATATTTAGTGATTCAAGGAGAGGCAAAAATGGAACTTTACCGGCCACATCACTCAATACCAACAGCACCAGTGCTGACGACAGAACATAAAACTATATATAAAACATGAGGGGTCCTGAGCTGGAAATGGTTACAGATCATATGATCTCGGGTTAGCTACAATACACCGTTCGTGGTTACTATAGAGGATCGAAGGTTAAGTAAATAAGCTAAACTGGAGCAATTTTATGAGGCATTTGTTTGATTCATTGACGGTTCAAAAACCAAATAAATTACCGGAGCTGGGATATGTGGACTATAACCAAGAAGAGAAATGCTCTTAGGAAAATATCCAATAATATTCATGGCAGAAATATATGCAATTTTACAATGTACAGATGAAATAAAAAGGAAAGCTAACAAAGCGAAGCAGATCCACATTTATTCTGACAGCTAAGTAGTCATGGAGGCCCTTGAGGGTCTAAAGGTATCGTTTAGATTAATTTGGGTATGTCAAAATGCACTTACAACTCTGGCAAGGGACAATAGAGTTATGTTAAAATGAGTACCGGGACATGGAAATGAGAAATTTGATGAGTTGGCGAAAGCTGGCTCATCATCTCAATATATTGGTTCAGAACCGGTTCTTGGGGTGTCACGGTATGTAGCACGAGAAGGTGTTAAACAATGTCAATCAGAAAAGAGCAGAAAAATCACTGCAAAACCAGACAGGGATTGAATCGCAGTAAGCTATATTGGGAATCCAGACAGGAAACAAGAAAACTAATGTAAATTAGCAGAAACTAATTAGAGACAATCACATGGACGTCAAAGTTCACCTAAATAAAATTAACCTTTAAAACTGTGACCTCGGCTTCAGACTATGTGGTCAAGCTGAGGAGAAGTCACGCTGAAGAAACCGATTTGTTTAGGAGTCTAAGTTAACAGAGTCGGTGTAAATTAAGGGTGAGCACAACAGGCCTATAATGGCCTCAGTGCATCCGGCTTCTAGACGGACCCATGTAGGAGAAAAAAATTACCGATTTCGGCCAAAATATATTTTTAAAATTTAATAATATGACAACGTCGCATTTTGAAGTAAAAAATAGAATTGAAAAAAGGGTTCGATCAGACTTTAATTTCGATAAAAGAATTTAAGTAGTAATATTAAAAGAAAAGGAATTATGCGCCAGACTTTTTAAGAGACTGTATATAAGGAAGACTATTTTTAAAATATACCTTTTTTAATCCTATTACTATTTCACCTATCAAAGTATTTATCGAATTAACAATGTAACTGCAATTCGGATTATTAAATGGGCATACTCTATAAAATAATTTTTTATGAAACCATTTTAAAAATTTTCATATCAAATCAGAATCAAAATACTTGTGCAGTCATGTGCGAAATGTTGGAAATTAAAACCCAAGAACAATGATTTCTGAGCTAATAATTAGACACTGAAGTCTTAAAATCCCTATATTATTCTCTTGTTCGAAGTCGTTTGGAATTTTGCTGAGTAGTCTTACATAAAGCGCTTGGAGTGAGTCCAGTCGAAATTTGCACAATTGAGTGTTTTATCGTACCAGCAGCGATTGTGAATTCTGAACATGACCAGTCTAGAAAGCGCAGAATTTTCTTGAGTATACTCTCTGGTTTTAAGATAATTACACATATTATAGACTGCTCTGGTCTCTTGGCGCTTATCAATTATCGAGTTTTTTTACAAAGCACTCGTCTCATCGAGGGGTTTTCGGTTAACAGATGCCCAACAGATGTTAAGAGATATATGAATCGCATTATGCATTATTTCAACATTTATGTTCCCTTTAACACCGATTTTAACGTTTAAACGAATTTTACTTATGTCTGACGATGTATGACATTCAGAGATACCATGGTGTTTCCGACTCTAATATTTCTGTGTCGTTGGATTGTGTAGTTGTGACTGCGTACATTTTTTTACTGTTTTTGTGTTTTTGTGTAATTAGTTTAAACTTTTATTTTATTATTGTATTTTATTTTAATCTATAATTAGTTCTAGACAACATATGTACTATTTGGATTTGTGGATCTGTAACTTACGGTACTGTAATAAATAAATTTTAAACCAAGAAGGTTTTGAATTAATAGAGATCGTCAAGCCACTTTCAAACAATACATTTCTTGACAGCTATAATTGTTACGAATACGTGAAGAAAAACCTATACTGTTTTATTCGTTAGCACCAAATATGATACTCCATCACGTATAGGAAGGTTTCCTGAACCAGGGCAATATCGATGTCGTGCTCCTGCAGGAAGTTCAAGAGCTCATATTTCTTGTCTTTAATATCGAAAGAGTTTCAGGTAAAAATCTTCAGATATTTTGAATTCCTGGTTACAAGCTGTGTGTTCATCTCTGAGGGATGTTAAATGCTCCTAGCATGACCGGGAGGAGGCAATTTTGTAGCTGTTGAGTCATGGCAGCTACAATTCCCTGGATGGCCTCGTTGATCGTATTTTCGATGTTCAGTGGCGGGTTGGCGTTCTGGTTTTGAGTCCCCCATACGAAGGTTCCTGTCCTTGATTGTTCTTGTGTCTTTGTCAGGGGGATTGCTGGGCGGCTGGCAGTGTTCGGAGACGTTTCTTGCATCATTTGCTGCTTGGGTTTTGGGAATTTTGGGCAACCTCAAAAGTTGGCAGGATGGGGGCCCTTGCAGTTGGCACAAATGGCTGGGGTGTCTCTGGTTTTTAGGCAGGTTTTCTAGTGGTGGTTTTCTCCGCATTTGACGCAATGGGGCGTGGCATCCTACTGCGGAGTGGCCGAATAACTGGCAATTCTTGCATTGAGTCGTGTTTGGTCTCCCTCGTTGTGCTTCTATTCTAATTTTGATACTCTTAATATCCGTGAGCTCGTTATAGATTCTTTTATCGGATTTTGGCAAAAGTGCTAGAACCATTGGCATTGGCTGGCCGGCGTTGTCCTTCCATCTAATTATTCTCTCTGGCTGGTATCCTTTCTCAATTAGGTCTTCTTTTATTTCATCCTCTGTAAAGGTTTCTACTACTCCTCGGAGTACCACATGTAGTAGTTTTTCTTCTTGGAGTTGATAAGTGTGGTATTCCTCTTTGGCATTGTCCAGGAGCTTCCTCATATTCCTATAATCTGTGACTGATTTTGGATGAATCCTGACTCCTTCTGGTACAGTAAAAGCGTTCCCGAAATCTATTTTTTCAGCTTTTAGGTGTCCTGAGATTTCGTTGTATCTTGCTTTGTTCCTGATAGTTATTGGGGGCGTGATGAAGCCTTCATCGTCTGATTGCTCTGATATTATCTCAGAGTCGTTTACTGGCTTAATCTCAGCCGGGATAGTCATTTTTTCCCTTTTCAGCCTCTCGTTTTCTTCGTTGATTTTAACGAGATTATTACACATAGTTTCATAATTTTTTTTATAATCTGTGTTTGGCTGCTTCTTTTTTAATCATATATTTATTTATTTATTTATTTATTGATTTACTCCAGAAAATTACACAGTATTTTACCATTGTTTGCAATTTGATTCACCTTATTTCACAAAGACAAATCAATATCTTTAAAAAAGCACTAAAAATAAATTATAATCAAAATGAAATCACTAGGGAAAGAAAAAGCAGAAGTGCAAGTTGTCATAAATTACAACAAAATGATTAATGACAATCCACTTTGCTGAGTTGTGGAATTAATCTGGAGAAGTTATAAAGTTGCAAATTCTAGCTATTTATTAGAAAAATATTATAGAATGACACCAATGACTTTTGGGTAGCAACAAATCCCAAACAGCACAAATACGTCTTAAAGACGTCCATAAAACGTTTAATCGCAACATTCAGGACGTTTTATGGATGTCCATTAAAGTCGAATGACGTCCATAAGACGTTGTATAGACGTCTTATGTTACGAAAGGTAACGTCTTTAAGACATTTGCTTACAACGTCTTATGGACGTCCCTTCTCAACATTAAAACAACATATTCCACTATTAAAATTATGTACATTAAAAAGGGTACCTTTTAATTTTTTTATTTGTCTTGTTTACAAAGTCAAACCGTGATTATTCAAAGGTCCAAGAAATAAATTTAATTAAGAAAAAATCAAGGGCAAAAAATACACTACCATTTTAAATAACTACAAGTTCCGCATGAATAATTTGCTTTAAAAAATATGTTCCACATAATCTCTTTATACAAAAAAATACATAACTTAAGCATAATGTAAACTTTTTCTAATTTGAAATTTAAGAAGTGAGGTAGAAAAGCAAATATTTTCAGAACTACTACCGTTCGAACTATAAGTGAACCTATCAAATTTAAGCCTTAGTTTATCCCTTCGATATAATAACTCTAAAAGGTAGACTCTCAACAAAATAAAAGTTTATTGAAATAAAAAGTACACAAATCTTTAAATAGTTTTAAAAACAAGAATTTTTATTTAGTCGAATAACAAATTTGGTCTGATGCCCTTTTCAGCCATGTTTGAATTGAAATTTCCCCATTCCTCCGACTTTTTGCCAGTCCTGTTGTCTCTGTAGATCCTAATAACAAACTGATTTTAATATTAGGATAAAGTTTATCATTTGTGGGAGTAAATTTTTTGATATTTTGGCGAATTTTTATAATTGTCCTCTACTATAGAATCGTGACATATGCTATTTCAAGGTTAATATGTATAATGAAAGACAGAACTTACTCATAATAAGTCTCGCCAAGTTGGAATTGTAGAACTTTCTCTTTCCTTTTCGTACTAATCAACTGTACATGGTAATTTTACAAGCTCGCTTTACAAAGTCATAAATGCTCCCTACCCCCAGTTTTAAAATTTCTAAAACCTTAAACAAGATTACTCCTTGTAATTAACAAAACTCTATTTTCTATGTTCTTTAAATATAAACCAATCATCAGGAATAAAATAAATCTTACAGGATTCATTAGTGGAGCACTCCATAAACAAACATTTCGCCTTCCACTTCATTAGTAATATTTCTGTAATATATAGGACCGGGCCTGGATGAGCTGTGCAAGCCTTTTTCGCACAGATAATATTTTTGAAGATTTCATTTCATACCTCTAATAACATGGATTTACTAAAAAATATAAGCGATAAAGCATTCGGGAATTTCCTGTAACACAACCTATAAATAACGTTACTGTTTTTCCTAAGTACATATGATTCTCGATCTTACCTTAAGTATTACATAAACACGAATAAAAAAGATTTTCAGAGGCACATAGATAAATCAACTATTTCAATCAAATTCTTTCAAAAGCTAAATTTTCATAGTCGGCATCCCAACACTATTAAAAATGAATAACGATATGACTGAAAAATGACAGTTGACAGAAACAAAAGGCGGGTTTTTTAAAGTTATAGTATCGCTGGCATCATATTTATGTGTGTCATTGTTATCGGTACATTAAACAGTCTGTGACAAAAAGAACCAAAGTATTGATAAAAAAGATCATGCAAAAGTTCTATTAACCAAGGTCGTAGTGAGGCTACTAAATATTTGTGGTTCAATCAAAAATTTTAACCTCAACTTGTATTTAGCTGAGCTCTGTGCGGCGTTGCAAACTTCTTACCCAACTGCGACAAAATCCATAGGGAAGGAAATGCTTTTTAGTTTTTATCAACTAAATTATTCACAACTGTGTTTATTTTCATATAAAATATAGTATGTAGACTTTTAAAAGATATCTTAAAGACGTTGTATATAGACGTCTTATGGACGTCTTTAAAACAACGTCTTATTTATGTCTTAAGACGTTCAGACATAATCTGGATATAAAAATGATGTCCATAAGACGTCTAGTGCTGTGTGGGATGTTTACATGTCGAAATATTGTGTACATTCCAGAAGTTACATTATTTAATGTTTTATATTTAAATAATAAAAAAATGTTGATAATACATCAAATTTATATTTAAAATAACTTCAAATTTTCGTACAAACGTAGCACAGACTTAGCATCAAAGTAGCTTATGACTTGGCGGATACCATGGCTACCCGAGTACATTTCAGATACTACATATTTACAGAATTTAGAAACCTAAAACCTCATTGCTTTAAACGCTGAAACCTGAAAATAAATCTTTGTGCATTTCGGGTAAGTCTTAGAGGTTTCAGAGATATATTTAGTATACATTAAACAGATTATTACTCTCCCGATATTCTCGGGTAGTTTCAATAAACCATTTACAGTCCTTATTTAAAGATGAATACAGACATTATAGCTCGCATTGTGGTAATAATTGTTCAAAGTTATTAGTAAGTTTGAAATTATATTGCATAATTTGTATATAATAATTTTTTTAATTAATTAAACATTTTCTCAACAAAGACTAGGAATGTATATATAAGTGTTATATTTTAAAAAACGGCAAATATTAAACTGTTTGTAAAAGGATGACAAAAAAAGGTTTTTCTAATACAACTATTTAAAACAGTAGCGTTATGAAATTCGACATTTGTATCTAATAAAGCTAAATAGAGAAAAACTAGTAAATTGTGTTTGAAAGATCTTTTTGCCACTTCAAAGCTAACTTCAGATTTTTCTTGTCCGAAAACTTTGAAACTTATAGACACTAATAGAATATAACTCCCTCGAACTTTCTCGAATAGTTTTAGTAAGCTATTAATTATCAGAGAAGCGATCAATTGATTAATAAAATTAAATAGACAAAAGAATTGTAGTGAACCTGAATTAAAAAATAATATATTCTATTTATATGTGATGAATATAAAGAAAATAAACATAATAAAATAAATTTTTATAAAAAAATTAAACAGACTTCTAAAAATGCGCTAAAAAGTGAAAAATAACTATGAATTTTTAAATAAAAATGAAATTTTTGAAATTGGCGCCAAACTAATATCTGACAAAATGTGATTCGTATAAATAGATTAAAAATATTTAATTTGCAATTGGTTTCTTACCATAGTTTGTATATATCTCATATTAGTAATTTGTTTCATTTAGAAATAATTTCTCGCCGACTTCAAAAATTTCAATTTCATATAAAAATTTTTAGTAATTTATCACTTTTTAGCGCATTTTTAGAAGTCGGTTTAATTTTTTTATAAAAATTTTATTTTTCGATTTTTAGTTTTAAATTTATTATGATATCCATAAATTATTTAAATTAAGTACTAATCGAAATTAGTGTACCTCGCAGTGAGTCCAAGGCGGTAAAAATTTTATAAAGTTGTAAATCACCCTAATATGAACAACTAAAAATTCTTTGACTCTTAGAGTTCTCCAAATACTAGTTTTGAAAGATGTCAGCACAATGTCCAGCAAATATTTAATTTGTCATAGTAAATCCGCTATCTTAAATTTTAAAATAATTTTAGATTGATAGTATAGACCCCCAAAACCTTCATATATCGACATTTAAAGAACCTGAGACGTTAATTTCTTCGCCCGACATATTCAATCCTGCATATTGAGTTTGTATATACCCCAAGAACCTCGCAATATAAATTTAGACAACGGAAAAAGGTAAACTTTTCAGTTTTTCATATTGTATCTACCATATTAAGTTGTAAAAAATTAACTTCTTATTCGAAATATACGACCCCGAAAGACCCTAATACCAAATTTGAAAAAATGCGAATAAGGTAAAATTTTCAACATACCATATTGTATTCGACATATTGAATTTCAAAAAAATAATTTTAACCTCTTAATTTAATCTAAATCTAAACCTTTCAAAGCCCCCTGGAACCAATTTTGGATAAAATCTGAAAAATTAAAGTTTTTAGACCGTCATATTGCATTTGACATTAGATTTTCTTTAAATAATCTTATATTCGGTATCCACATCCTCAAAAACGATCCAGTTCCACCTTTGAACAAAATCGAAAAAATTTAATCCTAAAAAATAATTTTAAATTCATAATTTACACCCTCAAGAACCCCCTGTACGTAAAATTTTTAGGACGCCATATCGGATCCGCCAGATTGAGTTTTTCAAAAAATATTTTAAATTTTTTGATTAACACTAACAAAAAACCCGCAATTCTGATTTTACACAAAATCGAGACATGTAAAATCTTTAATCCGCTATCTTGGATCCGCCATATATATTTTTTTAAATAATTTCATATTGGTAATGTGGCATCCTAAAAACGCCCCCATATCGATTTTTGAAAAAATCGGACAAAATTAATTTATTTGTCCGCCATATTGGATCCGCCATACGGAATTTTTAAAAATTATCCAAAATTTATTGCTCTGGATAGAAAAGCTCACACTCTTGGATTCTCTGTCAGCATTCATTTTTCAAGTTTCTGGCTGGTCATTACTTTATTTACAGGCAGGTTAGAACTTCGAGAACTTCCAAACTCCAGACATCAGTTATACGTGATTTGGGAGGTTTTACTATAACATCCCATCATACGTGAAATAACTTGTCGTTCTCAGATTGGCTAAAACTTTTACCTCGTTAGCTGAAAGACAAGTTAATTTCGAAGACAGCGGCTTTATTTCGAAGGTCTCTCTTCATAAAATAAAGTGAAGATTTAAGATTACTTGCATACGAAGTCTTCAGGTAAATTCGTAACTAAAGAATCTTCGGTCCACTTAGTTCGTAGATCGAATCGAATGACAATGTATACCTGAAGGAGGTTGCGTTGGCAATTATGATGGTATAAAGATCTCGTTGCTTCCATAATATAACTGAGTTTCCGTATTCAAACCCTAAAAGAAAAACATATTTGACTTTTATTAAACTACAAAAGACATTCTTAGTAACGTAAAAACGTTTATATCTTATTTAAGTATCATCATCCTAACTAACGTCATGCTCGAAAAAAAGTTGAACACTTTAAAAGTGTAAAAAGTTCATCATCGCGAAATTTTTCTCCTCGTAATATCAGCGTAAAACTGGAGTTAAAGCTTAGGACTTCCTAAATAAAAGCAAATCATTTCAATTTCGATAGTGCGTTTAAACTACGGTGTTAGAATAGAATTCGACTTGCCAAGATTATAAATCTTGGTTATTCATCAGCTCTAATTTATCTTCGAATTTTGGTGCGGCTTCGTCAAACTTTTTGTCCACAGTCCCCATCCTTAAAGTAATCAGTTCTATTTTATATAGATAAGATAGATAACAGATAAATACGTGTAAATAAAAAGCAGCGAAAGGGTCCTAAAAAACTTAGAAAACTGCTAAAATTTTTGGAGATATAAAAACTGGCATAAAAGAATCAAACTAACTATTATTTTACGCAGATAATTTTTACAATCCATTCTTATACATGTATTTTTATATATTTAGAGCACAGCTTACTTTTCAGATGCATCGCTGAAAAAATTTAAATCAAAATTTGGCAAATAACTAATTTTCTATTCCATGTGACATGAAATACCATACATAATTCCAAAAATAATTGAAAATGGTTTTCAGTATCCCCAAAATTCATTCATGGCGGAATATCTTAAGTTTTAAGGAAATAGCGATAGTGGTAACATTCAGTTTAATCGAGACTTGACAGTTTTTACGAGACCAGGCATAAAAAAGGTTTATTTTGTCGGTCCGTCGAGATACTTGTTTTAGAGATGTAAAAAAAGGTAATTTTTGGAAACTTGTGGAAACGTTTGGTTGTGCCAGTCCCAGAAAAGATCTGAGAGAACGTGGTAAGTGCATTTGGGTTTAACTATTATCTGGTCCTAGTAGTAAATAGTTTTTAGTTTTTTATCAACATTTTGTAATTTTTTATTCACATTTTTATAAAAAGTGGGGAAATGGTGGGGTGATATCCATCATTAACTAAATGGTCTAAATAAAGCCCTTCTTGTCATAATTTTTTTTTGTTTGTTTTGTAGGAAATCCAAGTAATTTTAGTTTGTACTTTACACTTACCCCCTCATCGTATCCCAATCTCACCCTTTGTGGTATAACTGAGGGTATAACCAATATATTACATATTTTTAATTTTTATTTTACATTAAAATTGTTCTCAGAGCATATGAAAAAACTAGGCCCTACAAAAAACAGGTATATAACTCAATCTTCCTAAAAAGGCAGTTGAGGCGGTAAAACGAAAGATGCCTATAAGAAGGACAGCGGAAAACTTCGGAGTACCATAGGGCACCGTAAATGATTATGACCTCGCTCTTGCAGAACAAAAAATTGGAGGCCAACCGGCTCTACCTGCTCTTGAAGAACGCAAGTTAGCAGACCCTCTTCATCTGTGTGTCAAGTGATGGTTTTCCTTTAAAAGCTACGATGTGAGGTACACGGTACAGCAATACTTGACTAAGGCTGAAAGAACCGAGAAACCCTTTGAGAACTTTACAGGAGTCGACTGGTTCCAATCATTTATGGACACACACAAGGATTGGACCACACAGTTAACCGAAAACACAAAGAGGGTCTGAGTAGCGATAACATATGAAGTGGTTCAAAAGTATATTACCGAATTGGCCACCACCATCGATGGAGTTTCTCCCGCTGATATTGTAAATTAAGACGGGACAAGCTTTAGTGGTTTTTAGAAAAGGCAAAACACATGACCATAGAGTGATTGATATCCCTAAATCAAGCACGAGCGTAATGTTAGCAGTGGCAGGAGATGGCAAATTATTACTGCTCTAAATTGTATATACAGCCAAACACTTATATGAAGGCTGAGCGGAGAGTGGCTTCACAAATGCATGGTAAAATAGAACCGTAACCAGCTGATTTGATGCTGAAAAATTTGACGATTGATTCACGTCAATTGCGCTGCCATATTTCGACTCACTGAAAGGAAACGAAGTTATGTTAGATAATAATTTCTGCAGTTATTTAACCTTCAGCGTTGCAAAGGCCTGCAAAACTAACAACATTAAATTTGTTCTGCTTCCTCCCAATGCAAACGACTTACTGTAGCATTTGAATGTTGAATACTTCCGCCTCCTCAAAAAAATCTTAGAAGATTGGAAATTTAAAAACCGTTTACGAGTCTTTTAAACGCAACTACTGAGAAAGTCGGTTTAGGAAGTGGGGAAAACACAAAAGCAGGCTTTAATGCATGTGAAATAATCCCCTTTAATTCAGACCAAACGCTAAAAAAATAAATCATTTAAAAACACATGACATGACAATGAAAATGAGATGGAGCAAACATGGAGTAATACAATTGTTTCCCATTTAAAAAAAAATAAGAACTAGAATAGAAATTGCTTCAAAACGAGGCAAAAGAGTGTGTTTCTGTTGGAGATTTAATTAATACTCCTGTGGAGAAAGAACCTCCTGAGCCGCAGGAAGAAATGGTTGAGGATCAATCCCCAGGAATATCCCAAGATTTGTCAGATCTTTCTGATGTAGAGGAGGTCCAGAATAATTTCGATTTAAGCTGTGAGAAAAACAACGAAAACCAAATTTTTGGCCTTGAAGATTTTGCAATAGTAAAGCTTTCCACTAATAAGCGAGATACATTTTGTGTTGCTAAAACTGAGCAAATTAATGAGATGGAAAATAACTTTACTATCAACTGCACACGAAATGTGCAAGATATATCGGAAATAATGGGAAAATTTTTTAATAATAAATAAATTTTTTTAAAATTTAAAAACGAAGTTTTTGTAAAGAACAGGTGATCGGTTTTGCCGTCTAATATGGGGTGAGACCTATCAACTTTTAAAAAAATATACACAAAAAACTACTGCAGTTATTTTGATACTGTTGACAGTTGCAAATTCACAAAACTTCAAGCTTTAACATATATTTTTTGTAGAAAAATAATCTCACGAAAATGTTTATAAGTTAATTTAATTTTTTGGCCGAGATGACAGTTTTGAAGTTACAGAAAATAACACAAATGATATGTACAAAATGTTTTGTGTTGGCAATTCTCGAAAAATCAAGGGCTATCCTCTTACTCGGCAAAGACAATATACATGAGTCCACCAATGTAACTAAACTTAAATATTTGCCTGAAAATGGAACTTTTTGTGCATTTAACATATTTCACCTGTATTCTCTTCTTATATTTCATTAGAACACACTGTCGCTTGTATATCTAAATGAACTTTAGTAATTGTTAGTCAAAAAGAAGTTCCTTAGTTTATCTTCCGGCATGACATAAAATTTAATTAAACCGATCTATTAGTGCAGCTTTATAACGAACTAATATAGTACAAAAACATTATTTTGATTTAAAGAAATTCTTGGTAAGTAAAACCAGTTGACAGTAATAGAAAACGATGCTACAATTCATGTCTTTTACTTTCACGAACAAAGCGATTAATTTAAGAAAGTGCTACTTCAGCCAGAACGAGATTACGAAAATTTGCTTTAGGATTTCGACTTGTTACCAAGATTAAATTGCTGACTTCATTAAGAAAATAATTTTAAAATTAATGTTTACATGACCTATTTTAAAATAAATATATTTAAAATTCAATAACAAAGGTCTTTTGATTGGTGTTATTGTCGAATTATTCAATATTTTAGATAAGTGTAATGTTTGTTATTCGAGCATAAATTGTTTAAAAGATTGCAAAGTTGTTTGAACGGAAAAATAAAGAGAGAAAAGAATATTCCTATACGACATTCTTCATTAGGAACTATAAACTTAATCCAGTGTTGATTTAAAAAATTAGCTTTCCGGCCACACGCCGAAATAACACCAAGCTATTCTCAGGGACTAGAATGCTAAAGCCATAGACTTAGCCAAATGAGTTTCTTACTCCCTTCAGAACATTTACTCATCCCAGATATATTCGGATATCATAAGAATGAAGCTCTGTGGAAACCCTTTCCATCGTGTTGGGCCCTAGATGATGTCATGTTCGTTTATATTTCCTATAAATTTCGGAACAATTCGGACGAACCATAACAACATAGCCTTGAATTTAAACATTTTCAATATTTAAATTTTTTAATTCAAATAACAACTGACAGAGCAGCTCTTAAGGTCTTAATTTATGGAAAAGCTAGGTCTATTGTCACAATCGTAGAGAAAATGGTAGATTGTACGAATTTCTTCGTTACAGGCACATGCGCTATGCCCGCGGTCACCTTCTGTAGTTCTCTTGTCTCCTGTTAGGTCGTCGGTTTGGAATTGTTTTGCCGTTTCTCCTTCATTTAGTCTATATGGCTTTTTAATCCGTGGTCCATAATATTATCTGAAATACAATTGTGAAATATTTTGGAACATAATTCAAAATATTATCGTTTAGAAGGATAGTTGGTAATGTAATATTTCCTGCTGTAGTAACAAGAAATACAATAGTTAAACTTTTATTGCATTTTTTCTCTTACACATGTCCTAAAATTTTATGATCAGACGTTTTTTTATTTTTCGGTTAGACATAGTATGAATCCATCTCTGTCAAAAATAAATGTTCTTCTTGTTGTAGAAGCCTTCTAAATATTTCCGCATATCTATGTCACTAATATTAGAACTAGCAGCTGTAACTCTTTCTAGAATTCTCAATAAAATTTCTGGGTAACGTTTTAAAATACATTTATCCAACCTCTATGGCCTTGTTTTCCTTAAAAGGGTTTTCTCGTGGATTGTTATTTAAAAGTATTTTGACTGATTATTCGAGATCCTCCACTCGAATAGAAAATCCTCTGTTTTAGCAATGCACAGTTTTTAGGAACGGTTTCTTTATTTCGAGGGAGAGTCGGATTAGCTTCTATTAAATATCCAACTACTGTGTAAGTAAATTGTAGTTCGGGAAACGTGAATTTGTTTTGCTACATTTCTCTTTCCAATTCTATTTTAAATTGCACTTGTAGCTTATTGAATATTTTCTTCGATATATCTTTTGAATATTTTGTTTGTCTTGTAGAAATAATTTAGTAATTTTAATTAACTTGAACAATTATGTCACTTTGCATAAAATTAGATTTTTTTTTTGGAAATTAGAGCCTTGGCGAAAAACACTTTGTGGTCAGTTTCTTGGTGTAAATGTGATATAAAATATAATTTACAGTACTTTCTTATTTTGTTTGTCATATTTGTATCCGTTCCTCCCATTTTTCCAGTATTAATTAGTTTGGCAAATATAAAAAAATAAAGTGGTTTATATGGGCGAGTCTAGTCAATACTTTAATAGAAAAATTAAGACATAAATATTAAAAGTCACAGACGAACCTTAACAACATATCGTTGATTTTAAAAATTTATTTATATATTTATCATATGGCCACGCATGTATAAACATCTCAAATGTCAATATTCAATTTTTAATTCAAGTAACAACCGAGAGAGCAGTCCTCAAGAAGTGTTTATTTATGCATTCTAGGTATATTTTCACAATCGTAGGCAAGATGGTAGATGGTTTAAACTAGTGATAGATAAAAATATTTTGTCGAAGTTTCTACAATATTATAATTTAAATCTTATAATTTACAAAAGTAGTGACGCGTTTTACTAGACAGTGTGGCTTCGTCAGACTTATGCAACTAAACAATTTGTTATTGTATTTAAATTTATTGACTAACAACTCCAAATAACAATTTTCCCTGAAATACCTCTACTTAGGAAATCTCCAAGAGACCCTATTTATACCTGTTCATAAAAGAGGTTAAATAAAGGTTACTGTTTTTTTTTCTAATTGATAATTCAAAAGTGTAGGGTAGGCTGGTCTAGGAGTATGCACTTAAGGTTCAAATTGTTCTAAAATAAAAATATTCAATTGTAGACAATCAGTTTAAACTTTATTTTGTACTGAATAATCACATCTTTCATAAATTAACATAAATTGTAACGAAAATATGCCATATCTTTGCAAAAATAAATAAAATAACAAAAGTGAGAATTGTGTACTCTTATAATAGCTATTGGACAAGAGTGCGCAAGTGAGTCTGTAAGAGTACGTAGGAAAAATTATCTCCAAATTCGGGTTAACATTACTTGCAGTTGTCACAAATGAAGATATTTTGACCCTCATAGCTAGTACAGGATTCATGCCACCACTCTTTGCATTTGGAACACCCAATCCAGTCTTCTTTAGGGGGGTCTATGTATACTCCACCACACGGCGGAAATTTCCACATTTGCTTTTGGGTGCTCTCTTTGGAACTTAGAAATATTTTTAGACCCTTTAGTATTTAGTTTTGGTTTTTTCCTTGGTAATTGTTTTGAAGCCGAACCCTCTTCGAGAGCCAATTTATAAGGAGACCCACTCAAAATGTCTGATTTTGCACTTTTGCGGTTCTTAAGATCACTCCAACTAGTAGTGGGACTATATCTGTAAGCGGAACGTGAGACAATATAACGTTCATGGATGCAAGTGGTTTACAGGCTTCTTCTCTCGAAATATTTTGACTATCTGTAAAAGGCATATTCATACACTATGATTTGTCTGATATTTCAACTGTCGAGTATGAGGACAGTGATGAATTCCCGGGCACATTGTCATTAATATCCGAAACAGTATTTTCATTTGAAGTAACATCGATGGCAATGTTTTGTTCCTGGTTGGACTTCTCAGTCCCCCCGAAGTTGCAAGGCTGATGTTACTCCACCACCTCATTAGTCCGATCGTCAGCCACGACGATGACAGGTGTTGTGTTTTCCTCATAATCAAGGTTTTCTCTGGGTGAACTGGATCATGAAAATATTGGGGTTTGGTCCATCACGAATTTCCGCCAATGGCCTTTCTGTCACTATACTGGTTAAGAGGTCTTCTTCTCCAAAAATGTCTTGGTTTAATTGTTGTATTCCTGATATCTTGAAACTTTGTACAGCATTTGCGGATGTAGCTGCTTTAAGATAAGCCGGAGCCAAAATTTGTGCTAGTTGATAAACTGTTATCACTCTACCTGGATGATTAGGTATCCACTTTTCACATTCCGATGCATAAAAAATCTAGAGGCTATTGTAAATGCAGTGATCAAGTGACTGAGTTTTGTGGCTGCTGTGAGGCGGTATTGTAAGAGCATGAATGTGCTTAGATCGTAAGAAATTAGCAGTGTGCTGTGTGGTTATCTAATATCAATAGAATTGAATTATCTATGCTTGTCCTTGCATGATACTTAAAACGAGATAACCACTCTAGAAACAAAGCACTATTAATGTAGCTTGTGTCTGACACCATTTCTATTGAGGAAGGTAGAGCTCTATCCAAAAGTTCGGCCTTCATACGCTTGCGATTAAATATGAGTGCTGGGGGAAAAAATTTCCATCGGCATTGACTGCATTTACCATTGTTACATTGATACCACGTTCAGCACTGGAAATCTTGTTGACGCAGCGCTTCTCCTTTATTGAAATTACTTTTGGTGGTTTGTATGGCGCTGTACAGACCCCTGTCTCATCCAAATTGTAAATTGCGGGAGGAGAAAACTTGGAGATAACCAACAATTCGCCAAATTTGCAAAGTAGCGATCACACTGAGGCTTATTGAAGCCTATCGCTCGACCAACACTTATTGAGGTCGGCATACGTAACGACAATTGTGGATGCCGTTTCATAAATAACCGAAGCCACTCTGTACCGGCAATTTTTTTTTTTTTAAAGCGATGTGCTAATATATTATTCTCTGCAAAAGCATAACCCAACTCTCGTATTTTTTTAGTGGTTAGTCCCATCTACTGTTATGATATACTCGTACAGTTCTAGTTCCATTTTCGGAGAAAAGGTTTGAGAGTATTTGCCAAGACTTCAGGCTGGAGATGATATTTTCGATCTCTTTCGCAGAGCAGCTTCATGCATTTCTAAGGATTTAGCTACCATTCTCTTACTTTCTCCTGCCGCGATGCGTGTTTTTGCATCAAACCATTGTTCTGGAGTTCAAAGTGTTCCCTCGGTACTTCTTTTTCACCTAGATACACAAACAGAAAAAAAAGATTGCATGTAAGAACTCTTAAAAAAATATCGTGTGTAAGAGTAAGTGCGTACTCTTGCAACATACTCAATTGCATACTCTTGCACACATTCAAGATTTTCTAATCAAGTGAGCTGCAACACCATTTATTAGCATGAACCGGAATCGCTCTCACATTGACTGAGTTTGTTGCCAATCGAACCACATAATCGTCTTTTTTTAAATATTTGTAGTTTTATCACAAATATTCTTTGAAAATGCTAAAAATATTTAAGAAAACAAGTTAAAATGTTTAAACTTATATAATTACTGTGTTTTTGCTGTTTTTTTTTGCACAGTACCTTCAACTCACTTGCACTTCAAAATAACACTGAAGTTAGCCGCGTATCGTAAACAACGTCAGCGTTATTGGGCTGCGTACTCTTATCGGGTGCGTACTCATAGACCAGACTACCCTACTAGAATTTTTTAATTTCTTGACTTTTTAATAGAATGTGCTTAATATCTTTGTTTTCTCTATGTAAGAGCTCATCGTTAAATATATGATTTTCTGTAAAAATATGGTTTGCATATGTCGAATCCGTTTTCCCTTTTAAATAGCTATGTTTGTGTTCAAAAAGCCGTGTTTTAAAATATCTACCTGTCTGGCCTATGAATACTTTTGAGCAAGTGCCACAGTTTATTTGATGACATCCGACTTTTTGTCTTTTTCTATTTTATATTTTTCATTTTTTAGTATGTTTCCTAGGGAATTGTTGGTTTTGAAGGCTACGTTGATTTTGTATTAGTTTAAGAAAGATGCAACTTTTTCGGAGGATTTACCGAAATACGTGATACTTTTAAAACTGTTTTTCGTGTTTTTATGGAAGGGATATACTTGCAAGAGTGCTTGTTTTGTTGTTTTTTTTTAAATATTTTTTCTAAGAGTAGTAAAATATCCATTGTTGATTACGATTTGCTTTATGATATTTATGTATTTCTTTATTAAAGTCAGCTTCCGATAAAGGTATGTTAATTAGTCAATGGATTATATTATTGCAGGCTGTAAATCTATGTGTGATGAATAATTGTTTATTCTAGTGTCTGTATGGGATGATTTGTGGTAAATTGAGAACGTATGGTTATGTGTAGTTCTAGTTATTGTAAGATCCAGGAAATTTATGGAGTTATTCACTTCCATTTCTATTGTAAATTTAATATTTGAAAGTAATATGTTGATAATTTTAGAAATGTGGCTAATTGCCTGTCTGTATCTGTGAAACATATCGGTACCAGTATAAAAATTTTTACAGATATGATATTGGTCAATCTGAACCTCCATGCCATCCACAAAAACTTCTGCCAAAAGTGGGTTAAGTGGACTATTCATAATGAGGCCTTTTTACTGTTATAAAAATGTTGTTAAAAGCGAAATAATTTTAATCCTGGCAACTTTTAGGCAACTTGTGTAAAAATATAATAATGTTGAAATCAAAATGCCTAATGAAGAGTCCATGGGTAGTAATAATATCACGAATATGCCAACCCTATCCAACCACATACAATGTTTTGTTATTGTGACAAATAAATTGACATGTTATTGAACAATTTTTGTGCTGTCAGTATCTCTTGATGTTAATTGTGTTTATTATTTTATGTTGCGAACAGTAAATGCAAACTTCGTTCCAACCATATCATTTCCTTGTTAGAGGTTGCACAGTTGGGACAAGTTGCTAAGGAACACAATTTGTCCTATTCCATCACCATCGAAATGATGGCCTACCTGTACCACCATACCGAGAAGAAAGTCAAAACTTACCCTCCCCGCCACAGTGACACGGTAAGGGTACATGTTTCGTCTCTACTGGACTCATCAGGGTACCGATATGGACCTGGCTATGCAAAGGACAGATCGGAAGGAAGCATGCAAATACTGAACGCGGCTCCGCCGACCTCCCGCCGGATGGCGTATACATGTTTATCCGGGTTTCATGGATTCATCCGTGCGAGATGCAATAGCAGTTGATATATCCACATTATGCCGTTGTAGTGCTGAAATCACATTTAGCAAACGTCCAACTATATGCAGCTCCGTATATGAATGTGATTTCAGCACTACAACGGCATAATGTGGATATATCCACTGCTATTCCATCTCGCACGGAGGAATCCGTGAAATCCGAATAAACATGTATACGCCATCCGGCGGGAGGTCGGCGAAGCCGCGTTCAGTATTTGCATACTTCCTTCCGATCTGTCCTTTGCATAGCCAGGTGTATGTCGGTTCCCCGATGAGTCTAGTAGAGACGAAACATGTACCTCTGCCGTATCACTGTGGCGAGGAGGGTAAGTTTTGACTTTCTTCTCGGCATTCTCTCGCATTTTACTTCATATATATATATATATATATATATATATATATATATATATATATATATATATATATATACTAAAATGCATTATGAAAGTAGGTTTTTACATATTATTATTAAACTTCAAATTATTATATTTAGAAGGTATTACATTTGCAAATATCTGATTCATTTATTTTCAAAAGTATTATAAATAGGAACTTAATAGTTAGTAGAATAGTGGATGTGATATATAATAATCTTACTTTGGTGTGAAATATATAACCATTAATTACCCTGTCATACTTTATATATTTTTAGTTGACTCGACGATACCTATTCTCGAAAATAACGCTATTGGAATGGTCATAAATCTTAAATGTTCCAGTATTCTTGATGCCTAAAACTACTCCGCTTTAAAGAACAATTTCATATTCATGCTCGAAAAGTTTTGCGACCTTACTTATAGGTACTTAATAGGATATAACTCTCTAACTTTCTCAGTTAGTTCCAGCAAACTGTAATTTTCACAAGAGAGGATTACTAATTGATTTGGGATATAAATTCGATGCTTAAAGGAAATGTATGTAGACAATGTGGTAATTTTGAATCACGTAAATGTAAATTTTGATATAAATATGATATTATTTTAACATAATTCTAAGTTTTTGAATACAAAAGGTGTGAAAAGCAAAATCCATAATTTTAGATTCCAATTGAATAAATTCAAAAGTGGATCCTTTAAAAACAGATATGAGCACAGCAAGAAGTATATGAGCCCATACTGTAATATTTTGAAAACCTGATGTGATGAGGATATTTAATTTTTAGGAAGGTATTGATATAACTGAGAAATACTTTTTGATGCTTCGGTGAAAAACTGGATATGCATATGACAAAGTCGGCTCCTTCCACAGTTCCTACGAAAAAATTAAGGAGTGCTGTTTAGCATGAAGTGCCTACATTTAAATTTTTTAAATTTCTGTGATCACATAAACTCTGACGTTATGTAAAACTTAGAAATGAATTTTATTACCAATCCGGGCAACAGTAAACTACGTCAGGTAAAGACCTTTATTGGCTTAATTAAATTTAAAATATTTTGGGTTCTTTTTTGACCATTTCATAAAAATATGAATATATTTTTATTTTATATGAACAATTCGTTCCGTAATTAAACTAAAACTTTTATTTTCAGTCTGTTTGAAAGTAAATTTTCAAAAATGAAATTAAAAATAGCCTAAGAAAATTGAAACGAGCAATAATTAATTCCTTTGTTGAAGCACAAGAAGAGGAAGAAGAGAAGTAAAATAAATTATGTTTGTTTTCTGGTTTCTACAAATAAAACGAAGTTTTAAACATGTATTAGTTTATTTATTAATTTATTTAAACTGAAAATACCACAATATATAGGTGATGTATTATTTTTAACATTGATAAGAAATAATAATGACACATGGTAAAGTTGAAAAGCAAAAGCAATGTTAACATTTTAAATGGGACATCCTGTAGGTTTTCTACTAAAATGGATGCCCTTTTTTACCCGATTTCAAAAATGTATAATATGTTGTTGTTCGGGTGAACATTTAAATTTGAATTAACAGTTAACTGATTTTAAATGTGATGACTTCCAAAAAAATGCTATTCATATTGAGACACAAGACATTCATCTTTTAAAATATCATAAATCTCGATGGCTACTTCAAGTATTACCAAGGGTAATAATAATCTCAAGCTAAAATTGCTTGTTAAAAAAGGGGTTCTTCCTGAATATTTCAGGTACAACTCATTTAAGCAAATCTTCAAATGTAGCTTTATTCATTCGCTAAATTTAGTTCATAAAATTTCTATTGTTCATCTGCAGCAGCCATCAAGAACTTTGCTTAAGTAAAATAAGGATTGCTAGTCCACAAATAATATAATGAATACTTCTAGATCCATTTTTTTAAAAGTAACATTATCATTATTTAGTGATCTATTAAAACGGATAAAACAATTACCCGAGACTCTATAATGTCAAAAATACCAAAAGTACAAAACTAAAATCACTAGATATGAAAACGTTCATGGAAAAGTCATAAATATGTATAAACTTTTATCTTTCAACAATTGCTTCAAAAACCTCTCTGAAATCAGCTGATATGTCAAGGGTCAGACATCGGTGAAAAAGTTCTAAGTGAGAATCCGCCTTTATGAGATAACGAGCTAATGACTTGTGACGAGGGTGATGCATAAACATTGAAGTGACTGCGGGTCCTATAGAAGTGCGCTGGCTCTCACTAAGAAAGAGACAGAGAGGTATATATGTAAGCCAAGATGTGCGCCTAAGTGGTATGTAAGTGCTAAGTAAGTGATGCGGTAGATACGTGCTAGTCAATCGACAGGTAAAATCACTAAAATATTCGTAATCAAATACGACCGCGCTTATTAATGTAGAGAGGCGGTGGGTGATATGTATGCTTTAGTACTTCCACATGCCACTTAATCACTATGTCACTGCCACGTCACTTGCTTACCACTTTGGTACTCGCAATAGCTAAGGTAAGGAGGAGTTGAAAAGTGGGATCCCAATATCTAGCGAACATTACATTTCTCAACATCTGATTGGTATAATTGATATCAAAGCGTTCAGTACATCTTTACATTTAGACCATAGTTGCTAAGTTACGACACTAGAGTTCAGTGCCATTATCGTACCTTTACTGTCGGAGCATATGTTTATTACCCTATTCCTCTTTACGTCCCTCTTACAGAGAAAGCTACCCTGCAAAATAGCATAAATTTCTCGGAAGAGTTTATCCTCTCTACTTGGCAAAAGTATTTCAAGCGAGTGGTTGGGTTTCAAAAGCGGCGCTATGATATCTGTTTGCATGGGGAGTGATGTACATCTTTTCACCGCACTTTCCCAGATATCTGAGTCGCAATATTGCCACATAAGTTATTCTTTCAACTTCATCAAGTTGAAGATGGTATTTGCGCTTTGTTGTACTAGACTGCCATACAATTACTGCTTACGTGATTATGGGGCGGATCATCATATGATCATTCCTTCTCAGTCGTGAGTCCAGAATTATTTGCAGGTATTTTAACTGTTCTTTGTATTGAAGAGTCCTTTCCGACAATGTAATTATGGGAAGTCTCCCCATTTTCTTCTTTTTTTTTGTAAAGAGTACCACCTTGGCCTTGTCTGAGTGTTAGTAATAATTTGGCAAAAATTTCAATATTATATAAAAATTTATATTGTTATTTTTGGTTTTTAGCGCATTTAATTTTTTTTTATGAACATCATATTTTAAAAAAAGTTGAAGAAATAATATGATTTCACACCTTACAGAATAAAAACCTAGCAATTTTCCATTTCAACCTTTTTATTTGTTGCCTTAATATCCCTACTTCGACTGTATACGACTAGGGACAACAGCAGAGATCGTTTTGGTAACGTCATCGGCCGTTCAGTTTAAATCCACTTATATCGTTTGACATGCAACGTAATGCCTAAGCTGCTAGTATAATGTAAAGCTCAATTTACCAGTCAGTATGTTAAACCAAAATCTATTTTGCGTAATGTTCATAAGAGCTATTTAGGTGTTGTTGATATCTCAATAATTAATAATCAGTGTTTAATTAAAATTGGCTAAATTCGGTTGATTTGAAAAGAATTTAGATGATAAATATAAATTTAATATTCCACTATTTGGACGTACCGGGAGAAAAAACTGGTTAACTGCGTGTTGGATATGCATTATGTTAGGGTTTCATAGCAGTTATCGATGTTAGTTTCAGGTTTCTCTATAATTTCATTCTACTTCTATCTCTAAATTAAATGAAAGCAAATTCCTAAAAGTGTAGAATTTCTATCCAAAAGCATATTGAGACATCGGGAATAAATTCGTTTTTTTTTTTAATTCATCAAACTTAATCTTTGTTAAGAGTATTTTTGTTGTATTGAATTTATTCAGATTTTTAAAAGTTAACTTTGCAAAAATGAAGAAAAGCTCATAGTCCAAAAGCTTATAACGATTTTTCAGTAAGTTCATTTGCAATTTGGCACTATTGTATCTTTAGTATAAATAAATAGGGAACTAAAACTTTGGCTGCTGCGATGCCAGACTGATAAATATCCTTTTCTCTGCCTGAATAGAGAATACATATATAACAACTGTTTAAAAACGGCAGATAGATTTCTTTATTTCTTACTTAAATTTTAACGTTTAAAAATTTTCTCACAACTCCAGTGATTCATAGATGTCGTTCGACTGGCGATGTTTTTCATTCTGAAATCGAGGTCGGTAGGTAGCAGATTTTCAATATCCTACCGACATACTTTGGAATTTATATTTCATTTATCAGTTATTTCCTGCGAATGTTCCTCTCGGTCACACACACAATTCCACTGACGAGACCATGAAGTGATCGAAACGCGTATGGCAAGAGGACCAGCGTGGTATTTGCAGGAAATAAACTGTTTGTATATATTCTTTCCTTTTCTCTTTCTGTCTAACCAAAATCATGAATATGAATATTTTACCAGGTACTGCAACTAATGTAGAATGAGTAATAAAAAAATGCCATCCCTTCCAAGGTACTGGATATCTTATTAACAAAATTACAAGCGTGAACCATGAATCAATCCTTTATTCATTGTTTATACTTCCATTATTAAATTTGCAGAGTATATCTTTTCATATTATAGACTTTCAAACATTTGTTTATTTTGATTATATTTAAAATAGAATAGAATAGAATAGTTTATTCATGTTAGTCACAATAAGTGTATCGTACATCAAAAGCATAAAATAAGTATAATAAAAATCTATATAAAAAGAAAAATTAAAAATAAAAATATACATTTTAACATAGTGTTACGAACTTTATAGCGTAGTACATTTAATTTCATAGTATTAGTTTGTGTTCGTAGTTTGTAGGATTTTAGGTATATTTTCCAATGTAACGAACTTTGTAGCGTTTCATATTTCATAATATTAGTTTGTGTTTGTAGTATGTAGGGTTTTAGGTATATATTCTACGAATTCATAGTTTATTTAAATAATTTTACCTTTGTTAATTTTCTCAGGAGACGTCTATGAAAGAAGGTCTGGAACTTTTTAGAGAATTCTATTTCCTTATTTTTAACATGGAACGCCTATGATAGAAGGTCTAGAAATCACCGGATTCTTTCTTTTTCTCATTTTTATTACGCCATGTAGTATGGAAATCCTTGAAGAGAATTAGGGAATCTTCCGGTATCGACCAAAAGGGTATAGGGTATATAAAGGTTCCAGATCGACTTTCGTAGTCAGTTTAGTTTGAGAGTTTGTCGACTCAACTTGAAATTGTTTGACAAGTGTCAAAAGTAAGGTTGACAATAAAAATCTTTTGAAATAATAGTGTATTCAATAATACAGTGTGTGTTCGAAGATTGGCCGTCCGGAACGATAGATTAAAAATACAAATACAGTTTAAAGATTAAATTTGCATAAATCAGATGGTTAAAGGAAAGCATATAAGATGTAAGTCACAAAATAAAAACATTAATAAAATATACACACTATGGCATAAGGCATCGTGGATTGAGAGTAATATTGTGGTAATTCAAAAATTCTTCTGTGCTATAAAACGCATTTTGAACTAAAATAGTCTTTATGGTTTTTTCAGCCACGTTCATCCATATATTTAATTTCTTCTTAACCTCCAGTAAGTAGGAACAATGTTTTGTTTGCGTCTAGTCTCATATGTGTGAATGTCATGGTGAGTTTTATAGGTAATAATATATTTTTTGAAACAACGGAGGTTTTCAAAAATATTCTGTTCTGGAACTGTCAAGATTTTAAGATTTTTAAATGCCTCACGACAGCCATCTCTAAACTCAAGAGGTGTTAAAACTTTCACTGCCTTACGTTGAAGGGCAAAGGCTCGCTTGTCTGCTGCATGTCCCCATGCCAAAATAGAATATGACAAGTGAGAGTGGAATATAGAGAAATACGCAGTCCTCAATGTCTCCCGAGACACACTATTAGAGAGATTTCGCAGAAGGAAGATACTTATTTAATTTTTTGCATAATAGGTCGATGTGAGGTTTCCAAAATAGTTTTGGGTCCAAGTTCACTCTCAAAAACCTAATATCGATCTCATCCAGTCCCTCACTCATATTTTCCAGATCTCTTAGTGAGATGACCCTATTGGTTTTGTTATTTTTGAGGATAAATCCATTTGCTGCAAACCACTCTTCTGCTCTCTGTTGTGCCTCCACAGTACCCTCAAGCACCTCCACCGCAGTACAAGCCGTATAGGATATTGTGGTGTCATCGGCAAAAAGTGTGTATTTCGCCCCAGAATCCATGTTGGGTAGATCATTTTTATACAACAGAAACAGTATTGGTCCCAATACCGAGCCCTGAGGAACTCCTATATTTAAAACACTTTCCGCCGAGGACACCCCGTCAACCTGCACGATTTGGACTTTGTCCTTTAGATAAGATCTAACAAGGTTAATGCTGTTAAGAGACAAGTTGTATTTTGCAAGTTTTTGCAGGAGGATACCATGGTCTACACAGTCAAAAGCTTTACTAAAATCGTAGAGAAGGACTGAGGTATATTGAATTCGGTGGAATGATTCCAGTATGTAGGATAAAAGATTCAATATACACAGCACAGTGTTTATGCCCTTTCGGAAATCGAATTGACATTTAGTAAAGCGATTATTCCCTTCCAAGAATTCGACTATTTGCAGTGCCATGCTTTTTTTCACAATTTTTGAGAAAACAGGAAATATGGATATTGGTCTATAGTTCTCAGGCAAGTTTATGTCTCCCTTTTTAAATATCAGACATACTATAGCTTTTTTAAGAATTGAGGGGAAGGTGCCCTCTACTAAACATATGTTTATTAGTTTCGTGAGAGGTACAATATAAAGATCTTTAACAGTTTTAATAAGTTTGATGTTCAGTCCGAATATGTCACTGCTATTTTATTAATACTATTAATCGTATCCCATATATTATTAAATGTAGTTTCTCTCAAGGAAAACTGATTTAGTGGTGTTGTAATTCAAAGTCCATTGGGTTTAGCTTAACAATGGGAATATCTTTAATGAGATTAGTGGCGATGTTTGAGAAGAAATCATTAAATTGATCTGGATTTATATTGTGGTTTTTTGTACCTTTTTGTATGCCTCGCTGACTGTTTATTTTTTTCCACATGGCTTTTGTTGGGTTACGAGAACCTCTAATCAAGTTATCATTTGAATTGATTTTTGCTTGTTGAACTGCACATTTGTATCCTTTTTTTTTTAAATATTTATATACCTCAGTTATATGGGTTTCCCTATACTGCCTATTAAGTTCTGATAAAAAGCTTAGATGATCCCTCATTTCTCTAAGGTCGTTGGCGAACCAATTTACATTTTGGGGTTGATCTGTTCTTAAAATATAATTTATTTCAGAAAATGAATTTAGATAGGCTTTTTCAAGAGTAGTGGTAAATAATCCAAACTTTTCATCAACTGTCAAATCACCCGCATTTACAAATTTCCAGTTAGTCTTCGAAAACCTATTGTAAGACAATCTTCTTTCCGTTATTGGCTTATATGTTATTTTACTCCTTTCCGTTTGTTCTACATTGTATAAACCAAAATAAAATGTAAAACTCGTCGAATGCAATACCCGGTAGATCGGTATTCGGTGTGCTAGGCAACTTTCGTTCATGTCCGTCGCCTGAAAAATGCAGATATGTTCATAACTGATAAATATTCCATAACAAAATTTATAAATCATCATAATTAGGCAGTGCATCTTTTATAAAAAAAATATGCCAAAACCGTTTTCTTTACGAAAAGTCGTTTTTTTTTTCATTAATTTTAACAAAGAAATATTACTCACAATGAAACTCTTTTCATAACCAATAATTTTTGTATTAGAGCTTTTTTGCAGGACTCAAAAAAGGTAATTTTTTAAAACAATAAAGCTTTTAAGTCAAGATTCTTTAATATTGAAAATTTTCTATTGAAAGGTCCTTTGAATTGTTCTTATATACACATAGAGGTTTATTTTATCTGTAAACTGCAAAAAAGGCATATCGTGTTTACTTTAACTTATTTCTTGTTTATCCGAAATAAAGATACACAGCAAACATATCAAAGTAAGTAGATGCAAAGATGTTCATTTGTCACTGTCGCGCAATTGTTTGTAGAGTTGCCTCTTGATCAAACTTTGGAGATTGTGGTGTATTGTCATGTAAAACTCAGAAATTTTGTTCGGGAATTAAATTGTTTTCCTAAGCAACAAACTTACGGATGTTTTACATATGTTATAAGGAATGAAATGTTTTGATATTATTGTTGTTACAGAATATACATAGTTTTGCTATAAATTGAGTCTAAAATAAAATAAGTTACGAGATAAACAACTAGAAAACGAGAAAATATGAATATTTTGTTGTCTACGTTCTAGAAATTATGAAAAATATAACTACTTCTGGATATATCTAAATATGGTCTCTAAATATTTTTTTCAACCAAACACATTATTATTGTTGCACACATCATGCTATATTTATTGGTAATGCCACTGATTTGGGGCCAAATATATTTTTCTTAAGGTGTGATGAGATTCAGAGTGACCTATAAAATATTTCATAAGCATAATCGAGATTAACATAAATTTGGGCTCCCTTTCAGTCAATGCCGATTATCAATAAAATTTTATAAATTCACTGTTAATTGTAACTATAAGCCCTTTTTTTAATGATTATAATCCGATACTATTTCTTAAACAAGAGTTCACTTCAGAACGTTGTTTCTTTATTTACGGTGTTGTGTAGTTATTAAAATTTACTCCCCCCCCCCCCCCCCCTACAATAATTCTATTATGGATGTAAAATCCTTGTTTGAAATTGAAATAATTCAATTTTATTTTATTTTTTTGAAAGTTCACTCTACATCGTTTGCCAAATCATTAATTCTCCGCGACACAGTGTTATTTGATAAGGGAAGAAGGTCAATTTTCATTGCCATTTTTTCTCCAAGCATACTTTTGATGATGTCTTTAGTACACGGTCCAAACAAATTTTCTGCCACCGTATGTGCTTGTCCAGATCTTGCAAATCTGTAACTACCTCGAAATGATGTCTCCAGAGCCATTTACTACCTTCGTTTAAATCTGTTAAAAAAGAAAAAACACTAGACTTTTTATTACCTGCCAATTTTCTTTGAATATACTCAACAGGTTTATCTTTGTGATCCGAATATTTTTGTACACGAAATTATTTTAAACTGCTGTCGGTTAGGATTTAATTACAAATTACACAAAGCAATTTAGGTTCTGACTCCTCCCCGGTTAAATAAAAAGCCATTATAAATAGTCATTGTAATATTTTCATTTATTTCCTTTTTCCTCAGACTATTCGCCAATGTTTTCTTTGCTGCCAGTCTGGTGATACGGTAACTTACTACAATTGCCACCCTGACTAGGCTCCAAATCAGGGATTGAAGAAGAAGAAGCAAATTGATTGTTTGTCCAGCGTTTCGTGAGATTTGGCAAAACTACCCGTTTTTAATCAAAGATCCGTCACACATTTACGGAGCAATAATTATTTACTTTCACGATCAACGTAAGCACGTGCAATTTGTAAAGATCGTACGATTCTGTTCGAATTTACCCTTCCTTATACGTGACTGTGGCGTTTTTATAACGGCAGACGCTATTATCGTTCTTTCATGTGCATTCGGCAAAACTCTTGATTTGCAGAAGTAGAAGTTGCTGGCTCGTTCGAGAATATACTGGTATCGCCATTGGCGTAGCGACTCGTCGCGTTATAGATTGTCGTCTGTTGTGATTTATAATTTAAAATTTCTCCAAAATTTTTTTTCGCGAACCTCCTTTGTAAAGCTCACGAATTCGTTGAGGTTCCGTAACCACCGCTTCGGAAACCTGCTGTAGTAAATATCACTGGTTGGCTGTTTTTTCTTGATCTTACATCTTTCGAGTATACACTACTGGAGCCAACATACAATGGTCTGAGTGCGATTCATGGCGAAGAGACAGATAGGGCGAATAAGGGGTCGTGCTATCTCTCTTGCTCTGAACGTTCACGTTTCAAAGCAAAATTTTTCATTATGTTCAGGGTGCTGCTGCGGTGGTCGCATATCATTTTAATTGGTTCAGTAAAATTCAAGATGGCGCGTAAAATATGGCGTGTAAGAAATTAATTTTGTCAGATTTTTTCCAAAATTGTTTTTAAAAACTTCCATATTGCGGATTAAACAGGGCGGATTAAAAATTTTACGTGTCTTGATTTAGATTTTTTGAGGTGTAAGTTACGAATTTAATATTATTTTGAAAAATTCATAATGGTGGACACAATATGGCGAACTAAAAATTTTACATACCTTGATTTTGTCCAAAACTGGCACAGTAGGGTTCTTGAAAGTGTAAATTATGAATTAAAAATTATTTCTCAAAAATTCATTATGTCGGGTTCAACATGGCGGATCCAAAATTTTACTTGTGTCGATTTTATACAAAATTTGTACTGGAGAGTTTCTAACGGTGTAAATAATGAATTTTTTGGAATGTGTAGATTAAGATTAGATTAAAAATTGAATTTTTTTTTTTGAAATTCAATAGGGCGGATCTAATATGGTGAGTTAAACATTTTACGTTATTTCAATTTTTTCAAAGTTGGTAAGAGGTTTCCGTTTCACAGATTAGGAATCTGAAGTTAATTTTTTCTAATTTAGTAGAGCAAATTCAATATGGGGGACTAAAAATTTTACATCTTTTTAGATTTTGGCCAGCATTGATATTGTTGGGTTCTTGGGACGCAAATCATGGATCTTCAAATATTTTTTCAAATCTCAAGTTCCTTAAATATCGGCAATGTGGGTTTTTGGAGGCCTTAATTACAATTCTAAAATTAACTTTTTAAAATTCAAGATAGCAGATGTACTATAGTAGACTTAATATTTGTTTGGTAAAATTCAATTTAAAATTGGTTTTTGGAAATTCCCAGAGGCAAATAATTTTTTGTTGTATTATTTAGTGTGGTTTACAATTTTTAATAAAATGGGAAAATTACACATTCGCCTCGTAGTTAGTTCAGATAATGAATGGATATTATGAAAAGTTCAAAACTAAATACCAAAAAATACAATTTTTATAAAAAAAAATACTTACTTTTAAAATGCACCAGAAACTGAAAAATAACAATATACATTTTTGTACGAAATTGAAATTTTTTAAGTCGGTGGCAAATTATTACTAAATAAAATGAACAACTACTAACACAAGATACATAAAATGTATGGTAAGAGAGCAATTAAAAATAAAGTATTTCTCTAAATATTTTTATGCGCATATTTTAAAAATTTCAATTTCGTACAAATGTTTATAAAGTTATTTTTAATTTTTCAGTTCATTTTCTATTATAAAAATTTTGTTTAAATATTGTTTGACTATTCATCCGAATGAAAATTTGAACTGTCCTGATCAATATCCTTTTCTAATAGTTATAAAGAAAATCGGTTTTATGGTATTCAGTACTCGTATATAAATACCTCCTGGTTATATCAGAATAAGGTTTATTTATTATTCTCCCGTATTTATGCTTTTACAGAGTTTTATGCAGTTAAAAGAGTTGAAATATTTCAGTATATTGTTATGTAAACAAATTTTCGAGGAAAAAGCAGAATTCCATTTTGTATATTATTGTTTGTTGCAAAGTACAAAATAAATAAATAAATAAATAAATATATATATATATATATATATATATATATATATATATATATATATATATATATATATATATATATATATATATGTTATATCGTAGGTTTTCACGGATGGTAGAATGAATAGTTTGGTTATTCCGGGTTTCAATCCGTTCGTTCAAAAACGAATACATGCAAAAAATGTCAGAAATTCTCAAAGACGCCTCTTACAAAGAAACCAACAGGGATCCAACGACATACCTTGAAAAAACTACGAAACCCAAGATTAAAGCCTCAAAACTAGACCCAGAAACTGAAAAATCTATAATACCAAGAGAAAAATCAAGCAGATGTCCAAAACTGTATGGCTTACCAAAAATACACAAAACAAATGCACCACTCAGAACAATAGTGAGCGCCGTGGGATCTCCTACACAAAAACTGGAAAAATATCTAGCAAGTATCATGCAACCAAGAGTTGAACTGGCTGATTCCTTCGTGAAAAACTCCGAACATCTGACTAAAATGATCAAAAACACTCACCTCGAAGAAAATGACATCTTAGCAAGCTTCGACCTAAAAACGCTATATCCAAACATACCACTGGATGAAACTTTGAACAAAATCGCCATGAACGAAGATTTTCCAGCCTACACAATTGAACTTGCAGAACACTGCCTAAAGAACACATACTTCATGTTCAATAACCAAATATACAAACAAAGAAATGGCGCACCTATGGGATCCTCGCTTTCACCAGTCATAGCCAACCTTTTTATGATCGTCACACCATCATCCCTCTCAAAAGTAGGCAGTAGTCAACACACTAGTATCAAGATCTCTCCGCCTAACAGAACTTGACACAAAACAAGACGGAATAAGAGACATTTCAACAGCTCTAGAACAGAATGGTTTCTCACAATCAGATATAAAGAAAGCCATAAAAAGACAAGAGAAGACTACAACAAAGACCAAGATCAAACAAGGAACAAAGCCATAATACCATACATAAAAGGAATAACAGACAGAATCGGAAGAATCTTAAGAAAACACAACATACAGCCCATATTTAAACCATAAAAAACTATAGCCAACATCCTGAGAAATCCCAAAGACAAGACCAACCTTGAAAATCATGGCGTTTACAGCATTCCATGTGCAGATTGCCATCAAACTTATATAGGACAAACAACCAGGCGCATATCAGCAAGAATCCAAGAACATAAAAATAGCCTCAAAAACAAACAGACAACCTCAGCCCTATTTCAACATACCATCGACTTCGAAAAAAAAAAAGAAATAGCACCAGTACAGAACTACAAGGTACGCGTCATAAGAGAGGCCCTAGAAATCGAAAAAGCGGGACAGCTAAATAAACGAGACGATGCTATAAATGTTCCAACTACATGGAAAACATTCATAAAGAATCAAGAAAGAAAACAACAAAAATCAACTAGTACACGAGAGACCAGCATACAAGAACAAAATATATCACACTCGGCAGAGGGGAGGAGCCTACGAAGCCGCTCATCTAATCAGGAAACGAGCCACCTAAACAAAACTCGAAAGTCATCAGAGGCCACCATCAGTTCTCAGCGAGTAACGAGACGAACCGCACTTGAAAATGCCAAATGAGATTTTGGCGAAACGTCGTGAAAACGATTTTTTGAATGAACGGATTGAAACCCGGAATAACCAAACTATTCATATATATAAATATATATATATATATATATATATATATATATATATATATATATATTATATAGTAAGCTCATAACAAATAGAATATATAATGTTACAATACTTATAATTAACTGAATATTTTTTATTTTTCTGATTGAGAGTATTTCATTACTAATTAAAATCGAAGGCTTGTTATTATTTTCAGAATAATTATAATACGTAAACTGTCTCGAGCAAAACTTAAACATAATTTTTTATCTGTATATATAAACTCAATTTTCCATTACAATCTGTCTACTTCATATCTCTTGACAAAATAATTTCCTATCGAATTTATCCTTCTAAACTACTCGATTATAAAACGGTGTAAAAAAAAGGTAAAATAAGAGTGTTTACTGAAAATTTTCAAAAAAGGAACTAAAAACAATGTATTTAAATACTAAAAGCGATTTTGGATTTACTTTTCCAAGTCCAATTGATTTGAAACCACATTTCTACATATCAATTTTTGGATAATGTAGCTTCCTATATATATACGCTAATATAGACGCTAATATAGACATGGGACCGGAAATTCTAAACAGTGAAGTTCTATCTGCCATAAGCTCTGCAAAAACCAGGGAAGCAACCGGGCCTGATAATGTCCCAACCGAGCTGTTACAAATGATCCATGAGGAAAATATAGGAATCTTGGTCAAACTGTTTAATACCGTTTATGCGACTGAAGATATACCGGAAGATTAGCTGAGGTCTGTATTCGTTCCAATCCCAAAAAAAATACAGCGAGAAAAGCGATGCAGTGAGTACAGACTAATAAGCCTAATGAGCCACACTTTGAAGGTCTTTCTCAGAATCATCCACAGCAGGATAAGATCTAAATGCGAAGCAGATTTAGATGAACCCCAATTCGGATTTAGAAACGCCCTAGGTACTAGAGAGGCTTTATTCGCTCTAAATATACTTCTGCAAAAATGCCGGGACCAACACAAGGATGTATTCGTATGTTTTGTCGATTACGAGAAGGCCTTCGACAGAGTACAGCACAGAAAACTCATAGACATTTTAAGTAACGTAGGGGTGGACAGCAGAGACGTAAGAATTATTAAAAATCTATATTGGCTGCAGAAAGCAACAGTAAGGCTAAATGGAAAACTCACAGAAGAAAGTAAAATTCTGCGAGGCGTCAGACAGGGCTGCATACTATCTCCACTGGTTCTTAATATATATTCAGATAAAATCTTTAAACGAGCTACTTAAGGACAACGAATGGGAGTACAAATCAATGGAGAATATATAAATTTAATACGATATGCTGACGATACTGTTATCCTAAGCGATAAACTACAAGACCTGCAACATCTGTTAAACTGTGTTAACACTGAAGATCAAGAAATGGGGCTCAACATAAATATCAAAACACAAAATTTATGGTCTTTAGTAGACAACCTCATCTTAACGCTTCAATACAAATAGAAGGAAAAAGTATAGACAGGGTGACTCATTTTAAATATCTTGGATGTTATATCACCGAAAATCTAAACCCAGATAAAGAGATAAGGTGTAGAATAGAGACTGCTAGAGCAACTTTTCAAAAAATGAAACCACTTTTCTGCAACGATAACCTCAACCTAAAACTACGACAGAGAATGATAAGATCATACGTCTGGCCAGTGTTACTATATGGGGCAGAGGTCTGGACAATTAAGGCTGCCACGATTAATCGGTTGGAGGCTCTCGAAGTGTGGTTACACCGGCGAATGCTGAGAATACCTTGGATAGCTAGGCAGACCAACGAAATGGTACTCGATAGGGCCGACACAACTCGTCTACTATTAAACACTGTGAAGTATAGAAAAATCTCATATCTTGGACATATATTCAGAGGGGAGCGATATAGAATTCTTCAGCTAATCATGATGGGTAAAGTAGAGGGACATAGAGGGATAGGAAGGAGACAGGCTTTCTGGTTGAGGAATATTCGTGAATGGACAGGTATATGTAGCGCGGGGGAACTGTTTCAGCTAGCGCAGGACCGTGAAAGACTTGCCAATGTAATTGCCAACGTCAGTGGGACCTGATATGGCACTTAAAGAAGAAGCTTCCTAAACCGAAAAGTACCTAAAAATTTAAAAAAACTTTCTTTAAAATGTACTAAGCAGTAAAAAATAATTTTTCACAATGGTCACAAGAGACATAAACATAATATTAACACCTTTTCCAACTATTTGAATTTGTATGGATAATGGCTGATAGACGACCAGTATCTATTAATTTTCACTTATCTTATTTTGCATTAACGATCCTTTTACTATTTAATGGGTTACTCAAATGAACTAGCCAACAACTTCATTAATAAGGACTAAGGCTGACACGAAATTTCTCGATGATGTCAGGGCACGACGTCCTTTGAATTTGTAATAACAAAATAACTTCTGAAATGTATTTGTAGTTAGGGCTGTAACTTAAAACATCGGATTTTTGATATATTGATATTTTTTAGTATATCATTATCGAGATTTGATATGCTAAAAAATATCATATATTTAATTATAAATAAAAGGTAAATCCACGAATGAGCTCCACAGTCTTTTATTTAAGTATATTTATATAATATAACAATATTACATGATTTTGTTACACAAATTACATATGGTAATCAAAAGAGATTTTTTCGTGAAAAAATGCCACCAACTGTACCATTACACTAAAAATAATATGCATTTATATTTTTCATTCTCTACCATGTTACATTAATTTGTTACAAACAATTAGAACCAATAAAATGCTTCTTTTCCATTTTTTACTTTAAAATCAAAACTAATGTATCAATCTCGATGGTATCAAAGATGAATTGTAGAAAAAAAGTATCAATAAAATGAGCACTGGATCGACTTAATCAGATCATTAGTAACGGAGAAAAACAGGAAAAGCCGAAAAATTCAGCGTGTTTTGAAAAATTTATATCTCTGTTATTTTTGGAGTTGTAGCGTTGGCTAAATAATAATAATTTATATGTACTTTATGCATGCTAAAACTAAGCGCTATCAGTTGATTAATTTTTGCACAACTGCCATTTGAAATTTTTAGTGCACCTAGATGCGTTATGGATGATCCAATTTTAATTTTGTAAAAATACTTTAAAAGTAGAAGTACCATTCTAAAAGCCTGTCTTCTGGATGAAGCTACACAACCCTATGAAGAAATCAAAACCGAAACTTTGTCAGATGATCATTAGCCAATTTTTCACAAAATAGATATCATATGCAACAAGTTGAAAGAAGACATGGTGAGGAAACACCGAAATAAACTAGAGAAACTAAAATCACATCAACAACCGATTCTACCTGAAACAACTTCAAGATAAACCGTCATAAACTTATCTTCAAGAATACTTTCAAAAGAACAACTATAAGCAAGGGGCTTAATTTTGCAGTAACATCAAAAAGCATGCCCGTTTTAGAGATCATAAGCTCTGTAGAATCTATATAAGTCGATGAAAACCATTCAGACCAACTTAGGTAGAAAATAAAATCAACTTTGGAAGATAAGAAAAATCCAGTTCAAAATCTCTCCAAGCTAGAAGCATCAGCCTTAAAAGAACTTCGTAAGGATGAATCCATAAAGATTTTACCAGCGGACAAGGGAAATGCAACGGTGATAATGGAGATCATAGCGTACGACCAAAAATTGGAAATATCCTGGAATAAGGAAAATATAGACAATTAGCTCGTGACCCTACTTAATCTATAGAGTCAAAAATCTACAGAACACTAAGGAAATACCAAGTTCATATACTTGACAACCTACGATCGGTGCTCACACCACTCTACAATAAGCCACCATATCTTTACGGACTACCAAAAATTCATAAAACTAACATACCATTGAGGCCAATAACCAGCTTCAGAGGATCCCCAACAAATGCACTGGAGAAGTTTCTCTTAAAAATAATACAACCTTTAGACGAACACATATGTTAAAAATTTTACACATTTCGTGAACATTTTTAGTAGCATCAATCTAGAGCCAGACAAATTAACAAGATTTGATGTAGAAAGTCTACATACTAATGTACCATTAGGGGAATCACTAGACATAATCAAAACTATACTTTCAAATGATACTACTTTATCAGATCGAACCACGTTACCACTAGACGGGGTGATGGACCTTTTGGAGTGTTGCCTGCGTAGTGCTTACTTTCAAGGACATGTTCTACGCTCAGGATGACGGGCTTCCGACGGGTTCTTCATTCTCTCCAGTCGTCGCCAATATATATATATATATATATATATATATATATATATATATATATATTTATATGGAATGGTTCGAAACTGATGCCATAGAAACAGCAACAGTAAAACCGAAAGTCTGGTTGAGATATGTCGACGATACCTTCATCGTAAGGAAAGGCAATGATCAAGAATTTAATGATTTCTTGAAACATCTAAATGCCATTTGGCCTACAATTAAGTTACCATGGAAAAAGAGGTAAATGATCAGTTTCTCTTCTTAGATGTCATGGTGAACCGTTCAAACGAAACTATTAAAACTTCAGTATACAGAAAGCCAACACATACTGGACAATATCTTAATCATAGTTCTAATCATTCTGGGGTAACAAAACGGGGAATTATACGCAACCTCTATAATCGTGCTATATCTATATGCAATAATGCCGATTCATTAGAAAAAGAGGTAGCAAATATTAAATCCGATTTACAACAGAATGGTTATTATTTAAAACTAATTAACGATGTTATAAATAACTTTAGAATAACGAACACTGGACAGCAAGAAATACATTCTTTCTTCACAATTCCCTACATTAAGGTAACTTCCGAGAAAATAAGACGAATTGCCAGTAGTTATAATATAAAAACAGTCTTAAATCAAGAAATACACTTAGAGGTCATTTAATAAAAACAAAACCAAAAACTACCGATAAGAAAAAATGGGTTTACAAAGTTCCATGCGAGTGTGGTGAAATGTATATTGGAGAAACCAAACGACCACTAGAAGTCAGAATTAAGGAACATAAAACTCATACACAAAAAGGGAAAACGACGAGATCAGATATTGCAGAACACGCCTGGGATAAATAACACCATATAAAATGGTCTGAGGCTGAGGCAATATATATGAAACCAAACAGGAAAAAAAGAAAATTTATAGAAGCAGCTTACATTAAAAACTATAATGGAATCTTCAGTAAACCGGATGTGGAGATACCTAATCTTTGAGAACCACTACTTTGTAACATCAAATCATTGAGGTGTGTACAGTGAAGCGAAACTTTGCGGTCCAATGGACACTGTCCCTATATAAGCTCGTAGTCTTAAGTCAAAACAGTCAGTTTATAATTGATAATGACTAGAGAAACAACCAAATCGAAACATCGTAAAAATAAATAATAAAAAAAAAATAAAGGCAAAGCAAGTTGGACAACCACATTTTAGTCAACCATTCTACAAGCCTATATTTTCATTTTGCTTCAAGGAATGTAAAAAAAATGCATGTAAAATACGTGAAACTTGCTAGCAAATAGGACCAAAAAGGGCGAGCGGTTGAAAGTAGTGTGCTATGCTGGTATTTCACGCCAAAACCTCAAAATAAAGATAGAATAAATTCAATAATTCATTGATAAAAACTAAAGCAAAACTACCAGAGTTTATTTGAATGTCAGTAGACGCATCAGCAAGCAAAAATGTAAAGCTAACGTCTATGCCGGTGAGTAGGGGTGGGTTATTCAGGGTACCACTGCATCTGTAGCTAAGTTGTAGAAACCTTCCGTGATGACGTTAGGAATTAGCTTTCCATTTTACTCCCATAGATTACGCAAGTACAAGAAAATATATATGCAAGTGAATATGTTGATTTAATTTTTAATGATTTAATGAAACTCGTAATTAAATAATAATACAAATCTTTAATTGAACTACTAATGTTGTTGCTCTAGCGTAAGACGAATATGCTATAATTAAACTTAACAAATTCAAATAATCACACAATTTTACAAAATTTCACATGTAGTATTTTTGATGTCTGAAATAATATTTATCTCACATCGCTTTCCAATAATTTGAATGCGATTGTTTATCAATAAATCATTTTCTATAAGAAATAATAACAATAATTATTTAAAAATTTAGTTATTTTATCCTATAAACTTTGCTGTTATCGTCTATAAAATGGCTGATAAAAAACTTAAAAGCAATCTTGCTCAAAGGGATTACGCTATTGCTCGGTTAGAGAAAATTTAAGAGTTGCTAATGAAGCTTTAATCAACGGTAAAGTTCATAATAATTTTAAAATACGTTATTATCATCTTGAGGAAATTGTTATCGATTTAAATAATCAACATACTTCAATTTTTATTACGAGTATATTAGTAATTAGCGAACGATCTGATATGGAGGAGCAACAAAATATTTAACAAGCTTTCGAAAATGGTATTTATGAAATCGAAACAATTCACGCGAATCTGTTTGATGTAAATTAAAACCTAAAAAATTTAATGGCTCTATTGAAAATTTAAAAACTTTTATCCATCTATTTAATTATATTAATAGTTTCTCAAATATTGAAAAGTTTACATATTTACTCAAATCTTTAGAAGATCTACCTTCAATGCAATTCTTTAACTGATGGTAATTATTTGATTGCCAATAATGCCCTGATTAACCATTATGAACATTCTCGCTTAATCTTTGCTAGTTACTGTCATGAAATAGAAAAAAACTAAAATACTTCCAATCTCACATAAAAGCTCTTCGTTTTTTATTGGATACATTTACTAAACATTTATCAGCTTTAGAACTTGCAGGTCATCCTAACAAATAATTAGATGGCCACTCTATTGGAATTTGAATTCGGAAAATCTTTAGATGATTTTAATAATAACAATAAATATTTTTCTTTTTAATTAGACTTTCTAAAAAGACAATGTGTAGCTTTAGACACTGTATTTTATTATTCTTTCATCAAATCACAAGATAAATGATAATATAATTGTCAACCTTGTAATAAAGAAGGTCATTTAATTTAAAATTGTCCTAAGTTTCTGAAACAAATGCTTTTACATCGTAATCAGCCTCAAATCTCTTGACTCTCTATTTATACTATTTCACTCGACAGCTCCTCTACTTCTAAAAAGTGTAATGTAGGAACCCATTTTGCCGCTGTAGCTAATTTAAACTTCAAAGCAGGACACTATTCAATTGACTACTGTACAGATTCGTATTATTGATTCACTCTCTCAGTAAAAGCTTTTCGATGCACTACTTCTAATATTTCCCAAAAAGTAACATGTATTTTTGTTCCGAAAATTTCGATGCCACCCCAAATAACTCTTGATTTTGCAGTAATTCTCAAATTCGTGACCACATGACCCCCTGATCTATCCAAAAATAACTTTAGTAAATTATTTAAATTTAAAAATGATTTAGTATCTCGAGTACCGTTGACACGCACCTTGGATGTATCATTTCTGGTTTTCTTTTTAATAAAGATCATATTTCTAACTCTACTGAGGAACCTGTAGGTCTTAATACCTTGGATGAATTACTATGCATTCCTACGGCACCATTAACTTCCTCTAAGAATATATTATGTTTTGCCCTCTTTTTTCATATTGATGGCAACTTGGAGAAGTTCCTGAAGTGATTTCTTTCTGTACTGAAGAAGTTGCATGCGAAAAATTTTTTTCTGAGACTCTTACTAGAGATCAAAATGGTGGTTATATAGTTTAACTCTCTTGTGGGGGTTCTCATCTACCTGTGTTCGAAAATGCGAAACACATTGCCTTACGCAGTTTCTAGTTACTGGAGGTCAATTAGTGGCTAATCCAGAACTCTAGGATAAGTAAAAAAAAATCATACGTGACTATCTTGAGCCAAGTCACACTGATCTTGCGTTACCCTATTCTCAACATCAATATTACATTTCTTATTACTGCGTTATTCGACCAAAAAGCTACACTATCCTCGTCCCTAAGAGCTTCAAATTCAGAAAAATAGACCCAACTCCTCCTCTTGCACTAGGAATTTGAATGCTGCTGGAATCTTCCCCCCACCCGTCGTCAACTTGCTTTTGCGGAATACTTTTCAAATCATTTAAATATTGGTATAAAGCATAGAAGATCCAAATTTATGAAAAAATGCCATCAGATTCGTTGCTATCCAAGTATACATCACAGTTAGAGGCTAAATCAAGAATCAGAAATGTATCATACAAAGTAAAACATATTCTCAGGGCAGGTTTTTAACTCATATTTTCAATTTATTCAAATTTTATGTATTAAAATTTAAAATAAATTCGATCGTTACTGGATTTGTTAGCAAAGTAAATTCTTTAACAAAAGTGGATAAGAAACTGTTGGTTTATTGTTACTGATACATAGCCCCGCTTTTTTCATTTACACTGCATGTAGCTGTTTAATTATGGTTGTCACTCGAGTTTTATTTCATATTTTAAAATTAACTATTCAAAGCACATATTCAAGGATATGAATTTTATGCAAAAATGGAGTACAACTCTTTTAATCTTAATAATATGAAATGTAAAACATATTATATGTGCAATTCCGTAGTATACGACAGCATTTTTCTAGGTCGAAGTCCTTGTAATTTAAAGTTATGCGAAAATAAAGTGAAAAAAAAATTTGAATTAGTATTGTTCAGATGTTTATATGTATATATATATATATATATATATATATATATATATATATATATATATATATGTTTATGAGGTTTTCACGGATTCCTCCGTGTGAGATGCAATAGCAGTGGATATGTCCACATTATGCCGTTGTAGTGCTGAAATCACATTCAGCAAACGTACAACTATATGCAACTCCGTGAATAGATGAAGTAAAATACGAACAGTAATTGCAAACTTCGTTCCATCATATCCTTTCCGTGTTAGAGGTTGCACAATTTGAATGGATTGCTACAGAACACAATTCATCCCATGACACCACCATCGAGATGATGGCCTACCTGTAACACCATACCGAGAAGAAAGTATGAACTTATCCTCCCCGCCATAGTGATACGGCAGAGGTACATGTTTCGTCTCTACTAGACTCATCAGGGTACCGACATGCACCTGTTTGTGCAAAGGAGAGGTCGGAAGGAAGTATGCAACACTGAACGCGGCTTCGCCGACCTCCCGCCGGATGGCGTATATATGTTTATGAGGCTTTCACGGATTCCTCCGTGTGAGATGCAATAGCAGTGGATATGTCCACATTATGCCGTTGTAGTGCTGAAATCACATTCAGCAAACGTACAACTATATGCAACTCCGTGAATAGATGAAGTAAAATATGAACAGTAATTACAAACTTCGTTCCATCATATCCGTTCCGTGTTAGAGGTTGCACAATTTGAATGGATTGCTACAGAACACAATTCATCCCATGACACCACCATCGAGATGATGGCCTACCTGTACCACCATACCGAGAAGAAAGTATGAACTTACCCTCCCCGCCATAGTGATACGGCAGAGGTACATGTTTCGTCTCTACTAGACTCATCAGGGTACCGACATGCACCTCTTTGTGCAAAGGAGAGGTCGGAAGGAAGTATGCAACACTGAACGCGGCTTCGCCGACCTCCCGCCGGATGGCTTATATATGTTTATGAGGCTTTCACGGATTCCTCTGTGTGAGATGCAATAGCAGTGGATATGTCCACATTATGCCGTTGTAGTGCTTTTATTTATGGGTTTTAAATGTGAAAAAGTTCACTTTTATTTAAGGTTGTTGTACTGTTATGCGCGTAAAAAGTCATGGAATTTTACAACATATAATTTACAAAGATTGCTCAACAATATTATTCATTAAGTAAGTAAAATTAATTAAAATTTATGTCGCTTTAAATGCTAAGAAGAATAAAAAAATATAAATATAAATCTTATCATCAGGAACAAGATCCTAATCCTATCGTATTCAGCTAGCTCAGTATTTAGTGTAGGAAATTTTACTATCTACACTTAAATTTGGTGTGCATAGAAAATTCAAATATAGTACAGGGGATTTTGCCGTCGATATACATAAAATATTTTTTTCGAATTTAATTTTTCCTCGCACGAATACAGTTTAATTGTTTCGACTAGCTGCCATTCCTTTTCTTTGTGTTTGTATCAAGTTTTTGTATTTTTTTTTTTACTCTCATTAACCCCAGAGTGTGAGCCGTCTGTTCCAATCCTTATTATTGGCCCGTGTTTGATTTGTTTGTCCATTTTTACCGATTTTTCTCGTTTTATTTATACATACTTTTTATATCTTAACGACGAAGGGGAAATGATTTTAATTGCACATAGCTTATCTTTTTTTTTTAGTTATTGACTCGTAATTTTAACCGTTTCGTTTTTACTAGAATGTCCTCGTTAGAATGGGAAAATGCAAAAAATCTTGTATCTTTAAGACCTGGTCTCAAGAAGGTGAGCTATTCGGCGCTCCTTGTGACACCTGTAAGTAGGTATATTAAAAAACTGCTCAAATATTACAACATTTGAGGCTCAAGCGATCGCTTTAACTCAAAGAAATCTGCTTTATTACTGCGAGGAATGTAAACGCATAAGATTTGCCAAAATTCAAACGACTGATTGAACAGTATGGTAAGATCAAGTTAGAATGAACAGGGAGGAATGTCCAGATTAAGACAATTGAACGGAAATATAATGAGGAAGTTGCTCAACTTAATCAGTAAATTGACAGACTCTCGAAAGAGGCAGTGGAGAAGGATACTCATATTTAGCAATGATAAATTTGATGTCACTAAACGATTTTACGGAAGAAAGATGCAAGAAAAACATATCAACCGTATATGAATAAATTTTTAATATTATGAAAATTATATTAAGTTCCATAATATAATTCAGTTGTCTGCATTGCATTTACCGCGCGCACCACATAAAATTCGTCTAAGATCAATACATTAACAACATAATTAACCTTAGATTTTTGCTATATCAATATCTGTTATCAACTCCGAAAAAATATTTGCAAGTATTTTTGGATCCACAATCACATAAAGAGAAATAGCAGATAATTCTGTCGTATAGTCCAGGCATCCCGGAGGTTTTCGCAGTTAATTGAAATAAATAGCATCGAGTTGGTATTATTTATGTAGTTTAAGCTGCTGAATAAGAATATGAAATCCAATGTGCCGGGAAGTGATTAGATAACTTCCTATTAACAATGTAGTTTTTCATTTTATTAATATTTCAAGAACAAGTCATTGAAATATTTTAAATAATTATAATTTATATCTATATCTATATCTATATCTATATATATATATATATATATATATATATATATATATATATATATATATATATATATATATTGAAGTTTTTGGAGGTAAAAATCGTTTTATTAATAAAACTGCATATGTTTTATTTATTACACATATTTATTGACGTTTCGGTCCCACTCGACCTTCCTCAAAATTATTTTTCATTAATTATAACAGGAAAATTTTTTGCTATTATATGATTAATGAAATTAATAAGTCAATTTTACAACATACCTTATATATTTAAAGTGTTCACAAAGAACAACATATCAACTACAAATTGGGAACACGTGACTAATTTTTGACACGATGCAACAAAAACTTTGCTTTTAGTGTCATATCTTCATTTGAACTGATTTTTATTTTATGGGTTCCGGTGGACAATGTTTGGATTTTCACTAAGGGTCCTTGTACTGATTAATATTTTCTTCCTTATTTTTGGGGTGATTTATTTTTTATTAGTTGTGTGAGTATTATATATATATATATATATATATATATATATATATATATATATATATATATATATATATATATATATATATAAATAAAGTGCGAACAGTTTGCACAGTTTGAATAAATTGCTATTGAATACAATTTATCCTATTCCACCACCATCGAGATGATGGCCTACCTGTACCACCATACCGAGAAAAAAGTCAAAACTTACCCTCCCCGCCACAGTAATACGGCAGAGGTACATGTTTCGTCTCTATTAGACTCATCAGGGTACCGACATGTACCAGTTTGTGCAAAGGACTGATATGAAGGAAGTATGAAACACTGAACGTGGCTTAGCCGACCTCCCGCCGGATGGCGTATATAGGTTTATGTGGCTTTCACGGATTCCTGATGTGGCGTAATGTGAATATATCCACTGCTATTGTATCTTACACGGAGGAATTCGTGAAGGCCGCATAAACATATATACGCCATCCGGCGGGAGGTCGGCGAAGTCGCGTTTAGTGATTCATACTTCCCTCCGATCTGTCTTTTACACAAAAAGGTGCATGTCGGTACCCTGATGAGTCTAATAGAGACGAAACATGTACCTTTGCCATATCACTGTGGCGGGGAGGGTAAGTTTTGATTTTGATCTCGATATGGTGGTACAGATAGGCGATCATCTCGATGGTGGTGAAATAGGATAAATTGTATTCTATAGCAATTCATTCAAACTCTGCAATCTCTAACATGGAAAGGATATGATACATCTACTGTTCGCATTTTATTTTCATTCATACACGGAGTTGCATATAGTTGTACGTGTGCTGAATGTGATTTCAGTACTACAACGGCGTAATGTGGATACATCCAATGCCATTGCATCTTACACGGAGGAATCCGTAAAAGCTTCATCAACATATACATATATATATATATATATATATATATATATATATATATATATATATATATATATATATATAGTGTTTTGATATTCGTATGGTTTTTATGGGTATAATGGAAGTTATTTTAGGACGTTATATTATATTTCGCTTAGCTGTTTTGTATCAGCTCTTGTATTTATAAATTTTTTTTTGAATTGCGATCATTTCGTAAAATTGTTTTCTGGTTTGAAAATTTTAATATTTTCAAAATCAAAAGTGTGTTGATTTGGAAAATGTAGAAGTTTTTACAACAGAAAATAACACAAGAAAACGTGAATTTTACGAAATTATCGCAATCCAGAAAAATAAAAAAATCTATAAATACAATGCTGATACAAAACAACTAAGCGAAATATACGCAAAAGCACCATACAAAAATAAATATATATATATATATATATATATATATATATATATATATATATATATATATATATAATACTTACAAAATTAATAAAAAATAAATCATCCCAAATATATTTTTCTATATTTCCAACTGAGCTTTCTATTTATAATTCTGCAACATCAAAATTATTTCAATAAATTAGAATAAATGTTAATTACGTCTCCTCACTTTATTAGTAGTTACTTAATTTTCGAGTTGTATTATTTAGGTATGTATGTATTGCACTACAAACAGAGAGCTATTGTGATTTTATCAAATATGTTATCTACTTGCTTTCAAATTATTCATTAAAGATACAATATGAGTGAGACGAAACATTAAATTTTTAATAACAAATTATCTGACCATTTTCTGACAAATCTAGTTTTATATTCATATTTAGCAGCTTAAAATACATAAATATCACCAACTCGATGACGTGAGTTTCAATCGGTTACAAAAACCAGTAATTAAAAAAAAATTGTAAAATATTTATTATTGTAATCAGATTGTCGTTCACAAATAAATCGGCAATCTTTGCTTTTGATAACCTAAAAATTCAGAATCAGCGACGCAACAAACATCAACACCCTAAGTTACTGGAGGAGCCTCGAAATGTACACAACCCACCCACAGACGGTCACACAACAGTATTTTTATAATGTGTACAATTAGTAACTATATATTTTACCTACAATTCAAAAACTCTATCCATTTGTTGACTCACTGTTTGACCATGTACATCTGAAACGTTTTCCGCAATTTTAACAGTAGTATTTTGTCTGGTTAGTGAGAGATATCCTAGATAATACATAATAACTTTTATTGTGTTACATGATATCCTTGCTCTAGATAAACTTGGTTTCCTTATAGAATTATTTATCCCCAAGGTTTTAACAAAATATATCATTATTCCACACACGGCAATGCGAGGATAATGAAAATTATACGACAATCCCCATATCTGGGACAACATGACGACATTTCCTTTATTCAATTTCCAAGCCTGTAGAAGACACAAGCAAAATAAAATAAGGAATACATTTGATCTTGTTTTACTTTTAATAAGAATAAACTAAGTCGGTGGAACAAAAAAATGGGGTAAAAAACTGCAAGGTTTATTACCACATCTGATAAAAATATATATTCGATATTGGTCCAAATTAGTCCAGTAACCGGTTGATCATTAGTTATATTAAAACTTTTAAAAACAGACACACAAACATATAAATAAAAATATGAGCGTCAAATTATAAAACTCCTTCTCTTCTGCATCAGGGGTTAAAATTTTACAAACGCTACTTTTACTGAATTTTTTGTTTTTTGTTATTGAAGTAAAAAACCAGAAAATAACCAATATTGTAATTGTTGAATAAATCAGTTAGGTTGGTTGTAGTGTCAAGATAAATATTTCTGTGCATAATCTGTCAAAGTATGATTCACATAATTTGGGAATTGTTTTAAGTGGTTGGGTTGATAATATTGCCAGAAATTTAAGAAGTTGACTGTAAATAAAAATCGTGGGACTTAAATAAATTACTGTTCTTCCCGAAGTTATTTAGACTAAGTGAAATCTAGGAAAATAAGTTTTTTTTTGAAATCCTCCACATACCCCCTATTTCGAAGTGGTAGACCATAGTTTTGGTTTTGAGTTTCTACAGATTTTCCTTATTGTTCCAGAATATACAAAAAATACATTCTTCACTTTGTTGTGTTACCTTTAATTTTATAATTTTAATAACGAATTAGCTGTAACACAATAAAGTTTGGATTTGTTGCGCACATTATTTTTAAATTTGCATCCCCTACAAATTATTGATATTAAAGCTCAGGGAGGACCCAATCTAATTTAGGAAAATATGGTGTTAGGAAAAAGAGTGTGTGTGCAAAATTAAAGTCAAAAATAATAATAAAAAAAATGTATAAACAATAAAAACAATAGGAGAGTAACAAAATAAAATACTGCAAAGTTAGATCAAGTTCAAATTCTCATAAAGGTTATTAATAAAACAAAAAATGTTTTAAAAAACAAAACTTGATACTCCGCCTCCAAATATAACCTTTTGTACTCTGCAGAAAATAAAGCAGAAACAAATTTACTTGAAGTTTACACAAAATGCCGAACTATAATAGATAGACGCAATCAGTTCAAAATTTACAAAGAAGTTTAGATACTCAAAGTACAAAATAGATTAAATATAGGTACAGGTAATTGGGATGCTGACTATTTTTTGGAAAGTGTTTAAAACCATGTATAAGTACCCAATGTAGCCCAAAATATTTTAAAAAATTTTAATACAACTAGGACCTTAAAAATCATTAATTTTAAATTCTGTTTAAAAGTTCCCACCAAAACACTTGTCACTTGATCGATGTGACATCACACTGGTAAACTGACAAGCATATATACATTTTTTTCGTAATTTTTGTGATATAAAATGTAGTTCCATGTTATTTTAAGTGTTGTACGGTACCTCAATTCTTGATAAATTGCTTACATGGAAGTCTTCATATTTCTAAATTCAGCAGAGCAGAAGTTACTGTTTGTTGTGAAGAAATTGGCCATCATAAAACAATAAATTCTCGGCGAATCGAACTATTTGCCTTAATAAATCCACTTTCCTTCATGAGAAAATTTCCTAGAATTGTTTTCAAAGGGAAAAGTAAGCAAATTTCGAAGAAATTACATGAAACTATAAAATATGAACTAGGCAAGGTAACCCTTGACAGCGATCACGAATGTGACCTATAACCATAAAATTTATTTGTCAATTTCGTGACAGCGATGATGTTGGTTGTATTCTTTAGAGTAGTTATCAAAAGATCAAAGTGAAAAAACTGAAATTGATAACCATATTCTTTTGAATACACGTTTACTTGTCATTAGGTAGAAGTGATCAAGATTACTTCAAGAGATCAAGAGAATTGAAATTAATAATGACTCAAAAGAATAACCGTGCCAGCGATGACGTTAGTATGGAATGACATTATTCGCTTTGATTGGTGTTCGCTGTCACGTGACTCGAAGAAGATTTAGTTACATTTTAATTATTAAATAAAATAAAATTCCTTAACAATAAAGAAAAATATTGAGTTTTTTAGGAATTCTATTGTGGAAACTACCATTTCGTGGCAAAATTATATTTTTATTTGAATACAGTCAACATTCCAATTACGATAAGGCCTGTTGCTTAAAGATATGTTGTTAAAGGTAAGATAAATTGTCTTCTTGTGAAAGAGATATGATAAGATAGGAAGAATAGTCGAGTTCCTTAAACTTGGAACGCACAGACACGTGGAGTCAAAATTCTACAGATAAGTTTCAAAGAAGACAAAGATGAAAGAGAAAAAGATTAAGACTGGCCTACAGTCCTCCTGACAAAGTAGGTTGAAACTCAAACGTCCTTCTCATATGGCTTTTGACCCCAATAGGCTTTGCATAGAGTTTGTTAGCCAAGTTCCCTCAGATAAGCATTCTATCAGTTCTGCAGTTAATAGATTGCATAATGGTAGGTACCTTTCAGATATGTTTTACTCCAATAATAGGGCTATAAAAAAGAAACTAGGCAGAGAACTCTTAAAATAGTGCTAGGTTCCTAAAATGCTTTAGTAATGGTAGTCCTTATAAACAAGATAGGTAATTTAGGCCAGCAAGAGGTATATAAGAAAGTTTTGTGAATTCTGGAATAACTTCTTATAAGGGACATGTCATCTTCATGGTCAAGCAAGAATTAAGAAAAATTGGTGTTAAATCAATATTATACAGTTGGTTCAGTGACGGAATATTGACTCATACCAGGTATACAAAGACACCAAAAGTATGAAGTTCTGCAGGAACCCTTTCCATGTTATTGGGTCCTAGGTGACGTGGCCTATTGTATTTCCTGCGAACTTTCGGACGATTCGCGCTGTTGCAATGAGAACTGCTTTCTCAATCCGCTTATACAGATGCTCACTAAGGCTCAGTCCCTTGATGTTCTGCAGGAGGTTTTTTGGTATCACTCCAGTTATTGATAAAATTATGGGAATCATTGAGACTCTGTTCATTGTCTTCGGATTTGCACGTCCAGATCTCTGCATTTGGCGATCTTCCCGTTGCATTTTGGCCCTAGGTTGTTGTTGTTGTTGTTGTTGTTGTTGTTGTTAGGTACAGCAATGTCTATTAACGTAGTTCGCCTTGAAATTTTATCTGTTAGTATAATGTCTGGTTTATTAAAAGCAACTGTTTAATCCGTCAGAACCGTTGGGTCCCAATATAACTTGAACTGGTTGTTTCCAAGAATAGGCTCCGGATTGTATTTGTAATAAGGCACTTTTCCTACCTGCAATAGGTTTAACTTCTCTTGGTCTGTTCGATGAAAAGCAATATCCCATTCCCTCAGCAGTAGCGGCATTGAATCGTCTGTCTCGCATATTGCTCGATGTAGTGTGGAAGAGTCCACTAATCTGTGGAAATATGAACGTACGTTTATTATTTGTTGGTCGAGCTGCTTACCAATGTCCAATAATCCTCTTCCTTCTTGATGTCTTGGAAGCATTGCACGTTCAATAGCGAGGGTGATGTTTTTGAGATTTTGTTAGGAGTGTTCTCACTTTTCTTTGCAGATTTTGAATATCCGTCCTGCTCCATTTTACAATTCCAAAAGAGTAGCTAAGTGCATACTATTATACAATCCAACAAGATCATGCAGTTAAGAGCAATATGTTGAGTAATTTTTTCGCAGTAAATAAGATTTATTACCCTATTATATTTTTGAAAGGATAAAACGACGTTAATAAATGCTAAGGTTGTACTTTTAAATTTTTTTTTTTAAATTATTTTTCTATATTTTTTCCCATTATGAATATATCATTATGATATATCATATTTGACACTTTAAGGTTAGGTTTTATCACAAACCTGACCACCACAAATCTCCGAAAACAAATTTCTATGGAATTGTATATTTTTTATGTATGTATGTATGTATTTAAACGAGACCTATATTTTATTTATTGTCTTTATTGTTGTTTATGTATTCAACCTGATTATATTAAAGGAAATATATTAAATTAGTACTGCCGTACTCTACCAAATTGACTTAGAATTGATTCCCCTACTCAAAAGTAGAGATAAATTATTTTCTGCAAAAACAGCACATCCTGACGTCGAGCATAGCACATTCGAATACATCATAACAATTTTCAGTAATCCTAATATTTTCTTGAAAAGATTGAAATTTGGACCCGCTCAAACAAAACGATCGATCTCTACCTGTTATTAGTACAAAATATAAAATGTTATTATGAAACAAATATTTTTACAAATTGAATGTTTTCTTGGACCTGTGCCAACTTACGATTTACTGAATCTTTATTGTTAAACAATATGACAAATGTGATTGCTTTCCAGCAAACAAATCATTTTTATTGTTTTGCTTCCTAATCTCTAATAATGTTCTTTTGTATGGTATCTAAGATAAATGTGCAATTCTGGATTATAAATGACCCTGTTAAAAAACGAAAAATAAGCAGTTAAGTTTTTTCTTTCGAAGGTTATTGTTTTTTTTCTGCTTAAAAAAATATTATGTTGCATTTAAGGATTAAGAGTAGTATATTCGGCAACGAGCATTAAACGGTAGGTAGAATATGAATATAGACATAGAATTTCTCTATTAGAGCAAAAGTTTCAGATAATGTCTTAACCTAAAAATTTCAAAAATGTAATCTTTAGCTTTTACTTTGAAGTATTCAAACAACTTATATATGTACAATATACACACTATTTTAAATGATCCAAATACCTGTTGTTTTTGAGGTAAATACAGAAATATTGTTATAATGAAAAAGATATTTTGATAGGTTACGAATTTTATGAAAGCCAAATATGTTAAATAAATGAATTTTATTAAATAAATAAAGAACTTTTGATATATGAGAAGCTAAATTATTTTATTTACACAAGTGGTGCTGGAAAGGTCTCTTCCTTTTAGGGCTTGTTCGGCTAGCTCCAAAAGGGGCGGAGAGTGGTTAAGGCCGAGACCGGTATAACATAAAACAAAATCGGAAATGAACTGAAACCAAGAAAAACACCCAAAATCTAAAGACACATTATTTATATATTACATATCATTCGCAGTGTAAATTTGACTAAACTCTCGAGAGTAGCTGCTCTCTGTTAGAAAAGAACGTGCCTGGGATGATCACCCATTTATTAAATATTTTGACAGTTTAATTAGTTCATTTACTCAGAAATTATACCCTAAACATTATTTTTGGCTATTATTAAATAATATGTGATCTAATGTTAATAAATAAATATATGAACAATGTGAAATACTGAATGCACTTTACCCAAGTAAATAAAACTGTTTACCAAGTTAACAAGTGTGCCCCTTACATATATGAAAATATCAACTACACATGGTTGCAAGATTTAATAGTAGTAGTGATTCAGCGGATTAAAAGTCTATATTTCCCTGAGACGACACAGACACATACAACCTGAATAACTGAGGCTTCAGTCTTGATGTTGAAGTAGACCATGGTAGTCTCTGGATCACTCGATACTTAAATGCGGTCTGGTACGCACCGCATACGGAGCAGGTGCCATAGAAGAATCAGCAAAAAGCTAGATTTTTTTTTTAAATCAAAATTTCAGTAAGAAATAAAGAAATCTATCTGCCGTATTTAAATACTTGTTATATATGTATTCTCCTTTCAGGCAGATAAAAGGAAATAATATATACAAATAGTTTATTTCCTGCAAATACTACTCTGGTCCTCTCTCCATACGCATTTCGACCACCTTATGGTCTCGTCAGTGGAGCTGTATATGACCGAGAGAAACATTCGTAAGAAATAACCGATATATAAAATATAAATTCCAAGGTACGTCGGTAGGATACTGCAATCTGCCACCTACCGACCTCGATGTCAGTCTGCCTGAAAGGAGAATACATATATAATAACTATTTAAATACGGCAGATAGATTTCTTTTTTTCTTACTGAAAAATTTTCTCACTACTCCGGTGATTAATAGATGTCGTTCGACTGGCAATATTTTTCAGTCTTGACATCGAGGTCGGTAGGTGGCAGGTTACAATATCTTACCGATATACCTTGAAATTTATATTTCATATATCAGTTATTTCCTGCGAATGTTGCTTTCGGTCCGATACACCTGAATGAATCAGAATTCAGTGTTCTAATCTCGTAGCGTAAAGATCTATGAAGATTCCTCCTGCAATCGTAGGCGAAACGTCAGATAATAATCCCAATTTGACACGATCTAAACCCAAGAACAATGGTTTTAAACTTAACCAAAGCCGTGAAAGCTTAAGTTCTTTAAAAAGGGCTTTATTGAGGCAAAACTCTCTTGTAAGTAAGATTGAGTTAGTTCTAACCTTAAAGTTTGTTGTTGTTTGAAATCAGTGATTTTTCGTTTTTAGCTTAATAACAAGACTTACGGAAGATCCATCGGGATCTAGAGAGCTTTGTTGCACCTGAAGCCAAATGTTTTTCTGCACACTCGAGATCTCTAGATGAAGGTAACAATAAATTATTTAATATGGACAGGGTTATGGGAGGTAGTAAGCAAATATGTTCTTCTAATAGAACGCAAAATACAATTTAAATTAAGACTTTCTGCCTAAATATTCTATACCGAGCACTCTGAATAAAACTACTACTTTTATATATTTTAGGTACAAGGGAGAAAGTTTTACGAACTAAGCATAATAACGACAAGAACTCTCAGAACAGTTACTATTGACTATAATACTATAACTGTGAGCGAAATTCCAATGAAAACAAAAAGATTGCCAACGTTTACCTTCATTTTTAAATATGCTGCACAAAAAAAACACATAAATCAAGGAGAAGGTAAGCGTAAAGTTATTATTTTTAGATATATTTCAAATCAAGACAAATAAAAACGTAACAATATAATGTAAAGGAAAATTTAAAATTAGTTGACGACGCTGTTATTTTTGCAGGAAAATATTCTGTAGAAAACTTACTTCAGATAAGAATTATGTAAACTGTAGTTTACAACAAAAATTCAAATACAAAATAGAAGACACATATAGAGTTTCCATTAAATGGGACTAAGATATAGAGCTCTTTGTTTTTTATAGAAAAATTGATGAATCTAATTAAAGGTATTCCGACCTGGTTAGATAATTCAACTAAGCGCTGTTGGATATTACAATAGTCCTATATCATCGGCATAGATAGACCAACATGACGCATATAATGTAGTTATTATTAAATTATAAGCAACACAGAATAAAACGATCTCAATGTTTAATTTAACATGTGAGACATGCCACAAAAATGATATCATAAGTGTAAAAACGCCAAGTCAAAGTATCCAAATCAAACCCAAAATAAATATGACATGCTCTTAAATAAGACGAAAAAAATCCAGAAAGATACTGCTGACGCCCTTGAAGTCACCAAGTGAATATACTACCCTTCTGACAGATGCAGTGATTCATGTTCGGCCTGTACATGTGCCCGTTGTACTTTAATTATTTTCCAAGATTAGAGTGATTACATTCACAAAAGAATAAAATATTTCAAATACTCCTAAAGGCAGATACAGGATACAAAAACTACAACATTTAAATTTAAAAGAACTAACTATAATTCTTATTAATCTGAAATTAAAGGCAGCGGGTTGGAATTGCCAAAACATTTTTCTTCAGAATAACAAGCAGCTAATTTTGTTCCCTTGCCACACGTAAACTAAAATAAAGTTATTTCTGCTGAAAAAGGTATAATAATTTGTAGCTGTAAGTGGTGTAGCTAGGGGCTGGCTACGGAGGCTGATACCAAAGGAGTAATCCTCAAAGGATTTCACACGCAGACCCAAACTCTAAAATTATTTTATTGTTTCTTTTCTTACTAAATAAGTAAGTACTAATTTTATATCTAATGCTTAAACATATGACCTAAATTGCACTTTAAAGGTAGAGCAACATTCAAATATTGCTCTGAGCTACGACCCTGGCAGCTTTGGATAGATTTTGAAAGAAGAAATTATTATGCACCCCAATTTGAAAAGGTAGGAAAATAACTTACTAATTCAGGTAAATTTATTATTCCTAACATCGATCACTGATAATATAAATCTTCTTTAAAAATGTAGTACTAAATAATAAAGTCCGAACAACTGACTGTAAATCTAAAAAACATAATAGGAAACAGAATTAGCCAAAATAATTGATTTGGAATTGGATCATATTCAGTCTTTATTTCTAATATTATCCGTTTCTCTGCATATTATACTGCTTCTATTAATTAATATCGTCGGTATGTTAATAAAACACAATATGTTTTCATGATTGCATATTCATGGTATTTACGAGCTCTATAGTAGAGATAAAGTACCAATTATGCTGATAATTAAATTTGACATCAAATGCTACCCCTCAAACGAACTTATTATGCCTATGCTTAGCCCTATCAATGGAGTTATAAATGATCAATGTATTTGATAAATAAATAAATAATAAACAAAATAAATTAATTTCTGGATGTTTAACTATTACAAAAAAATTACGCATTTTTAACAAGCAATAACAACATTACAGATGATGGAAAGACGAAGGTTAACTGAGAGAGACACAGAGGATTTTAAACAACTGAATAAAAATATCCAAAAAGAAGTAAGGAAAGACAGTGGAACATTCAAAACAAAATTATTACACGAAACAATAGAAATAAACGCAAATATGAAAGTTTTCAGGTCAGGTCTCTCAAGAGGACGAACCAAAATAACAAAATTAAAGAACAGAGAAGCGGTGATAGTAACACATGTAGATGACATCATAAAGGCTGTGGAAGCATTCTATGCGGACTTATACTCCTCGATCAATACGGATCCAGATCCAACAAAAACAGTAAAACAAATAAAAAAATGTAGGATCAGAAGATTTGCCGGAGATATCGTTAGATGAAATAAAAAGAGCACTAAAACAGATCAAGGATGAAAAATGCCCGGGCGAGGATCAAATTACAACTGAGATGTTAAAGATGGGTGGAGACAGTCTTGAAAAAGCGATACAAACACTGATGAATAAATGCTTATACGAAGGTAGAGTACCAGAACAATGGTATAACGCACAAGTCGTACTTCTCTTCCAAAAAGGGGACACAAAAAATATAGAAAATTACCGTTCTACCAGATTATTAAACCACCTATATAAACTATTCACCCGCATATTGACAAATCGCCTGACTGAAAAGCTTGACTGTTACCAGCCTGTGGAGCAAGCCGACTTTCGACGTGGATTTAGTACGATAGATCATATCCAAGCCCTATGCACAGTCCTAGAAAAAACCGAGGAATATAACATTCCTATACACCTGGCATTTGTAGATTTTCACAAGGCCTTTGACTCTATAGAAACATGGGCGACCTTGAAATCACTTAATAATGCTAGAATTGACTCCTGGTGTACCACTATCATACAGAACATATATAAAAACGCAACTATACAGGTTAAAATCGACGAAGACACAAAAACCGAAAAAATAAACGTTATGAGAGGTGTGCGCCAAGGAGACGTCATGTCTCTATTTACGCTAGCTTTGGAAGATGTCTTTAAAAAACTAAATTGGGATCAAAAAGGGTTGAGAGTGGACGGTTCTTATCTTATTCATCTTCGTTTCGCCGACGATGTTGTTGTCATGTCTAGCAACCCAGAAGAGCTTCAAGATTTCAATGAAGAGGCGATAAAAGTCGGACTTAAGATGAACTTGGAGAAAACTAAGTTAATGAGCCCTGACGCAAATGTACAAATAGAGATTCAAAATGAAATCATAGAGAATGTCCAAGAGTACATCTATTTAGGCCACGTCATGAAACTGGGCAAAGAAAATCAAACGGCGGAAATAACAAGGAGAATAGGTCTGGCATGGGCTGCCTTTGGGAAGTTGCAGTACGTATTAAGAGATAGAAACACACCAATCAACCTTAAACGGAAAGTGTATAACACGTGTGTCTTGTCGGTTGCTACTTACAGCATGGAAACGATAACACTAACCAAACAAAACGCAAATAGGCTTCGAATCACTCAACGCTCCATGGAGAGACAAATATTAGGAATCTTGTTACGGGATAAAATATGAAATCAAGTAAGAACAAGACCCAAAGTAGTTGACGTCATTGAACGTATATCACGACTAAAGTGGCAATGGGCGGGGCACATAGCTAGATAACAGCCCGATAGGTGGACGAGTAAATTACTGCAATGGCGACCGCGAGAAACGAACCGAAATCATGGCAGTCCACAACGCAGATGGTAGATGATATAAGACAGTTTGTTGGAAAAGACTGGCTCCAGAAGGCGAGAGACAGATCCCAGTGGAGGACCATCGGAGAGGCTTATGTCCAGGAGTAGACGTCAATGGGCTGCGAAAGAAGAAGAAGAAGAATAACAACTATGCTTAAAAAATAATGAATCCATTAGTTTTGTTCCAATCAGAATATAGAAGTTTAATAAAAGTATTCGACAGGAAAGTCAAAATATTGTGAATATTTTTGTTTACTTTTCCGAGAAACCCCTGGCCATAAATAATTTGTTTTTCACATAAATATCGTGTTAATCTTTATTATTTCAAAAGATGAGAACTTCACTATATGGTATGAAGATTATTTTCATTTAGCTAGGTCAGCGATTTCCACTACAGCCCGAGAGTACTAGGAATCCAGCCCGCCATATTATATTTTTGTAAAATTTACAACATAAATAAATCATGCAAAATTATAATCAGATGTTTTTGTTTAACGGCCAATTAAAATTACAATAACTGACCTACATAGTGAAACTGAACATTTTAATAGTAACTAGTGACATGACATTTATCCCAAAAATTTATAAGAGATAGCATACTATAGGTAATTCACATAGAGTTGGTCCAGCATGCTTCATCAATAATATTCCTATTTAATTTTGGAGAATTTCTTTGTACACAGATAAGTAGTATCGAATATAGCAAAGAGTCACGAGCAAGTTTATGCAACCGATCAAACTATGTAAAAGAAAGAGTCTTATAATATTCTAGCAATGATAACTTAAATACCTTTCTTTGAAAATATCACTACACTACAAATTTCTTATATTCATTTGGGATTCTGGGGCAATGGTTTCTTTATCGGCGTTAAAAGAATTTTGAAAAATCTTGATATTGTTTACAATCTGAATAAAGAGTCTCAAAATTTATCTTAAACGCACCCAAAAGCTTTAATTTCGAAAAATGTCTGAACTGGTGTCTGAGTTTGTTAATTGAATGTTTGACATGTTCTAAAACACGTGAACCATTTTTGGTTCAATTAAGATTGAAATAAATCAATTTTTCGTCGAAAGGGTTTTATATGATTATATTATCCACTCACAAAAACTGTTGATGTATAATTAATGGTGTAAACCACCCCCATTTTCTACGGCCATTGATACGAGCGGAATGACAGCTTTATTTTTCCACAAACGTCTTTGGTATCATGGTGCACTTCAAATTTTTCCATTGGAGATTGTTTTTCTGAATAGCATTTTCAACGCCTTTAAAAATATGTTCTCTAGTGCTGGTGCCGGGAAACGTTAAGAAGCTCTTTACATACTAACATAGTAATAAAAATAGTAACACCTGGTCAGTATCTGAAACATCTACCCCGTGTGAGTACCGATTTTTGCCAGACAATTGACTATATTTTCTGCCATATCATTTACTCTTCGAGCTACAGTATTTTCTGACAAACTGATGTTTTTAAATAAATTAGATTTTTCTAGACACATTTCTTCTGTTGCTGTAATCTTGCAACAAACTATTAATTCGCCTTCAATAACGGTTTCCTATGCTTCCCTATAGTATGAGACACGTGGAAAATAGCAAGCATTGCTGCTTCTTATTCAATGTTTACTTTCTTCTACAACAATTGCTGAGATTTCAAACCGTGTTTCAACGATTCATATTTTTTCACCTTACGCTTCCTGTAAATTCTTGTGCAATTGTGAGAATATTTAGCCTCATAATAACGTTATGTCTTATTACTTTGCTCAATTACGAAATATTGATATCCCTATTACTTTTTAGATAGTTTGTCCTTACTATCTATCTTTAGTTTCTTTTCCGTATTTGTACAAATCTGCATAAAAGAGGTGAAAATTCAAATCAAAATAATGCGAATTAACACTATTAAGACCAGGGATTCTGAGTAAACCAAATTCACCCGATTTATCTTTAAGACAGTTTTAATTAAGTTAAACATTCACAATTAAACATACTATATTTGATTCAGAAATTTCAATTCCAAACACACTAATCGCACTATATATTGCCTTTCAAATAGCACTTGTTGCTTCGAATTCACGCATCCTCGATGCCTAGAACATGTCTAAAAACTCTCGAAAGTACTCGAATCTTTTAGGTAAGCGATTACTCAGCAGAATTTTCCTAGAACATGTTTTAGGTTTGCTATTTGCTACAAGATGGTGTTGCATACGTCGACTAACCAAGCATAATTGAGTAATTCCGCCGCTTCCTACAAGTTGGCGCAGTACTACTATAACTTTATCACGTCCTGCACTTATTTCTCTACTCTCAACTTTCAAACACATCGCTTTTTCTTTATCTGAAGAGTACGCCGTCGAAAAATACCCCCGATCACCCTAAAGATAGTCTGTATGTGATCGCTCAAACTGTCCTGCGATTTATGAGAAATGCAGTACATGATAACGTCCCCAGGATCCAATAACATTGAAAGAGCAACTACAGAGTTCAATACTTTGTGTATGTTTTCTGAAAGTAGTACGGAATCTATCTGGCTTATTCTATGGATATTAGTTTTAATATTAAGTTATAATTTTTCAACTTTTTTCTCTGACAGGATAATAATATATAAGTTGAAGAAAATTGAAATTCATTATAAGCTATTTTAAAAATCAGGCAATATATTGAAAATATCTGATTGAAAGTCATCAATTGCCACTTGCCCGATTATTTTATATAACCTGGCTATCGATTAAACAAAAAGAATTTAGGAAACGCAATTAAAAAAACAGAAATTACCTTTTGAAGATTTTTTTCTTTAAAACCAAGAGCCTTTCAGAATTTCAATAAAAGGCAGGAATGTAAATACCTAAGAGGATTATTGCTGATGCTTTTTACATCAGCAAACAACTTCCTTTTAGATTTATTTTTCACTTTCTTTGACTTTTAAGGACGGCTTGGTGCAATTTGTTAAACGATGGTCTTTGAGATATTACGTGGAGGAAAGCAAAGTTAAAATGAAAAAATACGTGTGTATTATACATTTAAGGTTGCCGGTAGTGCAGTAAAATAAGATATATTGAGCACACCTATGTACATTTCATGATTTATTATATGTGTTGTCAGAATAAAGAGAAAGTAATAAAAATAATTTAATTTGTGTTAAATGAAAGGTAGAGGAAAATAAGGAACTCAGAAATTTGTTTTTATGTAATTTCGTTAGGTTTTCTGAATAGTTTGAGTAATATACATTAATAAATTTTAAATTCTAGCTAAGCTTTCTACTTCCTTATTAACTAACTATTTACTGAAAATATAATATGAATATGTTTTCCTGAATATTTTTGAAAATCAGGGATTTTTTCAGATATGAAAGATATGTTAAATTTTAGAAGAACTGTCCGGAGGAACTTAAAATCTTTATATATTCTGATGATAAATAACTGATGCCATATATTTCAAAATAAATTAAAATACAATAAGGTTAGAGTTTAGCCAAATGGCTATTCTTACACCTAACCCTAACTGTATCCTAAACATAGTTCTTCTAGACATGAATTAATATATAAAATCTTTTTAAATAATAAAAAATGGACCAAAGATCACTAACATCCGGGATAAGAAAAAAAAGAAAGAAATTATTTATGAAATTAGTTAGAACATTAAATAGGTGATTTTATTTTAGACAGGTATTATATTTTTATATCCAGTATCGATATTATTATAAAGTAACATTATACGAAAATGATTTTTGTAAAAAATGAGCTTTTATGTTTCAGTATATTCAGTAAATAACCCGAACTTATCACATTATGAAAACTATTACCTAAAATCCAACTTCGTACGAAGATGAGGAGGTAGTATTGTAAAAAGTACTCGATGTACCAATGAATTTTCCAAATTTCGCTCATCGGCAACTAACTTTTAATCTTAAGCTTATCACTTACCCTGTCAAACTTTTTAAAACCATGAACAAATCTACAAGAAGTATTCTGGATTTTTTTTTATTCAGTATGTAGCAATTATATCCAGTCAAGGTCCGCATAAAATATTACTGTAATAAAGTAGTGAAAACTCAAGCAGTTCAAACAACTTTTTTCTGAGAATAAAATTTAGGGAGTTTTTAAAACTGTAAAGAGTTTTTAGAACACAATATGATTTTTGAAGCAAATTATTTACGTGATTAATGAACTATAATTTACTATCTAGAATAAGAGATTTTTTACTATATAGAAATTATTTCATTATTGATTAGAAGATTAAAATTGTTTTCATTAACTTTTTCTACTTGCTTGTTCCCACCAAACATAATAAACTGTTCGTCATTATCATTAATTTAAGGATTATGAAAATAAACCAAGTAATTTATAATTTATAAATCAACATTCATCAAGCGATTCATTTCATGTGTGGCTGTTGCGTCACAACTGTGATAAACCTGAGTATCATATAGCATATCCAGGTAGTGGTTTTGAGTAAAGATCAAATATATGTATTAAGAATAATAAGGACCCCAGCATAGAACCCTGAGGTACTCCTGAAGATGTCCCATAATTATCTGAAATTGTTTTTAATAACGATAACTTTCACTACGACCATATAGATAATTCTTAAAGTTCAACAAAGTGCCATTAAAACCAATATGTTTAAGTTTTGAATTGAGAACTTTATGGTCTACTGGGTCGAAAGTTTTAGAAAAATCCGAAAATAGTAAGGTTTTAATATTACCCTCATCGACTTCTTTAATTGTATCATCAATAATATCTACAAATGCTGTGATGGTACTGGGTGCCTTCCTAAAACCTGACTGCTTTTCTGGCAAAATGTTATTATTAGTTAGGTATGCAAATATTTGGGAATACATCATTTTTTTTAGCAAGAACACGGTAATACACTGATAAGTCTCATATTCGAAAAAGAATGTGGATTGTTTACTTTTGGTATTGATTGAAATAGAACTTCCTTTCAACAAGGGGCAAAATAACCTTGTACCAAACAATGATTTGTTATATGGCTTATTTGTGACAATAGATTTGGAAGGGAATATTTAATTCATCGACATCTCTGGCATTAGATAGAGTTTGTAATGCTATTAACTTCCTCAACAGTATGAAGTTTAAAAGAAAATTCAGCACTGGAATAAAATATAATGACTTATGCCATCGAAACAAGAGCAGACACATCAGCAACCAAAAGACTACTCCGGACAACTGAGATGAGAACGCTAAGAAGTATCACGGGTCATACATTACGCGACAGACTAAGAAACGATGAAATCAAAAAAAGATGTGAAATACAGGACGTCGTAAGATGGGGCAGAGGAAGAAGGAGAGCATGGAGGGATCATGTCGACAGGATGACCGACGACCGAGTGGCAAAAATTGCAAAAGAAGGAATACCAAACTCCTCAAGGCTTCCTGGTCGACCGCCTAAAAGATGGAAAGAGAGCTGGACATCGGTGTCACAGGAACAGGAATAAACGAGATGCATTGACAGTCAATACAGGACAAAGTCCTATACTAAGAATAAGAAGAAGAAGAAGAATAAAATAAATTATTACAATACTGAACAGTGTTATTACAATTTTCAATATTAAGATAATCTCAAAAAAAATATATTGATATATTTTGGATTACTTCATTAAGGGAGAATATTAATCCTTTTAATAGATTTTATTCCCATCCTAAAAAAGTTGTATTTAGAAAAGTTATTTTTCTTTGACTAGAAACTAAAGTAAAATTTCTTAATGCAAAGAAGCATGATGAATAGGTTAAAAAAAGCTTAAAATATTAACATCTTTCAATAAATTGTCAATTTTTTCAAACTTTTATTTGAAAACTCAGTAGCTTTCACATCTGTAATAATATTAAACAATATAGCCGAAAAACAAACCGGCCTACATATTTGCAAAGCAAAATAAAAGTGGTAACTCTTAGAGCAAAAAATATCCCTCAAGGGTCCACTTTGTCCTCAAAATCCGCAAATGAGAGCCAATTACATCATACATAATTTCAGCCACATAAGCCCTAATAACGAAAATAACAATAACGATAAAAGATAATGGTGACACAAGGTTTCGCGTGTAACCAGAGCGGTCGCTCTACTATAGTAATATTACAAGCATAATGATCTGGAAATTGGATTACGAAACTTAAAAAATATGCAATTTATTTAGAGAGTTGAAGAGCGTTGATTTGTGTATTTCTGAATAAAAGGTATGCATTTAGCAAGTGGATGTTTAGATTAATTATGTCGATTTTATTAAGATATGGCGTCATTTATACATTTGTTGGTATATCCTAATGAATAAGTTATTAACAGGTTGTACACCGAAGAACTCAAGAAAAGGAGAGATATTGTTGTGTTGTATTTCAGTGTATATTTTGAATTATCGGCCAAGCGCTTTCGGACTTGCTTAGACCATCCTCAGGGCTCAGATCCTAGAAACAAGAGAATATAGTCAGTAAATAATCTTTCTCAGTACTCACCAACCACACTCACGCGTCAGAGGGCATACCTCAACTTTGCCATTTGGAGAACAGTTTCCAACACCATCGCAGCCTTTATACAGTACATATTACGTATTCAATTAAAACGTCAATCCCAAATTAAAATTAAAACGGTTAGAACAATGTAAACAAGATAAAAGTGAGGTTATGCCACACACAGTCGTACCATAATAAAACAATAACAATTGTCCAAAAATTAAAAAAATTATACAAGTATTTGCGAACCTGAGTCGAAATTCTCTGTATGAGTTCTTTAATTTCTTGTTTATTATACTTCATATCATTATTCATTAGTAATGAGAAAAAGGGCAGTAAGGAAGGGCAGTAGAAGTTTATTAATCTACAGGGATACTGTTATCGGCTATTCTGTGATATATTTCGAACACTTGGGTTCAGTGGCGTGAAATAATTTTCATTTTTGTGAAACAGCAATAAAATACACGAACATTGGCGTAGTTAAAATTTATTGGAATGTGTTAACTATTAATATATTTAGAACCACAGAAATGAAAAAGGTGAGAATGATCACGGGAACAAGTTTAAGAGATAGAATAAGAGACGCAAAAATACGCTACGACAGCGGAGTTGGGGATGTTGTGAAGTGGGTTCGAAACCGTCGTAGGCAGTGGAGAGATCACGTGGAACGAATGGACGATGACGGACTAGCAAAAACCGTGATGAGAGAGAAACCAAACACCAAACGGCCGCCTGGACGGCCCCCCAAAAGATGGAGAGACAGCTGGATTTCGACCTCAAATGAAGATCGATGAGGCATTGTGTAGATAACAGAACTTGGTTCTACCTAGAAGAAGAAGAAGAAGAATCAAATGTCTGAAACTGAAAAAGGATGATCAAAATTATTATAAGATTGCACCTCATGCCAATCATAGCTCTCAGACGTTTAAATGATTGAATGATTTTATTTCTCCCTGTATATCTCAAGATTCCCTCTATAATCCGAGGTTTTAGAGTTATTACCCCTGGAATAGTAAAAAAAATACTATTATGGGTTGGAGAGAAGCTGTGTTTGGTAAAACTAATACGGTGACCAAACACAGAGGCTTGAGGTTTGTTAATATGCTCTCTAATTCGGACTGCAAATGGTCTAAGAGTTTTTCCTATGAATATTGAATAGCACTCTGGGTAAGAAAGCTGATAGACTCCACTTTTTTGGATATGAGATATTAATTATTTGCTTTTGATAAAATGGGAACTGATTTGATTTATACTCTTAAATGAAATCTTCACGTTTTAAGTGTAATTTTTTAAAGTCCATGCTATTTTATTAGAGAAGTGACCTAAGTACAAGAGTGAGAAAAATGTTCCCAGCCGACTTTCATTGTAAGGAGTCGAGCTGTAAGCTTCTTTGGATTCCTTCTTATTTTCAATTTTCTGTATATATTTGTCGATGACTGTATGCTCATACCCATTGTTTACGGCAATTTGCTTAAGAATATTGACCTCGTTGTTGTAATTCTCCGCTGATAAGCAATCTGTTAATATAGCAGATTATTGAGACCATTTTATGTTGTAAAGGGTGGTTGTAATTATAGGGAATTATATGATGTTTGGGTGTATTTTTGAAAAATTTTAAAACTGAGCGAATTATTGGTTTTTTTGATAGTTAAATCTAATAAATAAAGTTTATTTTCAGTTTTTATTTCTAAGATAAATTTTAGAGCAGGATGCAGAGAACTATGACTATTTAGAACATCAATAGCCTGATGTACATTGCCCAGAATAATTGTAAAAGAGTCATCCACATAACGAAGCCAGTTAATTATCTTGCTCTCAGAAATTAATCTCGGAATTAATTTTTGGTATATACTAATGACATCTATAGTGTTTCAGAAGTTAATCATACATCATTTAAAGTCAGTTAATTATTAGTTTTCATTGTGCAAAACATAGTTCTTTACAGGTTCGAAAATTTCTTTTTACCAGGAAAAGACGTTTTGTGGGGAAGTTTAATAACACTCTTTCATTTAAAGACAACTGCTGTTAAAAGTTGTGGATTGTTGATTGAAGCTTATGGTGAGAATATTTTAACCCGAAATTTGTGAACGATGGTTTAAATGCTTCAACAATGGTGATCAAGGTGCAGATTTTCAAAAATTATTGTATGGAGCCTCAACTCAAACATTAAAAGAATTGGCAGTGGCAATAAATGTTTCTCATTCCACTATTTTCGAACATATACACGCTTTGGGCAAGGTCTAGAAAGAAGAAAATTGGGTTCTGTGTGAAATAAAGAAAAAATACATTGAACATTTGCTATGTTTTGCTCGCCAAACAGAAACGAAAAGGGTTGTTGAATCGAGTTGTGACAGGAGATGAAAAGTGAATGTATTTTGACAACCCGAAGTGCAAAAAGTCATGTGTAAATCCAGACCAGCCTTCAAAGTCACAACCAGTGCGTAATATTCATGAAAAGAAGTCTTTGCTGTGTATTTGGTGGATGAAATGTTACAATTGACCCAGTGAAAGAATCTCCATGCGTTATCAAACTACCAACATATCAAAGAAAGTTTTGAGACCAGTTTATCTTAGCTTGTATAAAAATATTAAAAGGACCGAAAACAAAATACAACTTTCGTTGACTTCGATCAAAAAATTATTTGATTGACAGTCATAGTTCAGAGTTTTATTTACATTTTATTGTTGAGAGATTTTGATCATTTAGGTGAATTTAAAATTTTTATATTACGGGCAAGTATGTATTATGTTTATTAAAAAACAAAACCCAGACGTATAAATATTTCTAACCTTTAAATCAGTATATATATATATATACATATATATATATATATATATATATATATATATATATATATATATATATATATGAGTATAAATAGTTCGGTCGAAGCACAGAAGTCAGAGACTACCTTCCTGTACAACTTGCAACGATATTCATAGCGGAAATGTATGCTATGTGAGAGGAGGGATATAGATAGGAACAGGGTAGTAAATGTATGCCCAGATAGTAAGGCTTCGATAATGACACTGAGGTCCAGTGTCGTAACTTCGCGACTGGCGTCTGAGTGCAAGGACGTACTGAATGGTATGACAAGGAACAGTTGCACAATTAGATTTGTGTGGGTCCCGGGCCACTCAGGCATACTCGGGAATGAGGCAGCAGACCATCTGGCAAAATTGGGTTCGGCACCTCAACCATATGGACCCCATCCAATTCAATCTGTCCCAAATGCCGTTGGCAAAAGAGAATTAAAATCGTTGCTGGAAAGTAAATTTATTGAATCGTGAAGGAGAGCTCCTGGAATGAGGTGAGCTAAGGAACATATAACCTAGCGCTCGGCGTACTAAGGAGTTTGTCTCCTTGGGAAGGAAAGAGCTGTGAATTGTGGTGTGTTGACCGAACAGTGTCACCTGAGACGATCTTCATAAGATCGGTGTCGAAGACGATTCGACGTGCAGATGGTGTTTGAAGGAGGATGAAACTAGGACAAGATTTTTCGGAGATACAAGTTTGATACCGAAAGCAGTTAAACAAGGTCAACTAACGAAGCTGCTTGGATTTACAAATGCGATCGGCCTCGAATGACCTGCAGCTATTGTAGAATGTAAAGGACCCAATAGAGGCCTAGGCATCGTTGATCCCTTTGTTTCATTTATTCTATTCTATATTAATGCTAAAGACGTTAAACATTTATTTTAGCATTTCCTTATATTAATAGCGTTCCCCATACAGTGATCTCGATGAGTTTATTAAATGCTCACCTAAAAAAAACTTCTTTTTGGGCCCTTTTTAAAGATATACTAACTATAAAACGGCATTAAAAATTGACTTTGGATCTTAAATTGAAATCAGGTCAAAAATTTATGAAAAGATTACAATTTTTGTCAAAAGGGAGTAGCGTGACTGATGATAGGCCACATTGCTGGTTAGAAATGATGGCTAATTGTTGAAAAAACAAAGACTTTTAGGTAAAATCAAATTGCAAATAAAATATGTTTAAATTTCTAATGACTTCATATTCTCTAGCACTCATAGCGTGGACATAACACCAAAGCAGATCATCGCTTAGCAGTTATCTTGGCTCTTAGACTCTAAATATTGTTTACACAAGGGGGAACTTTGACGAGAGTGTTTCTTGTTTGTGCCTGTTTCTGTTGTAATTTAAAATTTATATGGCTTTTAGTTTTGCGAAGAAATTTAGTTACAGACCTTTGAATATGAGTTTCTTTTGACCAAACATGATTAGCAATTCTATAATAGATATTGATGTTTCTTCTCTTTGGCATGTTTTTATATCTTCTTTGTTTGAATATTTTTTTTGTTGTGAAAACATGATCACACGCATTTTTAGTTTGCCACTTTTTTATATGATAATCTATTAATTAACACATTTTAAATATTTAAATAATGAATTGTTGAACCTTTATTTAATATCTAAAATGCACCTATATTTATTTATTTTATTATTAATTATCCAGTTATTTCTTCAACTTTTTCTGAAACCTACATAATAGCAATACATTTATATGTAATCTTTTCTTTAAAAATTGCTAAACCTAAGATATATTAAGACCTTTACGATAGTTATTTGCTACCGTAATTTAATTCGTGGTTTAATCAAAATAAGGTTGCCGTAATACGTTTTCTGTTTAATTCATATTTCATATTCACAAACCAAGATAAATAAGTTAATAGTTATTTTGCTAAAATATGAAGCTACAGAACTATACTAGATAATGGGGAAACTTTTTGTTAAACTTAAATTAAATTTAGTTTGCTTTTCAGGAAAACTAAAACGGTTAAGTTACGTCTCAGTTATTTTTCGATTAAATTTTGTGATTAGATTTAATAAAGATAGAAATACTTGAAAAATAAACCTGATCACGGTAAGACAAATATTATACAATGCATTTTTTTAGTTGTAGAATATAAGGTTTTACTTGGTAAAGATTTGAACTACTATTAGGTACACTTTTACTAAAATAAATCCAAGTATTTCTTAGAATAGATGTAACTTCAAAATTAAAGAGTATATTTCAATACAATTCGAGTAAAAAAATTTCATAAAGCGTTCAAAAAAGCATTTTTTGAACTCTAGTATCTATTGTGATTATAGACTTTTGAGGAAGATAACTATTTTGATATTAGTGTCAGTAGGGATTACGTCATGTCTATCTACATCATAATAATAATATTTAAAAATAATATCGACATTCAACAAAAAAAGATCTAGATTTACTACATGTAAAGCCTCAATTATTCCATTTTTAACCCATCTGTACCATCAGGGCTCTCTCTCTTTCTCTCTGTTTCTATATCTTAAATTATAAAAAACTTTGGTTGATAGAGATCCCTAATAAAACAAGTCTCAATGCGAGATATTCGGTTTTCATGCGGATAACTTGAAAGGACCGAAAGGTCCTGTGTGGTCTTATCATATAAAAGATGCGTTTTAATGTACCGACTCTTGTTAAAGGTTGGATAATACAGCATGATGCTTTGAAGCACCTCCTTGCATTGTATACTCCATTTTTCAGTTGGTAATTATTTGATAATATATTCGACGCCTGAAATCGAATACTAGTACTTATTAATCAATATAATATTGATTAACGTGAAAATAATATCATTCATCACCTTCTTGAATAAAGTTTACAATATGAACTTAAAGAGAGTTTTGTAACTGATCCGACTGAGTAGTATTTTTTCTCTGACTGATTAATGCGAAGCTCAAACCTACTGAAGACACATTCAAGGATCGATCAATCCAGAAGGCTTGTGCTCATGGAACGACTTAGTGAACAGGTTACTAACCTTGTTTAAGATAACCAACGTTTTGCCTGTCCCATTTATCCGCACAAACAGTAAAATATGAGAATAATTTAGAACTATATCATATGACATGAATTTTTAAAATTTGTTGTTGCTTATGATAGTCCTTTCTCGAAAGACAGTAATTGGTTTAAAATATTGAAGGAGAATACAATTGCTACACGCTGGTAGTTAACCCCTATACTGGAGAGTCGGGGCGGGTTATTTAAGGTGCCACTGCATCTGTAACTAGATTGAATGCAGAAACCTTTTACGGTGTCGTTAGGTACTAGCTTTCAACTTCACTCCGATTTAATTTTCTATAAATGGAATTTGAATTCAAAATTTGAATATAGATATATAAGTGAGCATGTGAATTAAATAAAACTCTTTATTAAATAATTAAAATATCTTTAATAGAATAATTAAATGTCTAGTTGTTACCCTTGCATGAAGCTCGATATGCTGTAAATAAAATTTAAAGTTTAAATAATCACAAATTTTAAACAACAAATAATTTCCATTTAATTTAAAATTGTGAAACCTAATAATTCATAGTTATTAAACTTTGAAATAAATTAACGCAAAAAAATACATAAAAATATTTTAAGATAAAATAATTGCAATAAATATTAATGAAGATATGTTATACTATATGAAAAGATCAAATAAAATTTGATATCTTAGAGACTATACTACGTACTGTCGCCAAAATATAACGCAAACTCTTTAAATTCCATGATCATGGGATGTCTAAAATAGGAAAAAATAATACTAAGTTTTCCTGTTATTCCTATGGCGAGATTGCTAGCTCTATGGTCTCGTACAAATCTGGCTGCAACACTGCTCAACCGTGTGGTGGTGTATAGGTACAAGTTAAACATAGATCCTTATAAATTGAAAATTAAATATTTTTACCAAAAGCTTAACCTAAAATTAAAAATAAACGAAGAAACTAGAAAAAATTCTAGAGTTCTTATGTAGAGTTAAAATATTTCCTTCCTTGAAACCTGCAGAAGTGCTTAAATTTTCACCTCTAGGCTCATTTCAGTAAAAATAATGCAATAAATAGCAACATAGGTAAAAAATAAGGTAACTAAATAATTAAACCCAATTACTAGAACAAATTTAATTATTTTTTATCCCAAGATCTTAAAGGATAGCTAAAATAAAATTAGGAAGAAAAATGTACAGTTCTTAATATTTTCCCGCAAGGAAAGTAAAAGAGTCGCGCATACGTACAACTTCTTCCAAACTTTTCCAAAATTTAAAAGAGATGACAGTTCAGAACAAACCTATGCGAATTGCTGGTTAATAACAGTCGACTGAAACAAATTTGTAATGAAAGAACTACACTTTCTGCCGGCCATTACTGACGCATACCTGGTATAGAATAAGTTTTCTGCCAAATTTCTCGCCCAAAAAATATCGAATTTCTAAAAGCATGGGAACTTTGTAGAAAAGTAATTATCTTGAATCGACAGCGGTACATCAGTTACGAATCAGGATTTTATAATAACCCAAAAATGAACAACTTAAAAACTCCTCGATAAGTAGCATATTGATGGGAAGTTTTTGTAGCGTCAGTAAACACAAAGAAAAAGCATTGACAGCGGTGAAAATTACGCTAGAAGACGAAGAAAATTAATTAAGTTATGACGATTACTACAGAATGGATTCAAATAATATGGTCAAAATAGTAATGGGATAATGCAAAAAGTAACGCCTTCAAAAGCAACTATCAGATTTGGCAGTGACAGATAAAACCTAACCCCAAACAATATCAAAGGCAAAGCAAAATCTATGGAACTGGTCAAAAGAATTTCAAGAAAACAACTATATGAAAGGAAGAATTGCCCTCTAATTGTAGGCAAGAAGATCGAGACTTATCTGGAAAAAGATAACAGGAAATGCAAACAACAATAGAAATAAATAAAACCACCCAAAGCTTAGTGAATGCTAAGCAAAACAACGTAAATAGGAGTCAAAGAGTGCTAATCAAATGTACATAATACCGTTGCTTTGTAGTGTATGAATGTAGCCAAAAATCAGGAAGATAAAATAACCGAACTAGGAAAGAAAATGACAAGGAAGTAGAACTACGTAGATTTTGCAACTAACCCATAAATGAAGTATACTATTTTTTTATCACAGAACTTAGGGTAGATGCTTATAGAAAAAGTGTGTCTCTGATGATAACTTGAGTATTGAGAATATGAGCAAAAGAAGGTAAAATTAATTGAATTAGCCACAGTAAATAAACTGAAGACGCCATTTTCAAATATGTTTATTTTACAAGCAAAAATGTATATTTTATTTTTCAAATATCAACCTTTATTTCAAACGTCTAATAACTTTTTGTGGCACTCATATGTGGGGAGCGATACATAGGACGAAATGGTTTTTTCTTCACGTATTCATTGCAAATTTGGCTGTAAGCCGTTAAATGATTTGAAATGGACTTGACGGTCTCTATATTAACTTAAAATCTCTTTGGAACAAGTACATATTTAATATAACATTACATTATTTTGATAAAAATGAGGATTCTAGTGCCTCTTAGTTTTAATTTATGCTTGACAATGATACGTGCGCTAGCAGAAACATTGTGATAATTTCGGAAATATATTGAAATTGGATTGTTTAAAAGTCAAACATTGTTTATAAGGTATGTAACGTAAAAAAGGACACACATAAGACGATAATTTTTACTGTGGTAATCTGATGACTACATCTAGCTTTATTGTCCAATTCGATAATTTTATAAATGACATTTGTCATTGTTATAACATATTCCTTTAAATTAGTCCTCGTTTCTTAAAAAAAACTAAAGAAGAATAAATTTTAAAGGAATGCTGTACTGTCAAACGAGAATTCGGCCCCACTACATTGTCTCCGTTCTCCGTATAAATCAGTATCCCGAACGTTCTAACTTTATTGTTTCTGTATCATTATGAAATCCCACTTTGTCGAAGATGTCTTTATATATATTTCCTACTTTATCAGTGAACATTAAAACTGTGTAAAACGAGTAAAAACCTTAAAATTCAGTACAGAATCAAAAACATCCAAAACAGACATTTAAAGCTTCATAACATGTTAGAAAAATTGTTTCTAAGTAAGTATACAAATATGAATTTATAATAATAATTCGAAAATCTAAAAACATCGTTTGCAGATTCAAAAATTGAGAAAATCCGTTTGGTTGTAGTATATTACATGAATGTTGATGATAATGTACAGGGATATTGTACAATGAGTTTTAAAAATATTAAAGTTCAGCACATTTTTGAACGCCTTGTATATCATTATTATTTTTAAGAAATTGAAAAACAATGAGTAATTTTTTATTTTTTGAATTCAGCGTAGATATTATCCATAAATCACAAAACTAATATTATTTGCTCTGTATTTCTTGATTGAAAATAAACTATTATCTGAACACTTACATGTCACATAAAATATTTCCTTAACGAAGCACCGCAAGTTAATCCTATTCAGCATTTTACAAATTCTAACGGATTAAGCATTGTAGCTCGGCATATTTTATTAAATTAGGGCAACCCTAGCAATTTTAATTTCATTATTATCCATAGACGAAAAGCAGTCAAAGAGAGAGAGAACAAATAATACTTAGGTTAAGCATCGACCCTATCACTAATAAATCAGCCTACACGTAATAATATACATATATTCAGACCCTTTAGCCCTTCGTTTACGGTCTATAAGATTAGAAGAACCTTTTTGGATTTAACCTTCAGCTTGGGCAAGCCTTTTTATAAAATATTTTGAATATAAGAAATGGATTACTTTGATGGCTATAAAACTAAGCAAAAATATACAGTACGTGTTGAAAGATTTCTTTTATATTAGATGCTTATACAGGGTGTCCTGGAAATTATGGGAAATCTCTCGGATATGAAAAAACACTTGAAAGTAATAATACAAGTTCATATAAACTTTTTTCGTATATGCCTCCTCTTCGGAGGTATGGGCTCCCAAAAAGCAGAAACGAAATAAAGATTTTTGCATATAATTATAAAACCACCAGGTATATTTCATTTTTTTTTAATGTAATTTATAACTGATAAAACCTATCCAAGAAAGTGTTGGGAATTACTCACAGCTGCAGGGACGAACTAGCTGTGACAATCATGACCCCACTTTTTTTACGCCCTGTATAATAAGAATTCTGGACAACGTTTTCTACGTACCTTTAACTATTTACTAAAAATTAAGTATCATTCATTCATGTCGCTAATCATAACCATTTTCGAAAAATCGTCATTTTATTTACACGGTTAGTTCCCTAACTTCTATTGGATTGATATGAAAAAAGGAATTTTCCCTTGCCACCATAGTTTCTAGAATTGAAGATTGCTATACCCGCCACATTAACTCAGCATTGTTCCTTATTTGATCACAATGAAACCTGATTCTCTATAGAAACTCCTCCCTACTATCAACCGAAGGGGAATACACAAAGGTTTTGAGGTGTCCCCACAGGTAAAAATCCAACGACGTTAGGTCGGAAAATCGAGGAGGCCAAGCAGTAGGTCCTCTTCTACCTAATCAATAGTCTGGATAGACGCTATTCAGATGCTTCCGCACAGGAACGCTGAAATGAGGTGGCGCTCCATCGTGCATGTAGTACTTGTTTTGGCTGTATCAGTGTGATCTCTGTAGATCTGTTCATTTGGTACAGATGCTGATGGGGTACAGTTGAACCCGTTCTAAAATTCTGTTCTGATGTAGTTGCCAATTGTTTCTTCTATTCCGTTTAGGGTAAAAGATGTAGGACTGATAGGTCTCAGGAATTTAGGATGTGTAATGCCCTTCTTCCTCGCTTTTGGAGTAAAGGTGACTCCGGCCGTTCTCCACACTTTTAGTATGTAACCCAGTTCCAGACTTCTCCTACTAATGCATACTATGTTGGATAAAATTTTCTCCTGTCACTGCTGAAGCAGAGAAGAAAATATTCCGTCAGCTCTTTTTTAAATGGTTAAAAGATATTCATTCCGACCGGTACTACATTTGTGTTTAGCGCTGTAGTTTTTCTGACAGACCTACTGTAGCGTTCTCTTGTATCATTCATGGTACTAGTTTTACTCTCCGCAAAGGAAGTGTTAAGTAAGAGCGATGCCTCTTTCTCTTCATTCTCCGTGAAGCTGCCATCTCGTTTTCTGAGTGCAATTGAATCAACTATATTCTTTGCCATGACATCGTCACAGATCTTCCTGACGTTTTTAATTTTTAGTTTTCCTAATTTCTTTGTTATAGTACGTGGGTTTCATATCGTAGCTCTTCCGGAATTCTCTTTAGCACTTAGCTTTGTGGAAAAGCTTTCATGTTCCCGATCTTAATTCTCACAGATGAATATTCCACCAAGACGCGTTCTTACAATTTTTCTTTATTTGTAAGGGACAGCTCGATTCATAAGCTTCAAGTATTGCTTCATATACTCTATTTAGGTCATTTCCCAAGTCCAGATGATCATTATCATTTTCTTTGATCTAAATGTGTAGAAAATTTGTTTTTGGTGATGTAATGGTTCCAATCAGTTTTTCTTTGACTTTTTCTGAAAACTGGTTCAAAAAAAAAACAATTTTCAGCCTCTATACATTTATTTTAAGGTCAGAAAGAAATTTTTAAGCTTATTGTCCTTAATATAGTATCTTGTACTTCTTTCCTTACCTTTACTACAAATATATTAGTTATGATCAAACTCATCATCACCACTGGACATAGACTTTCTTAAAAAATCTCCGCAAAATGAACGCTGTAGTTTCATTTGCTTGTTATTCTTTTAATATGGTCACTCCATCTAGTTATTGGAGTATCTCTACGTTTCCTATTTTCTTTGACTCTCCATGTTATTAATATTCTAGTTCATCTGTTATCAGTCATTCGGGCTATGTGACCTGCCTATCTACATTGGTTCGTGTGACTCGTTTCATGACATTAGTTATTCTTTTTCTGTCTTATGTTTATACTGGAAAATCTGTCCTTAATACTGTTCCAAGTATGGCCCATCATTTCTCTATGCGCCACTTTCAATTTGTTTGCTTAGCGTTTTTTTTTGGGGTTCAACATTCCGACACTATAAATGATTACTGGTAGAACGCACTGTTCATAAGCTTTTCTTTTCAATCACACAGACAAATCTGCTTTAAAGGTATTTTACAGTTTACTGAATAGGGCTCATGCTAAAAAAGATTTCTTTTGAATTCCTTTAGTTATGTTAGCATTTTTTGTGCATTACCCATGTTTTCGGAGACTAGAACAACGTCGTTAGCAGAACGGAGGTAGCTTAGATATTCGTCATTAATGTTTATACTCTTATTATAAAAGAATAAGTTTTTATAGCCAAACGCAGTGTGGGAGATATAGTAATTACCCCTTGTTTAATTCTTTTCCGTATGTGGTATTTTTCTGTGCATTCACGGAGTTTTACATTCGCCGCTGCGTAACTATAAATATGATGGATCACTTTGGTATATCCGTACTTTAGAAATATTTGGCTCTGATCTAATGACCTTGATATTGCTGGGAACTCTATAGTGTTGAAGTCCCTTCGGAAATCGAAAAATATCAGTACATGTGATGTTTTTTCTGTTAAAGTTTTTATGATTTGTATTTGATCATTTGTTCCATATCCTCTTCTAAAACTGGCAACCTCACCGGCTTAAAAGAAATGTAATTTGTGTTTCAGGTCTTTGGTTATACTATTTGTGAATAATTTGTATACATGGGAGGGTAGGCTCAGTAGGATAAGATTTCTTTTAAAAATACATTCTAAAAGTTGTTCAACTTGCTGCCTCAAATTGTATTACAAGTATTAGCATCACATACCAGTAGTAATGGAAGCTTCTTTGTCTGGGAGTATTCTGCTAATCTTTGCACCTCTGCCAACGGTACAGGCCCGCCTCCTGCTCAATCATCCAAGCTAACAATGAATGTTGTAAAATATATTATAATCTCTGATACGTAGTAGTATCATAAATTTTAATAGAGATAATTTTTACGCATGCACTATACCATATATGACATACAATCAACCTGTATAGTCCAACATATGATATTTTAAGTTTTGAATAAAAATACTCGTTTGCAAAGGAACATACGCGTTTTATTACTTACCATAATACTTGAGGACATACCGAATAAAACAGCTCTAATCTATTTTCGTTGTGTTCGCTTTAATAAAATTTCTCCATAACCTTAAAATTTCTCACATTCTTTATCGGTGTTATAAAAGTATGTCTGGAGTTCAAAAATTTAATATTGACTTCGTAAAATTTTAAAGCATAATATAATATAAGCTCGAGAAAAATTAATTATTTTTGGAGGACCTCCTAAGGGTTATATTATTCATTAATAGAGATTCGAGAGCTTTTTTATTCATTTATTACACTTTTTTTGCTTTTCCGAATATATTTATACTTTAAATCTTTATCGTTATTTAAGTTAATTTATAAAGGAATCTAATTTTTTTTCTTTCAATGTAAATATTCGTTTTGTCACGATAAATTTCACAGTGAGGCTATAAGTATTTCGAATAAAGGAAAAAAATACTGCATAACAGCAATACCGGGAAATTTATCGATCGATTGTGGAAAAACTATAATTAGGAAAAATCTAAAAATTTGACAGTGTATTAAATTGCATGGGGGACAGCCGGCCAAAATATTTTCAAGATGGCGGCACTTCCGGTTATACCGGAAGTAGATGTCAAATTGCTTATTGTAAATGGAACATTCTATATATTATTGCATTTTCAATTTCTACGTAAAATTCTAGGCATATTTTATGTATAATATTCTATACTTAAGTCTCACCGTTTTGGACATATTTAAATTTATATTTCAAAAATGACGTTAGCGGTCCAAAACTTAACGATAAATTTTTCCTATAAGAAAGTCTTAATTATTTAATTTGGGTAAGTTTTTTTATAGACGAAGATCGACTTTAGTAATCTTTTTGTGATATTTTGAAAATTATTAGTACCTAGTGGTACTAAAAAAATAATAAAAATTATATTTAAAAAATCGTCAATTTTTTCAAATAAAAAGCACTTATTTTTATAATTTTATTATATTAAACATTAAAACTAAGGGTAACTTTGTATAAGGTTGTCTATTTCAAAAAATCAACACTACCAACTGTTAAATGGATTGCGCAAAAGTTCAAGAACTTTGGATCCATAAAAGTAAAAAGAAATAGAAATTAACGAGTTGTTAATAAAGAAAATAGTGAAACTACAATTTCAGGATATTTCGCCGCATATCCGACAATATCTACAAGCCAAGTAGCATTAGAGTCTGGATTATCTCAAACATCAGTTTTAAGGATTTTATGGAAAAGCAATTTTCATCTCTATGTATATTCCATAGTACAACATTTAAAAGGCATTGATTTTCCACGAAGAGTAGAGTTCTGTCAATTTATTTTATTTCGGTGAAAAGAAAATGCTGGTCTTTTGGATAATATTATTTGGTCGGAAGGAGTCAAATTCAAAAAATTGAATTATTTAATCGACGCAATTCCTACTATTCGAGCGACTCAAACAAACATCCATATAGAGAATTAAATTTTCAAGAATCTTAGCAGTTTAACGTGTATTGTGCTATAAGATATGACGGCATCGTCACCCTAGAATTCTACCAAGATAATCTGAATAGTAAGTTAGCCATTTTTTAAGACTTCTAGATACAAAATATGTTTTTTAACTTATAGGTGAGCGCTACTTCGACATCTTGAGAAATTTGGAAGTGAATTATTTAGATAACTTGCTGCTGGCTGATCATTGGAATCTATTTTATCCACATGATGAGGCACCTCCACATAATAGTCATTTAGTTAACAATCATCTGCAAAACTTGTTTTATGATCAATGGATAGCCAAGAATGGGCCACATCTTTGGCCACCTCGCTCCCCCAATCTAACAGTAATTGATTTTTTTATTTGGGAGACAATCAAAAATAAAGTATACAACACCGCGTTAACCGCTATAGAAAATTGCATGCAGCCCGTCAGAATAGCATTTGAAGAACTTAACCCTCAGTCAGTAAGAAGAGCGGCCCATGAAGAGTTCCTGCTTAGGTGCGAAAAATGTTTGGAAGTTCAAGGGCGTCAATTTGAGCATTTCTTCAAATAATTTTTGTATCTTTATTTTATTAATAACTGTTTTATTTCTATTTCTTTTAGCTTTTATAGATCCAAAGTTTTTGAAGTTTTTTATAATCTTTTTAATAGTTGGTAGTGTTGGTTTCTGTTTCTCCGGATATCGAATCGCGAATGTATCGCATGTTTTTGAAATAACTCTATCACATTCTCCATATATTATAAAAAAAGTTTAAATAATCTTAGTGCGTGTAATTTAAGCGCCCCGGCATGATTATTATTAATGAATGTCAAATGGCAAGAAATACTGACAATTCTGTATGGTTCGATTGCTTTATTTTCGCCACACTTCGCCGTCATGACCAACTAATAACAAAACCAAAATAATTTTGAAAATATCTTAAAAATGGTACTAAAGTCGATCTTTGACTACGAGAAAACTAACCCAAATTAAATAATAAAGATTTCCTTTTAGGAAAAATTTATAGTTAAGTTTTGGTCCGCAAACTTCATTTTTGACATTAAAATTAAAATTAAAATATGTCCAAAACGGTGAGACTTAAGTATAGAACATTATACATGAAATATGTCTAAAATTTTACGTAGAAATTAAAAATGCAGTAATATATAGTGTTCCATTTAAAATAAACAAGTTGACATCTATTTCCGGTATAACTGGAAGTGCCGCCATCTTGAAAATATTTTAGCCGGCTGTCCCCCATGCACGTTAGAACACAGTCAAACATTCATGTTCTTCATATTTAAAGTTTTCCACAATCGATTGATAAAGTTCCCGAATAATCACCCAGTATAGTGAATATTTAAATTTAATTATATCTAAGTTCTATAAAGGATATTTCTGAAATTAAAATAAACTATCTGTCCAAAATCAGTCTACATCAAAGTTGTAAAATAACGGAGATAGTAATAATTTAATTATTTTTGTTTAATTTTTACAAACTCAGTTATTTTACAACTGGCCCTGGTAGTCTGTTGTTTTCACAGTAAAATAAATTTTAACATATGAATCCGATATTCATATAAATATCACGATCGTTCGCATATCTGAAGCAGATATTGCGGTGAAAGTTATGCGTCAGGAAAAAAAAAGAATATTATAAAAACAGAATAACCGAGAATAAAAGTAATTCCCGTGTATTGTGGAATATATTAAAAACTTTTCTTCCTAATGAGGGTAAAACTAACAGTTATTTGCAACTGGAAATTGATGATGAAATAATTTCAGATCCAAATGATATGGCAAGTTCATTGAACTGCTTTTATGTTACCAGTATTGGATTACCAGTCTGGGACATAGATAAATCTGGACCAGATTTTCCAATTTTACCTAGACATGAGGGTGCGTTTAAGCTTATTACTATTGAGGAACTTCAGGATATTGTTTTTGACCTATCAAAAAAAAAATGGATCAGATGATATAAATGTTGTGTTTTTATAGAGCTGTTTTCATAATATAGCTTTACTACTTCTTAACTTGAAAAATTCGTCCTTTCCGGTTCCTAAAGTAAATAATTCTCACAGGGCTTTGATCTGCGGCCTGTTAATATGCTTAGTTGTGTTGAAAAAATAGTGATGAAACAATTGTTAAAATTCACAGAAGTCAAAAAAAAATTATAAATAGTATGCAGTTTGATTTTTGGGGTAAGCATACCTGTGAAACTCCAATGCAGTATGTCCTTAATGACTGGAAACATAGTTTTGGTCAAAATATTATTACGGGTGCTGTATTTCTGGATTTGAGGAGGGCCTTTGAGACTTTGCATAGAGAAAGACTACTTAAAAATTAGAAAGTATCGGTATAAGGGGTGAAGTGTTGGAATTTAATAATAATTATTTAATTAATAGAAGACAGAGATTGAAATTGAATGATGTAGTATCTGACGAGTTTAAAAGCAGCATGGGTGTTCCACAGGGTAGTGTGTTGGGTTCATTGTTATTTCCTTTATATATAAACGATATAATGAATACATTTGGTGAGTGCTGTATTCATCTTTTTGCAGATGATGCTCTTTTATATTTTACATGTTCTGATGGTATTCAATTAGTTGACACACTTAATTCTACATTACAAAACTTATATTGGTGGTGTTCTTGTAACTAATTAAAAATAAATGTGGAAGAAACCAAATTTATGATAATCAGCAATGATAATTATTACAGAACTTTTTCTGGTGTGGATCATATTATTAAAGTGGGCAACGAAACAAATGAAATGGTGGAACAGTTTAAATATTTAGGAGTAATCATAGATAAAAAAACTTAAGTTTAAAGAGCATGTGAAAATGATCTCTTATAAAATTAATTATATTTACAGATGCTCTAATATTTTGACAAGGTTGACTAAAACAATCCTGTTTAACACTCTGGTATTGACCCACTTTGTTTATTGCTCCATAATTTTGCCTCTACTTAATCAGAATAAAAAGACACAATTTCAAAAATTGCAGAATAGAGCCATGAGAGTTATACTCTCAGGTACAAGAATAACATCAATTAACTGGATGTTGAGGAAAATGTAATGGTTGTCTGTGAAGGGCTTCTTTCCCTATCAAACATTGATCATTATTTTTAAAATCAGAGCTGGTAGTTCTTTTACATATTTACGAGATCATATTAATTATAATAGAAATATACATGCATACGACACTAGATCGAGGGATGACTTTTATATTCCTCCAGTATGAAAGAGACAAACAAAACTTCTGTATTCTTTAAAGGTCAAAATCTCTAAATAAGTTTAAACAGTGTCTGAAGCAGTATTTCTTAATAGGGTCTATCCTTGAAGACCTGTCCTTTTTTTTGATTTGTGTCAGTTTAGTTTGGTATGTCATTGTTTTGCAAAGCTAGACGATGTTTGATTGTGGTTTGTATGTTTAAAATATGAATTCAGTTATTTAGATTTATGTGTAATTATATTAGTCTATGACTAAATAAAGGATTTATATATATTTTCGTTTCTATCACCAGTTATGTCTGCTTGAGTAGTGCACGAGTTTAAATACCTTTTGTATTTCTTCGTTTTGTATTTAAAAAATGATATACATTTATGAAAACATATAATGAACATGATTTAATACATACGGGAAGTGCCAACAAAGTGCAACAGGAACCTTCCGCATTTAAAAATTTCCGTTAAGAAATCACCAGGTGTCGAGGATATCATGCTGAATAAGTTGTAAAAATTTGAGATATTCTAGAAATCCATTATCAGGTCTATAGCAGCTCAAGTTGGAGTGGCTCACAATGAATTCTGGGAGCCTGTAAGTCAAGAACAAGCATCACAGCTACAAGATCATCCCATAAAAGTTTAATTTTGTCACAGGCTTTTACATCAATGTCATTTAAGCAAAAATTTACTATACTCCTGCCTAACCATGTTTGGGCAGTAGTAAATCCCTATTCTGTCTGACGAATTCATTTTTAGCAATTATTTTTGGTTAATGTTTGGATTGGTTTACTCAGTAGCCAACTTATTGGAACACATTTTCTTCTACCTCGATTCAATGGAGCGCCGTCACATTTTAGACGATATATATATATATATATATATATATATATATATATATATATATATATATATATATATATATATATATATGAACATTTAAATGATAGGTTTCCTAATAGAGGGATGGACGGGACGTTATACGTCACTTTTTTCCCCACAATCTCTTTGGATTTTTCGATTGTCGATTTTTGCAATTGAAGACATTTTCGCCCTAATTCACTAACATGGTTCAACTTTAAAACTGATCTAACTGAAAAATGCTACAATACATCATGCAAGTTTTCAACATGTTTAAAAAAATGTTTTTTTTTTACTACTAAAGCGGCAAAAATGGAAAATAATATTTCTTCTTGGTACACAGCTACTCCTCTTTCCTATTTGGAGGCTCAATATATAGGTTTTTGTCCTTAATATTCCCATATAAGCGTATATTTGTTCACTTATATTTTATAAATTATAAACACATCATAAGCAAAATAAAACTGGATAGATCTAATTCCCATGGCAGCTAGATTGGGTTTAAGTCTTAAACTTTCTTAGTGAATCTGACTTTTAAAATACTCAGGTTATTACAATGGAGAAGTGAATAAAGTGGGAGAATTAGGACAGCAAAAAGGAAACGCTTATAATATTGGTCATGTAAAAAGAGATATAATTTTAGCGCGAATCAAATGAAAGGTGACAACTTTGAATGTCTTTTATAGATTACCAGGACCGTAATGGAAAAAATTACTTGAAAAATTTTATATCGGTTATTTCGCAAATTTCATATAGGCAATTGCTAAATGTTTTAATTTATTGAGTTCCCAGCCTGCTGGAATAAATTCCGTAATTTTGAGAAATCCCTGTTTACTGTAAATATTTAGTTCGTAACCTAACGGGTTTAACTTCTAGATGAATAAAATTATGTTCGTTTTTATGATGCTCTGCTTCAGCATGGCAATCTACGATTGACTTCATAAGAAATTAAAACTATTTCAAATAAAAGTTTAATAAAGAACTAAACATATTAGTCTCTAAAGAGTACAACATATTTAAAAAAACTTTAATGGAAGAAAATTGGCAGAAGAAGAAAATACTGATACCTTTTTTTGCTCCTAAAGTTCAGGAATAATCACTATTTAAAATCATTGTCTATCGAATCGGCAATTACGGAAAGATACTTTATCAAATTAAATACGGTCAAGTTAAAGTATTATTTATCCTAACTTAAACCTCTAGTTGAATTTTGAGTTAAAGCTGATTAAGAATTTTGAAAGAAAACTAAGAAGGCGGAATGTAGTTTGATATTTCAAATTTTTGAATAATTATTCTTATCTTTCAATGCCTCAGTGAACACGTCCGAGAGTGAAAAATAAGAAAAAACAAAGCTATAAGACCTTCGGAATTCATAAAACTATTAGCAAGTAATACAGCTCAGAGAAAAATGACTATATTAAAAAAATATTTCACTCCACATATATTTGAAATCGTATCTAAAATTTATTATTTTTTCATAATTAAATTTATTTTGCATGTTCTTTTTCCGGTTCTTATATCGAGCACTCGTAACAACTATTATTTCCGAATAAAAGAAAAATCTTCAGACATTGTATTCCTCGAATTTTGAATAAAAATATAAATGGATATTGTAAACCTATAAAAGTACTCGTACATGAGAAAACATATGCTCTTTATGACTTATAATAATACTTTAAGACATACCCAGTAAAATAGCTTTTATCTCTTTTACTTCTGCCTGTTTAAATAAAATTCTTTTATAACCCTAAAATTACTAATTTTTTAGGTATTGGCGTTGGCTGAACCCAATAAGAAAATGAAATCCAATAAACAAACCAACATTTGTTTGGTTATATTCTTCAGTTTTTTTATTAGTTTTATAAAAAGTATATCAAAATTTGAAGGTTCAATATCGGCTATATGTGTTTGTTATTTTTATTGTTCTTTACCTGTACATTTTTACATTATTATTATTGTTTGCTCGTTGCTGTGTAAATTTTTATTATTGTTGCTATATTTACCCTTAAACATAAGTGTGTACGTAATAAAACCTTAACGGCCAGATCAACTAAGAAGATTTAAGACTCAAATCCAATCTAGTTACCATGAAAAAGACATCTTCTAGTAGGTCAGTTTTGTTTTGCTTATGATATTGTCATAATATATATTGCATATCTTAACAAATAAATGTTTATAAAAGGATATTAAGAATAAGAACCTAGCAATAAAGCCTTGAAATATGCAGGAATAATAGTTGTATCCCGAAAATAAATATATTCCTTCATTTTTGCCGGTTAAGTTATAAAAGAAAATAATTTTTTTATGCTTTCATTTTCATAGTTTAAAAATTGTTTGGCTTATTGTTAATCTTGTCAGTTTAAATATTCTATTGTCAATTTAGAATGGTTTTAAGGTTAACACATGTTAGTGAATTGGAGGGTTAAATACGCTTTTTCTTTTAAATTTCAAGTTGTAACTGAGATATCTTTACAAAACAAAATGGAAACTACTTGTTATTTGAAATGATGTTGAATTGTGGTATTTTCACTCAAGTTTACATGTTTTGGAGTTTCAAAAAATGAAGTAGTAAAAGAGGGTGAGTCACCCTCAAAAATATTTTTTCAAATCTCAAATTCTAATTGAGATATCTTTACAAAACGACGGGGATATTGCTTGTTTGTTAAACTGAGGTTAACCCATGTTGTTTTAATCTCATAGATATCATCTCTTTTTTTATGAGGGTGAATCTTGAAATTTATTTACATAATTTGATTCTGGACATTATGAAATTAAACCAAAATAAACTAGTAAAAGAGGGTGAGCCACCTCCAAATATTTTTTTTTTAATATCTCCAATTCTAATTAAGTCATATCTAAAAAACAAAATTAAAATTTCTTGTTATTCGAAATGATGTTAAACTATGGTATTTTCGCTCCCAACGATATTATTCCTTATTTTTTAAAAAGTAGTCATTTCATACATATATTATTATTCTTAAAATTGTTAAATTTTAATTTAAATATTTGTTATGAATTATAATAATTTACTGATATGAATGCTTAACCAATGAAATAAGTTTACATTTTCTTATTAGTTTTGATGAAAAAATTTCAGTAATCTCTTTAACGTTCCTATCAACTGAAATTTAGAAATTTTAAGAATGATTATACATGTATGAAATGTCATACTATAGTTTAACTTGATTTCAAACAACAAATAGTGTCCAATTTGTTTCGTAAACTTAAGATGTAAAAAAGTATTTGGGGATGGCCCACCCTCTTTTACTAGATTATTTTCAGAAATCCCGAAACACAACAACTTAAGTGACTTATGGTATTCATGAAAAAAATGTTTTTAAATAATTCTAATAAATTTCATAATTTTTACAATTTAATTACGTGCGCAAATATATGATTTACCCTAATATAAAATAAGGGATGATATCCTTGCGGGTGAAAATATCATAGTTTATTATCATTTCGAATAACAAATCATTTTCATTTTGTTTTGTAGAGTTATCTAAACTTGAGATATTAAAAAAGTACTTAAGGGTGACTCACCCTCTTTTACTAGCTTATTTTTGGAAATTCCGAGATGTCATTTGATTTAATTATGGTATTCGTGGAAAAAATATATTCAAACAACTTTATTAAATTTCGTAATTTTTAGAATTAAATTAAGTGCGCCAATAGATGGTTTAACCTTGTAAAAAATATGGGATGATATTTTTGAGGGTGAAAATATCATAGTTTAACATCGTTTCAAACAACAAGTAATTACCATTTTGTTTTGTAAAGATATCTCAATTAGAACTTTAAATTAATAAAAAAGTATTTGAGGGTGGCTCACCCTCTTTTACTAGTTATTCTTAGAAACTCCGAAACCCGTCAAATTAAGTTACTTAGGATATTCGTGAAAAAAATATTTTTAAACAATTATATTAAATTCCGTAATTTTTAGAATTAAATTACGTGCGCGAATAGATGGATTATCCCTATAAAAAGTAAGGAATGTTATCCTTGGTGGTGAGAAAATTATAGTTTAACATCATTTCGAATAACTGATAATTTTCATTTTATTTTCTAAAGATATCAACTCATTTAGAACCCTGAGATATCTCAAAAATACTGTTTTTGGGGTGAAGTTTAGGAGTGGTTTTTCACCCCGTTAAAATGAATCCCCGCAGGTAAAAAATACGTGTCGTTTATTGTTGTACTCTCTACAACATATTGGAGTTTCATTAAAATCGAAGCTGGATACTTCAAGTACCTTCCTTGTTAGATAGTCTCTTACATATGTACCAAAATGAGCTTTCGCTCCATCTTGTTGAAACCGAATGTTGTTTCTCAATACTAGATTGTTTTACTAATCATGAATTAAATTAATTTAATCGAGTATAACTTTATTTGATAACAAATTTTAATCGAGTATAACTTTATTTGGTAACAAATTTCCGTAAAGGAAAAAAGGTCTTATAATGTCATTTCCAATGAAGGCTGCCCAAACATTATTTTTTTGAGGATGTTGCATATGGTGTTCCGTTATCTAATGAGGACTATGGTTAGACCAATCCCGGCAGTTGTACCTGTTAACGAAGCCATTTAAACAGAATATAACCTCATCAGAAAATAATATATTTATTTCACAAAATCAATTTGTAGGTCTATAATGTTCATTAGTTCAAGGTAGTATATAAAATTATATACCTCTGTTAGGATCCTCGTCTAATATTTTTTTAAGCAATGTACTAGTTTACTCGATAGTAAAAAGACTAATACCATTGAACTAATATCAGAGATTATCAAAACTGATTGAGGTGCTAACCATGGAAACTGAAATTTTTAATTAAAAGGGAGTACAAGAGTGTAGCATAAGGATAAAATGTATTTATGATTTTGTTAAGTTAACTTGTCCATATTCATGAAATAGTTGAACTGGCCCATAGGGTACGCTATATAAAATGTTTCATTTGAAAATATTTATAACTGACATCGTAATTTGATAGTTATTGATGTCAGTGGCATATGGAATGCACAATCAAATAAAAAAAACTCCAGTTCCAAATCTCGAGTAAAATCCAGATCCGCTATCACTTTCGGTTCGTTCTTAGTTAAGCCATTCCACGACATTTGTCCAACCCTTTATAGTTAGGACAGACAATCTCAGGAACTATATATCAAAAATTGCCTAGAGGATTTTCCTGTTATTATCTCAAGAGACAGTCAAGGTATTTAAAGGAATATTTTTGCATTATTTTTATAATATTTAAGTAGAAATAATTTATCGACATTCAAAATAAGATAACTTTATACCTTTCTCAGTCAAAAGAGCTATTCAAATTTTTAGGACTTTACAGATTTATTTGTAAAACAGAAAAGAGTGGCTACACTAAAACTTTTAGAATTATTTTCAGGTTAAGGATTGGGAATTTATTGTTTATATAAATTTTGTTCTTTTGAACTTACACCAAAAAAAAATTTCATTAAATAAAGTTTCAAATATTTACAAAATTAATTGGGTATTTACTATCACCAGTATAGAGTAACTTTTGAAAAAGCAAGGTATATTGCAAACAAATTATGAACTAAATAAATGACCTGCGTTAAATCTATACATACTTGAGTGAGTTACCTAAACCAAAATTATATAGCTGTCTGAATAATCTCTAGATATATTCGGTTAGATTGCACAAACTGGGTTTATGATGACCGCCTAAGTAAACAGCTTGTGCTCTGGGGTAGTTCTAAAAGGGGTGAAAGAGGAATAAGTTGTTTTCTCCAGGGATAAGTGTCCTAGAGGGAAATAAATAAAATAATAACCACAAAAACAAACATTGCGTTGACAAGTATAAGTGGCCTATTACAAAAATTATTGCACCTATTTGATCTAGTCTTAATAAAAACTCAGTGTTGTTGATTTGACGTAATTGATCAATGAAATTTAAGTTTATAAATGTACCAGAATCTACTAAGATAATTCTATATGTAACAAGAAAATGTTAGTCTCTGGGATGAACATGGACACTTTTTACCCATTTTGGTATATATGGCGGCTGGCTACTAAAAATTTGCTGAATAAAACGTTCCTGTTTGTAAATTTTTGTAAGTTAAATATTTTCATTCGAAATCTTCTTCGCCAAAAAAATTCAAAAAATGAAAATTTCGGATATACGTACGATGACGTACCGACATTTGTAGTTTTCTTCCAAATCTGGGTAAGGATTAGGATGAGTGGATATCTTTTATTGCATATTCGAATAAATTATTTTAATTTATATCGTGTATTTGTAAAATTTCATGAAAAATATTTAGGTTTATTTGTGCTCTCCATAGATTATGTATTCCTGACAGTTTCTTGATGACATGATGTTGCATAGCTATTAAGAAACTTCCGGTTTCAGAAAACATTGGCCCTGATTTCACCCAGTAGTACGAAGCTAATTAGTATACATTTTTCTGGTTGACCTTATTGGAATGTCATCCACGAAGGTGCTCTAGTATCTAGGCTTGAAGCTTCTCTTGTTCTAGTCTGTGATAAGAATTTGGTTCATAGTCCCTGATCCGCAGCGATGTTGAATCATCTGCCTCACATGTTGCTCGGTATAGGACAAAATACCCTGTTAGTTGTTGACAAAATTGCTTATCAGTATCCACTAATTCACTTCTTCCATGGTATCTTGTTAGCATTCTGTAGCACTACAAGGATGTGTATAAAGTGCGGCATGTATCAAGAACGCGAACGGCATCTCTATAATCCTAGAGAACTCTTGAATATTGACATTTATTCCTGCTGATTTCTGATGGCAACCATCAAGATCATCTATATATAGAAGATGATTTGATCTTTCCACCTCCTCACAAGTGTTGTTAATACTGAAGCCACATCTGGTGAAATTTAAATGGCGTGATAGTAGGTTTACTGCAAGGCAGAACTATAATGGGTTTAAAGGGATGGTATCTGCCTCATTGTTGTTGCTGGAAGATATTTGGTCCTGACATGGGGTGTTCTAAAAAGGACACAAAGTCTACATCGACTCTAAATATTTTCAGTGTTGCTAGTTTTGTGGTACTGAATCGAGGGCCTTTTGATAGTCCACGAAGGCAGTGAAAAAGTTTCTTCGATTAATATAGACCTAATAGCAGATGGCCGAATCAATAATAATTTAGTCTTTAAAAATTTGGTCTACTCATATTTCTAACTCCTTTATAATTAACCTATCTTGCAAATGTTTTTATGAAACCATCACTAGAATCCATTGCAATATTCTGAGATGTCTCAATCCTATCAAATATTATGCGTATAAAAACAAATAAAAAAAGACACGTCGAATTCAGAACCTCCCTTTTATAAGTCGGTTAATAAAAACAACTATTTTACACAAGATATTTTTGTTACAAGAAATTGATAATAAATGTTTTCCCCATAGTCATATAAAGAGAATTTTCTTCTGCGGTCACTGTATAAAAAGTTTTTCATATTTCTTTATATAATGGTCGTGTCCTTGACTTATACAGAGACGAGCCACTACATAAAAAACTTTATCCTATTACTTCGGTATCGTGGTTCTTGCCATTCTCTTTTGCCCAATTTTCTAATAAACCCTTTAGTGTAGGAGTTAGTTCTAAAACTCATAATTTATTTATGTCTTTGTCACCTATTTTGAGATAAAATAATTTCGAAAGGTATATCTGTATATAATAGAGGTTTAAAGTATTTGATATATTAAAATTTAACCACTAGTCCAAGCGAAATCGTCAAATTGTCAAATATATATATATATATATATATATATATATATATATATATATATATATATGAAGTAAAATGCGAACAGTAAATGCAAACTTCTCTCCATCATATCCTTTCTGTGTTAGAGGTTGCACAGTTAGAATAAATTGTTATAAAACGCAATTTATCCTATTCCACCACCATCGAGATGATGGCCTACCTGTACCACCATACCGAGAAGAAAGTCAAAACTTACCCTCCCCGCCACAGTGATACGGCAGAGGTACATGTTTCGTCTCTACTAGACTCATCAGGGTACCGACATGCACCTGGCTGTGCAAAGGACAGATCGGAAGGAAGCATGCACATACTGAACGCGGCTTCTCCGGCCTCCCGCCGGATGGCGTATATATGTTAATGCGGATTTCACGGATTCCTCCGTGTGAGATGCAATAGCAGTGGATATATCCACATTATGCCGTTGTAGTGCTGAAATCACATTCAGCAAACATACAACTATATGCAGCTCCGCGTATGAATGAAGTAAAATGCGAACAGTAAATGCAAACTTCTCTCCATCATATCCTTTCTGTGTTAGAGGTTGCACAGTTAGAATAAATTGTTATAAAACGCAATTTATCCTATTCCACCACCATCGAGATGATGGCCTACCTGTACCACCATACCGAGAAGAAAGTCAAAACTTACCCTCCCCGCCGCAAGTACTTCTGCCGTATCACTGTGGCGGGGAGGGTAAGTTTTGACTTTCTTCTCGGTATGGTGGTACAGGTAGGCCATCATCTCGATGGTGGTGGAATAGGATAAATTGCGTTTTATAACAATTTATTCTAACTGTGCAACCTCTAACACAGAAAGGATATGATGGAGAGAAGTTTGCATTTACTGTTCGCATTTTACTTCATTCATACGCGGAGCTGCATATAGTTGTATGTTTGCTGAATGTGATTTCAGCACTACAACGGCATAATGTGGATATATCCACTGCTATTGCATCTCACACGGAGGAATTCGTGAAATCCGCATTAACATATATATATATATATATATATATATATATATATATATATATATATATATATATATATATTGCGTTGAAAAACGTGATGCGGGACCTAACGTATATCGTCAGAGGTCTATATTCGTCGCCCACACACGCTTCAAGCAACTGCCCGAAGAGGAATTAGAATACTAATATTTTGTATATTTTGTTTGTTTTTTTTTTTAAAATTGAAAATTGGTGAATGCGAATTAAATAAGTTTTCTTGCTCTAATAAAAATATTCTAAACCACGATATGTATTTTTAATTTTTCCTTGAGCGCCCAGTTACTGTATCCTATCTAAGATAAGATAACAGCACTGTATTTATTCTTTGGATTAACTTAAAAATACATATATTATTGTTAACAAAATTTTAATAAATCTATTTTCTCTTTTTAATCTCCCCTTAATATAACTAGCTCGCTTCCCCTGAAACTATCCCAAGTGAGTTCAGATTCTCATAAGTTAAAATTACCTTTTATCTACTGCCAATTAAAACCACTGAATTGTATTAACAATCAACATAAATTTATTATAAAACAAAATGATTTTATTACTGATTATAAAATTATTTTGAAATACCTATTATCTAGATCAGCTTTATTAAAATTAAAAATCAATTGCACCTTATCTCTACTGTTGATTATAATGTCACTCCACTTAACTGTCAAGAGTTGTTTGACAAATATGAAGGTCTCGTGTTCAGTTGAAATGTATTACTTTTATTTATTTTAAAAATTAAAAAAAAATGTGCAAAGTGCGGATTATTAATTTTAACAAGTGATTATAAATTAGTTCTAATGATTTTATAATGTCTAATATAAATGTGGTAATATTATATTTTAAAATACCTTGATCCTTAAGTGTTTGTTTATTTATAAACAATTAAAAAGGTATATTTGTGTCTCCTTGTTTTCTTTTACCATCAAATTGGATTGGGATAATTGTTTAAAAATACCTACTATCAAGTAAGTAGATATTCTTTATTAAACACTGTCTTGGTTATTTTGGAAATGTCCAGGAATTGTCTACTTCTAGGAAATGTTGGTATTTACACCAGCCAGGTATAATTTCTTGAACTTTTATTTGACACAATCGGGTTTTACTAAATTTTCTTGATGTTAGTTGGAGTTGCTGTTTCTTAATGACATTCAATTTAATTTAAATTATTTTTTTTTTTTTAAATATTGATTAATCAAACTTTATTTAATATTTATTTATTTTTATAACCTTTTAAAAAATATTTACTTATCAAAAACAAAAGATCTCGCACGTGGCTTTATGATCTTGTCGTGAAAATTTTAAGGTTATGTTTTGAGGAGAAACTTTTCTTTTACACCTCTCAGTAACAATACTTTTTTGCAACTGTCTCGAATTTTTGTGATTTTTCTTTCTATCGTATGCCTCCAGCTGACTTAATTAATCATTCTGATTGGCTCAGCAGTTGAAGGCATCGGGTTACTTGATGAAAAATCACCCTTTTCTTGGCATTCTTGTCAAACAAAAATGGCTGTCAAGAATCTTAAAATTGATAAAATTTTTCCAATTTTACCATTTCCTGGATTTATCCAATCATATGCATGACAATAAATACTATAAAATTAAACTCTATTATTTTACCTATCTAATTATACATATTTTAGCCTTCCTAAAACAATTTTTAATATTAAAAATTATAAAACAAAATGGCTTGACATGAAAATATTGAAATATATAATTAACTAATTATTGAAAATTATTGTTTGAAGATGCTAAATTATGTTTTCTTAATATTAAAATATTAAATATTAGAATTTTCCTTACATTCTAATATAACTTATTTTACTCCATTACTTAAAATTAATTTATAATATCTAATTTTAATGTCAAAATCAAAAATTTTCTTAAATTTATTCTATGTTCTTATGTGTTTTAATTAAAATTATTTTCTTAATACTACTGTTAACTGTCTAATTTATATTAAAAACAATTTAATGAACCTTATTTATTATTTAAAAGTACTTTTCGTAACTGGTTTCACACTATGTTCACCTTTTGTTCCTTTTCAAAACATTATTGTTGCAAAAACCGATCGTTATGTTTTTTTTATTTCACTTGAAGATTTTCACTCTTCATTATCACTTTACCCTCACTATCACATCCAATGTTTGTACCTTATTATTCTTATGATCAATTTATAATATGATCTTATTGTATTAATATTTATATATTGTTTATTTTACAATTATGTCAAAAATTCATTATGAATTTAGCATTATATATGATTTTTCTAATCATGTAAGCTTTTAATTATGCTTTGGTCCATATTATTTGTAAATATTAATGACTCTAATTAATTAATATACCTACTGACTACTTATTACTATCTAAATAATAAATTTATATTGTATCTTAGATATTTTAATTGAAATTGTTTAGACTAGTCGAGTATTTATAATATGGTCATTAGGTCATCTTGTGTCGATTCCTATTCAATATATATATATATATATATATAATTTTTGACAGGTCTCATTTTACAGAGCTGAAAGCTGATTTTTTTTTAATACTTTGGTCATTCCTCTTTAAAAAGGGTTCTAATTTATTTTGATAAAACTGGCGGCTTTCGAGATATATCGGTTTTTATGTGAAAACTCAAAAGTTACTAATGCTAAACACAAACAGGTAAAACAAAATACGCAGGGTGTGCTGATATGCTTTAATTTATGGAAAAGCGCTGTCTCACTCTTCGAAGGCTATATTGAAAGATTTCCAGTCCAGAAACCTTTTAAAGGGTTGATTGGAGCTCAATGAAGAATAATTAATTTTCAGTCAATATCGTATGTAAAGAACGTTGTCCAAAGTTCTTATCATTTAGGGCGTAAACAAAATGGGGTCATGAGTTTCACAGCTAGTCCATCTCTGCAGCAGCACAAAACTTTCTTGGATAGTAATTTGAAGTGTGTCACTTCGTATACATTATATTAAAAATATATTGAAATATACCTGGTGGTTCAATAATTATGTGTAAATAACTTGATTCTATTGCAGCTCTTTGGGAGCCCATATCACCGAAGAAGAGGCCTATACGAAGAAAGTTTATATGAGTTTGTAATATTCCTTTCATATATTTTTTATATCCTAGAGATTTCCCATATTTTCTCGGACACTCTGTATATTAACGATAATACAACACGACCCTCGATTTTGGGACAACATAATTTGGATCGATGGAGCAAAATTTACGAAAAAAAATATCTTAACAAACACAATGCCCATTTTTAGAGCGATTCAAGTGCTCATGCAATTAGATTGTGAAATTTTTAAGAAACTTGGCTATTTAACATATTTTGTGCTATAAGAAATGATGTGATGGAAGAACTACATTTTTATGAAGAAAATTTAAAAGGTAATTCATTAATTATACTTAATAAATTCTGTCTCCATTTCAAATTATGTATTAATTTCTGTATGTATGAGAAAGATATTTAATTATTATAGAAGAGTAAGACAATTAATATTTCAGCAATTTACCTCTAGCGGGACACAGGCAAATTTTTTACCAACACGATGGCGTCCCACTACAAAGAATCAGTCCAGTTTCCAACTGCTTACAAGTGCATCGCTAACAATGGACATTTTCTGTGGCCTCCTTGTTCTCCTGATTTGAATGTCTCAGATTATTTTATATGAGGAATGATAAAAAATATCGTTTATTGTAATCCAGTGACAGCGAAGACTGTATGGCAGGGGTGACAGACGTGTTCGAAACTTTATCTACAGATACATTTAGAGCGGCCACCCATGATGAATTAAGTCGGAGTTCAGGGTGGAAATTTTAAACATTTATTAAAATAAGTGGTTTTTCTTGAATAGGTAAGCCATTTGGCATTTTTATAATACAAGAAATTTTATTAATTGCTAATATTTCAAAAACTGCTAATATTTGAAATAGTCAACCTTATACAAAATCACCCATATTTTTAATGCTAAATAAGATAAAATTATATAGATATTGGTTTATATAAAAAAAAATAATTTTTGACGATTTTTTCAAGTTAATATTTAATTTTATTTTTTGTTCACGCTGTAAATATCAACACAGTTCATTAAAGTAAATATCCTTCTAGAAGAGAACCAACTTGAATTAAATAATAAAGGCTTTTATTTATGACAAATAGATAGTTATGTTTAGGCCTGCAAATGCCATTTTTGACATAAAATTTAAAATATGTCAAAAACAGTTAGACTTAGAGTAGGTACAGAAAGAAGAATATATATAAAATATATCTATAATTTTGCGTATAATTTAAAGATAAAGTAACATATAAAATTTTTTTGAAATAAGCAAGAAGGCATCAATTTCCGGTATAACCGGACGTGTCACCATCTTGAAAAATTTTTAGCCGAATAGTTCCCATTGACTTTAGTAAAGTTCTAAATTTTAAAAATATTCTCAAAGTCTATTTTCTGAGAAATTGATGGCGGCAATTCGTCATTCACCTCTGAAGTATCAATGTAGCGGGGAGGCTAAGTTTTGACTCGATATGATGGTACAGTTAGGTCATCATCTCGATGGTAGTGGAACAGGATGAATTGTGTTCTGCAGCAATTCATTCAAGCTCTGCAACCTCTTACATTGAAAGGATTTGATGGAACGAAGTGTACATTTACTGGTCGCATTTTACTTACTATACACGGAGTTGCATATAGTTGTACATTTGCAGCATGTGATTTTAGTGCTACAACGGCATAATGTGGATATATCCACTGCTATTCCATCTCACATGGAGGGATCCGTGAAAGCCTCATAAACATATATATATATATATATATATATATATATATATATATATATATATATATATATATATAGATAGATAGATAGATATGTTTAGGGCGAAGGATTTTTCCTTAAATATAACTTATGTTACAGATGAAAGAGAAGTCAAATACGAGATCGAAAAGCATAAATTGCATTTCCGTGCGTTTAAAATATGAAATATTTGTGATCTATTTTCTGGCTTTGCTTTCACGAAATTGTTAAATGGATATCAAGATAAGGACAAGACTTTGGTTTTGAGTTATTAAAAACATATTTTATTTAAGAAAAGAACAAAATTGGATACAAATTTATTAGTAAAATAAAAATACTTTTTAAACGAAAAATTAATGTAATAATTTCGCAGCTATTTATATTTTGAAAATATCACCGTAGATTTGCAACCAGCAATCTGGAGAATACCTATTTACACAAATTTTCACTAAAATTAAAAATTTTGATTTTTTAAAATTCGATAGTAGATTTATAATCAGCGACCCCTAGAATGCTTCCGTCAAAATAACAGAATTTAGAAAAGTACACTCAAAGAGGTAGCTTGTACTATATTTTTGGTTTGAATTAGAGTAGATCAGTGACGAAATTGGCATATCACGGTGAAAAAAAGATATCTGGCCATTTCAAAATAGATTTTAAAGAGTGCTCCTACAGTTTTGTAAACAAATTTACCTTATGATTTCACATAACCTCAAATGTATCGAAAAACAGTGTTTTTTTGCACTTTTAGGTTAGAACGTCTCAAAAACCTGACGTTATGGAACAATTTAGATTCAGCGCACCAAAATTCTTCGGAAAAATATATTAGAGTTTCTGTTACAAAAACCAGTCAAATTTCTATATAATTTTTGGTACGCGAAAAGAATAACTGAATAGGAGTTAAATACCAACTTATGTAAAATACGAAATACTTTTATTAGGGATAGTGTATGTGGTAAACTTTCTAGGATAGTCGAATAGGCTTTCGAAAAAGAGCTTCTTGCTTATTACAATTAGAGATAACCACTATGGAAATAGTAAGATCCTTCAATGTTTTTAGAAGATGAAAATTTATTTTAATGCACTATTATCACCGGTACAATACACTACTGTTTGAATTCTTAAATTTAATGATAGGCCAAAGAATACTCGACCCCACTGAAATGAAAATTAACAGCAGGAAGGCAGAATTGCTTGTACAGGGTGAGTCAACGATTGGATGAAGTAGGTTTGTGCCTTTTCGGTGAAATTTACAAAGAAATTATATTTATTGTTTGATACAGTTTATTTTTACGCAGATTTTAAAAATATTTAGGACTCTACAGGGTGAGCCAAAAAACTAGGACAGCATAAAGTTGTATTTTTTTAAATAGAACACCCTATATACGAATCGTATTTTCGATTTAGCTTATAATTTTAAATCTTTTTTATTAAGGGTTTACTATAACAAAACTTTATAGTTTCTGAGATAATTAAGTTTAAAGAAAAAAAGTCACATTTTCAAGCATCAATTCAATCCTAAATAACGTTTTCAATTTTGTGACCAATATATTCAAATTTGGAATTTAGCAAGGCCAAGGACAAGTTAACATAATTTTTACCTAATATTTGCAATAAAAACTACAAGGTGTTGAATACATCGGCTCAAATTTGAACAAGTTTAAATGAATAAATATCTTTTTTTTTTAAATGGTACACCCTGTATATTTTCATGTTATTTAATAGAGTAATAAAAACCCTAAAAGTTTTGTTCAATATATCCTATACCTATTTATAATAGTTTTTGAGATATTTCAGTTTTTCTTATTTTCCATACTTTTTTACAGAAATTCTTCAGTCTTCATTATCATAGTAGCCATGGCAAAAACAATGTAAAAGAACATTTTTCTATGTGTCTAATTTATAACCGCAATCGCTTCTTTTGGTTTTTATGTAGTGTAGTTTGGTTTTTTTTGCATTCATCTTATATTGTAAAATGAATTTTCCAAAGAATGAGTTAATAGATATGATTTATACAATAGGAGTGGCTCAAAAAAATTGCTTTCTTGCTCAAAGAATTTACAAAATGAAGTATCCTGATCGACGCCAGCCTAATACCCATACTTTTCAAAACTTAATGCAAAGATTTGATTCTTCTGGTACTGTTGATTATCCAAAACGTAAAGTGGTCAACAAACCAGTAACTAATGAAGAAAAAGAACTACAAGTATTGTTAAATGTTCAGGAAAATCCTTATATTGGTAGCCGGCAGTTAGCAGCATTATGTGAAACATCACAATCCATCGCTAATCGTTCTACCAAGAAATATAGGTATCATCCATATCACATGGAATTACACCAAGAATTGCATGGACAGGATTTTGAAAGTCGTGTAAACTTTTGTCGTACAATAAATGCGGAGATTCAATTAAATCCAAATTTATTATGCAAGGTAATGTATAGTGATGAAGCTACTTTTAGAAGTAACGGTGCCGTAAATAGACGCAACATGCATTATTATGCCACAGAAAACCCATTTTGGATTAGTAAGGTGCAACATCAAAACCACTGGTCATTAAATGTTTGGTGTGGTATTCATCATAATCGAATTATTGGACCCCACTTTTCTAATGAACCACTAAATGGCCATAGTTACCTGAACTTTCTACAAGAAGAACTAACCCAACTGCTTCAAGGTCTCGATAGGGATGAGCTCGACAGTATGTGGTTCCAGCACGATGGTGCGCCTCGGCATTACCATCGTGAAGTTCGTGCGTTTTTGGACCAACGATATCCGCAAAAATGGGTTGGACGTGGGGGTTTCATTGAGTGGCCACCAAGGTCTTGCGACATCACCCCATTAGATTTCTTCCTATGGGGTTATATTAAAAATAAGGTGTATGTTAATCCACCAACAACAGTGGAAGATATGCGAAACAGGATTAGGGATATCTGTAGAAAAATAACGCCACTAATTTTGTCCAGGGTCCGAGAAAATCTGCAAAAAAGACTAAATTTGTGCATTGCACAATAGGGTCGTTTATTCGAACACTTATTAAAAAGAGATAATTAATCTCAGTATTTAATAGGTAATTTTTTTGTTTCAATTTAGTATAAAAGTAAATATGTATTTGCCTTGTCGTTATTGTTGTGTTAATTTTTTCACATTATGTTTAATTAAACTATTGCCGTTGTAATATAACGAATAATGTATTTCGTCATATTTAACCACATTCTGTTTGTTTCTGTAGTTTCTTTTTATTATTTTACATGGCTACTATGATAATGAAGACTATTTCTGTAAAAAAGTATGGAAAATAAGAAAAACTGAAATATCTCAAAAACTATTATAAATAGGTATAGGATATATTGAACAAAACTTTTAGGGTTTTTATTACTTTATTAAATAACATGAAAATATACAGGGTGTACCATTTAAAAAAAAAAGATATTTATTCATTTAAACTTGTTTAAATTTGAGCCGATGTGTTCAACACCCTGTAGCTTTTATTGCAAATTTTAGGTAAAAATTATGTTAACTTGTCCTTGGCCTTGCTAAATTCCAAATTTGAATATATTTGTCACAAAATTGAAAACGTTATTTAGGATTGAATTGATGCTTGAAAATGTGACTTTTTTTCTTTAAACTTAATTATCTCAGAAACTATAAAGTTTTGTTATAGTAAACCCTTAATAAAAAAGATTTAAAATTATAAGCTAAATCGAAAATACGATTCGTATATAGGGTGTTCTATTTAAAAAAAATACAACTTTATGCTGTCCTAGTTTTTTGGCTCACCCTGTAGAGTCCTAAATATTTTTAAAATCTGCGTAAAAATAAACTGTATCAAACAAGAAATATGGTTTCTTTGTTAATTTCACCGAAAAGGCACAAACCTACTTCATCCAATCGTTGACTCACCCTGTACTTGTCATTAAAAATTTGACAGAGGAGAGAGAAATTTTATGCAAGCTTAGAGTAGTACCAATTATGTCAAACCTGTTTCCAGGTCTTAAAATGTTCCAATATCAAAGACAATGATAAAAATGATGTTTCCGTGATGTGAGTTTGTATAGAGTATAACGATTTAGGCTAAATTCCCGTTAAGAGAACCCGAATTCTCTTACTGAGGCAAATGTTTTGTGAAGAAAAATAAAGTTTTTGTAGGAAGAGATTCTTATAAAAATCTACTATGTTCCTGAAATTTCAACAGAAGGGGCTAAAGTTAGAAACATGACAAAATTACCTCAAATTTATAAATCTGAACACGCTTAATAAAAAACAAATCGTTTTTAAACTTTTCACTAGGAACTTATTGACCGCATAATTACTTCTTCTCTGTAATTTTCAAGAGACATGAATAAAATTTCAAGAGGAATTTATCACCGTCTCTATTTATTTGATTAACTTCATTAATATGGCAATCATATGGTGGCCACTATAAATAATAAGCAAAGATTCTTTTGTGTTCATAGCTAACCTAATATATTATATTTTTACAAATAAGTAACTTATCGGGTTTGAATTTGTTAGTGTCATAAAATAAACTAATGATGGTCCGTGTCAGCTTGTCCTTCTGAAAGTTGGTGAGAATGTGATATATTTTAGGAGAATGGGAATGTTATACGAAAATTTTTCCTCTAGAGACTGATTTCCAGAGAAGTGAACAAAATCGCCGCCATACCATTATTGAACAGATTACTTGGCTATATTTTTGTAATTTTTACATATTGCAGTTCTTTTATAGTTTTGATAATTTGTTAATAAATAAAGGACATTTAGTTCTTTATTCTTTTAGGCTACCAAAGGGTATTTCTATATCTTGCTATAAATCAGTTTTGACTCTGTGGTTCACAATCTTGTCAGTACGTCACTTAAAATCCTGTTCGTGAGACCTTGTGGTAGCTTGCTAGACCTACCATATGGAAATCTGAAATGTCAGGTTGATCTCAAAAATAAATTGGGATTGGGTAACACTTAAAGATATATTTTATGACTGTTAGGCTTATTTCGCAATACCTATACTGACTGGATATCTATGTGGTTAAATCAAATTTACATAGAGGATCATAATGTAACCCACATAAATATTTTATAAATAAATAAAACACTGTTCCAATTATGGAAAATGAATATTTGCCAAGTTTAAAGAAAAATTCATCCAAAAAAAATTTGCCAATGCCACATTATATATTAATAACACCGTTTTGCTGCTCCCTGATATTTTTTTGATTTTTTTGTGCCTACTGTAATGTGCTGAATTCAAATATTAGTTCGATTTTCACCTACAATCCATAAGTTTTTAAAGAAGAAATTGATAATATAAAATATAAGAAACCATAACATATTTAATGAATTTTTAAAGGTTAAAAAAAAACAAAATCACCTTTTTTTACAAAATATACTCCACTTTCTATTGAAAAAAGTATAATACAATCAAATAGATTATTTTGTTGTCTTCTTTCGCTTGTATTAGTCGGAATCGGTTTCACGTTTGAGGGTCCAACAGTAGTCCCATAACATGTTTGGAGCCCATTTTCCACTATACTGGTTCTCCATCTGAACAATTTGTTAGTTAAATCTTTCGCCATGTCTATCTGAAACTGCCCCTAAATTGTCAGGGAAGAATTCCAAATAGGAGTGAAAAAAATGCAGCTTAAATGACACGTTGCATCCTGACGTCTTGTAAGATTGGATAAGTTTTCAACTGGATGTTTGTAGCTCTCCGACTTATTGTTACCTAAGAAGTTGATACATACATTTTTGAAGGCAGTCTACACCCTATTTTCTTTTCTCGAAAGTGTTGTTTCAAAATTTTCGTCTTTAAAAAGTTCGCGTACTTGCGGCCCAACGAACCTTCTGTAAAATTTGCTTCACTTATACGCGCGAATTTCCGTATCAAATAAAGAAAAGCATTTCCTTTTGTATCCAAGGCTTTAACAAATTTTTTTATGAGCCCTAGTTTTATATGCAGAGGAGGTAAATAAATTTTCTGCTGTTTCACTAAGGGTTCATTAAGAACGTTCATCAAACCGGGCATAATGTTTTCACGTAACGGCCATTCTTTAAAGACTTTGATTTCTGGTTCTGATGTCCCAGTCGCTTAAAAAACAGTAATATTTGGTGTAGCCACTTTGCAGTCCTGTAAGTAGTACAATAACTTTTAAATCGGTACTGATATTCCATTTATGATCTTCATATATAATGCTTTGAAGTAATTTAGGATTATTTTTGTACATTTCTTTCATATTTACAGCATGTCCCACGGGAACAGATGTTTGTTTATTTCCAATAAATAATAAAACTGTCTCAATAAATAGTCACAATTCGGTAGGTTTATAGGAAGGCCAACTTCGTCGAATAAACCTGAAATATTATGACATTAAACTAACTTACTACTTACTTACTAACTTTACCTTTTTCCCAAACCTGGAAATTTTCACTTAATTTTTTAAGAGATTCTACTGTTGTAAAAGAGATCCAAGCAGCTGTGACTTGGTTCTGGGAAGATACAAATCACCAATAAGATCGTTTAGCTCCTCCTGAGATACAAAATGGAGCTGTTTACTGCTACCTCATCGGCAATCGTCTTTCTCTTGGGAAATTCAACCTGCTTTTGGTTTTAAATCATCTAATTGACTGAGGAGATAATATGATATTTAATTATAGATTTTCTTTTATTGAAAAATCTCAGGAATTTTGTTAAGCATCAAAATGATTCTGAGGTTCTCGCGAAATCATTGGCACTCCAAATTTTATAGACTATTAGTACCCAGTTGCCATTCTTTCAAGGTTCTTGAGCAAGTGTCGCAGCAAATTTTGTCCTGATCGCCAATTTTACATCCAAAATATAACTCGTAGGATTTTCGTACCAGAAAGCTCAAAGTCTTTCGATGAGCTTTTAGTGTGGGCTGGCGATGACATCGTTTCTATACGGAGAAAACGATAGCACTACTACAACGCTATCACTATTGGCTAGATCTTTGCACTTCGCTGGTATATCCAATACTTTTCCTCCAATGACCGGCCGACTGCTTATATACTGATCCATAGACGACTACGGCATATGGTGATATTTGGAATTACATGAGGCTTAATGGGTGTCTCGGTTATTTTAAGCCCAAGTGAGTTCAGATTTCATGGATGGGGGGTTATTCCTTATGCTGTGTTGCTAGATTATGCATAATGTCTCTAAAGCTATATCTGCTTTGCAATCAATCAAAACATGTTGATGTTCTCTACATTTTGCTACAGTCAGTGTAAAGGGTACATAAGTAGAAATTATTGAAATAACACATTAGTTTGGCGGGGAGAATTTTCATGCAGAACAGGTATGCTTTAAAGAAATATTCGACTATTGCACATCGTTACCTCTACAAAGTATAAGCTCTCAAGTCAGATAATATTCAATATTATTCAAATATTATTCAAGTGATACTGTTTTGATTTAAAGATTTTGTATTTTTTATATACATTTGCGATATAAGATTAAGATTCGTTTTGAGCGGCTTTCAAATGCAATAGTATCATGTGTAAATTTAAAATGAACGTATAGACTGCATGGAGAATATTCTGGATTAGCTCATTATATTGAAATCTTATTCTACCAATAACTAATACGTGATATTTTTAGAAATCTATGTCACCGATTATTATCCAAGATGTCTCCTGCTCAATAACTCAACTATAGCTGCCTTCTGAACTTCACTGGTGAATAATTTTACTGATTCTTTTAAAAAAAAGCCAAAAAGCTATTTTGCTTTGTATTTGAAATAAGCTGCTACCTATTCTATTAGTATACGCAGTACATAGAAAAGAAACTTACGAAAATATTAAGCTCAAAAATATCAAAAACATCAATGGAAAATTTGCGCCAATTTAAAGTGTTGGGGCAGGCATTATTTATATAAATATAAGGAGGGTATACTAAACACTGTCTCTTATTATGGGAATTGATATGTAGAGTCAAGGTTAAATATTATAGTATTACAGATTAAAAAGAATTGCACATAAAATTACAAATATTAGGTAGGAAAATTTCAGTCATCCTGTAAGTTCGTGAGTTGCAATATGTAACTGAAATCACATTTTCCACACATCTATTCAGACTTCTTTCCGTAATATTTAAATGAAGATTAATATTGAGAAAGTTGCATTAAGATTTTATACAAATCGAAAAATGTTGCTGCGAAAACTGTGGCATGAACATTTTGGCTAATTACAAACAAAAAGTCCTTACTGGTTATTACAAAAGGAAGAAGACAATGAGATAGTTGTATTTAAAAACTTGTTTTTTCTCCTTATTGCCATTAAAGATGAAGTAGACATAATTTATTGTTGTAAATAAGCAGTTTATTACGTTTTGTTAGTTGTGGACCATCAAAAACCCTAATGCTTAAGACAACTCATCTTGTTGCAGATGCTAGATGGTCATGGTTCCAGTAAAAATAATAAATACTACCCCATTTTTATTAATAGAGTGTACCACTCTGTTAAGAAAACTAAAAAAACTGAGAGAAACTTACCTAATAGCCACTAGTTGGAAAACATAAAGGCTACTGTTACATAGCTAAAACTTTATAAAATGGGTCTAATTTAATCAACTGCATGCATTGAAGAAATTTAAAAGAACTAAGCAAAGTTCTGCTAAGTATAAACTATTTAAAGTAGCCTTTCCAGGCAGCAGAATGGAATATGAACAAATTGCCAATAAAAGAAGGTTTAACATCTATAACTTTTTTATAGCGCCACGATCAAAATTCGACTAGAGTTAAATAAAAAGAACACACTCAGGAAAGATGCTATTTGTTTTAAGGGGGTCATCCATCATTGAGCCCTAAACTCCAAGCATATTTTTAATAAATAATTGTAAAGGAACTACTGAAGATAATTGAGACACATTTTTTTCTTTTATTGGTACAAGCTTCGGGTTTTAAAATGTATTTTTAGAAAATAATAATAATCACACTCGTGATCTTGGAATGTCTTTGATAAGCCTTTGGCAAGGCTTTGGCCATCCGAGTTCTTTGAAACCAAAAAAAAAAAGAAAATACCCCTTTATTTTCCGTTATGCTAGCTATATTTCTCCGAGGACGATTTTTTTTATATTGAAATTTGTTATATTTACGCAATTGTTTATAAAAAAATCGAATTTCGATCTATTTTTTTGACCTATCAGAGGCTGTAAAAATAGAACAAAACAAAATTTCAAAAATCGTATTTGGAGAAACATAGCTACGTGTTTACTAAATAACTGAAAAGAAATTGATCAAATTCGATAAATATGTCTTCTAGAAGTCTTATCAAAAATTGGACAAAATGCAAACTTTTAGGAAATCGCTTTTAAAGATAAATAACAGTATAAAACGTGGTTGGAGGAATTTACGATCTAATTGGCTATACCGGGGCTGTAGAGCTCTCTGTTTTCGTCACGGAGATGTTCTTGGTCTGCCACATGCAAATTCCTTTGTTGGATTCGGTCCCTTTTTGCCGCGTCGCTAACTCTCCGCTCCGAGCAGTTCTCATCGAGTCGAGTTGCACACATCTCTGCTTGAGGTTCCAGAGTAATTCCCAAGTCTTCCGTAGTTTATAGAACCCTCATTGAAAATCATGACTGCCAAATGAGTTGCAGTTTCCACCACCTGCTTGCCTAAATGCAAATGTTTTGGCGCCAACATACAGATACAGCTGTTCAGAGTTATTGTTATTTTGAGTATGGGTGCCCAAACATCTTTTCAATAAATTTTCAGATGACAATCTCTCATATATTGGTTTTATTAATTTGACGATCGAGGGAGAGAGAGAAACTCTGTTACGCATAAAAGTCGCCAAAGTCCCTTTAGCCTCGGCCTGATTCCACATGAACCAACTATTCTTGCCGGGGGGATACTTTGAGTATTAGGAATTTTTGTTTGATTAACTGTAGTAGTCGGGAGAAGCCCAAAATGCAATTTTCCGAAAAAACAGCGACTTTCACACTTTAGAACGATTGAGATGTTTTCGACTTGAAATGAGGTCGTAAACTGAGCCAGCTCGGAAAGTTAACGTGAGAAGGACACACCGAATGGCATACATTCACATGCATAAACAAACGACGGCTATACTACTCCGAATAATAATTTATACCTGAAAGAGAGAAGGCGTTGCGACGCGCAGCTAGCGCGCTAGGAAACACCAGAGGTGGCCATGTTAAGGGTTCCACATATCTACGAAAGAAATAGTATTTAACAAAATTCTTCATGTGGCGTGTTCCTGATTACGTTTAGATTCGAAATATACAAAAAAAAAATCGATTTTTCAAAACCGTGAAGGGGGGCGACTCCCTTAAATAATGTTAGGAATAAAGGTAATATGGTCTTTTCTGGGAACTTGTTCCCCGAATCCTAGTTCCTCATAGAAGACCAGCAATTATGAAGTCTACGATATGGTTCTGGGTGTTTTAGCCATGTTGTAAGAGTGTAATTTATAGCATTATGGGAAATCTCCAATTATAGTGAAAATAGGAAAGTGCCATCTTATACCGACATATACCGACACAAAACTGTTGCAAAAAAAGAAACAAAAAACTTTAAAATTAGCCATTCAATTCAATTATACTTCAAAGCATGTGTTTAAGGGCTAAAAAGAGAACGTGAAGAGCAAAAAAGCAGAATAAACTTTGAAATAAACCACAAGGACGAAATACGACAATTTATGATTATTTTAAAAAAAATCATCTCGAAGAGGAAACTAGAGCAATGACTCTCCTAACCACATACCATAGTTCACCTGTTTGAAGTTCGCACTTCAAAACAACAACCAATCATACTTATAACATGGTACAACAAAAAAACTACTTACCACTCAAAAGATGTTGCAATAAAATTCAGAAGAAGGAAAATGCTACAACATACTTTTTATAAATTTAGTTCTTAGTTTGAGACAGCTCCCTTGATGAGACAATAAAGTAGTTAAAAAAAAAGCATGTGGATTTCTTAGGAAATAAACTGTTCACCTTTTCTTGAATGGTATTGGAGAGAAAACGTAACTTTTAAATACTCAATAGTATCTAGTTTCATTCACTTTATAAATATAATATTTTGTAAGTTTCCTATTCCTCCTCCTTAGGAGGAACTGGTGATTACTACGCAAAACTGTTAATAGTTAAATTTTGATTTAGGAACACAAATGTACCAAAAGTAGTTTGATGTTTGAAGAAAATGTCTTAATATACAGAACAAGGTAGTTGGCGGTTTTAGTAATGAACATAAAAATTATTGATAATGATTTGAATTTCGACTGCACTAAAATTCACAGTTTTTTCTTTAGCTCCTAAAAGTCATAATTTAGAGTTAGAAAATCAATACAGCACTCGACGCTTTGTTGTCTACGCTGACCTACACACTCTCTCGATTCTTTTGTTTTTCCTCGGTCATAAAACCATTAACGTTGTTTGTTTTGGCAGCTGGTGTCAGGCGTATAATGGATGATAAAATGTTTTACTGGAAATACCCATTGGGAATTTAGATTTTTTGTAAGCACTATTCGGCAGTTCTGTTCTTCTTACGTGAATCTGAAAGCATTATTTCACTTTATGTCACACTGTGAGCCAAATTAAAAAAGTCCCTTTTTAGTAGGTGATAGCTTAACCAGCGTTCTGTCAATAAATTTTCCAAAATGTGTTGCGTTCACTTTAATTTTTTAAATTTTATTTATCGAACTTGTGGTTATTAATTCAAACTTTCTCCTTAATAAACTTTCTAATTATGTGAAGAATATATTTTTTAAATTTGCGTCTTCTAAAAATTATTGATATTACAGCTCATAGGGTTCCAATTTAAATTTAGAAAATGCTAGCTTGGGAAGAAACAGAGTGTGTGTGTGGGTGTATGTGTGTGTGTGTGTGAAAAATGAATGGAAAAAAGAACAATAAACAACTCATTATCAATACGTGTTGAAAATGATTGACCGCAACACATAAAGGGTTAGTACCCTTAAATCGAAAATTATAACACAATCTGTGTAGTAAATAAAACGTTAAAATTTCGTAAAAGTTATTAAAAAACAAGGAATTTTTTGTAGTATATCAAAACGTAAATAAGTTTCCTTTCCATAACTTAATAAAAACATTTAGAACTTAAAATTGGTAATATCGAAAAGATAAAATAAGAAAGATATAATACTGATAAGACAAAATGAGAGAGTTACAGTAGTATAGGAAATTTAAGAGAGTTGGTGAAACATTAGCCGAATACAAAAAAATGGTACATTTTAATAGATAAAACTGGGTCAATCCTTTTGCTGGCTATATAAAATAAACCTAAAGGTAAAAAGGAATTAATGATATGTTTAGGTAACTAATATAAAGGTTGTTGCTTTAAGACAATATGTTGCTAATGGTAGTTGAAGATAAGTAGTTTTCTACTAAGATACGATAGGATAGATAAGGATAGTCGAGCTCCATAAACTGAAACCGATCAGCAGGTGGAATCGAAATTCTCCAGGTAAGGTTCAAATAAGCTAAAGATCGTAGTCCTCTTGAAGAAGTAGGTTTGAACTCAAATATCCTTTTTCATATGGCTTTGGCTCCAATGTGCTTCACAGAGTATTTGTTAGTTAAGTACCTTCAGATAAACATTCTACCAGCTCAGGAATTGATAGATTGTGCAATGGCAGGTACCTTTTAAATACGTTTTACTCTAGTGATAGGGCCAAAAAAAAATAGGCAGTTCAACTCTACATAGTATCAGGTTGCTAAAACAGATAGTTTCGATAAAGAAAATAAGTTACTTAGATCAGCTGTTGGTCTTTAAGATAGTTTTAATGGAGACAGGCATGACCTTTTACAAATGGCGTTACATCTTTATATCTACGTGGTAGATGGTCTAGCATGAATTGAGAAAAATTGCTATAAAATGAATATTATCGTTGAATGCAGAATAAATATATGCTTAAGCAAAAACCAAAGGTAATTTTTATTTCAGAAAAGATAACCTCTCAAATTAAAAAAAAAATAAAATCTTAAGAGAACAAAAAGAAAACAAGGAAATGGACTTCAGTTTTCCGCAATCAGTAAACGAAGACCTACAGTTTAAACTACCGATTTTCCACAATAGAAAAACCTTCAAACAAAGAAGGGTTGACAGATTTTTAAATTTGACTGAACAAACCAACTTTCAAATATAAGGAAAAAAATTTTTGCATATTTTAGGAAGACATCTATTCTTATTACCGATTTCAAGACTTTGTCTCTGGATTTTTACTCTTAAAATTCCAATATAAGCATTTATTTCTTGACATACCTATATAATATAAATGGTATTCTTATATACCATAAGCAAAATGAAACTAGCCATGTAGATCTAACCTCCACGGCAACTAGATAGGGTCTAAGTCTTAAACCTCCTTGGTGAATATTGCTGATAAATTCGTTTATCTCAGAAATAGTGGTTCGAAATGACACCGACCAGGTATAACTTTTTTGGATAACAGATGTCAGCGAATAATAATTTTTAATTAAAAATCCAATACATCGAGGCACTAGAAAGTTGTTAAGCTTTAAATATCGCCAAAGTGCTGTTGGTGATGCCCTCTACAATATATATCAAAACAGTAATTAGGTCCTTATTGCTTATTTTAGAAAACCTCAAAGTACTACGTTTAGTGCAAATCGAGCTATTATTGAGATAAATATTTATAAAAAAACTGTAAAAATTTTCACATTGACACCCTGTGTTTCAGAAACTATTAACTTTTGGACTAAGATAAAGTGGGATAGATAATTAGATTTTGGCCTTGGATATTTTAGCTAACCCTTTGTATAGACCTTTTTGGCGACACTATGTAGAATTTCTTTATAAGCGAAAAATAGGTACCTTTTCGTTTTACTTTTTGAACAATATATTTGGAAAATCAAATGATTTTTCGGGCTTCTTCCTACGATTGGCCAAAAAATTTTCCTATGCCATAAAAAATCAAGACTTTAACGGGAATTTTCTAAAGTCCTATGTATACTTTCGGAATATGTGTTTTGACAACTTTTCTTAAATCACTAACTACAAATTCGTTAACAGTATCAACAATTTTTTGCGTAGTTGTTATCAATAACAAAAAACCAAATTCTTTTGAATTTTTTGCTAATATCTTAGTGATCTCTCAACGGATTTTGACAAACAAAAAAGCATTTCAAAAGTTATTTTATAACTAGTACGTTCTAAAGTAAAAATGGAAGGTTTCGAATTAAATGAAGAAAACAGATTTTTCACTCCTAATTGTTAATAATATAGCATTTGTTAAACAAAATTTGAGACGCCAAATATGAGAGTAATTTTGTGTCTCCTGAAAAAATGATTTCCAAAAAGAAAATATCTATTTGTATTTGACTGTTGTTTTTGATTTTTCAAGTCTATACTTCCTAGCCTAAAAGGATTTAATTTTAAATTCTTGTAAAAGAATTTTTCTTGTTATTTTAAAAATAACCAAATCCAATCCACAACCTTTTCTTAAATAAGTTTTATACCTGAAAAGAAAAAGGTCAAAGAAATTTCTAATTATAGAAAAAGGTTTATTCTAAAATACACAAAAAATTTTAAAGTTTGTTATGGTAAAGTAAATATTAAAGTTGTGTAATAGCTTTTAAAAATAGTCCAATCTCTATAATAACTTTTAAGTTACAAGAAAAAGATGAATTTAGAGTCATAAAATTTTATACTGTTATTAAGGAGAGGTAACTTTACCAATATAAGTGAAAATCGTATTTTTAAACTAAAGTTTTATTTTTGCAACATTTTAAAGTGAAGAAATAAAACCTTAAAAATCGATAGTAAATATACTACGAAAGTCAACATTAAATTACTTATCAAAACATACAATACATAAATGTTTCTAGAGAACACTGTAAAAAATATACTTTATAATTAGACAATGTATTAAAAATGTTTTACTCTATTTAACACAATAATACTTCATTTTTAAGGTTCTGAAATGACCTAAAAATCTTTATAGTGTCGCCACAATTATCCGTACGTCTCCTTGTTTGTCCGTTCATCTGTCAGTATGTGTGTCCATTCGTCTGATTTCCACAGCCTGATGATTTCGTTAGTTTTTAATATTAGGTAAATCTGCTTTCTATTAACATAAACGCGAAGCGAATTTGAAAAAAAAATTTAAGGTATCTCTCTCTATCTGTAAAATTTGTACATATCTTTAAAAATGAAATGAAATATGTCACAATATTCGTAAAATGTAAGACACCAAAGTCCCTTTTAAAAAGTTAAAAAATTTGTCCTAATAGTATTCAGTAAAGTTTATTACTAAGCTAAGTCTACTTATTAATGAGATCTGAAAAAGACTGCTTAAAATTTGTAGATGTGACTATATGGTAAATATGCCTGGCATACAATGATGTTACAATCACTAAGTGCACCTAAGAATGTTATTTTTTAAAATACATATTAATTTAGAAATTTCAGTTGAAAGCTTATATCAATTGTCTCTTTCTAATTATTCGATATGATAGGTCGATTCTTAGGTCTCGTTAGGCCCATTACATCCCACTATAGGCGCAAGACATTCAACGCCGATTGCTTTGAGAAGCCAAGCCAGTATTCTGTCACTTCTTCTGAAAGAACTGAGATGACGTTTTCTGTGGCAAATATTTCAATAGATGGCGCTAGTGCGCTAAGAAAAAAATAGAACCGTAATTTATTGACCTGTCATCAGGGCCGTGTCAGTAAGATGATAAAAACGGCAACATCAAAACCAAAAAAAAATTTAAATTATTTGCGCGGCCAGTTAAAGACAAATGAATTTTTCAGTTCAACCACGTGACTCACGTCACCCCAGTTCAATCACGTCATCCTCATCCCCAGTTTAAGACGCCGGACGCCATTATTTTCTGGCTTTTTCGCGTACTCGAAATAACAAAGTTGGTTTTCGTCTATTTTGGCTACGTTTTCGTGTGTTTACTTTATTTTATTTTTTTCAATTCACTTCAGGGTAAGTTTAATATACCTTTTCTGGAATACATTTAAACTTGATTTTGAATAAAATTTGCATTTTGTTTTAGAAGACGCTGCAGCCCATTTTTTCATCTCCCCAACTGGACCCAAATATTTCCCGGATGGTTACAGAAAACTATTGTAAGTACAGTTTGGAAATTTTTTTGGTAATTACTTGATAACATTTTCATCTTGGTTTATCATATTCATAAAAACACATCTTCAATTTTCTAACCTTGTTATCATATTTATACATAGTTCGGCATTTATACCAAACATAATTATAAAATGCTGATATTAAATCAAAGGTATTATTGGTTCTTTTACCTACTTTCCATTTTAGTTTAAGTTAAATATACCTTTTCTCCAAACGTTTTCTTGAATAGTTTAAATTTTGTTTTAGAAGACCTTGCAGCCCATTTATTTATGACTCTAACCTGACCGAAATATTTTACATATAGTTGATGGCCAATATTGTAAGCATATTTTATAAATCTTTTTGATAAATTACGCCCTAGCATTTTTATCATGGTTTATCATGCTCACAAATACACAACTTACATTTCATAACTATCATCCCATTTGCATACATTTTTGTATTAATATGATACATTATAAAATGCCTAAATCGAATTAAAGGTAATATTGTTGTCTATTTAAAGTTAACGAAAAATTTAATTTTATTTCTTGTTTTATGTGGTAATTTGCAAAATTTTTTTACATGTTGATAAACTGGAGACCATTATAGAGATCGTAACATATATTAAGTAAAATTATTTTTTAATCTGACATCTTTAACAGGTGTAGTAGTTGCTAATAAATTTACAAATCGCCGATATTTAAATTTTGAGTATATAACTAATTATATAGCCATGGCTAAAACTAACATATGATTTTCATTTTCAGATATGCTATTTTGACTGCCTTGAATTTTCGGCTCTCCTTAATCCTAAACTGGCTTTAACTTAATTAATGGATCAGTGTAAAATATTTATTTTTGATAATTATATTGTTTCATTTATTTCGTAAATAAACAATAAAATATATTTTCTGTATTTTATAAGTCTTACTATATTATTTATATTTTACCCAGAATTGTGAAAAAGAACCTATCCTTCTGAATGCTTTATTTAAAAAGCAACACAGCAAATTAGTGGTGACAGGGTAAAAACTGTTTGTCATAAATCTTTTTATTTTTTTTTTCAGGATAATACATCTACAAATAATGAATACTAGCAGAGAAATCTTAAAATTTATGTTAAGATGGTTAAGTACTCATCTCATTTCACTTTTAAAGTTTTTTTGCTAGTATTCAACATTAATATGTATTATTCAAAAAAAAATTAAAAAGATTTATGATCAAACAGTTTTTACCCTGTCACCATGGGATATTTAAATTTTTCCCGCCATTCATGTGCCGTTGCTAATCTCGGCCGGTAAAACAGATGGCTGTTTTACAGCCCAGTTCATTATGTCATTTAGATCAAAATACACGAGTTCATTCATAGATGGCTCCTGTTGCTTTCAAAATACAGGGTTGTGACTTTTCTCTAACCTTTTTTGTTCCAGGCCTGTCATCCGATGGCGATGATTTGTGAAATTTATATCGTTGTTTTTGTATTTAGAAGAATCTTAGATTATTAAGTTATTGATATTTTCAGTATATAACTTGTATTGTTTGTAAAAGTTATAGTGAAGAAATTGGCAAGTAAATTTAATTCTGGATTGAGGTTATATTGACAGAATTCTTTCCTAGATATCAACATCTCAGATTTGTTTCCTTTTTCAATATGATTAAGATCGCCTTTAAGTCTTCTTAAATTAAAATATTTTTCTAGTTTTGCTGTGATCACAATAAATATGAGCACATCTACTCCTTAAAAAACAAAATTACATTAAGAAATAAAGAAATCTATCTGTCGTATTTTTGTAAATGTTTTTTTTTAAAGAATATTATTCTTTACTGAAATCCGTGGAGGAGCCAATTAACTGCTAAGGCAAAGTGCTGTATAGAAAAGCTGTAGAATATAGACTTCTGTTTCTGTTTGATGTAACATACAGTATCATTTATAAAAATAAAATTTGCGAAGAAAATTATTTATGAGTTAAGAGCAGAATCATAGTTTGATTTAAAACATAGCTGTAAAAATAAGAGGTCGTTACTTTACCACAGAAGAAAATCTTTTGATACCACCTCTGTATAAGAATTCTACCACCGATTATCATTTTTGGGATGAGTTGTTCCATATACTATCCAAGATATTGATGAGATATATTTTTTGGTACTAACATGTATGATTCCCGATGGAATATTTAGAAAACAACATTTTTAAAACCAAGGAACGTCTGTGCTCTTTGATATTTGATGAAAAATCAATAATGGGTAGTATTATTTATAATAAATATGAAGACCAGCTTGTTGTTATGGAAAATAGAATAATATGTGGCCATGTCTTAGTATTCATGGATAGAAATGTATGCTGGAAATGGAAGCAAACTGTTTGTTTCATACACATTCTGAGATGTACAACAAAAATACCTGTCATAATTTCAGATCTATAATGAAAACATTCTTCTATATTTTGCAGTAAAATTTATATAACCGTGAACATTTTTTATTGTTTTTTTTTCGTTTTATATAAAAAAGTCATATACATACTAAGAAAATCTATATCTTATAAAATTAAATGCATTAGTGTACTTTAAAATATTATAACAGAAATATCAGTATTAGAAAAGGCTAGTTTTCCTTTGTATTATATATTATAGATGTTTAAATTGCAAAAATTGTAAATATTTTTATAATGGATGTATTTTTTTTTTGAAATTTAGTACGCGTCAAAATTCTAAAGAAAATTTATGAAAAGGATGAAAACCAACACAGGTTACATTATTCATATAACTAAATAAATAGATCAATAAGAATGTCTATCCATACAAAATAAAGTTAAAAGTGATATTTAAAACTAATTAAGAAAATTTTGCGCTTATAGTGTGTGATTTGAAATATCACTATTATTTAGTAAATAATATTTTTAGCACTTTATCTACTTTTTCAAGTGTTCCTTCCAGTACTCTATTTTCTTTTTATTTAGAAATTTTCACATTCTATTAAAGCATTTTATATAAGCATTTTAAGTTGTGTTAATCTTTATACTTCTTCAAAAAATGTCTTCAAATGATACCTAAATTCACTTACATAAATTATTTTTAAGAAGGTAAACATAAAAAATGCTAGATGTAACCTACTTCGAGCACAAGGAAGAATTTAATGGGCTATTAAAGCAACTATGAATGATATGGAATATTAAAAGTTGTATCTCGAGCTACAAAATAAATAGGGTACTTAAATAACATTTTTAAAATGTTTCGAATTTTTACATTTATTAGAGGTTCACTTATCAAAATAAATCGAATCTAACCTTGTAGTTACCCACAAAATAATTTTAATTTTAGTAAATATTAATGAGATACGATATCGAAAACTGATAAAAATTTAATTCACTTCAAAAGGATATGGATAAAAGTGAACACAAAATATGTCTTAAATAAATTTTTTTGTCTGTTCTGGGGCGAAAAACAGCTTATCTTTACTCACCGCTATATATTTTACATAATTTTTGCATTAGGTCATAAATATTGATTAATTATTTTTTCCCTACGTAGTCGCAAGTACGCGAACATTTCGTCAGAGGGTGCAGAATGAGGTCACAGAAATTAGTATCAAGTGACCTATCTATTCCTTCTTTATTTGATCTATGATCCATCCATTCAAACATTAGGAGAAAATGAATAAAAACGACTTGGTTTGAATGAAAATTGTTTCCGGGAATAACAAACGTTGAAGGTGCTTTCAACAAGTGGATAAAATGTAAACGTGTGAGTGACCTAGATCATATTCACATTTGGGTAAATATTCAAGGTCAGTGCAGATTGTGTTCGTTTTCTTTTATGGGAACCCCTTATTTTTGACATCGCATTCGAAAAGATCAGGAAATTTCACGTCAGAAATCATATTTTAAAATTTGTTTTTCTGTTCTAGGAAGGCTCAATTGTTACAAAAGCATCCAGAAGTTTTTTGATGAATTGTAGTGATTTTCTGAGCATATTAAATATTGAAGGTGCCTTCAACAAGTACTTTGGCGACCTTGACAAAATTGAGTTTTCAGCCTATTTTAGAGATCGTTGAAGTTCGAGGTCATATTTTTAAATGAAGAAAGAGCATTAGTTATTTATTTTCTCAACTGTCCTTGACCTTGATATGAGCTTCAAGGTCACGGTAAATGTCAAATTTAAGATCAAATTACCATATACAATTTAATTACCAGAAACTTTTGTAGAAAAACTTTTTCTCCATCACTCTTAGTTTCCGAATTATTGGTTCATTCAAGATATGAGGATATTTGACCTTCAAATAACCTGTACATGTGGTTTTATCCCTTATATTATACATACTGTTGGATCTGAAATTTCCTCGGGGTATCATTTCTGTAATGAAAAATTGGGATTTCCATTTAAAAAAGTCATCATGACCTTCAAATAATTTTGAAAATTGACCACAAAATCAAGGCCGTTAGAACAAATAAAAGACCCCGTCTCTCCTTGACAATTTTTCTCTTAAGCATTTTTTTTTAAATGGAGTCTTTTAAAAGATATTTGGATTTATAGATTAAAACGGCTCACACTGTATAACAAATTAATTCTGTGCTGGACCCAAAAAATGTCACATTAAGTACCAAGATGGTGTGTATTATAAAAAAAAACAAATTGAATATTTATTTATGTAATTTTGTTTAATAAACCGTTTTATACAAAGGAATACATTTAACTTTAAAGTATGACATTTAAGACTTCCGACAAAAATTTTTCGCAACACTGTTGCCAGACGTGACAGCCATAGTAAGTCTAAAAACGGTGGAATTATTAACTTCATTTATTAATGCCTCATATGTGATGTCATGTTTGAAAATACATACTGCATAAAATTTTACTTGTTCAAGAGGATTTTCCCTCGAAGAGGCAAATAAACATCGTTCTGGAAATACCGCTGTTTCAATATTTTTGCATTACAGATGTAACGATAAATTGATATTTCTCAAAAAATCGATGAATCGTTTGTCTCCCTAGGTAAGAAGGAGTAGATTTTGGATTATTTTTGGCATTTATATTCTTTTAACATTGAATGATATGTGGCAACTTTAAAATAATAAATAGAATGAGCGTTTTTCCAGATTTCGATTTTCTGTCAAAAACTGTTTATCTATGCAGCAAATTTTTAAATTTGCTGTACTGGTTGCTTAGTTATGATTTTTTTAAATAAGCAATAAATATAATAAAGCTCTTAACATTTTTGCTGCAAGAATTTATACAAAATAAAGTTATGGCTATTCCAACCACACCAGAAAATATGAAATACGTGATACGATAGGCATGTAGTACAGGGTGAGTCAACGATTGGATAAAGTAGGTTTGTGCCTTTTCGGTGAAATTAACAAAGAAACTATATTTATTGTTTGATACAGTTTATTTTTACGCAGATTTTGAAAATATTTAGGACTCTACAGGGTGAGCCAAAAAACTAGGACAGCATAAAGTTGTATTTTTTTAAATAGAACACCCTATATACGAATCGTATTTTCGATTTAGCTTGTAATTTTAAATCTTTTTTTATTAAGGGTTTACTATAACAAAACTTTATAGTTTCTGAGATAATTAAGTTTAAAAAAAAAAGTCACATTTTCAAGCATCAATTCAATCCTAAATAACGTTTTCAATTTTGTGACAAATATATTCAAATTTGGAATTTAGCAAGGCCAAGGACAAGTTAACATAATTTTTACCTAATATTTGCAATAAAAGCTACAGGGTGTTGAACACATCGGCTCAAATTTGAACAAGTTTAAATGAATAAATATCTTTTTTTTTAATGGTACACCCTGTATATTTTCATGTTATTTAATAGAGTAATAAAAACCCTAAAAGTTTTGTTCAATATATCCTATACCTATTTATAATAGTTTTTGAGATATTTCAGTTATTCTTATTTTCCATACTTTTTTACAGAAATAGTCTTCATTATCATAGTAGCCATGGCAAAAACAATGTAAAAGAACATTTTTCTGTGTGTCAAATTTATAACCGCAATCGCTTCTTTTGGTTTTTATGTTGTGTAGTTTAGTTTTTTTTTTGCATTCATCTTATATTGTAAAATGAATTTTCCAAAGAATGAGTTAATAGATATGATTTATACAATAGGAGAGGCTCAAAAAAATTGCCTTCTTGCTCAAAGAATTTACAAAATGAAGTATCCTGATCGACGCCAGCCTAATACCCATACTTTTCAAAACTTAATGCAAAGCTTTGATTCTTCTGGTACTGTTGATTATCCAAAACGTAAAGTGGTCAACAAACCAGTAACTAATGAAGAAAAAGAACTACAAGTATTATTAAATGTTCAGGAAAATCCTTATATTGGTAGCCGTCAGTTAGCAGCATTATGTGAAACATCACAATCCACCGCTAATCGTACTACCAAGAAATATAGGTATCATCCATATCACATGGAATTACACCAAAAATTGCATGGATAGGATTTTGAAAGTCGTGTAAACTTTTGTCGTACAATAAATGCGGAGATTCAATTAAATCCAAATTTATTATGCAAGGTAATGTTTAGTGATGAAGCTACTTTTAGAAGTAACGGTGCCGTAAATAGACGCAACATGCATTATTATGCCACAGAAAACCCATTTTGGATTAGAGAGGTGCAACATCAAAACCACTGGTCATTAAATGTTTGGTGTGGTATTCATCATAATCGAATTATTGGACCCCACTTTTTTAATGAACCACTAAATGGCCATAGTTACCTGAACTTTCTACAAGAAGAACTACCCCAACTGCTTCAAGGTCTCGATAGGGATGAGCTCGACAGTATGTGGTTCCAGCACGATGGTGCGCCTCCGCATTACCATCGTGAAGTTCGTGCGTTTTTGGACCAACGATATCCGCAAAAATGGATTGGACGTGGGGATTTCATTGAGTGGCCACCAAGGTCTTGCGACATCACCCCATTAGATTTCTTCCTATGGGGTTATATTAAAAATAAGGTGTATGTTAATCCACCAACAACAATGGAAGATATGCGAAACAGGATTAGGGATACCTGTAGAACAATAACGCCACTAATTTTGTCCAGGGTCCGAGAAAATCTGCAAAAAAGACTAAATTTGTGCATTGCACAAGAGGGTCGTTTATTCGAACACTTATTAAAAAGAAATAATTAATCTCAGTATTTAATAGGTAATTTTTTTGTTTCAATTTAGTATAAAAGTAAATATGTATTTGCCTTGTCGTTATTGTTGTGTTAATTTTTTCACACTATGTTTAATTAAACTATTGCCGTTGTAATATAACGAATAATGTATTTCATCATATTTAACCACATTCTGTTTGTTTCTGTAGTTTCTTTTTATTATTTTACATGACTACTATGATAATAAAGACTATTTCTGTAAAAAAGTATGGAAAATAAGAAAAACTGAAATATCTCAAAAACTATTATAAATAGGTAAAGGATATATTGAACAAAACTTTTAGGGTTTTTATTACTCTATTAAATAACATGAAAATATACAGGGTGTACCATTTAAAAAAAAAAGATATTTATTCATTTAAACTTGTTCAAATTTGAGCCGATGTGTAGCTTTTATTGCAAATATTAGATAAAAATTATGTTAACTTGTCCTTGGCCTTGCTAAATTCCAAATTTGAATATATTTGTCACAAAATTGAAAACGTTATTTAGGATTGAATTGATGCTTGAAAATGTGACTTTTTTTCTTTAAACTTAATTATCTCAGAATCTATAAAGTTTTGTTATAGTAAACCTTTAATAAAAAAGATTTAAACTTATAAGCTAAATCGAAAATACGATTCGTATATAGGGTGTTCTATTTAAAAAAATAAAACTTTAAGCTGTCCTAGGTTTTTGGCTCACCCTATAGAGTCCTAAATTTTTTTAAAATCTGCGTAAAAATAAACTGTATCAAACAATAAATATAGTTTCTTTGTTAATTTCACCGAAAAGGCACAAACCTACTTCATCCAATCGTTGACTCACCCTGTACATTAGTAACTCTTGTCAAAAAAGATTTATAAGATTTTTAAAGCTCCATTGAGCTCATTTCTAATCACAACCGTCATCAATTTTAATATTTCACATCCATTCAATATGTAGAGAGGTTATCCCTTCTCCAAATATAGTAAAATCTGTCCGTCTGTTACCTCATTTCTCCACCAGACTTTTACTAAAATATTCGAAACCGTTTTTCCTTGCAACAAATTAACATATTTACACTGTATATGGATACTTATCGGCCTATCGACAACTAAAATTTATTGATATGTATGTTACGATTAATTATTGACAGGGAAAATTTAACATTGCTTATATCTAGGTCCTACAGGCGAAACTTAAGATTTATGCTCGTACGCTACGCCACAATTTAGGCCTGAATTATCTAAATTTTGTTGAGAATGTTTGAATATATAATACACATAACGAAGACTATATGATAAAACTTAGCCAAGTTACGATTGTCAATACACAAGTTAATAAGTAACTCAAATTTAATTGTTGAAACTTGTTTACCAAAAAAAGATCAGCCAAAGTTTATTTAATATATTTCATTTTTTTCTGGTAAATATACTAATTATCAATAGTTAGAAAAGGTACATTATAATGAAATTATTTTTGATGAAAGAAAAACAAGAACTCATATCCTGGCACCAACTACCGATCAGACATTATACATTCTTAAGATATACAAAACCGTTTGCATAAGAAACAAATACCATGACTTTAGAACTAGTTCTGATTGATCACTACGCAACAGTCACACGAATGTAATATTTCTTAAATGATTTTATTTTATTTCACTAGTGTCTATGACCTATTGACTGTTGCCCGACAGCCAAATATTGTAACCGAATTTTAACTCGCTTTCCACGATTCGATCAAGCTGGATCTTGCTACACATATATAATACCTTGAATAAAAAGTTCATTCAGAAAATTCAAAGTTCCTGTTTATTCATCAAAATTGATATTGTCCCCTTGTTTCCGAAGGAAAAAAGGGTAAAAAATGATTTATTACTATCTCTAGTCCTTGAATAAACGATAGTATAAGAGGGAAAATCTGATCTATTTTCCTGAACTCAAAGTTCTTGGGGGGGGGGGGGAGGCGATCGCCCCCCCCTTGGATTCGCGCCTGATTGTATTGGCATCAAAATTCACCCTCAGTGTATTTGTTATGCTGCAGAAGAACCTTTGGTTTGAAGATTTTTTATTTTCTTCAAGAATTTTATTTTTAATTAGAGAGCTTTATCAGAACTAGTCAATACGAGTTTTATTTTGACCTACAAGCTCTTTGCATTTGGTATTTCGTTTGATTTTTTTTTTAATTTTTCATAGCTTAATTGAAAGCTAGGTCCAGACAACATCGTGGAAGGTCTCTATATTCAACCTAGCTTAGATGCAATAGCGCCCTTAAATTTTTCCCACCCGTATTCTGCGGGACAGGGGTTAGCTCGGTACTTTGCGTGCTGGTGCGGTTACTAGCCTTCAGCTCTGCTCAGGTAGTATAATTATTATTTGAGAGCATTACATAGTATATAAATTTTTGTTCTTAAATTTCAGAGAAAACTGTATTCCTTAAAATCATCTAATTGTAACGAGTTGCGACCAAATTAATTTTTTTAATGCAGGAAATATATATATTTTTTTTAAAGTAGCAAAATTTTGGAACTACTCTTTTTCAATTAAATATCCAAAATACCTTAGAAGATAAACATTGTTGTTCAAATATTTCTCCAAATATATACTGAAGAACATACTTTAGCTTAGTGAAGTCGAATATCTTTACCCGACGAACTACTATAGAAGTTTTATTAAGTTCTTAACTGTAAAGTATCCGGTTACACCTTTCCGAGGAGGAGAAACTGGGGAGAGAACGGTCACGAATAAGTAGATGAAAAGTTTGAAATTCCGGTAAGAGACGAATATATAAATTATTTATAATACGAATAGAGCGAAGATAAATATATTTATTACAAAAATAATCAATAATATTTCAGTGATTTTTGCAAGACTGTGAACTTTAATTTCCTTCAATTGTTAAAAAAATTCGAATATGTCTATAAATACGCTATTTGTGGGTTTGGCAAATACAACAAACATATTAAAATTTACATAGTTGGACGAAACACATTTAAATGAAAATGGTCAGCAATTGATAGAAGTATGTGAACGATATAATCAACAAAAAACTATACATAAATATACAGGGCACAAAGATACTTGAGGTTTAAAATTTTTTTTCCCTTTCATCATAATAAAGGGTGTTTTTTTTTATAGAGGAATAGAACTTTAAGTTGGCAACACTTTTTTAACTGGCGGCCATTTTGTCCGCTGTTAAGTGATTTATGTTTAGTTTGGTTTAGCATTTCAACACGAATAGACTGACGCCTGAACAACGCTTCCAAATTGTCCAAATTTATTTTGAAAATCATGGTTCTGTTCGAAATACGTATCGCGCACTACGTCCATTTTACGGTCAACATAATCGTCCATCGGAGCAATTAGTTCGATTAACTATGGAATGTTTTCGCACCACGTTTACTCTAAATGATAATAAGCATCCACAGAGATGTCGTACAGTGCGTACAGATGAAGTCATTACTGCTGTAGAGCGTAGCGTAGAGGAAGACCCGAATCAGTCTATCCGCCATCGTACACAGGAATTGGATATGTGTCCATTCACTGTATGGAAGATTTTGCGAAAAGATCTTGGTTTGCTTGCTTACAAAATCCAACTCGTGCAAGAATTGAAGCCACACGATCACCTAGCAAGGCGTAGATTCGGTGAATGGGCCCAAAACAAGATTGCCGTTGATCCTGATTTTCATAAGCGAATTTTGTTTAGCGATGCAGCTCACTTTTGTTTGAATGGATACGTCAATAAACAAAACTGCCGTATTTGGAGTGATGATAATCCTCAAGTGTATGTTGAGACACCGTTACATCGAGAGAAACTGACTGTTTGGTGTGCTTTATGGGCTGGTGGAATCATTGGTCCGTACTTCTTTAAAAACGATGCTGGTCAGAACGTTATAGTCAATGGTAACCGCTATAGAGCCATGATTATTGACTTTTTCGTTCATCAATTGAACAACCATGATGTGCAGGAGCTGTGGTTTCAACAAGACGGCGCAACATGTCACACAGCTCATGCCACAATTAATTTATTGAAGGAAACGTTTGGTAACCGCATAGTTTCACGTTTCGGACCCGTGAATTAGCCTCCAAGATCGTGCGACTTAACGCCGCTAGACTATTTTCTGTGGGGATATGTGAAGTCGCTAGTCTACGCCTATAAGCCCGAAACGATTAATTACTTGGAGGACAACATTCGCCGCGTTATTGCCGATATACGGCCACAAATGTTGGAAAAAGTCATCGAAAATTGGACCTCCAGATTAGACTACGTCCGAGCCAGCCGTAGCGGTCATATGCCAGAAGTCATATTTAAATTATAATGCCAGAAGGTTATCTTTCCAATAAAGTAAATTTCATGTCAATTTAAAAAATTCATCTATGGTTCATTCAATTTAAAAGTTCTATACCTCTATACCAGAGTATAGAATGTGGCACCCCCTTCCATTCCCAATACCACTTTCGTACAAAATCGAGAAATATAAAATTTTTAATCCGCCATATTTGAACAATCTTCATCATTTTAAATTCGTAATGAGCAATCCCGAAAACTCTCCCATACCAACTGAGGAAAAAAATCTGGGAAAATTAATTTTAGCATCCGTCTTAAGCACCATCTTAGATTTAACTGTATTAATTTCGACGAAAATGATATGAGACCACCACAATTACTTTCTGAACATAATGCAAAAGATTTTATACAAAACGGTTGCCGCCATTCCGGACTAATCCGAAGTACATACGTAAAAAAAGGAGAAAATATAGCGGTCGAAATTAGAACCTCCTTTTTCAGAAGTCGATTAATAAGAACGAGACATGAGAAAGAACTGAATGATATGGACTCTTACATAGATAAGAAGCCTGGAAGTTAATTAAGTCCATGAAAACACATACTCCACACAAAACACACATTTTTAATCGATACAATTAGATGAATACCATCGACAATTTAAAAAGAAACTTTCTAAAATTTGTAATAAGCTCTCTTAGACTTTATAGCATATAAAGATATTATTAAGAATATAACTCTCAGAGCTATAAAAATAAAAAAAGATTCTGTATTAGAAATACTAACTACAAAGTTGTTAGAAAATTTTAGATAAAAGTTAATTAGGTATCTAAAAGAACTGCTTACCAGATGACACAAACGGAGACTCAATCCCAATAGGCTATGAAAAGACCAATCCATAAGATACGTCCAAAAGAGAGTTGCGCAGATTGCAGGTGTATCTCCGGTACAAGTACTATAAGCCGCCTTATGGAAAGATATAATGGAGAAAGAATATCGATACTAACAAATTGTAAAAGAGGCTAGTTTTTGGGTCAATAACTCCTGTTTAGATCACGTTTTCAGCCAGATACAGCGAACAGAAAAATTAATGGCGACAAATACGTCTTTTTATTGTTTATGGATCTAACGAAGGCCTCAGTAATGTCCCAATACAAAAACTTTGGCAGGTCTTGGAACAATCTTCTATAAATAACAACACAATAATACCTGTTAGACAGCTACACGAATAGGCAAAATCTAGAGTTAAAATACGAAACACCTTGTCAGATAGCCTTGAAGTAACCAAAGGTTTTATTAATATAGGGATGCTGTGTCTCTGTCACATTCTTGAAAATATAAAGGGTGTTTTTTATAGAGGTATAGAACTTTTAAATGGAATAAAACAAAGATGAATTTTTTAAATTGACATGAAATTTACTTTATTCGAAAGATAACCTTCTGGCATTATAACTTAAATATGACTTCTGGCATATGACCGCCACGGCTGGCTCGGACGTAGTCTAATCTGGAGGTCCAATTTTCGATGACTTTTTCCACCATTTGTGGCCGTATATCGGCAATAACGCGGCGAATGTTGTCCTCCAAGTGATCAATCGTTTCGGGCTTATCGGCGTAGACTAGCGACTTCACATATCCCCACAGAAAATAGTCTAGCGGCGTTAAGTCGCACGATCTTGGAGGCCAATTCACGGGTCCGAAACGTGAAACTATGCGGTTACCAAACGTTTCCTTCAATAAATCAATTGTGGCACGAGCTGTGTGACATGTTGCGCCGTCTTGTTGAAAGCACAGCTCCTGCACATCATGGTTGTTCAATTGATGAACGAAAAAGTCAGTAATCATGGCTCTATAGCGGTCACCATTGACTGTAACGTTCTGACCAGCATCGTTTTTAAAGAAGTACGGACCAATGATTCCACCAGCCCATAAAGCACACCAAACAGTCAGTTTTTCTGGATGTAACGGTGTCCAACATACACTTGAGGATTATCATCACTCCAAATACGGCAGTTTTGTTTATTGACGTATCCATTCAAACAAAAGTGAGCTTCATCGCTAAACAAAATTCGCTTATGAACATCGGGATCAACGGCAATCTTGTTTTGGGCCCATTCACCGAATCTACGCCTTGCTAGGTGATCGGGTGGCTTCAGTTCTTGCACGAGTTGGATTTTGTAAGCACGCAAACCAAGATCTCTCCGCAAAATCTTCCATAAAGTGAATGGACACATATCCAATTCCTGTGAACGATGGCGGATAGACTGATTCGGGTCTTCCTCTACGCTACGCTCTACAGCAGCAATGACTTCTTCTGTACGCACTGTACGACGTCTCTGTGGATACGTATTATCATTTAGAGTAAGCGTGGTGAGAAAACGTTCCATAGTTAATCGAATTAATTGCTCTGACGATTATGTTGACCGTAAAATGGACGTAATGCGCGATACGTATTTCGAACAGAACCGTGATTTTCAAAATAAATTTGCACAATTTGGAAGCGTTGTTCAGGCGGCAGTCTATTCATGTTGAAATGGCAAACCAAACTAAACATAAATCACTTGACAGGTGACAAAATGGCCGCCAGTTAAAAAAGTGTTGCCAACTTAAAGTTTTATACCTCTATAAAAAAACACCCTTTACTTCTATCAAGTGTGTTAAAGAACTAGGGGAGATCAGACAGTAGAATGGAGATACAACTAAATCATAATACAACTTTGCATACTCTTCATTTGACAGATGACCAGGTTGTGATTGCTCAGGATAAGGATAATCTAGAGCTTATAGCCCAAAGGCTATTTATAAATTATGAAGAATGTAGCCTATTGGTAAATAGAACAAAACTCATTATCTTTATATTGGAAGAGAAGAAGCAGAAGATCGTTAAGTAGACCAACTTGATGTCATTAGTTCGTGTGTGAAATAACTCTGGAACGAAAATATGGATAAAACAGCGTAAAAAAAAAAAGAAAAAAAAATCGAATTATGAAAGATAACTGATTGCTTGAACTCCATCGTCTGGCCTAAACGAATATCTCGTGAGAAAAAAAAACTGATTCAAAACTCGATTTTATAAAGTATTGTTTTTTATGCATACGAACCAAGGCAAATAATTAAAATACTATAGTGTCATCTCTTAGCACAGCAAATTGAATTCTGGCAAAGATCTTGTGGTAGATCAAGACATGAAAAAATAAAAAAGAATTAAATTTTAGTACTAGGGAACTGGAAATACTAAAAATGCTGGAAACTAGGGATTGTAAGGCAATGGACGCTATAAAATCGATAGATAGGGGATATAGTCGAGTGACTTGCCAATTCATTAATGATTTACTTTTTTTTTTAATATATATCACTTTTACTAGTCTTGCTATTTTAGATTTTCTAATTAGGTAATTTTTACTATTCCTACTATTTTGGATTTTCTAATTAAGTAATAACAATGCGACTAAAATACAAGTTTTAACTGCTGAATTTATTTCTCGGTTTGAGCTTATTTCACTGGATTTATTATATGAACTGAATTTTATTGTCTTCCAAAATTCAGTCTAACTTTTAATATAAAAAATGTGTGAATGCATGCGGAGCGTGCGACTATAAAAATAAAAGAAAAGGTTTGGATCAGGTGATTTAAATGATATTTGGCAGCTTATCCAGTGGAAAAAATGACAGAAACATATCACTAAATTATAACGAACACTGTGGAAGTACCAGAAAGAATGAAAATATACTGTTAATAACCGTTGACCCATATGTTTCAAAATCCAAATCATAATAATGTAACAATATAAATATTATTCTGATGAGTCCTTATAGATATATTGTATTTCTTGTAATTTCTAGACTTGTATTCTCGTATATTCTAGTATGTTTTATAGCTCTATATATATATATATATATATATATATATATATATATATATATATATATATATATATTGTGATAGGATTAGAGTAGGAGTTAAGTTTGTGTTTGAATGTCAAAGTGTTAAGAAGTAGTAGTGTTTTGAACTTTATTTCTTTAAACATACTTTGATAAAGATCGCTGGAATCCCAATATGACCATGATGGCACTTACTGCTTTTCCTATGATATTTTTCTTTCCCCATGTTCAGCTAAAATTGACCATGTTATAAAAGGGTCAGGCTTAAATAGTTTTATTTTTCTTCCATTGTTTATGTACTGAAAATCCATATTTCTTACTTTTAAAGTGGTAAACAAATTTAAATACCCTTCAAAACATTGAAAATATATGGCTTTTTTATGACTGTCGTGTTCCTGCTTGTTCCCTTCAGCCGCTTTTAAGAAACGCACTTCATCGAGTTCTTTAAATTTTATCTCCTCACTTTTACGATTCTGGACGTTTTAAAATATATATATATATATATATATATATATATATATATATATATATATATATATATATATATACATATATATATATATATATATATATATATATATATATATATATACATATATATATATATATATATATATATATATATATATATATATATATATATATATATATATATATATATATATATATATATATGACAATTTGGAACAGAGCCCTTCTTCAATCGATGATCTTTCAAACTTCGTGAAACAATATTATCTGTTTATGGGTCTTGGTCTGAAATTGTCCGATTTATGTTACTTTCAGAAAAGTGTAATTTGCAAACGTTGGCCTTTTGATAAGGCTCATAATCCTCTCAAGAAACAACCTTCAGTCATTTTTTTGCAAAACACTATTGATTTGAAGGCCAAAAACACGCACTAACCATTTTTATATTCTTCGCGACATCCTGGGACATAATACTTATAGGACATTATTATAAATAGTTAATAACTGTATGTCCAAAATTATATATAAATTTAGCATTTGACATTCCAGATTTCAGGCAACATTAGACTAACCTAAAAACAGTATGGGTGCTTCATCCGATTCTTGACAGGTCTCTTATGGCTTATTTTTTCTATATAACTTCTTTATAGGAAAGAAAGGGATAGAGAGATTGGTCTATATTTTACAAGTCCTAACGCTGAAATATCATATGCAGTCATTCGGCTGGGTATTGTTTTTTATGCATGCGAACCAAGGCAAATAATTAAAGTACTATAGTGTCACCTCTTAGCACAGCAACTTGAATTCTGGCAAAGATTTGCTGGTAGATCAAGACATGAAAAAATCAAAAAGAATAAAATTTTAGTACCAGGGAATTGGAAATAATAAAAATGCTGGAAACTAGGGATTGTAAGGCAATGGACGCTACAAAATCGATAGATAGGGGACATAGTCGAGTGACTTGCCAATTCATTAATGATTTATATTATATATAAATATATATATATATATATATATATATATATATATATATATATATATATATATATATATATATATAACTTTTACTAGTCCTGCTATTTTAGATTTTCTAGTTAGGTAATTTTTACTATTCCTGCTATTTTGGATTTTCTAATTAGGTAATAGCAATGCGACTAAAATACAAGTTTTAACTGCTGAATTTATTTCTCGGTTTTTGCTTATTTCGCTAGATTTATTATATGAACTGAATTTTATTGTCTTCCAAAATTCAGTCTAACTTTTAATATAAAAAAATCGACTGATAATGCTCCTTCTATTTTTCCATTAGATAACGAAATTGACAAAAATAACAAAATTAAACTTAACTTCATTTCGATGGCGAATAACTCGATGGAGAATGGAATCCTGAACCTCGAGATAGGGTGTTCTTATAAAATCGACAAATTCTGTTATGCTTTGTTGTAGGGCTAAATCAAAAACTCTATATTATTTTACAATTTAGTGTCTGTTGATTTTCAGGTTTATTTTCTGAATTTGTAATTTATTTAATTATATATATATATATATATATATATATATATATATATATATATATATATATATATGTCTATGTCTATGCGGCTTCCACGGATTCCTCCCATGTAAGATGCAATAGCAGTGGATATATCCACATTATGCCGTCGTAGTGCTGAAATCACATTCAGCAAACATACAACTATAGGCAGCTCCGTATATGAATGAAGCAAAATGCGAACAGTAAATGCAAACTTAGTTCCAACCATATCCTTTCCGTGTTGGAGGTTGCACAGTTGGGACAAATTGCTAAAGAACACAATTTATCCTATTCCACCATCTTTAAAAAAGTAATGGTACTATAATATGGATTACTTTTAACTAGAAGTCATATATTGGACTTACATTTCCAAATTTCTTTTATTAAAAGACCTGGCGAACTAATAACACAAACTCAATTACTTGCTAAAGATTAGTAACAATCCACATGTCAGAGAAAAAACACAAATTTAGCGTTAGGTAAATATACTTATATTTCAATGAACATCTGCTGATATAAATAATTTTGAATAGGAATTATTATGTGTCTAAAAAGGTTACAAAATTTGTAGTCCATGTTGGAAACAGAAATTACCTTAATTGATTTCCCTGAAAACTTAATTAAAATGTGTTGAAAAGGGTTTTCAGGTGGTAGTATTTTTGATCTCTTTAATTACCAGCAAATTAGTTAACCCCAATATTATTTGTTTGAGTCCTTTTATTTACACAAGGGTCAAAGGTAGCAGAGAAATTTACATGCATTTTGTCCCCTAGGCATATAATTTTGTAAAATTTTAGTACAATATAATTTAAATATAAGGCCGACTGTTTTCTTTTGCGTTTATAAGAATTACAAAGTCTAAAAAAATGAGAAATGTTGTTATTTTACCTTTATATTCTAAAAACGGGATTTACTTTAGCTAAAATTTGGGAGAAACATGATTTTATGGATCATATGTTAATTAAGTTAAATAAATATTACCATCATTTTCCAAGATAAAGTAAGTATATATTTTAAATAAATTAGTTGAAATTAGTACTGTGTAAAAGTTACGAGTTGCTTCTCCATTTTCAGATTTAAATTTAAATGTTTGAATAGATTTTTTGATTAATTACTTTGTTAAGTTTAAATTTATGCAACTAAAATTTAAAAAATTTTCTTTTTGATGTTTACCCCAGAATAAATGAATGTATCTGTAAGGCGGCCGTTGATAAGACCGTATAAGTAGAAATCGAATTTCAGTAACAGATCACACAAAATATAGGGATGGAGTTAGGCATATGTGTGAATGCATGCGGAGCGTGCGACTATAAAAATAACAGAAAAAGTTTTTATCAGATGATTTAAATAATATTTGGCAGCTTATCTAGTGGAAAAAATGACAGAAACATATCACTAAATTATAACGAACACTGTGGAAGTACCAGAAAGAATGAAAATATACTGTTAATAACCGTTGACCCATATGTTTCAAAATCCAAATCATAATAATGTAACAAAATAAATATTATTCTGATGAGTCCTTATAGAAATATTGTATTTCTTGTAATTTCTAGACTTGTATTCTCGTATATTCTAGTATATATATATATATATATATATATATATATATATATATATATATATATATATATATATATATATATGTTAATGCGGATTTCACGGATTCCTCCGTGTGAGATGCAATAGCAGTGGATATATCCACATTATGCCGTTGTAGTGCTGAAATCACATTCAGCAAACATACAACTATATGCAGCTCCGCGTATGAATGAAGTAAAATGCGAACAGTAAATGCAAACTTCTCTCCATCATATCCTTTCTGTGTTAGAGGTTGCACAGTTAGAATAAATTGTTATAAAACGCAATTCATCCTATTCCACCACCATCGAGATGATGGCCTACCTGTACCACCATACCGAGAAGAAAGTCAAAACTTACCTTCCCCGCCACAGTGATACGGCAGAGGTACATGTTTCGTCTCTACTAGACTCATCAGGGTACCGACATGCACCTGACTGTGCAAAGGACAGATCGGAAGGAAGCATGCACATACTGAACGCGGCTTCTCCGACCTCCCGCCGGATGGCGTATATATGTTAATGCGGATTTCACGGATTCCTCCGTGTGAGATGCAATAGCAGTGGATATATCCACATTATGCCGTTGTAGTGCTGAAATCACATTCAGCAAACATACAACTATATGCAGCTCCGCGTATGAATGAAGTAAAATGCGAACAGTAAATGCAAACTTCTCTCCATCATATCCTTTCTGTGTTGGAGGTTGCACAGTTAGAATAAATTGTTATAAAACGCAATTCATCCTATTCCACCACCATCGAGATGATGGCCTACCTGTACCACCATACCGAGAAGAAAGTCAAAACTTACCTTCCCCGCCATATCGGTACCCTGATGAGTCTAGTAGAGACGAAACATGTACCTCTGCCGTATCACTGTGGCGGGGAAGGTAAGTTTTGACTTTCTTCTCGGTATGGTGGTACAGGTAGGCCATCATCTCGATGGTGATGGAATAGGATGAATTGCGTTTTATAACAATTTATTCTAACTGTGCAACCTCTAACACAGAAAGGATATGATGGAGAGAAGTTTGCATTTACTGTTCGCATTTTACTTCATTCATACGCGGAGCTGCATATAGTTGTATGTTTGCTGAATGTGATTTCAGCACTACAACGGCATAATGTGGATATATCCACTGCTATTGCATCTCACACGGAGGAATCCGTGAAATCCGCATTAACATATATACGCCATCCGGCGGGAGGTCGGAGAAGCCGCGTTCAGTATGTGCATGCTTCCTTCCGATCTGTCCTTTGCACAGTCAGGTGCATGTCGGTACCCTGATGAGTCTAGTAGAGACGAAACATGTACCTCTGCCGTATCACTGTGGCGGGGAAGGTAAGTTTTGACTTTCTTCTCGGTATGGTGGTACAGGTAGGCCATCATCTCGATGGTGGTGGAATAGGATGAATTGCGTTTTATAACAATTTATTCTAACTGTGCAACCTCTAACACAGAAAGGATATGATGGAGAGAAGTTTGCATTTACTGTTCGCATTTTACTTCATATATATATATATATATATATATATATATATATATATATATATATATATATATATATATATATATATGTTTATACGGCTTTCACGGATTCTTCCGTGTGAGATGCAATAGCAGTGGATATATCCACATTTTGAAGTTGTAGTGCTGATATCACATTCAGCAAACGTACAACTATATGCAGCTTCGTGCATGAGTGAAGTAAAACGCGAACAGTAAATGCAAACTCCTCTCCATCATATCCTTTCTGTGTTAGAGGTTGCACAGTTAGAATAAATTGTTATGAAACGCAATTTATCCTATTCCACCACCATCGAGATGATGGCCTACCTGTACCACCACACCGAGAAGAAAGTGAAAACTTACCCTCCCCGCCACAGTGATACGGTAGAGGTACATGTTTCGTTTCTACTAGACTCATCAGGGTACCGATATGCACCTGGCTGTGCAAAGGACAGATCGGAAGGAAGCATGCAAATACTCATGGTGGAATAGGATAAATTGCGTTCCATAACAATTTATTCTAACTGTGCAACCTCTAACACAGCAAGAATATGATGGAGAGGAGTTTGCATTTACTGTTCGCATTTTACTTCACTCATGCACGGAGCTGCATATAGTTGTACGTTTGCTGAATGTGATTTTAGCACTACAACGGCATAACGTGGATATATCCACTGCTATTGCATCTGACACGGAGGAATGCGTGAAAGCCGCATAAACATATATACGCCATCCGACGGGAGGTCGGCGAAGCCGCCTTCAGTATTTGCATGCTTCCTTCCGATCCGTCCTTTGCACAGCCAGGTGCATGTCGGTACCCTGATGAGTCTAGTAGAGACGAAACATGTACTTCTGCCGTATCACTGTGGCGGGGAGGGTAAGTTTTCACTTTCTTCTCGGTATAGTAGTACAGGTAGGCCATCAGCTCGATGGTGGTGGAATAGGATAAATTGCGTTCCATAACAATTTATTCTAACTGTGCAACCTCTAACACAGAAAGGATATGATGGAGAGGAGTTTGCATTTACTGTTCGCATTTTACTTCATATATATATATATATATATATATATATATATATATATATATATATATATATATATATATATATATGAATAGTTTGGTTATTCCGGGTTTCAATCCGTTCGTTCAAAAAATCGTTTTCACGAGTAACGAGACGAACCGCACTTGAAAAAGCCAAATGAGATTTTGGCGAAACGTCGTGAAAACGATTTTTTGAACGAACGGATTGAAACCCGGAATAACCAAACTATTCATTCTACCATCCGTGAAAATCTACGATATAACATATATATATATATATATATATATATATATATATATATATATATATATATATATATATATATATATATATGTATATATATATATATATATATATATATATATATATGTATATATATATATATATATATATATATATATATATATATATATATATATATATATATATATATATGAAGTAAAATGCGAACAGTAAATGCAAACTTCTCTCCATCATATCCTTTCTGTGTTAGAGGTTGCACAGTTAGAACAAATTGCTAAGGAAACACAATTTATCCTATTCCACTACCATCGAGATGATGGCCTACCTGTACCACCATACCGAGAAGAAAGTCAAAACTTATCCTCCCCGCCACAGTGATACGGCAGAGGTACATGTTTCGTCTCTACTAGACTCATCAGGGTACCGACATGCACCTGGCTGTGCAAAGGACAGATCGGAAGGAAGCATGCAAATACTGAACGCGGCTTCTCCGACCTCCCGCCGGATGGCGTATATATGTTTATGCGGATTTCACGGATTCCTCCGTGTGAGATGCAATAGCAGTAGATATATCCACATTATGCCGTTGTAGTGCTGAAATCACATTCAGCAAGCGTACAACTATATGCAGCTCCGCGTATGAATGAAGTAAAATGCGAACAGTAAATGCAAACTTCTCTCCATCATATCCTTTCTGTGTTAGAGGTTGCACAGTTAGAACAAATTGCTAAGGAAACACAATTTATCCTATTCCACCACCATCGAGATGATGGCCTACCTGTACCACCATACCGAGAAGAAAGTCAAAACTTATCCTCCCCGCCACAGTGATACGGCAGAGGTACATGTTTCGTCTCTACTAGACTCATCAGGGTACCGACATGCACCTGGCTGTGCAAAGGACAGATCGGAAGGAAGCATGCAAATACTGAACGCGGCTTCTCCGACCTCCCGCCGGATGGCGTATATATGTTTATGCGGATTTCACGGATTCCTCCGTGTGAGATGCAATAGCAGTGGATATATCCACATTATGCCGTTGTAGTGCTGAAATCACATTCAGCAAGCGCACAACTATATGCAGCTCCGCGTATGAATGAAGTAAAATGCGAACAGTAAATGCAAACTTCTCTCCATCATATCCTTTCTGTGTTAGAGGTTGCACAGTTAGAACAAATTGCTAAGGAGGCGGGAGGTCGGAAGGAAGCATGCAAATACTGAACGCGGCTTCTCCGACCTCCCGCCGGATGGCGTATATATGTTTATGCGGATTTCACGGATTCCTCCGTGTGAGATGCAATAGCAGTAGATATATCCACATTATGCCGTTGTAGTGCTGAAATCACATTCAGCAAGCGTACAACTATATGCAGCTCCGCGTATGAATGAAGTAAAATGCGAACAGTAAATGCAAACTTCTCTCCATCATATCCTTTCTGTGTTAGAGGTTGCACAGTTAGAACAAATTGCTAAGGAAACACAATTTATCCTATTCCACTACCATCGAGATAATGGCCTACCTGTACCACCATACCGAGAAGAAAGTCAAAACTTATCCTCCCCGCCACAGTGATACGGCAGAGGTACATGTTTCGTCTCTACTAGACTCATCAGGGTACCGACATTCACCTGGCTGTGCAAAGGACAGATCGGAAGGAAGCATGCAAATACTGAACGCGGCTTCTCCGACCTCTCGCTGGATGGCGTATATATGTTTATGCGGATTTCACGGATTCTTCCGTGTGAGATGCAATAGCAGTGGATATATCCACATTATGCCGTTGTAGTGCTGAAATCACATTCAGCAAGCGCACAACTATATGCAGCTCCGCGTATGAATGAAGTAAAATGCGAACAGTAAATGCAAACTTCTCTCCATCATATCCTTTCTGTGTTAGAGGTTGCACAGTTAGAACAAATTGCTAAGGAGGCGGGAGGTCGGAGAAGCCGCGTTCAGTATTTGCATGCTTCCTTCCGATCTGTCCTTTGCACAGCCAGGTGCATATCGGTACCCTGATGAGTCTAGTAGAGACGAAACATGTACCTCTGCCGTATCACTGTGGCGGGGAGGATAAGTTTTGACTTTCTTCTCGGTATGGTGGTACAGGTAGGCCATCATCTCGATGGTGGTGGAATAGGATAAATTGTGTTTCCTTAGCAATTTGTTCTAACTGTGCAACCTCTAACACAGAAAGGATATGATGGAGAGAAGTTTGCATTTACTGTTCGCATTTTACTTCATTCATACGCGGAGCTGCATATAGTTGTGCGCTTGCTGAATGTGATTTCAGCACTACAACGGCATAATGTGGATATATCCACTGCTATTGCATCTCACACGGAAGAATCCGTGAAATCCGCATAAACATATATACGCCATCCAGCGAGAGGTCGGAGAAGCCGCGTTCAGTATTTGCATGCTTCCTTCCGATCTGTCCTTTGCACAGCCAGGTGAATGTCGGTACCCTGATGAGTCTAGTAGAGACGAAACATGTACCTCTGCCGTATCACTGTGGCGGGGAGGATAAGTTTTGACTTTCTTCTCGGTATGGTGGTACAGGTAGGCCATTATCTCGATGGTAGTGGAATAGGATAAATTGTGTTTCCTTAGCAATTTGTTCTAACTGTGCAACCTCTAACACAGAAAGGATATGATGGAGAGAAGTTTGCATTTACTGTTCGCATTTTACTTCATTCATACGCGGAGCTGCATATAGTTGTACGCTTGCTGAATGTGATTTCAGCACTACAACGGCATAATGTGGATATATCCACTGCTATTGCATCTCACACGGAGGAATCCGTGAAATCCGCATAAACATATATACGCCATCCGGCGGGAGGTCGGAGAAGCCGCGTTCAGTATTTGCATGCTTCCTTCCGATCTGTCCTTTGCACAGCCAGGTGCATGTCGGTACCCTGATGAGTCTAGTAGACACGAAACATGTACCTCTGCCGTATCACTGTGGCGGGGAGGATAAGTTTTGACTTTCTTCTCGGTATGGTTGTACAGGTAGGCCATCATCTCGATGGTGGTGGAATAGGATAAATTGTGTTTCCTTAGCAATTTGTTCTAACTGTGCAACCTCTAACACAGAAAGGATATGATGGAGAGAAGTTTGCATTTACTGTTCGCATTTTACTTCATTCATACGCGGAGCTGCATATAGTTGTACGCTTGCTGAATGTGATTTCAGCACTACAACGGCATAATGTGGATATATCTACTGCTATTGCATCTCACACGGAGGAATCCGTGAAATCCGCATAAACATATATACGCCATCCGGCGGGAGGTCGGAGAAGCCGCGTTCAGTATTTGCATGCTTCCTTCCGATCTGTCCTTTGCACAGCCAGGTGCATGTCGGTACCCTGATGAGTCTAGTAGAGACGAAACATGTACCTCTGCCGTATCACTGTGGCGGGGAGGATAAGTTTTGACTTTCTTCTCGGTATGGTGGTACAGGTAGGCCATCATCTCGATGGTGGTGGAATAGGATAAATTGTGTTTCCTTAGCAATTTGTTCTAACTGTGCAACCTCTAACACAGAAAGGATATGATGGAGAGAAGTTTGCATTTACTGTTCGCATTTTACTTCATTCATACGCGGAGCTGCATATAGTTGTACGCTTGCTGAATGTAATTTCAGCACTACAACGGCATAATGTGGATATATCCACTGCTATTGCATCTCACACGGATGAATCCGTGAAATCCGCATAAACATATATATATATATATATATATATATATATATATATATATATATATATATATATATGTATATATATATATATATATATATATATATATATATATATATATATATATATATATTGCCATAGGATTAGAGTAGGAGTTGAGTTTGTGTTTGAATGTGAAAGTGTTAAGAAGTAGTAGTGTTTGAACTTCATTTCTTTAAACATACTTTGATAAAGGACGTTGGAATCCCAATATGACCATGATGGCACTTACTGCTTTTCCTATGATATTTTTGTTTCCCCGTGTTCAACTACAATTGACCATGTTACAAAAGGGTTAGGCTTAAATAGTGTTATTTTACTTCCATTGTTTATGTACTGAAAACCCATATTTTTTACTTTTAAAGTGGTAAACAAATTTAAACACCCTTCAAAAATTTTGAAAATATATGGCTTTTTTATGACTGTCATGTTTCTGCTTGTTCCCTTCAGCCGCTTTTAAGAAACGCACTTCATCGAGTTCTTTAAATTTTATCTCCTCACTTTTACGATTCTGGACGTTTTAAACAAAAAACAAAAATATATATATTTAGTACAACAACAACAAAATTTGGAACAGAGCCCTTCTTCAATCGATGATCTTTTAAACTTCATGAAGCAATATTATCTGTTTATGGGTCCTGGTTTGAAATTGTCCGAACTATGTTACTTTCAGAAAAATGAAATTTGCAAACGTTGGCATTTTGATAAGGCTCATAATCCTCTCAAGGAACAGCCTTTTTTGCAAAACACTATTGATTTGAAGGCCAAAAACACGCACTAACCGTTGTGATATTCTCCGCGACATCCCGAGACATAACACTTATAGGACATTATTATAAATTGTTAATAACTGTATGTCCAAAATTATATATAAATTTAGCATTTGACATTCCAGATTTCAGGCAACATTAAACTAACCTAAAAACAGTATGGGTGCTTCATCCGATTCGTGACGGGTCTCTTATCGCTTATTCTTTCTATATAACTTCTTTATAGGAAAGAAAGAGATAGAGAGATTCGTTCGACAACGAACTATAATTTACCTAACAATTAAATATCATATGCTGTCGTTCGGCTAGGTATGGGTTGAATTCTATGTAGCCGACTACACGTAACATGTTATCCACTTAATAAGGGATACTAGTCAAGGTATACTTATGGGATGAAAAATCGGCCCAAATTATGTGACGTCACAGCTCACTTACACTTAAGCACTGTGGTGTTGTCTTCTAGGGGGTATTGCTTCATAGCTGTTAATTAGTATGCCTTATATACCCAGGTGACTCTAGATTTATTTAGCCAATGGAAAACTCTTATTATTGAAGATTCAGATAATTTTATTCTGCAGAAGTTTTGCGTGTCTAATTTTAATGTAATTTTTTTATAAAATATATAGGTATCTTTAACAGATAATAATATATGAGGATTAAGGTGAATAACTTGTTTTTAAATGTATAATATAGGGATCTGCTATGTGAAGGAAAAAATAACAATTAATACTCGTGGTAATCATTTTGAGCGTTTAATTTTTATTGAACACATTGGCTTTAAATGTCGACTTCATAAAATTTACCATTTCAGTAACTTTTCTTAAAAAAACAATATCATCAAAACAAGCATTAACTATAAAATACTTTAGTAAAATTCTAGCAGGTGTAGTTATATTAATGTAGAGCAAGCTTGAAATTAACATAAACCAACCAGACATGGTCCAGTTGAGGTTGACTTGACGACAATTTCAATTTCATGTAAAGGTAGAGAAAACTGGAAAGGTTAACAATCCCTGTAATTTTTATAATCAACCCATATACCTTAAAAATGTTGCCAAAATAAATTTATTTTGAAATACTAAACATATTTAATCTTAAGTAAGGATTAGTAGAATTTAGGAAGATATATTTCATAAACAGGAAAGAAAATCATTTCAGGATGGCTTACAACGTTATACAAAAAAACTGTTTAAATAGCTCAATAATAAAAATACAAAACTGTTACTTTTATTAAAGTCCTGCCTGTTTTAATGCATTACGTAAGGAACAAACTTTTATGTCATTAACAAATTTCGAATTTAATAAAACAAAAAACAATGTAGACATTAGTTATTATATTTTGGTGTAGTCATAAAAATGAAGTTACATTCGGGTTTTCTCAACAATCTTTAGAATTGCTTAAAAACTTTCAATTCATTCAAATAATCACTAAAAAGAATTATATGGGCGATATGAATAAGTGTCCCAGATATGATCCCAGAAGTCATATTTGCTAATATTCTTTTGAAAGGGTTCAAGTTGCAAATCATCGCCTATATCCAAATATTGGATATTGTCTTTAGTTACAGGTTCCCACTTTACATTTTGAAGTAGTTCTGTGGAGTCATCATCAGGAGTAGGATTCCTAAAAAGGTTTATTTAAAACGGGTGATATCAATAAATATATATAAAAACAGGTTTATTATAGTTTTTCAATGTACTCTTATAGATTTTCTACTATGTTTGGGACTACCCCATAGTGTTTTCTATTAAATCCAAAAGTACTTACGAAGTTTTAGCGAAGTTAGTCCATAACTTTACAAGGCGTTTTCTGGTTAAGTAGTCGTTTTGTGTTTGAATGAGTTGAGTGGAAATATTAAACAAATAGACTAATTCTTGCCCATGACCAACTCTACCAGCTCCTAGAAATATGGTTATTTTTTTAAAAAGTTTTTTCGCATCAGTAGTAAAAAATATTTCTTTCTTTTTAAGAAATTATTAGCTGACACCATACTCTAGAGTAGGAGTGGGAAATTAATTTTAAGTGGGGCTGGATGATTAAAAGGTTTCAATCGATAGTCCAGAAAAAAAAAATAAAATCAAATTTGTATACCAAAATAGGAACATACGATTTATCACACCATGCACACATTGTACCATGGTCGTATCCAGCATCTCTCTTTGGTTGGGGGAGGGGGGGAGCGATATCACAAGAGTACACTATGGCAAGCAAAAGTAAATTGTCAACCGAAGGTGGGTGTCAGCCACATTCACGTGCCTAATGTAAGCTCTTTGGAGAGGAGGGTGATTGCACAGTATGGCAAGTGAAAGAGAGCTGTCAACGGGGGGGGGGGAATTTTCTGAATTGGAAGCTCTTGGGGAGGGGATGAACCAAAATAAATAGATAGACGTTGAAGATCCAGTCTTATACCCTTCGCTGTTCCAATTTATACCCTTCGCGGTCCCAATCCGGACCGCGGCCCGTTAATTGCCGACTGCTGTTCTAGACAATACACATTTTATTCATACACACCAACACTTATGGTAGATTCCGGGAATCGAACCAGAGGTTTAGGTAATAAGAGCGAATCTCTTTATCATTACATCATTAAGTTGATTATGAAAAATATTAAAAAAGTAAATACGAGGATGGATCAAATATAAACCAAAATTTTACAGTTACTTTCCTCAGCCAATCGCGAGCGGGCTAGCAGTGTAGGTAGATGCAGTGCAATATATTAGGAGCAAGGGAAACGTTTGCCGAGCTGTTTCACTTAGTTGTCGTGACAATACAGCCATGAGTGAACAACAGGATCTACTTTCCGATGGGTTTCGATGTTGTTGATCGAAGCTCAAAAACACATCTGATTGCATATCAATAAGAAATTTTTGAATCGATTTCGGAGGAAAGAGGAAATTTTTTGAAGTGTATCGTTAAATGTTATGAAATGGGTATATTAATACATACCAATCAGAAATAGCGAGTAAAAAATGGCGAACGAAAGACAAAATCGGCCCCATGAAGGCTAAAACCCGTATCTTAGCAGGTAAGGTTTTATCATAACCGACGTACAGTTAAGGCTGTCTACTATTGCTAGCTGCTGGAGGCAACAAAAGCTTCTGGAGCAAAAAACGCGGTGTCTCCACCAGAGACGTCTTCCTTCTTCATTACAGAGCCAGGCCACACATTGCTATTTTGGCGAAGGAAAATCTGGAGAATATGCCAACCTTGGAACACCATCCATACAGCTTCAATTTGTCACTCTGTTATTTTTTTTTTGTTTGCAAACTTGAAAGATGCACTTGAAGAGTTACGATTCAATAACCATCAAGATGTTGAGGACTTCGTGCACCATTGGCTGATGACTAAATCTCAAAATTTCTACGAACAAGGAATTTACAAGCTTCCAAGCCGCTGGGGAAAATGAGTAGAGCATTTAGGAGAATATGTCGAAAAATGAACAATAGTTTTTTAATATTATTTTTATAAATATTAAATGTGTATAACAAAATTTCGGTTTATATTGACCAGCCCTCGCATATCTAACATAACTTTACGAAAAATATAAATATGTGATAGAGTTTGTTATTTCGAATCCTAATGTTCTAGAGCATAAATCTTTTAGATAGCGAAAAAATATAGAGGATCTAACAATTCATAATAAAGAGAGTTGTGTACTGAATGAGAAGATACCATAAGAGAAACATAAATAGAATATTTTGAGGAATTCTGAGCGGTAAAAATGAAATAACACAACAACCAAATAACACAGAGTCCAAATATCCATTGTAAGGAAATGAAGAAAAAATTACAATGGAATATCTTTTCAGGAGAACCAAGTGGCTTTGGTAAAGGAAAAAACGTGCAGGACCATCTGTTTACTACAAAAAAAAATAGGCGAAAGAACCGTACAAAAAGGGGAAGAAGTCTCTTTCGTAGATCTAAAGGAAGCTTTGAACTCTGTTAAATAGAGAAAACTATGAAATAACCTACAAAACAGACGAGTTTATACTAAACTAATAATATATAGGGTTGATGTACATATTGTGTCTTTTTTAGAACACTTTATGTCAACTTGGAAATATCTAAATGTAAATATCTTCCAGCAATAACATCGAAACAGACAAAATCTTAATACGAAAGGAAATATTTCAGGGAGAATCATTGAGCCCATTATGATTCTGCCCTGCGATGAATCCAATATCAAGCCCATTAAGTGGCACTAGATGCAGCTTCAGCTATAGTAATAAATTGTAGGAAATTTGTATATTCCGGATAAAGTTAAATTGAACTGATTTCAGATTATCATATTTATCAAAGATAGTGTCTAAAATCCAAACACTAATGTAGCGTTATGTGATGAACGATATTGTAAAGACCAAATAAGAATATATCTTTTTTTAAATCATATCATTGAGGGGTACATGGGACAGTAAGCTCTTCTTCACTAAATAATGCAAATAAAAAATGATAGTATATAGCCAATCAACAATACTAATCAAAGAAGATGTCATTGATGCAGTCTATTTCATACAAGTACGGTGAAAATTTACAATAATAAAACGTTTGATATATAAATTATAATTATAACTAACTAGTAAATTTTTGTTGACATATTTTGAATCTGAATATACCCACATTTTTCTTGAATCACTGAATGTTATAATGTCTGTTGTAACTTTTTTGAAAATCTTAAAAAGATATTATTACGAAAGTATATTACCTGATATGTTGAGATTCTTATGACTTGAAATACCATAATACGAAAACTGATATAGGTAGGCTGGGGCAAAACTAGAATGTAATACTGCTTGTTTATGGGCGCTTCTTGCGTATCTTTCATCACTTTCCCACTAAAAGATCCAAAAAACTGATTTTTATAAAATTTTAAATATAGGCGATACTATTGTTAAAAAGTGATTTAATATAAGTGCGTAATATTTAAGGTTAAGCTTTAGGCATTAGTGATCCCTGACCTATATTTTTTTATTGATAATATTGTAACAAAGGACTAGGAGAATTTTTTTGATGTGCCCTTGTTGAAAAATTATTTTTTTGAGTTTCTATAGAAATATTTTTTCGATCGAGTCATCATAATTTGTTATGCTTCTTGTTCAATTCTAGTCTTGTATTCTCTTATATTCTAGTAGATTCTATAGGTATATAAATAGGGATAGGATAGGCGCAGTTGATGTAGTTGCATTTAAGCAATAAAGGGGTTATGAAGTAATAACTAAAAAGTTTTTATTTATTAGCGAAAAGTGCTGTGATTTATTCGAACTCAGTGAGTGATATGAAAGAGATAAAATCGTAAAAATTCGAGTAGAGAAGTGAGGATTGTCACGAAAATTCCCAAAAATTTTATTAAAAATTAGAAGAGATAAAGAAAATCGAATTTTACTGTTAGATTTGGTATCAAATAAGAAGATAAGATTAATTTTCAGTAAAGTTCTAGACCGTTCTATTTTGAAACCCAAAAAGATAACCAAAGATGGACTTCACTGCCGGATTTGTTATTAAAATGGAAGCTTAGAACCAAATTTTTGACAAAGTTCTAGAACATTCTATTTGGAATTTAGAAGAGATAGCGGAAAATTGACTTCACCATCGAATTGGTCATCAATAACGAAGCTTATTACCGCATTTTTAATAAAGGTCAAAAACATTCTGTTTGAAAACCAGTAGAGTTCACCATCAAATTTAACATCATGAAACAAGTTTTTAATAATATTCTAGAAATATCTATGGTGCAAGAGGTCTCTGTACGAGGACAGCAAAAAATTGAACAAGCTATAGTGAGACAAACCGAAAATTTAAGATAGGAGAAGTGCGACAAGACATAGGAAATTTACAGCTCTTTTATATCTTGAGTTATAATTATTGAATTCGTTGATGTTAATTTATCCTTAAAGCCAATGTAAGAATCATGTAATTAAATTCTAAGCCTATAAGCAAAGAGAATCAAGATTCAAAAATTTAAATATTTCAGTAAAATTACATACAGGACTCTAGTAAGTTACCTCTGACATCTCCCTCCTTAAATACAGAGCATACTATTTTTCCACAAAGAATAAAAGTATTTGTTTTCAGACATAAGTTGAATTTTAAGTAAAGGAATAATCTTAAGTCACTGATTAGAAAAGCTGGGATCAAGTAGGGACAATATTAATGATATCATGAGATTTTTAATGATTAGCAATACTATTCTCTGTAACCCCATTACAATAGTCAGGAAGCATGAATGGGTGCGCACTGTGTTAGCAAAATTTACAAAATTGTACAAGTTATACCTTTCTTAATATTGCTCCCTTTAAATGGTCCAGACTATAAACGAGTTGGTTTTCTGAAATATTGTGTGAGGAAACTTTTGTGGTCATTTTGTTTTCTGCTACTTAAATAAAAATATGGCTATTTCAGAGGTACATGATTTTCCTATCATGTCCACTATTTAAATAATTAATATCATACCTTGAGGTAAGCAGCATTATTTTCCAGAAACTGCCCATCTTTACCAACAAATTCCTGGTGAATTTCTTTTCCCGCATCTTTAGCAGTAACATTTTCTTTTAAAGGTATATTTGGCACTAAAAGCTCTGGATTCACATCATGCAGAGTGGCTTGTGTTACAAGTGTAGTCATATCTGAAACGTTATGTCAAGGCATAAAATCTTATATAGAAAAATTCAAGATACAAATCTAGAAAAATAGTTGTCTCCTGAAAACAAAGGTTTCAATTTTTGACGGTTCGTGAAAATATACAAATGATTCTTTATTCTTATAATTTTAAAATACTTGTCAGTTTAAACCCTGTCCAGTCAGCTTAGACCTGTTTTAAATTTACGATATGTCAGTGAAGTATGGATGAATGTTCATTCTCCAAACAACGAGTATCATCTCCATCTTGCAATTTGTTAATAAATTTTTGGTTTGAATGGCCAAAATTGGTTGCTTACTGATATATTATGACTTAATAATTGTACCTAAGATATCTGCTCCTTTTCTTTAGGCTAATTTATAATTTTATTTTACTGAGTCAAGAATTGCTAAGGTGGCAGCGTCATCATGGTTGTACTGCTTTTTTTACCAGCCAGCATTAAATTTTTGATGTACGTAAACATTTAGATACTTTTCATAGCATATTTCAATGACATATCGATAAGATACATTTCTAATCCCATAACATTTAGCATGGTCAATTTGTTATTGAGTAAAGTAAATATTTTATGATGAAACACATGTAATGTCTGTTACGTTGAGATTTGCCAGAAAAGTATCCATTGTCGAATTAACTCATATTTTTATAATCCTTCACCAAAGAAATTTTATAAATGAATGAACAGAAAGTGGTGGTACTTGATCTTCAATATTTAAGCCTTGTTTGGTCCTTTATATACCATCATGATTGCAAGGCATTCAAATTCAAAGCACTTCATTAGTTGAACTTATCTAAGGGTGTTCGGCGATATTATTGCATTTTCGAAATGTCCCTGTCTCAGTCCGTTGAGTGTCGGCACCCTCTGAAGACCTTGTCGACATGGTTCTTCTCCTCTAGACACTCTGCATATCGGATCATCAATGATGCCAGTCTTATAAAGATGGTTTCGCAGGTGAAAACGTCCTGTTAGTAATCCCACCATAATTTGCAGTTGTCTCTCTCATGGAGAGAAACTTCATAGCAAGTTGTGCGTTGGGACTAGCTATATTTTCTTTGGCTCACCTTATCCCAGTGGAAGTAATATAAACTGTTTCTTCTTTAGGATGCCATAAAACCATTTTTAAATAAATCATTAAAAAGCAATAAATAGTTTATTACCAAGAGTACCTGTTAATTAAATAACTAATATTTATAGTACCTGATATAAAAGCGAGAGATTCTTCCGAATTATGTCCTATAATAATTGGAACTTTTGAAATATTACCAGATTCTACTGCTTCATACAGTGGACTAGATACGAATGATAAATTAGATTTAATTTCAATAACAGTACCCCACTAAAACAAAAAAATATATTTATTTACAATCAATCAAAATAAAATATAGCGGTCACAAGTTCTGAAATTATAATTTAAAACAAGATAATAGAGTAACCTAAAATTAGCCTATTTCGTGGAATTCGTATTAGAAACCAAAATGTGTGCCAACTGAAAATAAGATAATACTCCTTATTTTAAAGATTACGTCACAGAAAATCAAGCAAATATTAGTGACATAAAAAATTGTTAAATTTGCCCCTTAAACAGAGTAAAACTATCTTCATGTAAGAAAAATGGAAATAAATTATAAAAATATCCAAAAAATTTGTGTTTATGAGTTAATTTAAACTGATTATAGAACAGCAAGTCATTAAAAACAGTTTGTCTGCGATTTACCAACAACAATCCATCCTTAGTGGAAAAAAGGAGTAAGATTAGAATTTTATTTTTAATTTTCGATTCTGTAAGTTTCATTGAAATATTTTGTTCTTAAATTATTTTTATTGATAATACTTGATAGTGAAAAAAGTTTGGCTGTAGTTTACTAACTAGAACCCTTTCTTAGCGGAAAAATTAGTAGTTACGTTAGATTTTTATTTTTTATTTCCGATTCTGTAGGTTAGACTGAACGTCTATTTTTTCTTAAATTATTTATTTTGGTGGCATTTGACCGCAAAAAAAGTTTTTCCGTAATTTACTAACAGGAATCCACCCTTAGCGCAGAAAAATAGGGGTAAGATTAGAATTTTATTTTTTTATTTCCAACTCTGTAGATTACACTGAGCGTTTTTTTCTTAAAGCATTTCTTTCAATTGTACTTTTATTTTTATTGCAGACAATGTAGTAGTAGGTTAGATTGAAGATATCACCCCGATTTTAGGGCACTAATAATCGGCTCTTTTTAGTAAATCACGACCTGAATTGAGTCACATACAAGTGTTATCGAAATAAATAATTGAAAAAATTAAACTTTTACCTTAATTTACAAGGTCAACAATAAAAAATAAGATGCTAAATTCACACACATTTTTGGCACTAAGCGTCAGTTGCTGTTAGTAAATCATTGCTAAACTTTTCTTGCAGTTAAGTATCATCAAAATATATAAATTAAGAAAAAAAAACATTCAATCTAACTTACAGAGTCGGAAATAAGAAATAAAATGCTGATATCATACTTATTTTTTTCCGCTAAGATTACCTATCACTAAATCACAGCAAAACTCTTTTAGCGGTCAAATGTCATCGTAATAAATAATTAAAGAAAAAAAATGTTCTTTCGAACCTACAGGGTCGGAAATAAAAAATAAAATTCGAACATCACCCCTATTTTTTCCGCTAAGGGTGGGTTCATATTAGTAAATCGCTATCAAACTTTTTTCACAATCCAGTGTCATCGAAATATATAATTTAAGAAAAAGAAATTGTTTGTGAAACTCACTGGCGAATATCCTTTTTCGATGATATTAATCGATCAAGAGCTCAGATTCATAGAAGATATATATCCTCTTTATGGGGTGTATTTGTATTAGATCTGATGCAAATATATTTTTCATATTTCTTCTAATTATATGATGCAGAATTCTTTTTTTCAACTTTTTATATATATTTGTGCCATTCTTGATTGTGATCCCCATGGAATGCTGAATGTCAATAAAAATGAACCACAAATATATATGGCAATTGCTACTTAATGATCAGATTAAATTATAACTCATGATATTTTATAATTTATTTCAATTTTTCTTGACTGCGGGTAGTTTAATCTTGTTTCAGGGAAGAATTTAACAATTTTTTTTAAATCACTTATACTTTTTGGTATTTGACGTGTCCTCAGATTTAAAATAAGATAAGACAAACTTGCTTATTTTCTTTAATTCTCGAGATATTAGAAGTTTGATGTTAAAACTTTTATTCAACTGAAATACATTATGCATCTCAATTTACCCAACTTTGTTATTTAGTTTCTCAAAATTGAAACTGATGCTCATCCAAGAAATAAACTAATTTTCACCTATTTTTAAGGTCACTTTTTAGGTGAAAGAAATCACCAATTTTGTGGAGACACAACAATCATAATTTTCAGGGTAAGATTACCCTTACCTACGTTAGCTTCCAAATTTCAAATATAATACATAATATGATACAAATACACTGCAGTTCAAAGTAATCTATATTATTGTATAAAGAGTTTTAATTCATCACATAACCCTTCGTCTTCTAGAAGGTTTGCTTAGTTTTCTGTCAATATACAGGGTGTTTATTAAACATACGGCAAAAATTCAAGGAATTATTCCCTGGACTATTTTAAGGATATTTTGTCCTTTAATGAGTTCTGAAAAGGCGCTTTGTTTTGAAAATACAGGGCAAAACAAATTTTCGACAATAAAAATAATTTATTACGAAAAATTACATATAACATTCCTTATTCCACAAGAACTGTTCAAAATGACGACCTCCAGCTCTGATGCATGAATCCAATCTTCTTCTAAGTGACTGCCGAACTCTTTCAAAAACACCAGGGTTGTTTCTTAATGAGTTACTCTCAGAAATTATCAGATTTTTTAAATCTTCCACACCTTTCACTTTAGATGGCTCTATTCGAAAAAATCCAGAGGGTTTAAGCTCGGGGATCGAGCAAGCCACAAGTTCACTTCGACCAATCCAGCAATCTCCACAGTTACTGTTAACAACTTTTGAGCAACCACACTGAAATACGCTGGTGCACCATCGAGCATAAACCCCATTGTATTTTTTGTAGCAAATGATACCTCCTCCAGAAGTTAAGGTAGTATTTGTTTTGTATACCTCGGTGGTAAGTCTTTCTGATAGAAATACTGTTCCAATTAACGAGTCACTACAATTCTAACGCAAACGTTCAACGAGAACTGATGTTCAAAACGATCTTCAAGTACATCATGTGGATTTTTTCAGCCCACATATGTTTGTTGTAAGAGTCCCTTATTGCATTTCTTGGGAAACTGGCTTCATCGGTAAAAAGAATCAGTGTCAGTAGTTGAGGGATTTAAACCAATGTGTGCAAAAGCCATTGACAGAATGCAATACGTTGAGAAAAATCAGCAGAAATAAGTACCTGAACGCATTGTATGTAGTATGGGTACAATAAATAGTCTCTAAGAATGTTTCAAACAGTCCCTTTTCTTACATTCAAAGTATTTGCAATTTTTCGAGTAGATGTACCTGGATCTTCTTCTATCATGTCCTGCATATTCTCTTTTACTTCTACCTTTCTTATTGTTTTTGGCCTTCCTGGTGCTCCGCTTCGCTTCAATGTTTCTGTTTTACGAAGACGTTGATGAATACCTTGAAAGGTTTTTCTGTCAAGAATGGTTATGAAATCGTTCAATGTACAGCCGCCTAGCTTCTAATGAATTGCCATCAGCAAGTCCATAAATGAAATGCATGTCAGCCACCTCAGCGTTCGTATAGCGACCCATGATAGAGGACTTCACTAACAACAGTTTCGGTACTAAAGACAGAAAATACACATTAAATAGCCAAATAACAATCAGTCTCAACCAATGCAATACATACAAAATGATCAATCACGTATTCAAATTCAATGTCTGCAGCGGTTCACAGTAATCGGAATATTGTTAAAAAATGACAACACATTTTTAAAAATATTTTATTACTTGGTAAGTCCAGTGTAGTACGCCATATTTTTAATTCGGCTACATTCGGCTAAAATTTGTTTCGCCCTGTATCTTCGAAACAAAGCACCTTTTCACAAATCATCACAGCACACAATATCCTTAGAATAGTCCAAGGAATAACTCCTTGAATTTTTGGGGTATGTAAAATAAAGACCATGTATAAATTTAACAGTTCTCCACATGTCTATAATCTGAAGTTTTTTTCATATTTGGAAAACTTATAAATGAGTTTTTTTTAATAGTTTATCCATTTTTCCTCTATTGTACAGATAATAGTTTTTACGTTGCAAAAAATTTACTCACTGACTGACCACTCGATAGATTCACTAAAAGTTGTGCGTCGGCTGCTTGTAACACATCCTTTACTTGTTCTGATGTACTTGTGTTTGTTATAGATGAATTAATTTGACTTGCTAATTTAAAAGCAAACTTTTTTGCATTTGGTTGTAAACACTTAGCTATGGAGCAGCCACTTTCCATTATTGCACTTTTATATAAATCTAAAAATCAAAGAAACTTGGTATTATCTAAAATTTATATAATATTATATTAGCTGTTACCATCTCGTTCAGTATTGCAGAGAATTACCTAATTTTTCAAATTTTATTTTCCAAAATAAATGATCTTTGACAGATTTAATAACTTGCAACTAATTCTAAGCTTCCAATTAGAAAAGTTTGATTTGCTAGAAGCATTTATATACTTGAAAACTGTAATTAGCAATAACGGCAACTGTAAGATCGAAATTTGGAGGCAAATTTCAAAGGCGAGGAATGCGATCAGCAATGAAAGAAGAGTTTACGAGTGCAATAAATAAAGAAAATAGACGTCTTTAAAATGTGGTGCAGGAGATAGATATTATGTATATCACAGAGAGCACAAATGTCTATAGTCTAGATCAACTTAAAATTCGAAGGAAGTTATATTTAATATGCCTTCACCGCGTACTTCAATTGTTTGGGCTCTAGCAATAGGAATAATCTTCAAACTTCATTGTCGCTGTAACAGTTCCAAATAGATCCCCAACAAGATGGATAAATTAAATTCAATTCGATTCATTGAGCAAAACTCCAAGAAAAACAAAAGATAGACATCAATGGAAAATTTCTGTTGATATAGTAGAGAAAAATCACAATTCTCAATAATAAGATAACAACAAGACAGAAAGGAAGGGATTACCTAACAAAATAACAATTTGTCAAAAAAATTTATATAAATACAATTATTCCTTTGCAGTATTCTTAATATTAAACTTGAAATTAACACTTACCTCTGGACAAGGGACTAACGAGATGGAAACCAACGGATTTTGCCCCAGCACTTTCACCAAATATTGTAATTTCCTTTGGGTCTCCTCCGAAAGCGGCTATATTTTCTCTCGTCCATTTTAATGCTAGAAGTTGATCCTTTAATCCAGCATTTCCAAGAATAACGTCATCCTCGGTTGACAAAAATCCAAAAGTTCCTAAAAAATATGTTACTTACAAGAGAAGCGCCGAAGGCGTACATCATCAATTTTTGTGATTTTGTGATATATTGTAGAATAAAAAAAGATATATACGTATTTTTCCTTAAATGCTAATTTTCTCATTTAAGGGGGTTAAACCACTTTCAAAAATTTTTTTCCAAAAATTCATTTTTTCTAATATCTCATTTATTTTAATATACAATTTTCCATTATCAACGTACTTTTTACCCATACGTTTTTTTACTACTAATACGATAATAAATTTCGTTTAAGGGTTGTTTACCCTTGCGTTTATTTTTTGATTATCTTTATGAGTGTCATTTTTAATAATTTGTTAATGATTTTCAAAATTTTATATGAAAAAATTAATCAACAAAAAAAAATGAGATACATTTCCTAAATAATAAGTAGATGAGAACTTCTATGAATAAGAGTCATAGTCAAGACAACATTTTTTTTTGAAAAGTGATTTGATGTTTCCTTTATTCAAAAAGCATAGTTATACAGCTCTATAAGGTTCTGCTGTTGGGCAGCTAGGGATCATTCCGGAAGAAATTTCCTACGTAAAATCCGAATCCGATATCATAATTGACCCATCATAACAGAATTTTAAGATATTTGTGATTATGTACTCGAAAAAAGGTATTTTGACTACTTTTGAAGTGAAGCATAGGATGCATAAAACTTTTTTGGTCTTTTTTTCTAGTTGTATCATTTAATATCACTCTCAGCCTTCAAAATGAGCTATAGAGTAGTCACCTATGATTTGTTCTTGCAAAATTGCGGCCACTTTAACATATGAAATACATCCAAACATCATGAGCATTTACATTAACCCTTTGTGGCATACATTTTTCTACTGTGTACATTTCCCTCAAAAATTTGTACTAGGGAGTTTTTCATGTCGTTGAGTACGAACATGACGTCAGAAACAATAAATTTTTATTTCTATTCAAAATGGCACATCTAAATTTACAAAAAGTTACATTGGCATCTAAAAAATTTCACTTGGGGGATTTCGGAGCCGCTGATTTGAAATATTAGTCGAAAAATAGAAAACTTTCTTTTTAGTATAGTGATTCTAAAATAGTGTATCGAAACTTGCAATAAACGATATTGGTCTCTAAAAACGTGCTAATCTGTACTTAAAATGGCCGTAACGGCTTTATAGCTTGTCTCGAAGGATAAGAGCAGTATTAAATGATGCAATTAGAAAACAAGACCAAAAAAATTTTGTGCAGCCAAAAACCTATTTTTTGAGTACATAATTTCAAATATTTCAAAATCCTAATGTGATATGCCAATTCTGATCTCGGATTCGGAATGTACGCAACAAATCATTTCGAAAATAATCCCCAGCTACCTAACAACCATCATGAATCCATTTTTTGTAGGCCAAGATATTACGTAAAATGTACTTTTATTAGGAAAAAAATTAAGAGTGGTTTTGCCATTTCAAACGAACGAATTATCACGTATGAAACAACAAGCTTATAATGTTTTTTGGTACATTACAATATCTCATAAAAAAAGAAAAGTCAACCTAGTACAACTCGATGTGTAATTTTAGATTAATAATTTCTGTTTAAAAGAGTGTATAACTATTTAATTTTTAAAAGGTGTGGAGAATTGATAAAGAATACTATCACCATTTTTAGTAACCTCGAGGTATGCAAATATTAAATTTACCCGAGAAAATTAAAAATACCTTTCTGTAACTAATAAAAAAGGCAAATAATTCCGTGCTTTTACAAAATAATAATATAAATATTATTACCACTTTTTCAAAATGGCGCTACCCTGGTATTTTACACCAAAACTACACAATAAAGTGTGAAGGTATTCAATAATTAATTTCACTTGAAGGGTAGTAGCCGCGTAAGCGAACGAAAATTCCAAGCTAACCTCTATGCTGTAGAGTAGGGGTGGGTTATTCAGGATGCCACTACATCCGCAGCTAGATTGAATGCAGAAACGTTCCGCGATGTCTTTAGTAACTAGTTTTCAACTTTACTTCTAAAGATGAGTAAATACGAAATAAATATACCCAAGTCAACAGGTGCGTCAAATAAAACCTAATAAATTACTACAGTAATAATAAAAGTCTCTAGTTGAATATCTAAAGGTGTAGCTATAGCGTAAAGCTAGATGTATTATAATAAAAATTAAATTCAAATAATTACACAGTTTACGAAATTTATTTCTTACAAAAATTACAAGTTAATTCAGATTAGAAAAAAAAAAAGGAAAATGAATTGAAGTTGACGATGGTAAAAATAATTTCAATAAAAATAATATGGTTATATTATACTATAAGGAAGGGAAAAAACGAAATTAAATTTAACACATAACTCACTCTGTTACCTAGTAGCACTAAAACATAACCCAAATTGATATTAAATTAAAATATTGGTCAAACTGATAATTAAATGTGACCTAAAAACGTATTTTGTACTGAACAGATGTAAGCCTAATTCAGGAAGATAAGAATAACCGAGTTGGAAAAGAAATTAGTAAGGAAGTAGAACTACGTGGTTCGTAGTGTTATGCAACTTAACCGATTCATGTTTTTATTCAAGAAACTTATGAGAGATACTTGAAGAAAAGGATATTGTGTTTGCCCGTAATGTATTTGCAACAAAAAGATAAAATTAATCTTATTAGCCATAATAAACTAGAACAGAATTTTAACCGTGACAATTGTTATCAGTACTTTTGGTTCTGATAAATTTATATGGTTATTGATTAAAATAACCAAATATTTGAGTGTATCAAATGCTCTAATTTGATGATGTAATCAGATCTTAATTATTTTAAGTATCTTCAAAGGAGTCAGAATTACAACTCTCTAAATGTCGCTGCTTAGGGTATTCTTATTTTGTGTAGATTTTTATACAGATATAGGTGACAAATAATTATGACAATTAACAAAGAATTATATCGATTATAAGTTATTCTGATTGCGCTAATGATCGACTCAAAATATCTACTTTAAATACATATCTAACTACAGGTATTGAGAATATATCAGTATTGAGTATTGTCTTTTTTTTTCTTGAGAGGAGTTTTAGAAACAAACTAAACTGAAATAACATTTATTTCTGAAAACTACTAACAAGCCATATAATCACTTCGATACAATGACAAAAACTACTGTTTTGGTGATTACCACTTACCCACTCTATAGTTAAATGTTACCACTATAACATCTTCTTCTAAAATTAGCGTGGGATCATAAAGAGAAAATTTCGAACTCCCATGCATAAAACTTCCTCCATATATCCAAAACATCACCGGAAAGGTAGCGTTAACCTTTAAGAATAAATAAGTAAAGTTACCAATCATATATATGTCAGTTTACCTACTCATAATACCTGTGATAATATGTATGTAATTTCTCTTTGAAAACTTAAAAATATATTCACAGAATCTTCTTAATTACTGTACAAATATAACTTTCTTATAAATGTTATCTAATAAATACTTACACTGATATTAGAACCTACTGCATATGGTGAATAAACATTGATATATAGACAATCTTCACTTTGACCTGAACTTCTGGGAACGGATACACATGCTGGCGAATCTTTTGAAGCATCCAAAATACCTTCCCATGGTTCCGCTTTAACAGGAGGCTAAATTCGAATTAAAAGTTAGACTCTCACAGGAATCGTCAACGCTACATATCATATTATTTATGTTTATATTGAATTAATAGGCCTAATTTTTTTTTCATAACAAATATACTCTTAGGATATTGGCTACGCCATTACTATGATCCGTTAATTCATTATAAATGACTAACTAAAACTTGAAATTGCGTTTTCTTTTTCGTTTTTTGCTTCTACAATCAAAACTAATGAAGCAATCTCGATAGTATAAGAGACGAATTGTAAAGAATAATAATACTAATAAAATAAGTACCGGCTCGACTCAATCAGATTATTAGTAGCGAAGAAAAACAGGAAAAGCCAGAATTCAGGATTATTTCAAAAATTCATATCTTTGTCATTTTTCAAGTCATAGAGCGGGCCATTATGCGTGTCAAAACCAGGTACTGTGTCGGTAGATTATTTTATGCACAATTGCCATTTGAAATCTTTTTTGCCCATCTTTCAACGTTGGTAGATGAGTCCAAGTTTCTACAAGCCTATATTTTCATTTCGCATTTAAATATCACATATTAAATACTAAAAAAACATGACTGAAAACGGCCAAGCGGGTGAAAGTAGTCGAGTAGTGGGGACAGCGTGCCTACTGACGATTTTCTAAGCAACTAAAAAACAAATTTTATTTTTGATTTTTGGGGTAATCAGACCCAAGGAAAACTAATTTTTTACTAAGATTGCGGGAATGCTCATTTTACTTAAGATATATGTACAGCCGATGACATAATTATTATGGGTGGTTCTAAAAGTTTCACATATAAATAAGTTATTAGAGTAGTATCTTAAACTGTTCATATTTTCAATTTAATACTTTTTGAAAATCATGGTTCTTGGGTTTAGATCGTGTCAAATTGGAATTATTTTACGTTTCGCTTACGATTGCACGAGACATCTTCAGGGATGTTTTCGCTACGAGATTAAAATACTGAATGACTACTGAGGAGCAATAGGCCGGTATTTATACCCGACTGGTGCTCAGCGAACCATAATCAAGCGTTACAATTGAATTCCACATGTGATGTAGACTGTAACCTGCATCCCTATTAATATTATTTGAAAATTTACAAATTTCCATTAACTCTCTAATTTTATGTTTAAAGAACCCAGACACTTATGCTAGCTTTGACCTTGAAAAATGTTGCGGCCAGGGTTTGGCGACCTTTATCTTGACCGTGTTTTAGGTCACCTGGACTTTGCTTGACATCTTGAGTGTGTAACCTTAACGTAGAAGGGAGCAATGTCAGGGTCAAGGAGTGGGAGATAGAGCGAATCGGGTAATGCTCACTACTTAGCACCTTAGTTTCTTTTACATTAAAGTTTTAACCTGAGCAATACTGGTGTTCAGCTACTGCAGATTGTACAATTTGTTTCTTTTTTATACATCTTTCATGTTCCTTAAGCCTAGTGGATGCATAATAATTTGCAACTGTTTTTATCAAGTCTTCTTTGGAAAACAAAGCACTCACTTAAGTAGATAATGACAGTGACATACGCTCTAAGAACAGACGTAAAAGTTTCTTAATTTTCGTTAAGTTTAGTTTAAATTTTCGTTAAAATAATGTATACTCAAAGTGAAAAAGTGGATATGTTATTAATATTTGGAGAGTGTCATAGAAATTCAAGGAATGCTGCCGAGTTGTATGCTCATAGATATCCGAATCGGCAACATCCAGCCCATCAGTATTTTCCGTATGTCGAGACTCGTTTTAGGCAAATAGGAAATCAAGAGGCGGAAAAGAGGTTTATCATAAATGAAGAGACTGAGATTAACGTACTTGCTATGGTTGAGGTTGATAAAACAGTTTCGTTAAGAAAAATTAGTCAAGAACTGCAGATAAGTTATGAATCAGCAAGAAAAATACTGAAAAAGCATGGATATCGAGCATTTAAATATCAGTTACATCAACATTTGTATACTGAGGATGGCGATAGAAGGGTAGTGTTTTGTGATTGGCTGCTTCAAAATCATAGAGTTAACCCAAATTTTATCGATTTTATTCTATTTTCCGACGAATCCCGATTTACAAATAATAGTATGTTCAATAAGCAAAATACTCGGTACTGGGCCCAACAAAATCAACATGAAATGAGAGAGGGCAATTTTCAAGAAAGATTTGGCGTCAATGTCTGGGCTGGTATCGTTGGAAACAGAATAATTGGGCCAATATTGTTTCCAGGTGAGTTAACAGGGGTTAGATACTTAGGTTTTCTTCAAAATGAAATCGAAAATCATCACAATGATATACCTTTAGCAGTTTTACGGCGAATTTACTTTCAACAAGATGGAGCACCGCCTCACAATACTAGAGAAGTTCTTAATTATTTAATAGAGCATTTTAATAATCGAATTATTGCAACCAATGGTCCGGTACGGTGGCCAGCCCGCTCACCGGATCTTACTGTGCTCGATTTCTTTGTCTGGGGATATGTTAAAGAAAGGGTTTACTATGGAGCAGCCCCAGCTACTCTTGAAATATTAGAAGAAAGAATTTTACGGTCATTTAGAAGTATAACGCCCCAAATGCTACAAAACGTGTTGAGAGAAACAATTGAACGAGCTGAAATGTGTCGTGAAAAAGAAGGTATGCACTTTGAACATGTACTACACTAAACTTTTTAACAAATTCAGCTACTGTACTTTCAAATATTTTAAGTGCGTCGTCTAAGTTATTAGTTTATTTTGTTAGTTTTTTGTTAATTTTGTTAAATTTTTAATCCAATTCCTGTGTTTCATACTAGTCACTAAAACTTTGCGATTGTATTTTTTTGGCATCACCTAAGGCCGTTAGATTAGTTTGCGTCCGATCATGGCCACCTAGATGCAATTTTAAAAGTGGCTCTAAAAAAATGAAGTAAACGTAAAAAGTTTTTAAAATGTCACATTCTGATCTAGAATTGTCTCAGAAATCCAAAGAGGTTAAAATATATAGGGTGTTCTATTTAAGAGTTCAAAACCGGGGCCATTTCCGGTGAAACCGGAAGTGACCGGAAAGTGGAAAATATGCGAAAACTTTCCTCTTCACATAACATTTACCTGTACCAATTTTCATTTTGGTACACATAATACTCTAGAAATTATGACTTGTCAAATAGATTCGTTGACACCCGGTATACCAAAGAGTTTATGATGGATTGTTTTTGAGAAGGATGATGGTGTGACGTTGCATTCAGATATCGATTTGTATTTGTTTCTGTACACAGAATGTCCTAATTTGTCATTCTCTTTCCATTGTAATAGTACATCAAGAAAGGAAAGGGTACCATTTCCATAGTGAATTTTATGCTAGGGTGTTGTTGATCTAGACGATCCAGAAAATTATGGAGGTTATCTGCGGCATGCGGCCAAACTACGAATGTATCATCTATATATCTGCACCAAAATTTAGATTTTAAAGGAGCAGTAAACAAGGCGTTTTCCTCCAAAGCTTTCATGAAGATGTTAGGTACCACAAGTAATAGCGGAGATTCCATGGCCTCTCCCGAAGTCTGCTCGTAGAAAGTTTCTCGAAAAGAAAAAAAAATAGGTTGAAATCAGACATACTATAGGAACATTTGTGTACAAAGATTCTACATCAAAACTGACCAATATGTCTCCGGGCTATAATTAGATAGTTTTTAAATTTTTTGACAAATTGTCCAGAATTTTTAACAAAGGATTCGTTTTTTTCTGTGAAGGGATGTAAAAGTTTGGCTGGATATTTACTTATTTTGTAGGTTGGTGAGTCTATTGCGCTGACGATTGGACGTAGAGGTACATTTCCTTTGTGTATTTTAGGCAGTCCGTAGAGGCGTGGAATCTTGCAGGTGCTTGGTTTAACGGCTTTCTTTTCTTCTGAAGTGAAGCGTTAATTAGAGATGTGAGGTTCCTTTCGATTTTGTTTGTTGGATCCGTCCGAATGGCATTGCAAGTGTTGTCGTCCAAGAGCTGTATTATTTTTTGAGTATATTTGTTCTTATATATACCAACAGTTGTATTTTGTTGTCAGCTGGGAGAACTAAGATGGTGTTATTCTCGAGCAGACTTCCGGAATGGCCAAAGGATGTCCTCTATCACCTGTGGTAGTTATCATCTTCATGGAAGCTTTCGAAGAAAACGCCTTGTCTTCTGCTCCTCTAAAACCTAAATTTTGGTGCAGATATGTAGATGATACGTTCATAATTTGGCCGCATAGCGCAGATTATCACCATAATTTACTGGATTATCTAAATTAACAACACCCTAGCACAAAATTCACTATGGAAACTGAATCAAATGGTGCCCTTCCATTTCTTGATGTAATAGTACAAAGGGAAAATAAGGACAAATTAGGACATTCTGTATACAGAAAATCAACACATACAAATCGATATCTCAATGCAACGTCACACTATCATCATTCTCAAAGACAGTCCGTCATAAACTCATTGGTACACTTTCAATATGTGACGAACAATCACTGAAATCAGAAACAGAAAAACTAGTGCTCTGAGAAGCAACCAATATTGCGCTGAAGTTATAAGACGTTCTATTAATAAATATAAAAACCCAACTCCCCAACCCAACAAAATGCCATAAATGTATCCCATATGGACAGTGTTGTTGTCTTACCTTACGTACACGGAACCACCGACAAGATTGCCAGATTGCTCTGAAAAACAAACATTCGGACAATTTTCAACACATGTAAGAAAGTTGGACAATCTTTAAAGTCTCCAAAGGACACAAATCCATTCAAACAGACGACGTTTACAAGATACCTTGCACTTATTTTACAGTATATTTAGGTGAAACACGACGGTCTATATCTGCTAGGCTTAAGGAATATGAAAGATATAAAAAAGGTATAAAAAAGAAACACATTGTATATAAACCTACCGAGTGGCGATTGTTTATTGATTCTTCGATGACAAGTCCACGGGTAGTTTTATTTTTTAATGGAAATGAACAATCCTCTGTTCCCGAGGGTCATGCTGTAAATATGAAAGAAACTTACGAAAACATGCGTATATTACTTCAAAGCATAAAATAGAAAGATCATAAATGGGATATCTGTGCCGATCTAAATTTTACTGTACTACTTATAGGACTATAGAATGACTACAATAAAAATTGTTGCCTTTTATACGAATGGAAGACCAGAGCCAGAAACCAACATTATGTTGTTAGAGAATGAACGTTTCTGAAAATATTGTGCCGGGTCTGAAAAAGTCCTTAATGAACCCTTAGTAGAGCAGCAAATTACCCACTCTTAATATACAACTAGGGCTTATGAAAAATTTTGTTAGAACCTTAGACAGAAAAGGAAATGCTCATCTATATTTGAGACGAAAATTTGTGTGTATAAGTGCGGCAAAGCTTAAAGAAAGAATGTTGGTTGGACAAGTATGAGAAGTTTTAAAGATGAAAATTTTGAAACCGCACCTTTGTGGGGCGTGAACTGCCTTAAAAATTTATATAGCAACTTCCTAGGTAACAAGAAATGGGAAGACTCCGAAGATCTAGTCTTATCCAATTTTACAAGATGTTAGGTTGCAATATGTCATTTAAGCTGCATTTTCTTTACTCTCATTTAGAATTCTTTTCTGACAATGCAGATGCTGTTTTAGATGAACATGGCAAAATATTTCACTAGATTGCTTATGGTTTGGGTTTCTCATATTTTCTATTATCCTTTCCGTGTCTAAAAATTTATGGGTGATAGATATAAAGCGAGCTCATATTTGGATTTTGCACATTACGGTAGACACAAAGAACCAAAAAAAAAAATATCAGGAAGCGACAAAAAATTTCAAAATGCACAACAGTGTAACATGCGATTACGCAAAAAGTACATTGTGGTCCGTTGAAATGTCATATTTCCTTAAGGCAGATTCTCACTATAGGGCTGCTATCGATACGATCTCGGTATGATCTCGGTCCGGTCAAATATTCTTACAGGAGAAACAATAAACCTTTTCATATTGGATATCGTAAACTCTTTTCATTTAAAAAAAAAATGTGTCGAACCGAGAATGAACCGAGACCGTATCGAGCGCGGCACTATAGTGAGAATCAAGCCAAACCAGTCTTCGCCATATAGTCCTTGCAGAACGCAGATCCCACTATTCTAAGGAGTAAACAAGTCAACAATAGTGAACAAAAATATTGGGTATATATTACAGTTACTCACGCTGACAGTCTTTACTCGCTGTAAATTTGTGATATCTTTTTTTCAGTACAGAAAGTTATAAAGACCGTTAAGGAAAATTTCACCTAACTTTTTAAATTAAACCATAAATTTTTTATCGAAATGTATGAATATTTCCATGAATTTATCCAAAATATTAACAAAAAATGAAAACAAACCACGCAATCGGAAAGTAATATGAAACAAATGTTATTACGGTTTTATCCCGGTGACGGGATAAAATCGAATAGAAGAAAAATTATAGCCTTACCGTGGCTCCATTTTTCTTGTCAGGTTTATTCGGGAATGATGTCGTGATATTATTTTCTTATTTGGTAATAATTTAATTTAGATAAGTAGGTATGCGATTCAATTTGGACTAGCATAGATAGTTCAAAATTAGACAAAAAAAATTTAGCAAATAAAGGAGCCAAATTTATTAGCGATAAAAAAAATTTATTTATATTTTAATGATAAAATGAATGAGAAGGATATCCCGCCTAATGAAGTAACACTGAACTCGGAAATAAGGCACCATATTTTAGCAACACAATTTATGGACTCATAATCTGTTGCTAAATAATAAAAAAATCTAAAATTATATTGTTCATTAGATATTATATACTTCAAAACTTAAATAGTGTGTTTGTTTATAACTAATGATACGACTGATATGAAAATACGAACAATAAGATAGGATTATTACCTGATATACAGGTCTGGAAAATCTCAACCAGAAACTCGACGTTTCTTAAGTATGATAAAGAAAATACTATATTATTTTCAAATCAGAATGAGACAGAAGATAAGCATCTCGTAAGCATCGACATACGTGTTAATTACCAGTTTGGCCCTTGGATGAGGGGTAATACAATGTTGGCGCGGTGAGAGCGGGCGACAGCATACGCCACGCCCTAGCACAATAAGAGCATTCCAAGTTATTTGCTTTCAATCAGGCCGTCGAAACGTAAGTACCGTGTTTCGCGCCAAATTTTTTTGTTACAATGGAAGTTTATTCCACGGAACAAAAAGAGCACATTATTAAGTGGTACACTATTCTGGTAAATAATCAGCAGATTTGTATTTACGTGCGAAAATCATCCCATTCCTTGAAAATTTAGAATTTCGGAAATTATTAAAAAATTTGGGACCATCGATTGTCTAAAAATTTGTAAAAAATGCAGTGATAATAATGAGGAGCAACCGGGTCCTCAAATTACTGAAGAACGAGCAAATCGGGAGACTGACGTTTGTAGTTTGGCAGAAATTAATTTTCCTTGCAATAGTATCGTAATTGCCTTAAGAACTTGATATGAATGCTCGAACAGTTCGGAATATTTTAAAGTGGAACAAATATCGCTGTTACAAATTGCGAATAACTCAAGAAATTTTTCCAAAAGACCAGGAAACACGTGTTACTTTAATTTTTTACCAGAATAAAAGTTTATTTGTGAGAATGATTTTTAATTTTAAAGTGGTCTATTAGCTTAATTACTTAGAAATTACCGTTGCGTTTCACTAATATTTTTACTAGAATAAATGTTTATTTTGTAACAAAAATATCAATTTTCTTTACGCTCAATGGCCAACAAAACTAATTTTTTTTGTATTTTGACTATTTGATGTATTTAAAACAATAAATGTATCAAATAGTCATTAAATATTCCAAATTCCGTCGATTACGTTATAAGTTTAGACGAAAAGTAACAACACCCTCTCATTCGTTTCAAGGTACTGTTCGTCTTCGTGTTGTACGGAAGTTGGCGGGGGTAATATTGGGCGTAGGCATTCCCTACGATCTATGAACTAACCTGAAACAAGTTGGACGGGCTTAGTGGGTTAGAATTTGAGGAAACGTCCAAAATAATTTGTAGTTAAGAAATTTAAAATAGAAAGTTGGCTATAGTAACGTTTCTATTAAACCTCGGTAATATGAACGGCCAGTCTATTCTTTCTAAAGTTTCGTCTCAGGTCAAAGGCAACAGTGTTATCGTTGCGTCGCGCCAAGTTACAATTCAACGATTACAAAATTGGGCTAAACAGAAAGGCAGTAATATATTTTCGCCTTACTCTGGTGTGTAAAATACAAAAAAAAAACATGTTATCCACATGACGAGTATCTAACTTTTACTAAATCAAAAGCCGAGGTTAAATTCCAAGGCTTACTGGATCATACAGTTGATCGAATTATATTGCTTCAATTAGACGCCCTTGAACAAATCGACAAATTAGATTTGTAGATATGAGTTTCATTTGCAAATAGGGCTTCGATGGACTATCAGATCAGAGCCAGTACAAAATGAAATTCACTGATCCGAATATTTCTGATACAAACTTATTCCTAACCTCTCTTATTCCACTTCAATTAGCAGGTATTAACACGCAAACTCAACAAGAACAGATTGTGTTGTACAATTCCAAATTCTGGTCTACTACGAATTGCGAGCCTCTGAAATTTGAATTGAGAAAACCGAACAAAAGTCTTTAACGAAAATCGAAAATTATGAACTCGAACCAGACAACTTGCACCATATAGCAGAGTTCGCTTTGCCACTCGAGCTTCAGTACAGTACAACTTATCTATGACGATGATAGACGGCTAGGTGAATGCTTTGGCTAGAGCGATATCGGTCCGACGTTATTACCTCTGCCAAACAACATCTCAGTTCAACAACATTGATATTGTGTCCCAGTAAATACAGAGTATTTCAAGCAACAACTGTTAGCTCTACACGCATGTATTAGATTCTTCGAATGCTGCTTGTATTTGTCGTATCAACGTGACACACAGCAGTGGCAAGCTCGTAAGCAGAAAGACAAAGAGGTGAAAGCACAGACAAAGGCTACCATCCAACAAGCCGTTAAGGAGAGAGATTAGGACTTCTTGTTGACATGCTAAAGAAAAATTAGGAAGCACTAACAATGGCAACATAGTTCGACGTTTCTTCGAGAACAGTGATAAGTCAGCCATTATAACAAGAGTAAAGCGAAAACTGATCCTCCGGTTTCCCGTCACTTTGCAAACCATTGGAAGCCGACATTAAACTGCAATAGAGAAGATTTGGAAATACAAACTTCAAATAGCAAGATTATTCTTCAAAGGATATTCTTGGTACAACATTCCAACAGGAATCCACAAATGACTTACTCCATTGACCAGACATCATAGCATATGCAATATTACCGATAGGTAAACTATCGAAAGATGCATAAAAATCAACGGACAAGTTGATAATAAACTATCGCCTAGACTTTGCCCGAAAATCTTATCGAGAAAAAATATGGAGGATGTGTTTCAAAACTTTTGGCGTCGATGGATCCTTACACTGTTTTTGATATAGTAAGGATTAGGATAACAATTCATACGTATTGGAGAATGAGAAAAGAGCTGTTAACAAAGAAGGCAGTGATTAAACAGTTCTTTTTATTATTTTTATTACAGTCGTATTATTTATTCATTTATGTGAATCAATAAATATTATATTACTTACAAATTATTGGCATTGATATTTATTAAGAAGTCTTAAGCATAGAGGAAAAAGTACTTTCGCCTTTTTAACGATTATCGATATCCATGTATTTATTATTATAGTATTATATTTAAAATGTACCTTGAAGTCAAGCGCAATATTTTATTCACGGAAATACAATTATTCTTTTTATTTTATTTTTAAAACGTTGAACCACATTAGACGTTTTTCGAATTTATTTTCATGATTTTTATTTTTAATATCAAATCCGTGCTTTCGACCCGAAACCAGCGAAAATTCCTTTCGCGACACCATTTTTTCTATAAACTAGGAAGCAAACTACGATACAACAGTATGCTTTATTTCACTTCTTCAATGGCTAAACGGGTTGTCCGTCGCTTTCTTTTTTTTCAGAGGTTCTGTTCTGGATTTTCCACACCTGTATAGTTATATAGTAGTTTGTATAAAAATCGTGATTTGGAAAAAGAAATTATAATTAACCATCAGTCAATTACTGAAGTAATTGGAGATTTTTTTTCCTCAAATTATCAATAAATTAACTGATTGAAGGTTTCATTCCTAAAGTTATCATTTAATAAAGTAATTGCTAATTTAATTCCTACAATTTTCAAGTAACGAGACGATTCATAATTTCATTTTTAAAATTATCAATTACTTCGTCAAAAAAGTATTACTTTGAACACGTGCGGTCTTGCTAAAAAATTATTTTCGGAAAAAGGCTATGTACAACAAAAACTACGTTTATATAGATTTAAAAAAATATTCCCAGACCAACTATTTTCCAATAAGCGATACAACCGTTGGGCCACTATTATTATAGAGAGGTAGAATTGTAATTTAATGACTTTATTTTTTAAATAAAAATTGATATAATATACATTTAATTCAGTTGCCAAAAAAACAACCTTTTTTCATCCTTTTACTATTGAAATTATGAAATAAAAATAAGGGGCCCAAATTGAAAATCTGAGGCACCCTAGTTAAACTTACACATACAGCTGGTTTAGAAACCTTAAATTTTACATATTATTAACATTCATACTTTTCAAGGCCTTTATTAAATTACAGCGTCTGACTTTACCAAATTTCTTTTCCACGTCAGTGTACTCACTTGGTGCTTATCTTAAAGGAATTTACGAATGAACTGTGAAAAAGTTACCAGATTAACAACATAGTGGTTTTGTGTTTAATTTCCTGTATGCCAAATTGTCTTTTATTTAAATATATCTTATTTATAAGCTTACAGTGTGAAGTAATATAATACCGGATTTTGTAAAAACTAATTTATTCTTGTGCTTATTTAAGATATTACGTACACAAGTGCATAATAGATTTTATCTTTAATACACAAAGTCACAAAAACTTAACACTTATCCTTGACAACTTACCAAATATCTTAGTTTATCAAGTGGTGGTTTTCCGTACGGTATACCTCTCCATGCATAAAATTGTTGGCCGCTCGGTGTGTCAATTGTGGTTCCTTGTACTTTTCCATTTTGAAGTTGGACCACCAGATCTCCTAACTAATCAAAATAAATTATACGCTATAAAAAAGTGTATAAACTATATACTTGTTTGAAGTTATTAATATGGCAAATTCTATGACTATCGAAAAATAAACGATTATAGAGTGTGGAATGTAGATATCGATAATTTTCTATTTTCTATTGTTAGCTAGCTTTTTTGAATAAAAAGGCTTGTCACTATTTTAATATTTCATTCAATGTCATACGGGCATAACCCTGAAAATTCTCTCTTACCAGTATTTTAAAATGTTCTCATTGGTTATTTGTACGTCAAGAAGCAAAGTTAATTAAAAATTATTAATAACAGCTCCACTAGAAAAATCGTATGCTGGACATGTTTCTATAGTTCAGTGTATGACGGCAAAAATAGACTATTCCCTGAGAATTCTTTCGGATAACACCAACTTTTATAAAAATGTGTAATTAAGCTTATCTTACCCTCCTTTTCGATGTGCGTTTTTTGTTTTTTGAGGGTAAAATCCACCCCTTCTGATAAAAAATGTAAAAAACATAGATTTATGCGTTGCATAGATTGAAATCATGTTAAAAGATGTACAATAAATATTTTTGTTAATATAATTTATTATGTATTGCAACTCTTAAAAATCATCCCTTATGAGCAAATCAAAAAATAATAGTTTCGAACAGCCTGAAATGTTTAATGGTGCATTTATAATGAAATTATAGAACATGTGTAAGTAGAAAGACCTATGCTAAAAACAATAGAGCATTTTTTATATTATTTAGAACATATTTTATATATACCTTGAACAAAAATTGGCGAACAACACTGCAGACCGTGTACAAATTGATTAAATTTAATATTTTGTTGCATTAAGAAATTAGTTTTAATAAAATGACAGTATAAAGATGACCACGTGGATCATCTTGAAGTTAGAGTAGTACTGAAAGAATCAGATGAGATTTTCTTGTAAAGCAATAAAGATGGCTCTGGCTGTTGGGGGTATAAGGGGTCTAGTCCAAAAGTAAAATGGGTTTTCGATTTTAAGATTATGATTTTTAATAGTTATTTTATAATATTTTCTTATCTTCTACTAAGTTGATTGGTATTTGCCTTTGCGTTTACTGCATGTTTATTTTTTTTGTATCGCTAACATTTCCAGAATTCCTCTTTTTTTTTGTGTGGTTTTCAGTATTTAAAATTTAGATTCTCTCAAAATCAAAGGAATAATGGTTTTCCATACTAAATGTTGTTAACGCCGTTTTATTTTTTATTTCGTATTTATATTTGTTTACTCTGTTTTGTAAGTGTTGGTTTGTTTGTCCTATGTATTCATTATTGCAACCTTTGCATGGAATACTGTAAACGACATGTGTTTTTTTTATCTTTTAGTATTTCAAATTTTAGTTTGCTACAGAATTTTTTTAGAAGGTTGTGACTCTCATGGCTGACAGTTACGTTATGCTTCCTAAAAGCATTTTGGAGTTTTTTGTATTAGTATGTGGTGAATTTTCGATATAGGATTTATGGATTATTTTTTTAAAAATATTGTTTACTAGATTTTCAGGATAGCAGTTCATTTTAAGGCTTCTTCTGTTTTTTTGAATGGCCTGGTTTCAGATTCATGATAGTTTAATGCTGAAATTTATGAGGCTTATAACAACGGTTTTTTTTTGTGAGATAGAGGGTGTTGGGATTTATAGTATAAATTTTTGAAGGGCTATGTTTTTTTAGTATACCATTCTGTTTTTAAGGTATTGTTAGTGTGATGTAAGGTTTGATCAAGATAATTGATTTTCTATTCTTTCTCTTTTTCTATTGTGAACTGTATTTTAGAACTGTAGAGGTTAAATTTTTTAAATACTAAATTTTTGGGAAGTGCTGTGATAGAACCATCAACATACCTATAGAGAAAGAATTCTAGGTTTTGTGTTACAGTTTCTTCAAGATCCTCTAATACAAGTTGTGCTGTTACATTAGAAATGGGGTCTTCCATTGCGCCTCTAAAAATTCAATTATGGGTATGTCGGTAAATGATTTAATTTGGTTCCATTTTTCAATTTTTTTTTACTAAGTTTATTAGTACGTTTGTATATAAGAAAATAAGAAAACAACATCTAAGGATATAAGTTTCTGACCATCTGGGATGGTTATGTCCATCGAATCTTTTATATAATAGTTATTTTTGATAACGATGTTCTGTGAAATGTTTTTGAGAAATTTTGAGAGGTTTTCTGGGGAGGGGGATTGGATACATGCTACGATGGGTTTTAGGGGAATACTTTTTTTGTGTAACTTTGGGAGTCCATATATATGTGGTGAGAGAGCATTTTCAATTTTTAAATTTTTTGTTATGTTAGGTGATATATACATTTTATTTTCGGAACGAGTTATTATTATATTGTTATTTCTTTGATAAATATTAATTGGATCAATTTTCAATTCTTTGTAGGTAGTGTTATCTTGTAGTAAGGAATTCACGTTTTTATCATACTCAGCAGAATACATGACAACAGTTTTATTGGATTTATCGGGTATAAGAGCTTTTAAGTTGTTGTTTCTTTTTAAGTGGGAGTTGGTTTTGTTTATTATTTCTTATAACCATTTTTTGTAAAATAAATTACTAAAACTTCAATTATTTATAAAAAATGCAAAATATAGAAAGCACACCAACATTATTACATTTTTTTAATTTTTTTTACCACCATAAACCGAAGAAAATAAACAAATGTAAATATATATATACATAAATATACATGAAAGATTACTTATTCATATGTAGGTACTGGCATATATGTTTAAATAAAGGTTATTTATATGTATTTCAAAATTATCAAAAATAGAACAACTAACATGCGCCGAAAATTTCAGCGAAAAACGCAACTGATTTTTTAGTAATAACTACCTTAATTTTTAGGCTATTTTCTTACTCAAAAATGCGTTTTTCAGAAAATTTTAAGAGATACGAAGTAATTGTACATTGAACTGAGATTGTTTTAAAGGGCTCGGGGCAGGTGGTCGGCCCACTCAAATCCGGAATTAAAGCGGTGATATCTCAGTCATTATATCCTACAGGAAAAACAAAAACAAACGAGGATTTTTTGACAAAAAAAGACAAACTTTGGGATTCCTGCATTTTTTACATTTAATTTTTAAGTTATTTTTAAAAAAGGAAAATTCTTTTAAATATTTCAAAATAGAATCAACCTTTATTGCAAAACTAGTCACTCTAAACCAGTCAAACTTCTAGAGCATATTGTTAGTACCTAAATAATGTTAAATTTACATGGCATACGTTCAATTTCAATTTTTGTGGTTGTGCCATTGGTTTAATTGCTGATTTTCCATTCCTGAGATTTTATGCTATCAATTTCGACAAAGAAGTTTTTTAAAGGTCTTTTTAAGAAATACTCTATAAGTTTTTCTCAGAAAATCGGTCGTTTTTTGCGTTTTAATTTTGAAAGTTTCAAATTCAGTTTACGGCAAATAAAAAATTTCTTTCAGAGCGCTACCTCGGTTTGTATTGCATCTACAGATAAAAAAACAGCCGGTGTGTTATTTTAAAGGCTTTGTTTTTACTTCTGACAATTTTTGTGATAAAACGTATTGTTTTCGAGTTATTTGTGAAAGGTCGCTTTAAAACCTGCATTTTTAGATGAAAAATCAATATTTTTAATTGTGAATAACTCGAAAATTTTGATTTATAGAAAAAATTTCAAAGAACATTTTTTGCTTAGAATTAATTCCTCTATTGATTGTTTTGAGTGTACTAATTTTCACCCCTGAGAAGGTATGGTATTCACCCCCAGGATAAAATCGCACATCGGCACTATATAACTTTTGATTCTTGGACCATTCTCAACTTGTCAAAATTTCAGGTCAATTAGTCTTATGCGAAAAAGTTTGTAGCTAAAAACTATCTTATACTAGACTATTAATTAATTTGCAGACACTTAATAGTCTTATTATTAGATAATATTTTAAAAAGTTTCTCACCCCATCTTTGAATAATAATACACAAATCACTAAAATACTCCACATATTGATAGATTTACCGTTATTATTGTTTTAAATAATCATATACAAATGTATATAAATAGGATATTCTAATCAGTCAAGGTAGATATGATTTGTTATGTTTTTTTTTTAATATTTGCAGTGTAATGTATATACTCGATTTTGTAACTTAATATTCAATACATTACGTCAGATTGTTTTAAAGGATAGTGAACAGTCAGTTTTTACTAATATGAATAAAACATGCAAAACTAGTATATAGGGTGGTCCAATGGTGTGGTAAAGTTTAAAACCTTCATTATTATAAAAGTATTTTCATTTATTAAATAAGACAACCTATATATTTATACATATTAAAATTTCCCATAAAATTCGACAAACCTAAAACTAGTTTTACATTTTTTGCTGCGTGGCTAGAGCAATTGGAAAAATTCATAAATTTTGATAAAATCTGCATAATTTTCCAACTCAATGAGAAAAAAAAACATCTGCAACTGTTGTAGATAAAGATTAAAAAATTGTTTAAGCCCAAAGAATTATTATTTTCTACAGGTTTGTGTTTTGCAGACATGTCAACTTGACAAAATTGAAAACTCATTTAACACGTTTTTTCACACTCTGTGTTTATCTATCTAAGTTTATAGATATTTAGATTCCTTTTAATTTTTTGTTAAAACTGTAGGTATAGGAGATACTTATTTTACTTTTTTTAAAAGAAAGTCTGTCAAAATATGCTTTGTTTTAAGAAATTTCATTGTATTTGCTTGGTCGTGACAAAATTTTGGTTTTATGGAACAATCATTTTCGAAATTTAGAGAACGAAATGATGATTTTTTAATCATACAATTATTTAAAAAATAGTTAAATGTTTTATTTAAGGCATTATTGCATTAATAGCTAGTAATTTCAAATATTTAAATATTTACGCCAAAAACAATGAACATAAATTACACTAATACTTAATCTAATTTAAAAATCGTTTAGAACCCATTTTGGAGTAAAACATTATTTATAAAATAACAGCTAAATTTTTTCTTAGTTCCGTGATAAGTACCTACCTCCAGACAAAGGTCGACCCTATGGCGTACTATACGTTACCCTTATCAATATATATCCCTTGACACCCACGTTGCTGGACAAACTTTTCCCTATCTCTCTCCTGTCACCATCTTAAATGATTTTTACTTTACCTGATTAGATGTTAGAATTGACCTGCATTAACTTCTTAATAAATTTCAAAACGTTCTTCAAATGATCTACCTAAATTCCGACACTTTCTCGAAGATATATTTTATATATAATTTTTTGCTCTATATTTACGTATCGTCTCTTGTAGTTGGAGGTATATTATATACCTGATCTTACAAGAATCTCCAAATATCTAATTCCATTTTATTCATATCAGGTGACTTGGTGGCCTTGGAACTGATACCCCTCTTACAATTCATTGTAGGTTGTAGATTTTATTTAAAAAATTATTACTTTGCTTGGCTTTGTAAAATGGACAGAACCCTCATCATGAGAAAACCACATGGATTCCCGAATTTGATTTGGTATATGGGCAAGTAAATGCGGAAATAGCATAATGAAGCAAATTATGACCGTTTGCATCACCATTTTTATTAAATGTTGCCTATTAACAAAATAACACTTAATTTAAAATATCAGGTGCTCTCCTATTGCGTTTTGTGCCTACACACAAAAATTGATTCTCTTCTCGTAATCTTTATCATTCAGTTATTGTAATAACTGAAAATTGTATTAGTGCATTTTATTGTCTATTAAAATTCTTTATTCTGATGATAGCACCATATATATTTGTTGGGTAAGGGGTTGTTGGCGGATATGCTAATCTTCAAAAACAGCTAATAGCACATTTAATTCAATTTCTTCTGGTAGGGTTAGTTTTCTTCTAAGATTTTTGTTACAGAACACACTTTTTATGCTTTCAAAACTCTTTTTTTACTGTTTAAATGCCTATCTGACTATCTTCTCTTTGGATACATTTTTTTTTGTAAATTTGTATCGCTAATTGCTGATGTTTGTCACTGGCACCCAGAATATAAATCATATCAACCGTTTTAGCCTTGAAAAAATTCATTGTAAAGTATTTTATTACAAGATTGACATTAGGAACACAAAATTTTGATTTAAGAAAAGAATATATATATATATATATATATATATATATATATATATATATATATATATATATATATTATAAAATTGACAAATTTTTAGAGCCCTTAATAAATTTCGAAATACACCAGCACTGGTTAAAATACATCTAGGGGTATATTAATAAAAATAAAATGAAAGCAAAATATATACATAAAAGCTAAATAAATATAGGGTAAATACGTAGTAGATGAGTTTTGAATCTTGTTAAGTTTGCATATCCGCAAAACCCAACCTGTACTGACAATTCCTTTCACCTTTATTTACAACAGTTACAGGTTTTTTTTCATTAATGTTAGTTGCAAAATATTATAAATTTTATAGATTTTTTGAATTGGTTTCGTAATGCCGCAAAAGAGTATAAAACTATTTTCAGGATTACATTGAGAGTTTTATGGAGGACACAAATAGGAAAAAATATATAAAGGATCCTATTAAAAAAAAGTTTATTTTCCTACTTTTCTATTTCACCCTGTGCCACCAAAAATAATTTTGGAATATAGACGTGTTAATCTTCTACAACTTAGGTATAAAATATTTTTTTCTTATCTGTATAATAACGGGGCTAAGAGTCTTTGCCACGTTTTTGGGCCACCTTGTATGTTGTAGTTTTTGTTGAAATGATTTTTTATTCATAGACAGAATTATAAGGACGCAAAGGAATTAGCACTTAAAAAAATATGTATCTTTTCTATCTTAGGAATGTAAATGCTTTATTGTCATGCGATGAGTTAACTAACGAAGTCGTAAAATTTTGTGCAATTCATTATTGTGATCTCTGTTATTTGACAGGTGTCTGTAAAAACACTGCGTTTCGAAAATTTATAAAAAGGGGCAACACGAATATTAAAAACTATTGCCCTATAAGATGCACTCATATATTGGTACACTTTTAATAAAAATATTAACTAACACATTAACAGTCAAATTAGATCAGTATCCATCGGTCAATTGCAAGACAATAAAACTATTTTTGGGGCAAGAACAATTCAGTTTCACTTAGCGTTTGTTGACTTTCATATGGCTCTCGATTCTATACGAGCATGAATATGGCGATGGCCAACGGGCGCTAATGAGCCCAAGATATATTTGGCTTTGGAGAATTTTTTTACCCCATATTTAAAAACGAAAATATAAGAGACCTACATACTGTCAGTTACTATTTAAGACTTAGAAACCGCTACTCTGGCAGAATTCATTACTAATAAATTAAGATATAGTCTATATAGAAAAATATTATTGGGAATAAGCTTAATACAGAAGATTTAAAATAAACACATGAGAAGACAAACGAAGATCACAGATATCTTTCAACCTCCGAAAACTAATTTAAGAAAAATTCAAAAAATGTTAAATTTTGTGCCCTAAATACTGAATTTTAGAAAAATATTTTAAGATTAGTAATCTACAACTCCAAAAACCCCGATTGCCAATTTTGAATAAAAACGAGAATTCGCCATGTTAGATCCGCAATCTTGGTTTTTCAATAATAATTTTGAATTCGTAATATGTACCACAAAAAAATATCAAGTTTCAAATTTTGAATGAAATCAGAAAACGTAAACTTTTTAGTTTACCATATTAGACCAGCTAGCTTTTTAAAAAATAATAATCCCTCAGAGAAATTCTCAAAGAAAACGAAGAATATTAATGTTTTTGTTGGCCAAATTATAGGAGCTGTATTGGATTTTGCTCAACCAATTTCGGGCAAATTAACATGTGTCCACCACAGCAACTTCCTAAACATAATGCAGAGAAATGTTTAAAATTGATATATCCGCTCTGAAGTATCCCCAAAATGCCAGCCAAAATGTTTAAAAAATTTATTTCCACTTCAAATTGGGAATCTTTTCTTTTTAAAAATCTGTTATTTAAAAAAGTTTTTAATAAAGGTATGTAACTTCTTATCTAAACTAATCAAGGCAAATTTCTTAAGAAATAGCTATACCTAACGGGAGCAATTCTAAAACGAAAAGAAAAGTAATATCCGCACGAGCTAAAGCAAAGACTAAAAATAGACACACACAATAGAAGAAGTGGATATATTGTAAACAAATTTGCATATGAAATTATCAATACAATTACCACTTCAGCTACACACAAAATCTGGACGCTAAGTCCAACAACAACACGGCTAGTAGAAGAGCGAAGAAATAGAATTGATAAAACATTTAAAATATTGGAAAACTTTAAGGAACTAAACAAACTAGAAAAGAAAAGAATTCCAAAATATAATTGAAGGTACAATATAAAAATCATATAAGAACTAATAAAACACAACTGCAACATTAAAAGACTACTTTTCCTGCAATTTAAGGGAAAAAAAAATCAGGAAAATACAAGATGAAAGGAATATAATAGTTCAAAACAAGAATAAATTTATTGAAGCTAATGAATCATTCTACACCAATCTATACTCATCTAAAAAATACAGAGATTGCAAGAAAAACTAAACATCCTGAATGTAGGATCTGACGAAATACCTTAGATTACATAAAAGAAAATAGACACGGCCTTAAAACAAATAGGGAACTACAGGTGTCCAGGAAAAGATCAAATTACTCAACATCGGAAAAACTCCAGTGGTCAAATGACACAACTCGGAGATTATACTACTCTTCAAAATTATTGCAATAATACAAATATTGAAAATAATCAGCCAATAAATCTTCTACCATATTTATAAATATAAAATGATTATAAAAAGAATAACAAATCGATTACCCGTAGAACAAGGTTTTTAACAACCTGTTGAGTAGACGTGCTGTAGAAAGGGATTTAGTACGATCGCCCATTTGTATGCTATGCGTAAGTTAATAGAAAAAACATATTGATGCATTTGATGCATGATCTTTGGTTAGTGTTAAGGTCACTGGCAGATGCAAAAAAAGGCCTTTAAGAAAGGGTGCGATTCTCAAAGAATAAGCTGTCTGTACTCTTCCTTAAGAGTCTTAGGAAGAAAAAACAGCTTTCCAAATACGTAAACCATGAAATTATTTATTTTTAATGGAGTACATTCTCAAAATCAATTCAATCCCCATTAACCACGTACGGGTTAGAAATAATAAGCATTACAAAAACATCTTTCCCAATGCTTAAAATATTACGAGGCCTATGGAATGGACCATGCCAGTATTTCTTCACGAAATTCTATACGAAATGAAAAAATGTGTCGGACGACCATAAAAGCAATGGGTAGGCGATATCAGACGGGTAGCAGGCAAACAATGGATACAGGTATCCCAGGACAGAGAGACACTGAAAATAACAAGAAAGATCAATGCCCAGGAGAGGACAAATACAATTTGAGAACGAAGAAAAAGAAGATTTTTTTTAGAAATGACACACTCGTATATTTGTAAAAATGCTGCATTTTTCATATCTCATTTTAATATATAATAAATAAATGCCATTTTAATTGATATTTAAAGAGAATAAATACACAATATACAAATAATACATTTCCTACGATATGAATAGGATTTATTTGCTTTTCTGCGACTTATATCAAAATATCTCATTCCTGCTAAAAGTTAAGCGTAAATAAACTTAAAAACGCATGGAACTGATTGGCCTTCCCTTTTTTGAAGTCAGTCAAAAATAACCTAAAGTTAAACAAATTATTTCGACTTAAATTCCAAACTTTTTGACCAAGAAAATAATGAAAAGAAATAATTTTCAGACCATATGTTCATTCTGAAATACATTTTCTTTCTAGTGACACTAAATTATTGAGTTTTGAAATCTCCGTTTCCTTTTGGGTATTTTTACGCGAAAAATATTGTTGTCAGAGTGTACACGAACAAATCAGACGTTTCATATTTATTTACGATTCATGATTTTCTCTATAGATTTATTTTGAAAGGTTTTTTACATAAGCGATAAAACTTATTGCTGGTGTATAAAATTGGGAGAGTTATGATTTAGAAATTTATGAACCTGCATTTCTCTGCAAAATTTTAATTTATTATAGCTTCTTTTAATTTTAAGTCTAATTAAGGATTTATCACATAGACTTAAATTAAAATTAGTGTAATGAAATTACTCCAGTCAATAGGTAAAAAAGAGGAATTAATTCAGGAACGAATGGGATCTACTCTGTTATGTAAAGGGAAATGAAGGAAGTTTTGCTCATATATTTGCAGGAGAAATTTAAATACTGAGCCACGAACATCCAAAGATACTATAGCGAATAATTATTGCAAAAATAAGAAGAAAGAGTGCCCTATTACCAATAAAAGCGGAGTTAAGATTTTTTCTGCAAAAATCGTAGCCGTTTTATTCATAATATTAAGAAACCACTCAAACGAGGTTGATTAACGGAAGGCTTAGATTTTCCATATATATTTTTTCCTAGATTTACTAAGAAGGTGTAAGATTTAAGACCTGCTGGCCCAAGGTAAGATATTTTAGTGGGTCAGTTTTGTTTTGCTTATGATTAATTGGGTCTACAAGAAAGTATTTGTGTTTATCACATATACAGAGCATTGTAATTGGTGTGAAGGGCTTCTGTCGTTGTTATGTTTTTTTCCTTTTGATATCTGATATCAGTTACATTTTGGAGAAACAACATGTGTTTAATTTGGTTTGTAGTTGTTATTTTAAAGTAAAATTTAACACAGAGATCAGAGACGAATATTTTCGGCACATTTTACTTTTTTATTTCCGTAAAGAAAAAAGACTGCTGATATGTGAAGTTAATGGTATTGATTGCATACCAAAACGCACATATCAGAATTAGCTTAAAAAAATTCCATTCTAGAGATTTTTAAATCAAAGAAGATCAACGTTCTAGTCGATTTACATATATTGATGATGACCAAATCAAAACTATGATTAAAGAGAATTATCATATAACTATTCGATACATTGTAAAGAGGTTAACAGTGTCATACAGAATAATTGAAAATTAGTTTAGCAGTCTTAAAAGCTCGATGTTTGGGTTCCGAATGAATTGAAAGAGATTCACCTAACACCACTTATCAAGTGTTTGTTTAAAGGTTATAGACAACGATGCTTCTTGCGAAGTAGTTGTCCAGGATTTGTTTAGTTAGTTCTAGTGTTAACTTGACCCTAACCACCCCTAACAGTTAAATAGACGCTCTTCACGAACCCTTCGGTCGCTTCGGTGCAATGTTACACGAAAAGACCGCTCGGGGTATTAGCGCGGGAACAAGAGGGTAGTGTTCGCCAAGTACCTGCAAAGAAATGTAGCCGAAAAGGGCATCACTCCAGATTTTACGATGTATTTTAACATATTAACACAATAATTGTCATTTTAAGTTTAGTTTAAAGAGTTTTTCATTATTTACAAATTAAAAATCATGTTCATTGGCACATCAGTGTTTATTTCAACCAATCCCAGCTATCGAAATAAAGTGCAAGATTAGGCAAGTCTATTCGGGAAAACAAACAAAAAAAAACCGCAGACACCTAACATGATGGTCCTTCGAGTCGGATAATGGTTCTTACAAGATGATCCATTAAGTTGCAAATGGTCCTTCAACATGAAAACTAGAATGCAGTAACGACGAAACCGAAAGCAATGCAGCACGGTTAGCAGCGTTAACACATAGAAAAAAATTGGTTCATAAACGACGAGACCGCAGCAAGGCAGCACGGTTGGCAGTGTTAGAAAACATTAGTACACACAACACACACAAAATCGAGGTATTTATCCATTCATTCCTTCATTTTTTTCCATTCATGCATGTTTTTACTTTGATCTAAAGTTTATAAATTGCATTGATTTGCTTGTTCTAGGGATATATTTAATTAGATTTGACAATGTCCGAAGACACGGAAGTTTTACTTAAAAAATATACGTCACAACGCGGAAGTTTAAAAGGCCAATTAAGCCGTTTTGAGACATTTATAACAGCACCTCAAAATCAGAGTGACAAAGTTCAAATTAGCGAACGTTTGACAAGATGTCATTTACTTTTTAACAATTTTGAAATCGTTCAAACTGAGATTGAAATTTTAGATAGTTCTCAAACACAAGAGGCTGAAAGGGTTGCTTTTGAAAACAAATATTATAAACTTGTATCACTGGCTAAAAAATTGTTAAACCCTTCAATTGAAGATCAATTTTCGCCTAGTTTAAATTAATCAGTTGATCCAAATGTTCATAATCAAGCAAGTCAAAATAACGATTTTTTGCATATCAGATTGCCTCCTATTGAACTACCTACATTTTCAGGGGAAAAATATTCAGATTGGTTGCCGTTTTTTGAAACTTTCATGGCATTAGTTCATAATCATGGCAAATTAAGTAAAATACAAAAATTCTATTATTTAACTTCATCGTTGAAAAACGAAGCAAAGGAAATTATACATTCTCTTGAAGTAATAGAGGACAATTATGATGTTGCAATAAATCTTTTACGTGAAAGATATGAAAATCAAAGGTTAATTATTAATAGTCATGTAAAAAATATTGTAAATATGCAATCCATTCAAAAGGAATCCTACACAGCATTGCGTAGGCTCGTTGACAGCATTCAAAGAGACCTAAAAGCATTAAATTCATTAAAGGAACCTGTAAATCAGTGGGATACTTTGCTTATTTTCATTATTGCTGCAAAATTAGACACTGTCACAAGACGTGAGTGGGAAATACACAGTTTGAAGGAAAATTGTACAAAGTTTGATGATTTACTCCAATTTCTCAAAAACAAATGTCAAATTTTAGAGACAATGCAGTCCAATAAATTTGATATTAAAAATAATTTTGAAAAGTACAATGAGAAAAATTTCACTTCAAATTCAAAATCACATTCTTTCTATTCTTCTCCTAAATCATGTCAATTTTGCGACCAAAATCATAAATTTCATCAATGCAGGAAATTTTTGAATTTTTCACCGCATGAAAGAGTTAATGAAATTAAGCGATTAAGCTTGTGCTTCATTTGTTTGCAGCCAAATTATTTGGCAGAAAATTGTTCTTGGTTAAGCAAATGTAAGCATTGTGGTAAAGGACATAATTCATTACTACATATTAATAAACAACAAAATATATCACAACAAAATGCCGAAAATTCACAGGTATTTTCACAAACACATAATAATTACGCACAAAATAATTCGAATTCACACAATCAACATCAACCAGTACATACTCAGTCACCTAATTATAATCAACATTCAGCTACAAACTTGGCAACAAATCAAGAATCAAATACAACACTAGAGTCAAACTCAAATTCACAACCATATGAAATAATTTCTACACATTCTTGTCATACAACACCTAGAGTTTCATGTTTGTTAGCAACGGCTTACGTTATAATTCTTGACAGTCAAAATAATCCCCACCAAGTCAGGGCACTTTTAGATCCAGGTTCAATGACCAATTTTATTACAGCTAAATTATGTGATAAGTTAGGTCTTCAAAAACAAAACATAAATTTGTCAGTCTTGGGTGTTAGTTCAGCAGTAGCAACTTCTACCAAGTTAACACAAGCTACCATAAAGTCACGTCATAACTCATTTAATGTAAAATTAAATTTTTATCTATTGAACAAAATAACTGAACAGCTTCCTATATCATACATTAATCCTTACAATTTCACAATTCCTCAAGGCATTGTTTTAGCCGACGAAACATTTTATATACCAAGCGATATAGAATTGTTGTTAAGTGCTGATATTTATTATGATATAATGTGCAAAGGAAAAATAAAAATGGGAAAAAATCAACCTTATTTACTAGAAACAAAATTCGGTTGGGTAGTCTCTGGTAAATACGACTTTCATAAACCCAAAAGCAATATTGCAAATTCAAATTTAAGCACGTATTGCCATTTATTAACGACACATTTACAGTCGCAAACTAGTGACTTCAGTTCAGGTGATCAACTTGAAAGGTTTTGGAGAATTGAGGAGCCAAACTTTACAAATAAGTTTACAAATGAAGAACAAGAATGTGAAGACTTATTTAACAAAACAACCCGAAATGAAAGGGATGGACATTTTATAGTTACTTTACCAACAAAGAAAGGCATAGAAAATTTAGGTAATAACAAAGATGTAGCTATAAGGCGTTTTTACAATCTTGAAAAAAAATTACAAAGTAACTCCGAAGTCAAAAATCTTTACATAAATTTTATGGATACTTATGAAAAGTTGGGACACATGAGTCATATACCAAGTGATGAAGTCACAAATTGTGAACATCCAGTTTACTATTTACCTCATCATCCAGTAATCAGAGAAGTGAGCAAAACTTGCAAACTCAGAGTGGTATTTGATGCAAGCTGTCACACAGATTTGGGCACAAGTCTTAATAATCTGTTAAAGGTTGGTCCAATAATCCAAGATGATTTATATTCCATTTTAGTGCGTTTCAGGAAACACAATTATGTCTTAGGGGCAGATGTAGCCAAGATGTACAGAATGGTTTGGATCGAACCTATCCAACGTGACCTACAGAGAATAGTGTGGCGATCATCCCCACAAAAGGAACTACAACATTTTCGCTTAAATACTGTCACTTACGGTACAGCATCAGCAAGTTACTTAGCAGTAAGAAGCTTACATGAAGCTGCAAATAAATTCAAAGGCAAGTATCCATCGTCAAGTCAGTCTATAAAGGAAGATTTCTATGTTGACGATTATTTATCAGGATCAGACACTCGTGAAGGTGCAATAAAACTGAAAAAGGAAGTTTCAAAAATTTTAAGTCATTATGGATTTGATCTCAGAAAGTGGATATCAAATGACAGATCAATACTCGACAAATCAGATCAACAAACTGAAAATATTGAGTATTACATAACGGAAGATAACCAAATAAAAACATTGGGAGTTTTATGGCAAGTTGATCAAGATGTCCTAAAATATTCAGTTATCTTGGACAAGAATATTAAACCTACCAAACGGAATATTCTATGAGTAATCAGCAGAATTTTTGATCCTTTAGGACTTATTGGTCCAATCATTGTAAGGGCAAAAATAATATTACAGAAAATTTGGACAGAAAAACTTGAATGGGATGACATCGAATTTTATAAAAATTTGCCATTGTTGCAACAATTGCAAATACCACGACACTCTTTGATATTTCAAGTAATAAAAATTGAACTACATGGTTATTGTGATGCATCAGAACAAGCCTATGGTGCTTGTATCTATGTAAGGTCTACCGATTGTGATAGCACAATAATTACAAGATTGTTATGTTAAAATCAAAGGTTGCTCCTTTAAAGAGCATTTCTCTGCCTAGACTGGAGCTTTGTGGAGCTTTGTTATTATCACGACTAATGAGCAAAACTGTGAATGCTTTACATGCAGACATAGAAAACATTTTTTACTGGTCGGATTCAATAATAGTACTCTCATGGTTATCATCAGAACCTGCCCAGCTAAGAACATTTGTGGGTAACAGGGTTTCAGAAATTCAACAGTTAACCAAAGTTTGTCAGTGGTCACACGTTTCAAGTCAAGATAATCCTGCAGATATAATTTCAAGGGGTTATACTCCAGTTAAGTTAATAAATTCTGCATTATGGTGGCAAGGTCCAGCGTGGCTTAAGGATTCAGCAGATCGTTGGCCCAGTGGTATCGAATTAATAAATCCACCAGAAAAACGTGTGGTTAAAACTCAAACATTTTTAGCGTTTTGTGAAGAAAACCTATTTACAAGATTTTCCTCATTGGTAAAACTTCAAAGAGTTTTAGCATATTGCTTTAGATTTATAAAGAATTTACAGTCACCTGATAATAAAAATATAGGAAATCTCACAGTTGAAGAAATAGAATTCGCATTTGAATTTTTAATTAAGCAAGCACAATTGCAAGATTTTTCGGTAGAAATTCAATGTTTACAGCAAAATAAACTTATACCAAAATCGAGCAAACTCATTTGTTTAAATTCTTTTTTAGATTCTAAAGGCATTTTGCGATTGGGTGGAAGAATAAGTAAATCACAAGCAGAATATGATCAAAAATTTCCTATTTTACTTTCAGGTAAACATCCCCTTACTGCACTCATCATAAAACGAGATCATATTCGCAATTTACACATGGGCACTCAAGCACTTTTAGCAAGTATCCGTCTTAATTTTTGGCCACTATCAGGTCGTAATGCTGTCAAAAGAGTTTTGCGTAAGTGCATAAGATGTTTTCGAAACAAACCTTTAAATATTGATATCATTTATCAAATCAAATCAAATTACCAGAATCGAGAGTTGTAATTTCTAGACCATTTTTTAATACAGGTATTGATTACGCAGGTCCGTTTTATACGAAAGTATCAAAGTTACGAAAAGGCAAAATTGTTAAATCATATTTGTGCATTTTTGTATGTATGGCATCAAAGGCGGTGCATTTAGAAGTAGTTTCAGACTTGTCAACTGATGCTTTTTTGAATGCTTTGAAGCGATTTTTTTCTCGTATAGGAAAAAGTAAACATTTATTTTCTGACAATGGAAGCAATTTTGTTGGACCAAATAGGGAATTACAAGATTTAATTAAATTGCTACAACAAAATAATGACTTATTAAGTAATAGTTTGTCTCAAGATGGTATTACTTGGCATTTCATCCCACCTAGATCTGCACATATGGGAGGGCTTTGGGAATCGTGTGTCAAGTCTGCTAAATATCACCTTAAAAGAGTAATCGGTAATGTAAATTTAACTTTTGAGGAACTTTCTACAGTAGTATCACAAGTGGAAGCATGTATGAACTCCAGACCTATTTCTCCATTATCTGATGATCCTACTGACTTAAATCCTTTAACCCCTGGTCATTTCCTTATCGGTTCTCCTTTAGTGGCATTACCTCAACAAAATGTTATGGACATTCCAATAAATCGACTAAGTCGATACCAACATTTGTGTAAAATGGTTCAACATTTCTGGAACCGTTGGTCCATAGAATACCTGCCAAGTTTAAATCCCAGATCCAAATGGTGGCGTGACAACTCGCAATCTCTACAAGTGGGTACTATGGTTTTAATTAAAGATGAATCTCTTCCTCCATTGAAGTGGTCATTAGGAAGAATTATTGAACTACATCCAGGCCAAGACAACATAGTGCGTGTAGTTACAGTGCGAACTTCATCTGGTGTTACGAGGCGCGCTATTAACAAACTTTCAGTCCTTCCGATAGACCAATCGTGATCAGTGGACTCTAATATGTAGTTTTGAAAGTTACTACTTTCAAGGGGGGCGGCATGTCCAGGATTTGTTTAGTTAGTTCTAGTGTTAACTTGACCCTAACCACCCCTAACAGTTAAATAGACGCTCTTCACGAACCCTTCGGTCGCTTCGGTGCGATGTTACACGAAAAGACCGCTCGGGGTATTAGCGCGGGAACAAGAGGGTAGTGTTCGCCAAGTACCTGCAAAGAAATGTAGCCGAAAACGGCATCACTCCAGATTTTACGATGTATTTTAACATATTAACACAATAATTGTCATTTTAAGTTTAGTTTAAAGAGTTTTTCATTATTTACAAATTAAAAATCATGTTCATTGGCACATCAGTGTTTATTTCAACCAATCCCAGCTATCGAAATAAAGTGCAAGATTAGGCAAGTCTATTCGGGAAAACAAACAAAAAAAAACCGCAGACACCTAACAGTAGTAGATATCTATTAAATTTCCATTGTATTAATTTTTTATTGAATATCACGACGCTTCGGCTAGTAGTTATCTCTAGCCATTTTCAAGTAATTTGACCAAATTTTTCAGCTACATGTTGTAAGATTTCACCGAGACATTCTGTCAAGGTTTAAGTTAAAATACAAGTTCCAAAAAATAGAAAGTATGTCAAAAGGCACCGGTAAAACTCACTGATGAGTCCATCGACGGCGACCGAGGACGAAACATCGAACTTTAAGTAGTTGATTGTACTAGCCGAACTGTCCGTGTCCTAATCTGGTCAAATACACAATATGGCATCCCTGGTGTGGGAACGGATCTAGCAGCAAGAAGCTTGTTAGCTTTCGAGTGTTATTTCTAATACTGAACTCACGATAATGGCCACTAAAGGGGTCACTTATATACGGTTTCTCGGACATCTGGCTTTCCATGCAATCGAGATTAAGACGCAAAATCTCCAATTCCACATAAATCAGTTACCTTGGACGGGGTGGTGTTATGAGATTACATCTCACCGATAGATTTTGTCAAGGTTTAAGTTAAAATATGATTTCCAAATAATAGAAAGTAAGTCAAAAGGCACCGACGAAACCCACTGATGGGTCGATCGCCGGTGACCGAGGAGTTTTCTGGTTTGGCCAAATACAGAATATACACAATTATTTATACTAAAAGTAAATGCAGTGGTGTGAGACTAAAATTAGTGCAGTCATGCGTGTTATGCTAAGACCCCAATAATACTGCATATAGTTTTAATTTACAACTACTAATAGGCAGTTTTCGCACTGTGTAAGAATTTGATCATAGACTTCTGTAAATGGTACATAGTGGTAGCATTAACCATTTTATCTATAATCAATTTTTCTGCCTCATATTAATTTGTAGCTATTTAGATAACCTATAATTAAATTTTATAATAATAAAGAAACTCTGAAAGTCTGGACGTTCAACTTCTCTCTTGCAGCTTTAGTTCCAAACAACTACGGTTATTTAAGCTTAGCAACCATAACTCAGAACTTCAGCACTCAGGCAATGTTGCTAATTAGCTGGACAGTTGTCATCTCTTGTCTACAGCTTCCACAGCAGTATGTCCGCGCGTTAATTCACGAGAAGGTTTTTTAAATAAATTAAATAAAACAAGTTACTCATAACACTTAATCTATTAACAAAAACAAATAGAATGAAAATGAACTATTTACAATGAGAAACTTAAAATTAATAACAATTACGAAAAAAAAATTAACAGAATTGCTCTTATTGATCGATTTAATAACCAAAAATATAAAACCCAATTTTGAAAAAAAAAAACACGTATAAATAGCTTACTAAAACACCGAACAGAAAACGAAATAGAACGCGAAAAAACAGCTATTTATATTTCTTAATCAAACACTATTAAGATCGCGAAACGCTCGTCTGAAATGACACACGATATTCTCTTAGTTTCCCAAATTAACTGAAAAACAAAACAAAGAAAACCTTTTTTATCGACGATTATATCCGTTACATAATTTTTCCACGGCACTGGAAGGCGGTCCCGCTTCTAACGAATTTCAAATTATAACTGAACTTTAGTACTTCTTGAAGGGCTAGGCTTGTACGCCCTGTACCCCGCGGGTACCCATTTCACCCCCATGTATCCCTGTAACTGTAAATCTCTGTAAATTTCATTCGCTAATATATCGAAGGTTTGGGTCTTTTCGTACTGAGGGCGTTAGCTATACTATATTGGATGCTTGATTCCCGAATTTGCCTCTGAACATCTTAATCTTAATTTTTATATAAACACGGTTAATAAAACTATTCTATTTCTTTCTATAACTAAAGGAATAAGATAATATAACTTCTGTGAAAAAACCTGAGTGCCCTTTTATTCATATTGCTGGTATTTAAATTATTCTTTCTTGCAATCAGGAAGAACAGTCGCTATATTAATTCCTTTTACAGGTCAAACGTTATATTCCAGTATAAGGAATTTATTTGATTATTCTCTTGTTTCCTAATAATGGGAAAATCGTTCAATATTTTAATACATTTTAACGGTATTTGCATTTACCATATGTTAAAAAAGGCTCCTTAACTCAACGGATTTATTTATTTAACCAGGGTAGGATTCCTTCTACAGATTTATAGGTAAATCCTAGAGAGAGTCTTTTATAACTTCAGAAATTGACTGAGTATGTATTTTGAAGAAAACATTTAAACGACAAAGATAATAAAGTTCGATAACTGATTTATTTTTTCTTTAGACTTTCTTGGATAGTGATAAAAAATATATACTACCCTATTCTCACGGGAAATTTATTCATAGAGTGATTATTTAATTATTCATTCTAACAGAATATAGTTCATAATAAACAGTGTAAAATAATTAATATTTGTTCCATTAACAGCACTTTTCTAATATCTAAAGACGGTTTACTAAAACAATTCGGCTTCTAATGTGTAACCGTGGCTTTTTTGATTTTCCGTTTTCTCCAATGTTGATCATGAGTCTAGGCGTGGTAGGCGGGACCCGATTTTTCTGTTTCTCCACGAGATGTGTTCTTCTGATGCATCTTGATTCTTATTTCACGGGCTCTCTTTGTTTCTCCCACACTCATTATGTCCCTTTGAGTCGTGGGTTTGAGCCTAGTGAGCTGACTTCTCGGAGAGTTATATGAGTTAAAAACAACGTTGATATTATGTTTTCCTATTCTTATAACTTTCTCCGAAATGTCTCTAACATAGGGGATGTTTAACAATGGTTTTTGTTCGTCCGTTATCAATCTTGTTCTATTTCTGCGTTGTTCCAGAATCTTATCCACCAAATTTATTAGGTATCCGTTAATTGTCAAGTCACTTTTAATGTACTCTGTTTCTGTCATCGAGTTATCGTTGCTGTTGCAAAATATCAATTCTCTATCTACAAGATTTCTTACAATTCCATGTTTGGTGTTGTTGGAGTGGTTGAATCAATAGTTTAGGTATTGTCCTGTGTGTATATGTGGATTCTCTGTAAACAGAGGTTCGAAATTGTCCGCCACTTCCTTCAATCAAAACATCCTTCTTCTTCTTCTTCTACCTTCTATAATAGGTCCCTGACCTGTTCCCTCTTCGATTTTCCTCATTTTGGACTTAAATTATCGCTCCACCTTTTCTGCGGTCGACCTCTACTGCGTGTACCACTAGGCGATTTATCTCGTGCGATCCTTACCAGTCTATCCTCTGTCATTCGGCTTATGTATTTGTTCCATTGTGTCTTACGTTGTAGGACCCACTCATTAATGCAGTCTGTGTTGCATGATTGCCTGATGTTATCGCTTCATTCTCTGTCTAATAGCGTTTTTCCTGTTATTCGTCGAAGTATTCTCATTTCTGTAGTCACCAATAGTTGTTTCGTTTTTGTCGTCTCTGGCCGTGTTTCTGAGGTGTATGTCATAATAGGTCTAATTGTAGTTTTGTAGATCTGAACCTTTGTTTCTTGTTGTAAGTGTTTATTTCGCCAGATCACGTCGTTGAGGCAATCCAAGAATGGGAATTTATTTTGTAATTCTTTCTCCATTGCGAGTTTAATGATTGGACTAATATTGTTGGGATGAGGGTCAATATCGTCATCGTCCAACTCATCTTCATCCTCCTCCATATCCTGAAGTTCAGGCTTTCAACTAGCGATATTTTTCAATCTGACATTAAAGTCGGCAGGTTTTTTTAATATCCTACTGACATGTATCGGAATTTATATTTTATATAGCTGTTGTTTCCTGTGAATATTGATCTCGGTTCGATACAGCTCCACTCACAAGACCTTGAGGTGGTCTACACGCGTATGGAGACAGGACCAGAGTTGTATTTTGCAAGAAGTAAACTGTTTCTACATATTCTTTCATTTTTCTCTGCCTGAAAGGAGAATAATTTATAAGCAACAAAATCTGGATATATTATATTAGATTAGTAGATATGATTAGGACAAGATAGCAAAAATAATCAACCTTTACCTTAAACAGTAAAAAGAAAGCTTTACGAGCTAGTGATAATAAATATGTATTTCCCACAGAAATTATATCTAATTTTTTATAAATATATTACAAATATTAAAGTTAATTTGATAATAATTTTATTCCTATCGGATTTGATAGGTTTAATTAAAAAGCAGTAATTAAAGAAACAGCTTATCCGACTTTTAGCGGTACCCAGGGCTCATGATTGGATGCGATTTTGGGAAACTTAATAGTTTATACATTTTACGATAATTTTCATTCCAGTTTTTAGTATCTCTACGTAATATTCTATGATCTTTTACGACATGTGTCTGAGGGTGCATATTTTATTATTTTTTATAGGCAGATGACAAAGGATTTTTATGGTATTCTATTATACTTTATGACAGAATTCCTTTTTAAATTTTATATTTTAGTGTTAGTGTTTTTTTTTTTGCATTTTCATTATATTTCATCAACAGATTGCTCTAATAACATTCTATCAGTCTTTTATGGTAGCCAAAAATACTGTTTTGTAAGACTATAAAAACTTATGCCTGATTTTTTTATAAACGGTGTTAAATAAGTTAAGGTACACAGATCAGCAATAGTTTTTACGTAAAAGTATTGCGATTTATTCAAAATTATCTTATTTTAATAGAGAACAGTGATCAAAATAAAGGTGTCAAAGTGAAAATATAATTAATTTTTTTTTAAAGAAGTGTTAATAAAAATGAAAATGTTTGTTTGAAGGTCATAGACAACGATGTTTCTTGCGAAGTAGTAGATATCTGTTGGACTTCCATTGTCTTTATTTTTTGTTGAATATCACGACGTTTCGGCTAGTAGTCATCTCTAGCCGTTTTCAAGTGATACTAAATAAATCCCTTAGCTACATGACTATTTATACTGAAAGTATCTTCACAATTGCTCTAAAAGAGGTTCCCGCAGACTCAGCGAACATCGAAAACCCTTTTGCAGATGAGTTCAGGTGGAAAATAAGAGAAACTCTACAAAAATCTAGAAAAACCGATCCAAATATCAGCAAAGACGAGAAAACTGCCCTAGTTAACCTACATAAGGATTCAAGTATTAAAATTCTACCAGCGGATAAAGGAAATGCTACAGTCGTAATGAATGCTGAGACATACAATCAAAAAATTGACGAAGTTTTAAGGAAAGGAAATTATTCATCTCTTGCTAAAGATCCCACATCTGCAATTGAAGGAAGAATTTATTGCGTTCTTTAGAAACATGAACGGTATATTCCTGAGAGGATCCGGACTCAGTTCACGCCACACCATAGCAAAACCCCACATCTTTATGGACTCCCGAAAATACATAACCCATGCCCTTACGACCTATCACGAGTTCCCGGAACTCTCCGACTTCTGAACTTGCCAAATTTCTCCTTCCAATTCTGAGACCATTACAAGGAAATATATCGTCCTGGGTTAAGAATTCGCAACATTTCGTAGAAATTATACGTGAAATGTACAACCGGAAGACCATTTTATTAGTTTGACGTGGGAAGCCTATACACCAACGTTCCAGTTAAGGAGTCACTAAAAATTATAAGGAAGAAACTTGAAGACCAGACCTTAGCATCTTTACCATCGCACACCATTATGGACTTGTTGGAAAGTTGTTTGACTAATTCCTATTTTCAAGGAAAGGAAAAATTCTACATCCAGGATGATGGATTACCGATGAGATCTTCACTATCACCGGTGGTCGCAAATATTTTCATGGAATGGTTCGAGATGTTTGCTATTGAATCCACAACTAAGAAACTAAAGTTATAGCTCAGATACGTAGACGACACTTTTATTATTTGGAGTGAAAACGACGAAGAACTTCGAAACTTCCTTTTCATCTAAACAATATCAGCCCAACTATTACACTTACCATGGAGAAAGAAGTAGAAAATAAATTATCATTCTTAAATGTCTTGGTTGAAAGAAATGGCAGACAAATTCGAACTTCGGTTTACAGAAATGTTACGCACACAGAACAACAACTTAATTATTCATCTAATCACTCCAACAACACCAAACAAGGCATTATAAGAAATCTCGTAGAGAGAGCCTTAACTTTTTGCAACTCCAACGAGAACTTGATGAAAGAGATAGATTACATTAAAAATGATCGGACAGCCAACGGATACCCAGTATATCTAGTGGATAAATTTCTAGAACAACGCAGAAATAAGACAATATCGACAACGAATGAAGAACGAAAACCAGTATTGAACATCCGCTATGTTAAAGGCATTTCAGAAAATGTTAGAAGGATAGGAAAACGATATATAATCAACGTTATTTTCAATTCAAATAACTCTCTGAGAAGTCGGCTCACTAGGGTCAAACCAATAACTCAAAGGGGCATGAAGAACTGTGTATATCAGATACCATGTGAATGTGCCAATTTCTACGTTGGCGAAACAAAGAGACCTCTTGACGTAAGGATCAAAGAACACCAAAAATGCACATCTCGAGAAGCAGAAAAATCTGGTACCGCCAACCATGCCTGGACTCACGGACACCAAATAAAATGGTCTGAAACTAAAATACTACACCGAGAACAACATTGGAGAAAACGGAAATTCAAAGAAGCCGCGGTGATACATCAGAACCCGAGTTGTTTTAGTAAACCATCTTTCGATATAAGAGAAGTGTGGAAACCACTTCTTAATAATTGTAAACTAAAACTAAATGCAGCATAAAAAAAATGGAATTTTACCATAGCAGGCATGACTGCATCCATCTCAAACACTCCACTGCATTTACTTTTAGTATAAATAGTCATGTAACTAAGGGATTTATTTAGTTTCACTTGAAAACGGTTAGAGATAACTACTAGCCGAAACGTCGTGATATTCAACAAAAAATAAAGACAATGGAAGTCCAACAGATATCTACTATTTCGCAAAAAATAAAAATATTTGAACAAAATTTGGGTGTCGATGGTTTATTAAGGGGGAAAATACAATCGACGGTGTTGCTATTAGTTCTTAAGAGCATCACTGAAGGTATTTCGTAACTTTTTAAAAGCTCCTAATTTGCTTACACCTGAGTGCAGCTTTATTTTTAGCAAAAAAAAACCTATTGCTTTTTATGCTATACAATGTGTCCAATTTTCGATATTTTTGCAGTGTATCTCTATTATAATTAAAGATAGTGATTTGCTATTTTCGAAAACCTATGCTAACTTTTTGTAAAACAAAAGTTGCAACAAATAAAATTTTCCTAGCCCTCTCTGTTTTTAAGATACAGGAAAATTTAAAAATTTTTATTTACAAACCTTCCCTCGTATTTTAGTTAATATGTAAGTTAATGCTAAAGTAAAAACTGGTTATTATAAACTACATAATTAGTTTTTTTTCTGAGGGCATCAAAATTTTGAGTTATAGACCAAACTTATGATTTTTTTATGAAATACCTTGTAAGTTATTTGACAGCTTGATTTTATCTTTTTCAAACTTTCCTAAAATATATAATAATTGATATGTGATTTTACTAATAAATCTTAAATTTGGATTTTTCTGAAAATCCACATCTAGGTTCGCAGTAGGCTATGAATATTGAATATACAGGGTGACCCAGCGTTAAGCGGCCAAACTTTTAGGATCTATTTTTAGGTAAGAATAAGATATTATTGTTGTAAGCATGTGTTCTAACTTGCTTCGTTTTCAAGATATATGGTGTCAAAGTTTTTAGACAAAATTGTGTTTTTATTAATTACTTAAAAAAGTTTTGGTCTATTTTGGGCAGTGATATCATAAAAGTACAGTATGACAAGTGAAAGAAAGTTGTCGAAGGGGGAGGGGGGGGGAGACACCAGCAACATTCCCATTCCTAGTGTAAAAGGCAGGGTCGGGTCTATTTTTCTGAATTTGAAGCTCTTGGAGAGGTGGGGACCGATCACAAGAAAAAACAAGTTGCCGTTGGGGGGAAGGATGCGAGCAGCATACACATTCCTAGTATAAGAGGCAGAATAGGGTCTATTTTCCTAAACTCAAAGCTTTTTTTTTGGGGGGGGGGCTATTGCAAGAAAAATAAATTTGTCAACGGGAGGAATGCCAGCAGCATACACATTCTTAATATAAAAGGCAGAATCGGTTCTATTTTCCGGAACTCAAAACTCTTGGGAAGGGGAGAGGGCTCGCAAGCATACACATTTCTATACTCTATTCAATAACTAGAGTAAGTAATAAAACTATTACCGAAATCTCCAACGTACCTGCTCCAGTGCCGCAGGTAACTGAGGACTGCCGTAAATTTAATTATATTTAAGTATTATAAGCTTTTATAAATTTACTGCAACAATAAAATTTCTGATAGTTCAATTTAATTTCTGTCAGTGAGCATAATACACCTTACAGTGTGTCTTTAGTGATTTATCTTATTTGTGTTTGTTTTTATATATTATTTGAGATTAGTGAGATACTCAAAAGATATGGCTTCCACATCTATATTTATTCCAAAATCGTTAAACCAGGGCATTTTTTCCTCAACGAAAAACTTATTACGATGAATATTTATGATGCGTTAAGATATCAATATCTAGATAATAATATTAAAACCTCTGTGGAGGTGTGTTCCAGCATGATAGGAGTTGGAAAATCTACTATCTACCGAATACTGAAGGAGAAAAAAACAACTTGAATTGTTAGTAGTCCCAAGCCACATTCGATCACAAAAAAACGAAAAACTTAGTGGGAAGAAGAGATGTAAACTGCAATAAAAGGAGCTGTACATATATTTTATTATGAGAAGCAGATCCCAACCGTCGATAAAATTCTAACTAAAATCAATGAAGATTGGGATTTACCTGAAATTAAAAGAACTGAGCTCTCGAAATTGCTCAGAGAACTTACTTTTTGCTGGAAAAAACCAGATAGGAAATTTGTTCTTATAGATCGTCCGGAAAATGTCCGTTGGAGAAGGAAATATCTCTCTCAAGTAGAAGATAGAGTTGCTAGAAATAACACAACTTACAAAATTAGTAATTTAACTGAACTTTCGAAAGATTTTTTTGAATAAAGTTACTGCAGAAAATTGGGAAAAATCCATATAATAAAAGAAAAAAAGAAAATGTGGAAACTCGATCTCATGATCAGTGAGATAGATGAACCAATTATAAGCAATTTGAGCGAAGATAGCTTCACTGACTTTGATTACGAATTAGATACGTACTGTTTACCAGTGTACACATAATTTATTATTTAAATTTTTGTTTTGTTGTATTTTAGTGTTTAATGTTGTTTATATATTTTTTTTATATATTTTTATTTTTAGTGCGTCCCTCTCTTTAATTTTATATATATATATATATATATATATATATATATATATATATATATATATATATATATATATATATATATATATATATATATATATGAAGTAAAATGCGAAACAGTGAATGCAAACTTCGCTCCATCGTATCCTTTCTGTGTTAGAGGTTGCACAGTTAGAATAAATTGTGATAAAACACAATTCATCCTATTCCACCACCATCGAGATGGTGACCTACCTGTACCACCACACCGAGAAGAAAGTCAAAACTTACCCTCCCCGCCATAGTGATACGGCAGAGATACATGTTTCGTCTCTCACTAGACTCATCAGGGTACCGACATGCACCTGGCTGTGCAAAGGACAGATCGGAAGGAAGCATGCAACACTGAACGCGGCTTCGCCGACCTCTCGTCGGATGGCTTATATATGTTTATACAGCTTTCACGGATACCTCCGTGTGAGATGCATTAGCAGTGGTTATATCCACATTATGCTGTTGTAGTGCTGAAATCACATTCAGCAAACGTACAACTATATGCAACTCCGTACATAAGTGAAGTAAAATGCGAAACAGTGAATGCAAACTTCGCTCCATCGTATCCTTTCTGTGTTAGAGGTTGCACAGTTAGAATAAATTGTGATAAAACACAATTCATCCTATTCCACCACCATCGAGATGGTGACCTACCTGTACCACCACACCGAGAAGAAAGTCAAAACTTACCCTCCCCGCCATAGTGATACGGCAGAGATACATGTTTCGTCTCTCACTAGACTCATCAGGGTACCGACATGCACCTGGCTGTGCAAAGGACAGATCGGAAGGAAGCATGCAACACTGAACGCGGCTTCGCCGACCTCTCGTCGGATGGCTTATATATGTTTATACAGCTTTCACGGATACCTCCGTGTGAGATGCATTAGCAGTGGTTATATCCACATTATGCTGTTGTAGTGCTGAAATCACATTCAGCAAACGTACAACTATATGCAACTCCGTACATAAGTGAAGTAAAATGCGAAACAGTGAATGCAAACTTCGCTCCATCGTATCCTTTCTGTGTTAGAGGTTGCACAGTTAGAATAAATTGTGATAAAACACAATTCATCCTATTCCACCACCATCGAGATGGTGACCTACCTGTACCACCACACCGAGAAGAAAGTCAAAACTTACCCTCCCCGCCATAGTGATACGGCAGAGATACATGTTTCGTCTCTCACTAGACTCATCAGGGTACCGACATGCACCTGGCTGTGCAAAGGACAGATCGGAAGGAAGCATGCAACACTGAACGCGGCTTCGCCGACCTCTCGTCGGATGGCTTATATATGTTTATACAGCTTTCACGGATACCTCCGTGTGAGATGCATTAGCAGTGGTTATATCCACATTATGCTGTTGTAGTGCTGAAATCACATTCAGCAAACGTACAACTATATGCAACTCCGTACATAAGTGAAGTAAAATGCGAAACAGTGAATGCAAACTTCGCTCCATCGTATCCTTTCTGTGTTAGAGGTTGCACAGTTAGAATAAATTGTGATAAAACACAATTCATCCTATTCCACCACCATCGAGATGGTGACCTACCTGTACCACCACACCGAGAAGAAAGTCAAAACTTACCCTCCCCGCCATAGTGATACGGCAGAGATACATGTTTCGTCTCTCACTAGACTCATCAGGGTACCGACATGCACCTGGCTGTGCAAAGGACAGATCGGAAGGAAGCATGCAACACTGAACGCGGCTTCGCCGACCTCTCGTCGGATGGCTTATATATGTTTATACAGCTTTCACGGATACCTCCGTGTGAGATGCATTAGCAGTGGTTATATCCACATTATGCTGTTGTAGTGCTGAAATCACATTCAGCAAACGTACAACTATATGCAACTCCGTACATAAGTGAAGTAAAATGCGAAACAGTGAATGCAAACTTCGCTCCATCGTATCCTTTCTGTGTTAGAGGTTGCACAGTTAGAATAAATTGTGATAAAACACAATTCATCCTATTCCACCACCATCGAGATGGTGACCTACCTGTACCACCACACCGAGAAGAAAGTCAAAACTTACCCTCCCCGCCATAGTGATACGGCAGAGATACATGTTTCGTCTCTCACTAGACTCATCAGGGTACCGACATGCACCTGGCTGTGCAAAGGACAGATCGGAAGGAAGCATGCAACACTGAACGCGGCTTCGCCGACCTCTCGTCGGATGGCTTATATATGTTTATACAGCTTTCACGGATACCTCCGTGTGAGATGCATTAGCAGTGGTTATATCCACATTATGCTGTTGTAGTGCTGAAATCACATTCAGCAAACGTACAACTATATGCAACTCCGTACATAAGTGAAGTAAAATGCGCATTTTACTTCACTTATGTACGGAGTTGCATATAGTTGTACGTTTGCTGAATGTGATTTCAGCACTACAACAGCATAATGTGGATATAACCACTGCTAATGCATCTCACACGGAGGTATCCGTGAAAGCTGTATAAACATATATAAGCCATCCGACGAGAGGTCGGCGAAGCCGCGTTCAGTGTTGCATGCTTCCTTCCGATCTGTCCTTTGCACAGCCAGGTGCATGTCGGTACCCTGATGAGTCTAGTGAGAGACGAAACATGTATCTCTGCCGTATCACTATGGCGGGGAGGGTAAGTTTTGACTTTCTTCTCGGTGTGGTGGTACAGGTAGGTCACCATCTCGATGGTGGTGGAATAGGATGAATTGTGTTTTATCACAATTTATTCTAACTGTGCAACCTCTAACACAGAAAGGATACGATGGAGCGAAGTTTGCATTCACTGTTTCGCATTTTACTTCACTTATGTACGGAGTTGCATATAGTTGTACGTTTGCTGAATGTGATTTCAGCACTACAACAGCATAATGTGGATATAACCACTGCTAATGCATCTCACACGGAGGTATCCGTGAAAGCTGTATAAACATATATATATATATATATATATATATATATATATATATATATATATATATATATATATATATATATATATATATATATATATATATATATATATATATTTAATTTCAGTTAGCCGTAATTTTTTTATTATCGTATTTGTGTCTTTTTCTTAAGCGTATAGAATTAACAGGTTTATTTTATTTTTTTGTGGCTATCGGATTTCCATTTAATAAAATAAATTAAATTAAGATGTCAGTGCAATAGAAATAAAAATAAGTAGGTCTAATTTTAACTGTAATATGTAAAATTAATTACATTTCAATCCCTTTTTAGTGTTTAATTGTAATTCAGATGTTTTAAGAAATAAATAAACTGAAACTTCAAATATCCTAAACATTTTTTAATTAATAATAAAAAGATCGATAATCCCAAAAATATGTTAATATTACATGGACGAATTTATTTTTTTATATATGTTTAACTTTTTGTATTTTTGGCAATGGGAATTTTCTAAGTATTTAAATTATAACTTAGGATTTTTTGCGAGAATAAGGCTACGTTTTCGTCTAAAAGTGCCTAAAACGGTTTGATTGTGTGATTTGTGTTAAATATGTCAAAATTATTTACATTTTGTAGTGTATGTGAATTATTAAAAAATCATTAGAAAAAAAAATAATATTATAAAAACTTTTTATTTTAAGTTTATTACCGAAGTAATATTCTATGCTATAAATACTTATTGATAAAATCAACCTCTTTCCGATGCCTATGACGAGGATTAAAATCCTTTTTAACACTTTCCACTTCCAAATATCTATTGTTATTCAACTCCAATAGTCCATTAATATAGACCGCTATGTTGGATTATAAAATTTCTGACTAATTCCTATGGAAATATATGTGTCTAACAGGTTTTGCCAAAGACACCAGGCTAAAGAACATATGTAGTTTGTAAAGAAAAAAAGGGTAAAACATAATTTATTGCTGTCTCTACTTCTTGAATAAACTATAGAATAAGAGACAAAATCGGATCTATTTTCCTGAACTCGAAGCTGTTGGGGGGGGGGGGGCGATCGCCCCACTGCCCCCCCTTGGATCCGCGCCTGCTCACGAGGCTTTTGAAGTATATTTTAACAGGTACATATAATACATATTTATTACTTTCCAAAAAAATTTTTTCAGAGCTGCTGTGAAATACTGAAAAGGTCTTTTGCATCATAGATATCCGGAAAGAAGGTAGCCATATACAGACATATTTTCTAGATTAAAGAATCACTTAGTAGAGTACATGGAACCTTTATGCAGTCATGACTCAAAATGTATGACAAAGAGAATAGAGAGAGAAAAAGTGACGAAGTAAATGTTGTGACTTGTGTAGAAGCAGTGCTTGTAACCTGATGTAGATGGATAAAAGTGGAAACTGGAATCATGAAAAGTGGTTCACAAACAATATTAAAGAAATATAAATACCACCCCTTTAAATTTCATATAGTATAAAATTTACGTCCCGATGATGCAAAGTGCCAAGTAATTGATATATGAAACAAGTCTGATCCTGAGACAATTTTGGAGAATCGTTAATCTGGTCCGATGAATGTTATTTTTAACAAACATCATACCAACATTGGTCGGTAGAAAATTTTCATGTAATTTATAAAAGAGAGCAACAAGGACTTTTTGAATTTGGTATCACTTTTTCATCTTAGTTACTTGTTTTTAAAATTTCCTATGCCAACAATTTAAAATAAATATAAATAAAATTCCGTTTTTCTTCTGATATTTTCAATTTATTAAATTCCCATACCAACAAAAAATTATGAAAAACTATGAATGAATGAATAACTGCTTAATTATGAAAATACGATTTGTATAAATTCAAATGCCCTTTTATAAACAATTAACTTTAGCTGTTAATAATCTTGACAGTGAATTTTATTGTTTTTGTTACTATCAATGTCTTTTGATTGATTGATTGATGGATCGATTGATTGATATAACATGCTAAGGTTGACAAAGCCTTAATTGCTGCCTGAAGGCTTATTGTGTCGCTTGTTATATTAATTCTATCTAAACAGATTGATTAATTTAATCGGATTTAGGTACCTGTTCACTATCTTATCCCATGGGAATAGATCTTCACAACTGATTGATCCTTGTAGGTTTTTTCAGTAGACTAGAGCATCGCATTAGAAGATGATGTGTAAAGCTCTTTAGCCACGTAGTGTACATGTTGGTACCCATTATGTGTCGATATTTCCGCGGCTTAGTTTGCCGAATAGTTTGTCAAGCAATAGTTTGTTGTCCCTGTGTCGCTCAATGTGGTTCCAATGGCTCTGGTGCTGTTGATTTATCCAACTATGAATAGCCATTTTAGTTGTGTTTTGATTATTATTAAATTTTAAAATAAGCGAGACAGAGGGCATTTTATGATATAGATATGATTTATAAGAATTGAATCATTTCGATAAATGAGGAATGAACAATGATTATCATATAGAACAGCTTATTTTCTACTTCTTTTCAATGGGCAAACGCATGGCAGTAAATATACTGGGTATATGTATAATTAATTTGTGCCCTGAAAGACAGAAATGAACAATGAATGACTTTTTAGGGGAAAAAATAAAGCCTATTTTTATTTACTTCCTATATAGCAGTGATCGCTCCCCCCTTCTCCAAAGGCTTCAGAGAAAATGGACTCGCCTGCCTGCAACAGTAGAAAATTGGATCTTTTTGACCCCTTCCACCCGATATTAAATTAATTCTGGCAACTTGCTTTCGCTTGTTATACTCTACTGTTCTGTATACAAATGGGGTAAGGATAATCTCGATATTTTTTTGCTCTCATTTTATCCCATTTTATGGGAGTATCATATTATAAAGGAAAATGAAATGCAGCGGAAGATGGTATAGCAGACAAAGCTAAGCATATTTATTGTTGTCTATTTATACTTATTTAGTACTCTAATCTCTGAAATGAAAATTTCATAAAACTTTATGAAGTTTTTTGACTGAAGTTTTCTCTTTTCTTACGATAAAGGCATCAATCTTGCTAATTGATGAAAATAATTCTTATAATGGTTGTGTTACTGGATTATAACTTTCCTCCAATTTAAATCATAGTATTTCCGAGATAACAAAGGATAATAATTTTTCATTTAAAGGATTTTCGTCTAGCATTAATAGCTTGTAAATTTAACTGTAGCTCCAACAATAAATAAAGGTCCAAAAAAGCTATTTCGAACCAATGTGGCAACAAAAAGTAACTTCAATAATTTCATTTCTACCAAAAGAACCGAAAACCATATTCTTTATATTTTTATATTACATTTCTCACTTTATTTTACAGACAATTTCGATACAAATGTATAAAGAAAATCATCGAATCGTAAATAAATATGAAACGTCTGATTCGGTCGTGTGCACTCTGACAACGTTATCAGCCGCGTAAAAATACCGAACAGGAACCGGAAATTTTAAAATGCTTAAGCAAAATACGTGACTCAACAGTTTAATGCCGCTCGCAGGAAAATGTATTTCAGGACGGAAATGTGACTCTGAAAGTTAAGGATATGTTATCATTATTACAGAATTTATCAAATTTAATTTCTCTACTGCATGTAATAGAAATTGTAAGTTTTGTTTTCATGAATTGTTTTCAAATATCTGTTTTTAAGTCATCTATATTTCGTTTTTGCAAAATTCAATTCTTTTAAGTCGAAGAATTTTGACCAAAAATTTTAACTGACTTTTTAAAATTAACATTAAACATACTCCGAGGTTAAATTCGTAATTTTATATAGACTCGTTAAATCCCGTTAGTAAAGCCAGAAAATGTTAAATTGTGTCATCTCGAGACTAAACGAGAATGAAGGATGATCTCGTCTAAACTCAGACTAGTCTAGTCCCAATTCAATCTCGAAATTACAGTTGAAACTGGAGGAGATCAGATGTATATTTAGGTTCGTCTTAATATGAGAACAATAAGATATTTTATTAAAGATGGCGAATGTCGTAATATTGTTATTGTGTAACATGGAGTAAAAGTTCTGCTACTTGGTCCAGAATCATTCAAATGCCGCCTAATGGAAGAGTTATAGACCTGGGAATAAAATCAAGTCAACATGGCTCGAGACCACCGTCTAAAAATGCAAAAGATCATCTTGAACTCTCTAAGACGTACCTTCTAATGGTAAAAGTCTCTTCACGAGACACTGTTTTTAATATACCATGAAAAACATAAGCAAGTGGATAGCGAGACTGCTTAAGACAAGCGCGCAATAATATAGAAGATTTCTTGAACTCTCTGATGGAGATCATCTATTCGTAAAAAGTCTCTTTGACATTTGCCGTTTCTGCGATAACGTATATGCGAGGTTTGTCCTAAAAGTATGGAGCTTGTATTCATATACCGTGTAAAAACTTCCGAGCGACCTCTGTGGGGCATGAGCGTCACCAGTAAGTCTTCATGAACTCGTTGGTGTACGCAGTTACCGACTGGACATGTTAGTTCGTGAACGGTGTGAGTTTGTTTACAGTGCCTTTTTTTCGTTCGTCACATTTTGTTATTGTAAAAAATCACGGAAAAATTAGATCAACGAATTTGCATCAAGTTTTTCTTTAATCCTGGAAAAACTTGCTCAGAAACAATTAATATGATGAATAAGGCATTTAGAGAAACAAAGCGACAGTTTTCACAGTGGAAGCATTCTGAATCGCCAAGACCAAAAAAAGCACGTCAAAGTCGGAGCAAAGTGAAGACAATGTTGACTGTTGTCTTTGATTATGAAGGTGTTGTGCACCACGAATGTGCTTCGAGAGGTCACACGATCACTAAAGAATACTACGTTGAAGTATTGAAAAGATTGCGTTGCGCAGTCAGAAGAAAACGGCCACAGCTTTGGACAAGCGGTGATTGGCTGCTTCACCACGACAATACGCCAGCGCATTCATCGAACCTTGTGCGGCAATATTTAACAAAGCACCAAGTCGTACAACTTCGCCAGCCTCCGTACAGTCCCGACTTTTGGCTCTTTCCCAGATTAAAAATGCCGTTCAAAGGACACCGGTTGAAACTAATGTGACGAATGCACTGAAGGCAATTCCGAAAACTGACTTCCAGGACTGCTTCAGAAATTGGAAACACCGCTGGGAATGTGTTATTCAATTAAATGGGGACTACTTTGAAAGATGTCACTCACCGGATGATAAATAAGAACACCAACGCGGAGATATGAAGATAGACTCGATACTTTTGGGACAAACCTCGTAATACACATAATTAATATAATCATTATAGAGTTTAAAGAACGATATATTGCGGAAGTTAGATGGTCTCAGAATTTATCGCCAATTTCTTTATTAGTAATTATAGTTTATTAGCCTATTGAAAACAACAATTTATTAAAAATTTCGTTGACGATTTACTTTTATTGCAAAATCAATTGGTCTGGTTTTTCGTTAATTGGATATTTCATAACGGAATTCTCTAAATCATTCGTAGTAATTATCAGGAGTGGAATGCTATAAGGAGAAGGAAAATACTTAAAAAGAAATACGCTTCTTTGAATGTTGGTACTCTACTGGCACTTGTACAGGTAAAAAAACTCACAAAAATTTAAAGAATAGTCTATGATTCAACAAGTTCAATACAATGCAAAGATGCTACATTTAATTGTAATTAAGAATCATATTGTAATATTCCTGGCTTTACATATTGTAATACTTTTAGATAAATTTGAGAGAGTTTAAGATGCAATTTTGAGGTATAGATAAAAACTGTTTAAACTTGTCCCTCTCTGGATAAAGGGGTTTCATAAATTAAACTATCAACCAAAAAAACCAAATAGACCTACAATTAAAATTTTGATAAAGTTAAACTGAGGATTTATAATAAGTATAAATAAATGCAAACTGCGGCAAACAGGCGTTTGGTTTTATTAAAAGTATTAATTTTAATAATAGCATATGCGCCATCTTATGCTATTAAACCTAGATTTTCCTTAGAATTCTGACCAAAAAAGAAATAAATAATAACCCTGAATCACAGCAGCAAATACCATAAGAAGAAGGAATAGTTTATTTGATAAGAACTCATCACTTTGATTTCCCTGAAGAAAAACTTAAGAATGCAGCAGAAATGCTTTTAAAACCGTTGAAAACTTGCAACACAAAGTGATGAAGATAATCAGACGTCAAATTGAAATTATGACATTTGCAGTGGTTAGCTTCGGAATTTCATAGGTATGTCTTTTAAAATACTCCATTTACAAAAAACTGGTCACAGATAAAAATTGTCAAGGACAGAAGGATCATTTGTCTGTACTAATGACCTTGATATTTAGGTCAATTTTTAAGGTTATTTGAAGTTTAAGGTGATTTTTTGAACGAAAACCCACATTTTTATTTTAGAAATGAAACACTGAAACCTTTGACTGATGATAATGAACCAATAATTCGACAACTAAGGGTTGTGGAGAAAAACTCTTTCGTCAAAAGTTTATTGAAATCAAACTGTGTATGTTAAGATGACCTTAAATTTATTCTTGACCTTGAAGGTCACATCAAAGTCAAGACAACTTTTTAAATGATACCCTATTTATTGACCCCGACAATGGAGATAATAAAAAATTTTTACTTTTTAAAATGACCTTCAGTGACCTGCTCTTACACCTTGCAGGTCGTCTATAATGCCAAATTGCAAAAAATCCGCTGGACTGGACAGCTGGAAGAATTCAAACGATAATGGAAAATATATAAGAAAAACTGAATTCAATTGAAAATTGTTTCCGGGAATAACGAACGTTAAAGTTGCTTTTAAAGTGGATAAAATGCAAAAGTGTGAGCGACCTAGCTTATCTTCACCTTCAGGTAAATTTTCAAGGTCAGTGTAGGTCGAGTTCGTTTTCTTTTAATGAAAACCCTTATTTTGGCCATCGGATTCGAAAAGAATGGGAAATTTCACGTCAGAAATAATGTTTTAAAATTTGTTATTCTATTCTGAGAAAGCCAATTCAAGCCCAACTGTTTAAAAAGCATCCAGAAGCTTTTTTTGCGTTGGTCATTTTGAGATTTTTTTTTAAATTGCCTTGACCGTAACCTTCGAGATTATTTCAACGCAATATCCGCTATCTCCATTTTCGGGGTCAAAAGCATAGGGACTCATTTAAAAAATTATCATAACCTTGATGTGACCTTCAAGGACGAAGTCAAGGTCAAATTTAAGGCTATTTTAACATACGCAGTTCTATTTCCAGAAGTCAGAAAACTTTTTTGTTATCTACATTTCAAGGGGTATCATTTAAAAAATTATCATGACTTTGATGTAACTTTCAAGGTCAAGACCAAGGTCAAGGATAAATTTAAGGTCATCTTAATATACACAGTTTGATTTCCATAAACTTTTGTAGAAACAGTTTTATTCCATCACTCTTAGTTGCCGAATTGTTGCTACCCGTCATGTTATCCATACGGTTGGATAGCAAATAGTTTCCACTTTTCATTTCTGCAATAAAAAATGGCGAATTCCATTTAAAAATTCACTATGACTTTTAAATGACCTTGAAAATTGACCTTAAAGTTGAAATCATTAGTACAGATAAATGACCCCCTCTGTCTTTGATAATATTTGTCTGAACTATTTTTTGCAAATGGTGCGTTTTAAAAGATAGTTGAATCTCTAAATTAAAATGGTTCACCCCGTATATCTGTCTGTTTTATGAGTGCTTCGTGTTTTCTTGTAAAATATTATCTTAAAGGTCACTTTCAAACTTGATGAAATTAAAAACTTAGTTCCCAGAAGACTAACTAATTTTCGAAGTCTTGTTATCCCTGGCCTTTATTAGTATAGTAGCCTTTACAAATCGATCAACCTATAATCTACAATCTAGGTAGAAGGCCTAAAAATATTAGCTAAAGGATATGAGATGATTTTTTTTGTAAAAAGGACGATATTTGCGACTCCGTTTCGATCCTTTTGGGTTTATCTCGTGTCAATCTCGATGTTGCTTCTACATGCTGCCGAGACAAAACAAATATAGTTCAAGATGAGTGGAAATTTTTCATACTGTAATGTTAATTACAATCCTTTAAAAGATGTGGTTGTCTAAACAACAGCTGCGTAAGATTAAACTCAAATATTTAATATAATTTATCGCACGGGTACGATAAGGATTCTGAATGAGAACTATGTAAGAGAGACGAAACCTTTATAGGCTTTATACTTATTTTTCCGCAGTATAAATGGTATTTGTAGAGTAGTATTGTAAATACCTGTTTGCAATGCTCGACAAGATAAACATTTATTCGATCAACATAGATCATTCTACACGTGTAAAACATCACTTAACAACATTTTAAACAGGATTTCCTTTTAAATTTTATATTTTTAAAAGCATTAGTGCGTACGTAACAAATCCACGATTCTGATTCGTGGATTTTAAAAGCGTGACCTAAAAGTTACTACAAAATATATTGAGCACATGCATCGCTGTCTTCCATTACACACTCTCTAGGAAGCAACATGCAACGGCCATGGCGAAAATCAGTTCCAGCACCCCAAAACAACAACCACGACGATCTTTTTGAAGACATCGTAGTTTTCGGAGAACGTCCAGAATGCGACATTTTAAAACAACTTAAAATCAATTTCTCGAAATCTTTGGGAGTTTAGTAGTGTTCACTTGCACCCTGATAATGAAAAACCGAAGATTCAAGAAGCTCTAAAGCGAAAGGTACAAAATCCGGATTAAATACGGTGTCTGAGGATTTCCCTTGTATAAAACATAGTGGTGGACTTTTCAGATAGTATCTGCTTACTAACGCCTAAGGTAAGTTTTTGAAACTACAGGGTCCTCAAACACTATATATCATCGAAAGTCGGGTGTTATTCGGAACTGCATACGCGAACTGGCATTGCAGTAACGGATCACCGTCATAAAGATCGCGATTCTATTCGAATTAACACTGAGTTTCCATATACCCAAACAAAAATAACCCCAGTTCACCAGATTATCATATAAATTCCTATATCATATTTCTTTCCAGGACTTTTCATTCAAATTTTTCTAATTCCAAATCAGTTTTCAATCATTTTATTATTCCTATAATATTATTTCATAATATTATATCAAACCTTCACTTAGAGAAAATTTCATAATTTCCACCTTTACTAGTACTGTTTTTAGCAACATTGGTTAAACATACTTTTTTTGACAGCGTTTACTTACCCATACATGTTTTTCAATCTTGAATTCCAAACATCTACCCATACATGTTTTTCGACACATAACTTCCTTTAATCTGTTCCTGTTACCCTCACATGTTTTAGTCACTGCGAAAATATCTATCATTTTTCCAAGATATTTCAGAGCATGAAAACGCCTTGTTTTCGGGATTCTTATTCTTGGGAATACCCGGGAAAAGAGGTCGCTTTTGAAATATTATCTCAGACATTTTCACATCCTCCTCAGCGAATTTAATTGCGGAAATTGAAAACAACTTATGACAGGTTTTCAGTGACAAGATGTATCGCTTGCGTGAATTAAATGGGATGTTTTTATGATGTTACGGAATAGATTACAAGGAAAGTATGTACAGATAGTTATAATTACATACATTATGCGCTAACATACAAATGGGTAAAAATAACGCAAGAAATTTCATTGCGTAATAATTTTTATTACTTCTGTTCATTCTGCGCATTACGTTACATTCCAATAGCGGACTTTACATTTAAATTAGCTAATTATTTTCATGCGGCAAGTTGTACAACAATTTCTTATGAGGAAATTTTTATCATAGAGTCTTAAATCATTTTCTTTTCGGAAAATAGCAAAAACAAAAAGGCCTACAAACCCAAATACTTGTAAGTTCCTCTTTTTTCACCGTAATGCTTAGCTTACCCGTACTTTAATCATGCTTTGTGCATAGCCGACAAATGCTTATTTTTGGAAGCAAACTTGACTTCAATTTTCGAAGTAAACAGAAGAGAAACAAAAACTCTATTATCATCCTCTCCCTTTTTCCCCGGTGATCGAGAAGAAAGGCGAGGCGGCCAGATTTCCTTTCTGGTCGGGTGGTTTAGGAGGGATTTGCTACGATACGAGAAAAAGATAATTAAAATGATAACGAATGCTTCTGTACAGGTAGTTATTTTTTTGGTGTTGATCGCTCCTCCTTTTAGGGCAGTGCCTAGGCTAGCATGCCGGAGATTAGGGGGGTTATGTAAATTCAAAGCGCCACCTGTTTTAGGCCCGTCGGTAAGAAGCAGCGATGATGTTAACGAAGACAAAAAACAACTAGATCCAAAAATAAAACACCCCGATTCCAAAAACAGTTAAAATCTATATTTATCAATAAAAAAAAGGATTCTGTTTTACAATCTATGTGAATTGCAACTTAAACTAAACAAATATGTGACTATTTGTTAAATGGATTAGAACAAAGAAACAATGAACAACACTACTGCAAGTGTGACGTTATCTGGGCCAAGCCGGTTTAGATGTAGCTCCAGCTTTAGACTGTCGGCTGATTTGCGTTGAATAACCTTACTTTTTTACGTACAGTTGTATTTTGCACTAATAAATTATCTAGTACGCCGATTCAGGAACTAAATAAAAAGTGCTGGACTTCTAATGGGTGAAATAATGTTTCAAATTACCTAGTGTATACGTATACCTTCGGTTTACAAGGTAGTTTAACTTAAATTAAATATTAAGTGTCCTGTGATCGCACGCAGATAGTCTTATTAGTTCCCAATCACAGGGGAAAAATTAAAGCATACGATAAATTAGGTAATACTACAGTTTATTATATATAGTTTTAATACCTGAAGTGTGATTTTATCACTGAGTCTAAGTACTTTCAGCAAGCAGGATAATCTGTACCTTCTTTGAGAGCAATGGAGTGTTTTATGCCAGGCTTCGGCATGGAATTCCAGTTGTTAAATAGAAAAGGAAGATCCCGGCTTAATAAAATCTGATTGTGGCATGTCCCTGTTTGTCTTTACGGGTGTAACAAGTATCAAAGAGTCACAAATATGGTGTGTTGACCTCTTAGAGGTGATAATTTTCACTACACTTTACTTAAGGGTAAACGAATACAGTTTTATCTTTATCCCCCAAAATCTGGCAAATGTTGCCCTAAAACACTAAATATTGTTTTAGCTGTTTACTGGGATAAACGTAGTGCTGTATAATTAGAAAAATCAGCCAAAATATTGCTTTTTGAGCTCATGCCAGTTTTCCCAACCAAGAGCCAAGAAAAAAAACACTAACTACACTTTTGATCAAAGTGGCAAAAGTGGAGTGTTTGGTACATTTTTAAGCACACTTGATTTTTTTTTACAAAACCGGTTTTTGATGTGACAGTGACAAAAACTTTTAGCTTTTATTTTATATGTATTTGTTAAAGAGTCTACTCGATGGAAATAAGGGATTAATTTATGGTGAATATTAGCTTGATTGTTGGTATTTTAGTAAAATTATTTATAGTTTTGTTCGTAAAATAACAAAACTGTAACAGATTCTCACCGCACCCCCCTGCGTTGCGGTTCAATAAGGTAGAAAAAACTTAGATACGGATTTCACGTTCTAAATCTACCTTCTTTCAACGACAAAAAATAGCTACCATGTGGAAATGAACCACGACGATTGCGGTCGTTAAGATAAATTTATACGATCTAGTAAGATAAATTTGTACTTGGCTTCGCTCGATGTTGTTATGGTCCCTACTTTGTGAAGATATCGTATCCTGTACAGGCGCGGGATCCAAGGGGGGGCGGTGGGGGCGATCGCCCCCTCCCCAAGAGCTTGGGGTTCAGGAAAATAGACCCGATTTTGCCTCTTATACTATAGTTTATTCAAGAACTAGGGAGAGTTTTTCATTTTTAACCATTTTTTTCTTCGCAAACTACCTGTGTTCTTTAGCTCGGTGTCTTTGGCAAAATCTAATAGACACATATATTTTTCATAGGAATGGGTTAGAAATTTTATAATCAAAAATACTAGTCTATAATAATGGACTATTTGGGTTGGATAGCAATAGATATTTGGATGTGTAAAGTGTTAAAAAGGATTTTAATCTTTGTCATAGGCATCGGAAGGCGTCAAAAGGAGGTCTATTTTATCACTAAATATTTATGGCATAGAGTATTATTTCAGTAATAAACTTAAAATAAAAAGTTTCTATAATATTATTTTATTTCTTATGATTTTTTAATAATTCACATATATTAGAAAATATAGATAATTTTGACATATTTAACACAAATCACAACTGTAGTTTTATTGTTTTTTATTTTGGCATAGAAACTGTTTTAGGCACATTCAGACTAAAACGTAGCCTTTTCCTCTCAAAAAATTCTAAGTTATAATTTAAATACTTACAAAATACCCATTATCAAAAATACAAGAAGTTAAACATATATAAAAAAATAAATTCGTCAATATAATATTAAAATTTTTTTAGGGCTATTGGTCATTTTATTATTCATTAAAAACATTTTTGGGATATTTGACGTTCCAGTTTATTTATTTCTTAAACCATCTGCAGAATTACAATTAAATACTAAAAAGGGGTTCAAATGTCATTAATTTTTATATGTTACAGAAAATTTAAATAATAAATTGTGTTAACGCTGGTAAACATTACATATCTTATTCGTCATCAAAGTCAGTGAAGCTATCTTTGCTCAAATTAATTATAATTGATTCCTCTCTCACCGATCATGAGATCGAGTTTCCACATTTTCTTTTATTCTTTTATTATATGGATTTTTCGCAATTATCTGCAGTAACTTTATTCAAAAAAATCTTCCAAAAGTCCAGTTAAATTATTAATTTTGTAAGTTGTGTTATTTCCAGCAACTCTACCTTTTATTTGAGAGAGATATTTCCTTCACCAACGAACATTTTCCGGACGATCTATAAGAACAGATTTCCTATCTGGTTTTTCCCAACAAAAATTAAGTTTTCTGAGCAATTTCCAGAGCTCAGTTCTTTTAATTTCAGGCAAATCCCGATCTTGATTGATTTTAGTTAGAATTTTGTCGATGGTTGAGATCTGCTTTTCATAATAAAATGTATGTACAACTCCTTTTATTACAGTTTACATCTCTTCTTCCAACGAGGTTTTTCGTCTGCCTGTGATCGAATATAGCTTGGAATTACTAACAATTCCAGTCGTTTTTTTCTCCGTCAGTGCTCGATACATGATAGATTTTCGAACTCCTGTTATATAGGAACACATCTCAACAGAGCTTTTAACATTATTATCTAGATATTAATATCTTAAGGCATCATAAACATTCATCGTAATAAGTTTTTCGTTGAGGAAAAAATGCCCTCCATCTTTTGGGTATCTCACTAATCTCAAATAATATATAAAAACAACCACAAACAAAATAAATCACTAAGGACACACTGTAAGGTGTAATTTGCTCACTGACAGAAATTAAATTGAATTATCAGAAATTTTATTGTTGCAGTAAATTTATAAAACCTTATAAAATATAATTAGATTTACGGCAGTTCTCAGTTACCGGGGGCACTGAAGCAGGTACGTTGGAAGTTTCGGTAATAGTTTTATTACTCTCTCTAGTTCTTCAATATAAGTATAGGAATGCGTATGCTTGCGATCGCCCCTCCCCTTCCCAAGGGCTTTGAGTTCAGGAACATAGAACCAATTCTGCCTTTTATATTAGGAATCTGTATGCTGCTGGCAACCCCCCCCCCCCCCGTTGACAACTTGTTTTTTTTGCGATAGCACCCCCCTAGGAGCTTTGAACTCAGGAAAATAGACCCGATTCTGCCTCTTATACTATTAATGTGTATGTTGATCGCATCTTTCCACCCCCTGTCGGAACATTGTTTTTCTTTGTGATCGCCCCCCCTTCTCCAAGGGCTTCAAATTTAGAAAAATAGCCCCGTCCCTGCCTTTTACACTAGAAATGGGAATGTTGCTGGTGTCCCCCCCCCCCGGGGACAACTTTCTTTCGCTTGCCATACTGTACTTTTGTGATATCACCGCCCCCCCCCCCCCAAGGAGAGAGGCTGGATCCGCCCCTGATCCTGTAGCGATTTCAGGAACAACATCATACAAGTCTAGCGCTTTCGACGGCTGACTGAAAAACGGAAAGCTCGATCCCACACGCGTTTAGAAAACAAAAACACACCTATTTTAAAAAAGGAGGCGTTACTTAGCGCGATAGTAGTCAACGATAAACGCACTTTTTTAGCAATAGTTTAAGTTACTAACTAATAATAAAATCTTATTAATGCTTCTTTGAAAAAATCAAGTCTCGGTAAATTCATATACTTACCATATAATTTAAAGTATTATTAATATTAAATAAAACAAGCAAAATATAAAATTTAGAAATAAATTTCCGTCTTAAAATACGTCATGCCTGTCGGGGAAAAATATTTAATCCTTGGGTCACATATTTTACCTAAGCGTTTAAAAATGTTCCGATCTTGTTCAATATTTCTACGTGCTTGATTAGGTCGAAGAATTCACACGACTGAATCAGACTTTTAGTATTTATTCATACTTGGACGAGTTTTCTTTTATATTGCAAGAAAATTCGTGCTGAAATAAAATACAGAATTGTTAAGGAAACGGATGAATATTAAAGATGTTAAAATATCATCAATAAAATTTATGTCTTATTTTATGTGATGTTAGCAGATGATATCTTTGAGGCTGTTTCTTACAAAAAATGACATAAAAGAACATTTAACGTTGTTATTTAACAATAAAAATATATTAACGTGTTTTCTTTAAACGCTTTTCAATGAACTAATAAACTGATTTGTAATTTATCCTCTCGGAGATATTATAAAAAATATCTACTTAACCATGAAAGAAACAAATAACTGTGCGTTTCCTAGTGACCTCTAATAGTGACAACCCTTTTCTATTGCGTGTCAAATTTAATTTCATTTCGTTCAATATTTTGTATTTTATGAACTGTTTGGCAGCAAAAAATGAGTTGTGTAAAATTAAAACATAATATCTTCAAATTTTCAATAATGGAACATTATCGTTCCAAATCTTCTCGAAAGAGTTATTGCACCATGAGGACAAGATTCCAACAAATTCTAAAAAAAATAATAGTAACAGTGGATATATAGATCTCTGTGAGATTCAAAATTCAGATTGCGTGGAGTTCTGACAAATGGCGCTGCTTGTTTTGGACTTGGACTGACAAGAACTAATAAGTTCGCTGGAGCCGGAGTGTTCGGCAGGAGCAGAGGAGTCAGAGAGTACTATCCTCTTGAACAACGTGCAACAATCTTCACGGCGTCAATTTATGCTATTCTGTAGTGTGTATGAGAAGGATATAGATAGGAATAGGGTAATAAATATATGCTCAGGCAGTAAGGCTGCGATGTTAGCACTGAAGTTCAGTGTCGTAACTTCGCGACTGGTGTCTGAGTGCAAGGAAGTGCTGAATGGTATGACAAGGACCGGTTGCACAGTCAGACTCGTGTGGGTCCCGGGTCACTCGCCATACGCGGGAATGAGGAAGCATACCGTCTGGCACAGTTGGGTTCGGCAGCTGAATCGTATGAATCCCAACCAACACTACCTTTGCTGGAAAGCAAATTTACTGAATCGTGGAGGGGAGCTCCTGGAATGAAGTGTGCTAAAGAACATATAACAGGACTTAGCGCACGGTGTACCGAGGAGCTTTTCTCCTTAGGAAGGAAGGAGCTGCGAATTGTGGTGGGATTGTTGACAGGAAATTGTCACCTGAGGGGTCGTGTTCATAGAATCGGTGTCGAAGACGACCCGACGTTCAGATGGTGTTTGGAGGAGGATGAAACTGTTGATAATGTCTTCGGAGAATGCCCAGCACTCAACGAACTGCGACAGGGATGTTTCGGAGATACAGTATTGTTACTGGAAGCAGTTAGGCAAGTTGAACTAACGAGGCTGCTTGGATTCGCAAAGGCGATTCACCTGTGGACTAGCTATGGTGAAATGTAAAGGGCCTAATAGAGGCCTAGGCATCGATGATCTAGTATCACCACCCCTTTTTCATTCATTCATTTTTGCATAAGTTCGAAATTGATATACAGATGGGAGAGGCTTCCATCCCTTCGTGGTATTCTTGCAATCTGAAATAGTGCTTTGTCTTTGCTGGCAAATGGCAGCAACCGTTCCCAATGATCGTTGGTTAAATGTGTCTACTATAGCTAAAGTACTAAATTCATCCGAACCAAGAATTTTTGATATACTAGGCATGAGTAATGTCTAGTAAGGTGGGTTTTAAGATTTTGGACTACTAAACGCAAATTTCTTAGGCAACAAATTTGGAATCTTTAGATGTATATCCTGAAATTTTCCCTAAGATAGAGAAAGGTGATGCAACTTGGGTATATTCCCGGAATTCGGCGACAAAATTAAAGTTCATAAAGTGAATCCATAAAAGATCCCCTTCTCCATAAAGAGCCTGAACATCGTCTTGTTGAAGCAAGCACTTTACTCACAGCAATTGCCTGGTGTTATTTATTAAATAAAAATAAAAAAAAAATATCTTGATATAAAACCTTACAAATAAATAGAATTAAAAGTACGGGAAAATCTCTAAGTGGTCAATTGGAAATAAATACTTCCTTTTATTAAATATTGATACCACCAGAAAATATTATTGGTACCAAAATTAAACCATTTGCAAATCTTAATTTATTTTTAGTTTAAAAATAGTGCTCGAAGAAGCTATAGTATAGCAAAACATATGTCGCACAGTGTACTAATAAAAATTGAAGTTGTTTTAGCAAAAGTAAAATCCGATCCTCTTGAGGAAAACCGCTTAATCTGGTCTGCAAAGACATAAAAAAACTGGCAGCTTACTCGAATATACTTATTTCATATATTTATCCATTAGATATCTTTTGCACTCATAGAAGAATATTACTATTAAATAATTTTTATTTTGTCTCCTAATCATTCCTATTCATAAAAATATTATTTTTACTAATGGATTTTGTCAGCCATAGAAATAAAATGTTTCTGTTAACTTTTTGCTTAATATTTTACCTTTGACAGAACGTCCGTAAATTATACAGAATCAAATTTGACATTTCGATATTTATTTACCTCTAAATTTTGTCGATATTTACAAGGATATAAAGCAGACGGAAAACCTATATGCTTGATAGCGCATAAAAAATCAAGAATAAGGGAGGTTTTATAGTCACTTACATATTTCGAAAACCCAGAAAGATTACTCGAGCGCTTTTACTTTATGGCAATATCTGAAATTTATTTTTAGTATCGTCTTTATTTCGTTGATTAAAATCAAAAAATACAACAAATAAAATATTTTCAGAATATTTTATGCTCCTAATTCACTGACATGGTTTAACTTTAAAAGTTGTCTAACTTGAAAGTAAATGGTTTAATTTAACAAGTACAAGAATCAGTCAAATTTTGAACTCTGAAAATATAACTATCAAAAAAGCATTCTTTTCAAGCAGACTTTTGTGGTCACTAAGTAAAAGAAAGAAAGAAGTACCTGGACTGTTAATAAACATAATTGAGAGGATCAATATTTCGAAATATTTAAAACGTTTATTGGTAACTTATAATCTTTGTTTAAATTACTTCATACACTGTGTGTAAAAAGTCTCGGACTACTTACATATTTCGAAAACTATTAAATAAGAAACAATCAAGCAATCTGATGGCTCTCAAGGCACAAAAGGTATCATCTAAACTCGTTAAGGAATGTGAATGAACTCTGGCAAAGGCTAATAGAGTTATGCTGAAATGGGAAGCAGGATACAAAGGCATACACGAAAATGAAAAAGCTGATGAGTTAGCGAAGACTTATCAACTCAATATATTGCTTCAGAGCTAGCTCTTAGGGCGTCATGTTGTGCGGCACGAGAAACCGTCAAACAATAGATCAAAAAAGAGCGCAAAACTTACTCGACAGCCAGATAGGAATTGAATCATAGCAGGCTTTTTATAAGGAATCTTGACCCGGAACTGGCTAGCAAACTATTTCAAACGAGCAGGAACCAACTAATGATAATCACAGGAATAATGACGAGACGCCTGGCCGCCAGCAGGAATCAACTAAGAGCGTCAAAGTTCCCCTAAAAAAATAAATTTTTGCAGCGGAGACCTCAGCTGTAGGCTACATGGTAAAGTTTAGGAAACGATAAAACCGAACGAGACACATACATCATAGCTGACCTGTAGATATTGGCTTATAAGGCTAAGTTAACATAATCTTAAAGCAAGGTTGAGTACAGTAGCCCTATATTGGCCGCAATGCATCAGGGTTCAGCACGGATCCTTGAAAAAAAAACTGAATTAGCGTAAAATGTTTGATAAGGCTTAATTTCCTGGAAACTGGAGGCTTTACTGAATAACCTTGGACTACCAGCTGAAATTAACTGTCTGGCTGCATAAAAAAATATCTTAAACTGGGTAATTAATATTGAAAATTGCCAGTGAAATCTAGAATTTTTGGCGCAAATGAAATCTTAAAATTTGACCATGAAATATAATATTTTATTACCAACTATGAACGACTTACCAAATCCTGGCAACACTCTGTAAGGTACTTCAGTTCAGACTTACCTAATGTTTGACCTAATGCTGACTGGAGTCTACCTATACGCCAGCTCATCTCAGGGTAGATTCGTTATTTTTATATTTTTCCACTATTTTTACTATATTGCCTGTGTAAGTTTTATAAGTGTCTAATTCAGGAAAAAGGCGCCACCAAATCTTACTTCAAAATTTGCCCTAATGATTATACTACGAGCAATTGTAGTAGAGAAAACTTGGAAAATAACAAATATTTAATATGTCATATCTGGGTAAATAAATCACTGAGTTTAACTGCTTTATGGTATTCTAATTTAAGATAATAAGAAATTAAACCGATTAAATAGAGGTCAATACATTTATTCCTCACGGTATACCTCTTCCCAGTAAATAAGGACAACCCCTGGAAAAAGTTATCACCAGTGTGAATTCTTGCAAGCTCCTCTAATGGGGCTATCTGATAGAATTGCGTTTACAAATGGTAAACTTGCAATCAATAAAAAAATCTGTTAACCACTTAGTCGAAAGTTATTGACTTTCTATGACGTAGAAAAAATGAAAATTAAAACAAAAGATAGCAAGGTAAACTTGACAGTGTCCTGCACAGTGAACGGCAAACCGATCCAAAAAAAAGGTCAACAAATCAACCACTATACTTATACGGTTTACGTCGACATGGCCTAGTCATAGAAGAGAAGAAAAACCCTCTATTTTAAACTGGACTATGAAGTTCCATAAGCCCAGCAATGCAGGAGACTATCAACTTTGCAGTAATAAAGAAAAATAAGCAATATCAAAAACTACAAAAAAAGGTCTGCAAAGAGAAAGAATTAGAAAATTGACAACTTATAACTGTAGCTCAAGTGGTTAAAATCTTAATAAAATTTTGCTGAAAAGTATGTTCTAATTTTGTACAAAATAACTAGTTTCCAAAATATTGAATTGTTAAGCAGTTAAAATTTTCAATAAATGTGTCATTATAATATTCATCACTTTAAACAATTAATAAATGATTAAATGGCCACTCTGGGAACCATAATAAAAAAAACCTCAATTACAGTAGGGTATCGCAAAATAAAACATTTAAATTTGAGGTTGTAGCGCCACGGAGTCGACTTCGCTTCACTTTACAAAATTTACTGGTTCGCCGCAAAGATTAAGTGATATGGTCAATTTAGCAAAAGATAAATGTAATTAGAAAATATTATAGTCCAGATATTTAAAGTCTATTAATTAAAAAAAAATTCAAAATCATGTACCGAGGAATCCCTTAACTGTTACCCCTCTAGGAAACTTTACTTAGATAACTAAGCGATTAAAAATACAGGTTTAAGACCCATTAGGCTTAACAATCAGAAACTCTAGTGTACATACTTTGGCTAAAACTAGGCACTTAGCTTTCAAACAAGGCCTGTGACATAGACGGCTTTACCAGAAAGAAAGTTGACCTGGCTCAATATGGAGATTCTCCCATTCAGAGGCTCACAATCCCAGAAGTGCAGCACGTTAATCCAAACTGCATTTTACTCCCCAAAATGTATATTATAAAATTTCATCCAAAAGAAACAAACACTGAAGAAATCCTAAAACATACTGAAATTGTCCTAAGATGTACTGAAGTTATCCCAAAGACGTTTTGTAATTATTCCAAAGACCCTAAAATAAAGAAATAAAAATCCCTACTCAATCAGTCGTACAAAAGGCCTACGCAAAGCCTAGCTAAATTTTGCTTAAATACAAAAACTGATTGTTCCAAAAGAAATATGTACATACCTCGAACTCAAGAAAATGGTGGCATCTGATAAAAGTTAAGCCGTTGTTTCTGGGCTGGATGAAGAAAATAATCGCCAAACTAGCTGTAGGGTGAAACGATCAAATCACCAAAAAATGTTTGCACCCCGACTTGGTTTTGTTACTGTTTTTAGTGTGTAAAAAATTATTTTGGTGTTCCTGAATCTTTTTTTAAACGACCTATCAGTTTAAATCATTTTTTTACACAATAAAAACAGTTCTCCATACGCAAATCATTTAATAGAACAAAGTTATCAATTAGAGGATAATTTTGAAATTCTTCATGTAGAAAGGAAAGGTTATAAACCGAATTTCTTAGAATGCATAGAAATAAATCGATTAAAGAACACAGGTAATCTATTAAACGACCAAACAGATATCAACACCTCACCATATCTTTCAACAAAAACCAGTGTGGATTTCCTAATAATTTAAGTAATAGGTAATAAAATGTAAATTAACGTATTGCACTTATTCATTATTGTAAATCTAGGTATAAGTTTTTCAAGTAACCAAATATTTTGTCATTTAAAATAGAACTTTTGATGAAGCTACAGTATTAGCGAAACGCGTGAAGAGGTTAGTTAAATATAGGGGAAAACTGACAAATATTCGTCTTTTATTCATCGTTGAATATGGATCTCCATCAAGTAAAAGCCAGCACCCTACTTAGTTGAAATAGATTCCCCTGACGGCGCACAATCCGGGGCATTCTATGGGCGAGCGATGAGTCATTAACCGAAATTATAGACTTCAGGTATATTTGCAGCTATTCTACAGCCTTATGTAGGAGTGGAACACGATGACTTCGCACAGCTGACTTTCTTTGAAAAAAAAACACCGAAACTAGAGCAGGGACCTGTCCAAGTGAAAGAAAACAAAGTTTCACACTGACCTTTTTTTTGAAACATAAAACAAAATATTTGACAGAAATATTTTGTTATAATAAAGTTTCCAACAACTAGATGGAAATGTTATTAATAAGTACTTACAAGAGATTATTCTGCTTGCAGTAGTGTTGCAATTAAACGCTACAAAGTTGAGAAAATATACATAATGGAAATCGGGGAGCAATTTATTGTCTGCTTGGATGCACTTAATGATTCTGTAATATTTGCATATAAAAAGTGGTTTACTTTAGCTAATACCGAAACTACCTATTACCATATATTAATATAAATTTATGCTTTAAAAACAATGGGTTGCCAAGCACGGTAAAAGACATTTTTCTTTAAGTAGGGCAAACCGAAAATAAAACGTGAGATTTTAAGGAAATACGCCTTGAAATAATATTAAAACTGTGTTAAACAAAAGTCCTGTTTAAATATATGTTACCCAAAGTTTGTGTCAAGAATAAAATTAAACTGAAATACAAACAGTGTAAAAGTTTTAATTACCTGAGCAATGTTCTTTTAATTAAAAAGTTTAAATAAAATATTGATAATATTACATTTTAATAATGATAAAACTGATCTTAGGCTGCAAAATCCATTATAGGAAATATAAAATAAATAAAACTGTTTTAGGTGAGATCTCCTATGGACAAACCGAGATCAATGGAGACTGGAAATCAAAAGACGGCGTAGAACGTAATAAACTGATGTTATATATATATATATATATATATATATATATATATATATATAAATATATATATATATATATATATATATATATATATATATATATATATATATATATATATAACCACCTTTAGCTTTCTTTAGATGTATACTACGTATGTACACCGTTTTTATTTCTCCTAAACTTTACTAATTATTACATTATAACATCCGTTTATATATATATATATATATATATATATATATATATATATATATATATATATATGTATATATATATATATATATATATATATATATATATATATATATATATATTTATATATATACATATACGCCCTAATATCAAACGAATGTTATAATGCAATAATTAGTAAAGTTTAGGAGAAATAAAAACGGTGTACATACGTAGTAAACATCTAAAGAAAGCTAAACGTGGTTTTATATATATATATATATATATATATATATATATATATATATATATATATATATATAACATCAGTTTATAACGTTCTACGCCGTCTTCTGATTTCCAGTCTCCATTGATCTCTGTTTGTTCATAGGTTTTCATTCATTCCTCTTGTTCTTATATCTTTGTCCACTCCTTCTCTCCAACTTAGTCTGGGTCTACCTCTCTTTCTTCTTCCCTGTGGTGCCCAATTTAAAACTTTTTTTGGAAGTCTAGTATCGTCCATTCGTTGAACATGTCCGTACCAGCTAAGTTGGTTGATTTTAATATCTATTGTTATCTTGTGCTTAACGCCGATAATTTCTTGGATTCTTTCATTTCTGACTCTGTCCATTCTGGATTTTCCAGCCGCTCTTCTCCAATAATCCATTTCTGTAGCTTCCAGTGTTCTTAGAGTTCTTTCTTTCAATGGCCATACTTCACTCCCATAGGTGACAATGCTTTCAACAATACTATTAAAGATTTTGTGTTTGTTTTCTTTGGATATTGTTTTATCCCATAATATGCTGTTCAACTGTCTAATAGCTTGTCGTCCCTGGTTGTTTCTATGTTTTATTTCTTCGTCAAGTTTGCCGTCGTTGGTTATATGCATTCCGAGATACTTGTATTTCTCACAGTGATTTATTTCCTGCTGCTGTTGTTCCAGAATCAAGTTTTGTTGCTGTCCCCCAATGCACATGTATTTCGTTATTTTGATGTTAACTTTTAGCCCCCACTTTTGATATTCTTCTATTAGCTTACGAGCCATGTATTCTAGATCTTCGTAGTCCTGTGCCAGAACTATTTGGTCGTCTGCGAAACACAATGTGTATAGTATGGAATTGTTTAGTGGAATGCCCATATTTTCGCATTTTCTTTCCCATGTTTTTAACGCTTATTCCAAGTAGATTTTAAACAAGGTTGGAGACAAACAACATCCCTGCTTGAGCCCTTTGCTAACCGTGAATCCTTTTGAAATATTATTTTCTTTATTTTGCTTGTATTATTTCAATAGAGCTCTTGAACAGCCTTGATAAGTATTATATTTATACTTGTTTTTTCTAGGGCCTCCCAGAGTTTTTGTTGTGGTACACTGTCATAGGCTTTTTTGAGATCCACGTAGAGCAGGTGTATTTCTTGGTTGCGTGCTGTTTTTTTCTCAATGAGCTGGGTTATTGTAAAGAGATGGTCAATAGTAGATCTACCTGCTCTAAATCCAGCCTGTTCTTCGGCCTCCATATATGAGTATTCGCTCTCAATCCTCTTTTTGACTAGTTTCCCATACACTCTCGAGATGTGCAGAAAACCACAATTCCTCGATTGTTATCACAGACGTGTCTACTTCCTTTTTTGTGTATAGTGATAATATAGAATATTTTCCACTCTTCGGGTCTTTTCTCCGTTTATACATTTTTGGTAGAGGTTTGTCAATTGTCTGTATAACTTCTCTGTGTCGTATTTAAGTAGCTCAGGTGGGATATTTCCGGAACCTGGTGATTTTCGGTTATTTAATGTTTGACATATTTGCTTGACTTCTTTGCAATCTATCCTTAGTGGAGATGCTATGGTGCGTACGTGCACGCCGGAATCAGCTTGTACTGTTTGTTGGTATTCTGCTCTTTCTTCTGCTAGCAATTTTGAAAAGTATTCATCCCATTGAGATAAACCAATCGGTGAAATGATATCTTTAGATTTTTCTTGTCGAAGAGATCTCAGTATTTTCCAGCTTTCGGTACTTCTGCTACCCCTAAATGTGCGTTTATTCTGGTACCGGTTTTTTCCCAGACTTTGTTGTTTTTTTTTGGGTTATTGCGTTTCGCATTGCTCTTTGGGCCGTTTTGTATTCACTTCTACTTTCAACCGTCTTTAAGCTTAAATATTTACTGTATCTTTCTTGTTTAGTATTTATCATATCTTCGATTTCTTCATCCCACCAGTATGGCCTTCTTTTGTTGGGCTTTTCGTAATTTTCTAAGGCTTTTTCTGCTGCACTTCTTAGGTACTCTTTAATGTAAGCGTATTGTTGCTCTACACTATCAAAGTTTTCCCGTACCAGTTTATCATCAAGTCGCTTTTTGTATAGTTTTTTAACGCTTTCGTGATTGAAGCTATCTAAGTTGTACTTGATTTCAGGAGTTTTTTGTTTCTGTTCTTCAGTGCATTCTTTACTTTTGGCTAGGCGGAAGGGCAGTATTTTGGCTTTAACCAGGTGGTGATCACTTTCACACGCGATTCCTCTATAGGCTTGCACATTTGGAATTTTAAGCCTTGTATCCTGAAGCGCTATTACGTAATCTATGATGGATTTCAAATTTCTTGTTTGTTGTACCCAGGCAAACTATGTATTTCGCGGTGTTGGTAAAATCCATTTAGGATGCGAAGTCCATTTTGGTCGAACGTATTAATTAGTGTGTCGCCATTGTCGTTCAATATATCTTCTCCAAATCGTCCTACTATTTTGTCGTTCACTCTTTTTCCAGTTCTTGCATTTAGGTCTCCTAATAAAAGTAGCTCTCTGAAGGTCCTTATTTTTGAGATTTCATATGATAGTTGTTCGAAAAACTCTTCTTTCTCCTTTACTAGAGCGTCCTCGTTTACACCGTATACTCCCACAATAGTGACTTTATTTCCGTGCAAGCTTAGATTTACTTTTATGATGCGTTGGTTTATTGGTTCCCAAGATGTTATGCTTCGTCGTAGACTTTTTCGGATAAGTATAGACACTCCTTGTTGGGCTCTTTTATCCTTTGGTATTCCGGAAAAGAATCATCTCTTTCATCATCATATTCGCCTAGGTTTTCTGACCCGTGGTTTTAATAAGTATTATTATGCAAGAGTTTGTGTTGTTGAAGTTGAAAAATGCAGAAACTGTACTGCTCAAAGTAACCACCATAAGGATCTGGATCCACGGATTAAGCGGCAATAGAACTTTATTACTTATTAAACAAAGTATTTTAATTACTTTATTTAATATATTTTAGTTTAGATTTACTTTACTGGCATCTAAATACGTTTCGTACCACTGTACGGTGTGGCGCGATGTGTCACTGTTTTATTTTCTGTGACCTGCTTAGGGCGTGGTTTATTTAAGTTCGTGTTCGCAATTAAAGTTGAAAATCCCTCATTTTCGTTTTTGCTTCAACTTTACATAATATTCTATTTTATTTGATGTTTATTTTGGGTTTGTTTCTTTCAAAGACAAAATTCGCATTAATTTACACTACGAGATATTAAATCATATGAAATGTCAACCCAACGGTAAACATAGGTGAAATGTTATTTCTCCTCGTTTTATCTTAACAAAATATCAAATTTCCTGCGGAACTGCATAATGTATGTTCATCTAATATAGATGGAGGAAATTTAATTGGTATACGTGGTGTAGACATTTTCGTAATATATCAGGGGACTGAATGAGTCTCGAGTTAATAAATATTTAAATAAGATGATAAAAAAGTGGATTTTGCTGCTAGTTTGCTGAAAAATTGTTATTAATTTATGTTATAAGGTCAATCGGCAGTGTATTATATCTACACTGATTTATGAACTGAACTATGGAAATCATTAAAATTCGGTCATCGTTCAAATGATGAATATATATACATTTCAATAATTATACATATAGTTAAAAATTAAGATTTCATATATACACTATACACGGAGTTGCATATAGTTGTACGTTTCCTGAATGTGATTTCAGCACTACAACGGCATAATGTGGATATATCCACTGCTATTGCATCTCACACGGAGGAATCCGTGAAAGCCGCATAAACATATATACGCTATCCGGCGGGAGGTCGGCGAAGCCGCGTTCAGTTTTGCATACTTTCTTCCGATCTGTCTTTGCACAGGCAACTGCATGTCGGTACCCTGATGAGTCTAGTAAAGACAAACATGATATGGTGGTATAGGTGGGCCATCATCTTGATAGTGGTGGAATGGGATGGATTGTGTTTTATCGCAATTTATTCAAACTGTGCAACCTCTAACACGGAAAGGATATGATTGGAACGAAGTTTGCATTTATAGAACGCAATTTACTTCATATATATATATATATATATATATATATATATATATATATATATATATATATATATATATATATATTCTCCTTATATAAAGGAAAAAATATATACAAACATTTTTTATCCTGAAAATGCAGCTCTGGTCGTCTCTCCAGACGCGTTTCGGCCATCTTATAGTCTCGTCACTTGAGTTATATTGAATCAAGAGCAACGTTCGCAGGAACAATTCTCTATTTAAAATGTAAATTCCGAGAAAGATCGGTAGGATATTAAAACCTGTCGACTTTTCGATGTCAGGATGAAAAATATCGCCAGTCGAACGACATATATACATTTACTGGAGAAGATTACATATATATTAGAAACTATTTAAATACGATAGAAATATTTATTTATTTATTATTTTAACGAAATCTTAATTTTTAGTTTCGCAGTACTCCGGTCAATGTATAGATGTTCGACTGGCGATATTTTTCAATCAGATATCGAAGACCCGGCAAGTTTTATTATCCTACCGACATGTCTTGAAATTTGGATTTTTCCTACCAATATTAGTTTCGGTTTGATACAGCGCCACTGACGAGACCATAAGGTGATCGAAACGCGTACGGAGAGAAGACTAAAGTTGTATTTGCAGGAAATAAGCTGTTTGTATATATTTTTTCCTTTATCTGCTTGAAAGGAGAATACATATATATTAGCAAATATTTATTGTGTCTAGAAAATTGGAGGCATGTTACATTTTTTAAAAATATGGCACCCTATTTATCTTAAAATTTGTTTATTTTTCCAAAATTTGATGTTATATTTTGTATCAAGTATTGGGTAGCAACATATTTCCACAGTCCATTTAATAGTTGGTGGGAGTTACTATGTAATTTAAAAGGGGCTTAAAAAATTCTCCTACATATTTACTCGGACAATTCTAATATAGAGACTGCACCATGAGTAGTCAATATGCCAAAACATGGTTTTTTAAGCCTAGAAGTTAAATTTGAAACAGAAACGTTTCAGTTCCAAATTGTAGATAATTGAAGAGTCTTTAATGTAAACCCTTTTGGTTATTTTATGAATTAATTATAGCAAAACAGTTAAAATCTTTGAAGACTGCCATTTTTGCATACTAAATAATTATTGCAAAAATAACTTTTTATTATTGCTTGTCACTTGGATAAAAACTTCTTAAAACTCATTGTTTTAAATTTTTAAAAATCTGATAATAAATTTATAAAAAGTAGTATTAACAACCCCCAATTAATTGGATTAAAATTATTCGAAGAGTTTGTGGTCCAGCAAACAGAGATCTAAGAATATTTCAAAAGCGTTCGAAAAAAAACATACTGTCATTAAAAGTATGGATTATTCAGAACCTTATAAAAAATCGGCTTTGAGGGATCAATTTATCAGTCACGTTGTTGTTCTTGATTATCATTTCTGCTTCCATATCAAAACGATCCGTGTTTTTAGAGTTTGATTTTTGTGAGATATCTATGATCTTTCTTTTCTTCTTCTTTCCATTCGGAATCTTAATCTTGATTTCTTTTTTTTTCTTGATCAGCACGCTTAATAAAGGCAGGCTCGTCACGGACGTGTCGCGCTCTATTTATCCGCACCTTAACTTGGCGACTGCTAAGTCTACGCACACAAGCAAACGCTTGCTGTCCCGCCGGTTGGTTATTCTGTAATAGCTACTGGACGAAAGTACCCAGTACCAGGAGCGGATCCAGCCTCTCTTTTGGAGGTGCGGTGATATCACAAAAGTACAGTATGGTAAGCGAAAGTTAATTGTTGGCGGAAGGGTGGGGGAAGATACCAGCAACATTCCCATTTCTAGGCAGGGTCGGGTATATTTTTCTAAATTTGAACCTCTTTGAGAGGGAGGGGAAATCACTAGAAAAATCAAGTTGCCGACAGGGGGGGGGGAGGATGCGTGCAGCATATACATTCCTAGTATAAGAGGCAGAATCGGGTCTATTTTCCTGAACTCAAAGTTTTTGAGGAGGTGGGGGCTATCGCAAGAAAAACCAGTTGTCAACGGTGGAAGTGAGTGCCAGCAGCATACACATTGCTAATATAAAAGGCAGAATCGGTTCTATTTTTCTGAACTCAAAGCTCTTGGAAAGAGGAGTGACGATCGCAAGCATACACATTCCTATAGTCGATTCAAGAACTAGAGAGAGAATTAAAACTGTTACCGAAACCTCCAACGTACCTGATCCAGTGCTGCAGGTAACTGGGAACTGCCGTAAATTTAATTATATCTATTATATTTAAATATTATAAGCTTTTATAAATTTACTGCAACAATAAAATTTCTGATAGTTCAATTTAATTTCTCTCAGTGAGCAAAGTACACCTTATAATGTATCCTTAGTGATTTATCTTGTATGTGCTTGTTTTTATATATTATTTGAGATTAGTAAGATACCCAAAAGATATGGCTTCCTCATCTATATTTATTCCAAAATCGTTAGATCAGGGCATTTCTTTCCTCAACGAAAAATTTATTACAATGGATGTTTATGATGCCTTAAGATATCGATATCTAAACAATAATGTTAAAAGCTCTGTTGAGATATGTTCCAACATGACAGGAGTACATCTACTATGTACCGAATACGGAAGGAGAAAAAAATGACTGGAATTGTTAGTACTCCCATGCCACATTCGATCACAGGCAGACGCAAAACCTCGTTGCAAGAAGAAATGTAAACTGCAATAAAAGGAGTTGTACTTACATTTTATTATGAGAAGCAGATCCCAACCATCGACAAAATTCTAACTAAAATCAATGAAGATCGGGATTTAACTGAAATTAAAAGAACTGAGCTCTGGAAATTGCTCAGAGAACTTAATTTTTGCTGGAAAAAACCAGATAGGAAATCTGTTCCTACAGATCGTCCGGAAAATGTCCGTTGAAATATCTCTCTCGAGCAAAAGGTAGAGTTGTTAGAAATAACACAACTCACAAAATTAGTAATTTAACTGAACTTTTGAAAGGCTTTTTTTGAATAAAGTTACTGTAGAAAATTGGGAAAAATCCATATAATAAAAGAATAAAAGAAAATCTGGAAACCAAATTATAATTAATTTGAGCGAAGATAGCTTCACTGACTTTAATTAGGAATTAGATACGTAATGTTTACGTATTAATTACATTTGAATCCCATTTTAGTGTTTAGTTGTAATTCTGCTGATGGTTTAAGAAATAAATAAACTGAAACATCAAATATCCTAGACATGTTTTTAATTAATAATAAAATGACCGATAGCCCCAAAAGAATTTTAATATTATATGGACGAATTTATTTTTTTATATATGTTTAACTTTTTGTATTTTGTGACAATGGGTATTTTGTAAGTATTTAAATTATAACTTAGAATTTTTGAGAGAAAAAGGCTACGTTTTAGTCTGAATATGCCTAAAATAAAACGGTTTCTATGCCAAAATTAAAAATAATAAAAATACAGTTGTGATTTGTGTTAAATATGTCAAAATTATCTATATTTTTTAATATATGTGAATTATTAAGAAATCATAAGAAATAAAATAATACTATAAAAACTTTTTATTTTAAGTTTATTACCGAAATAATATTCTATGCCATAAATACTCCTTCCGACGCCTATGACATGGATTAAAATCCTTTTTAACACTTCATACATCCAAATATCTATTGTTATCCAACCCAAATAGTTGATTATTATAGGCCGGTATTTTTGATTATAAAATTTCTAACCCATTCTTATGAAAAATATTTGTGTCTAACAGATTTTGCCAAAGACACCGGACTAAAAACACAGGTAGTTTGCAAAGAAAAAAAGGGTAAAAAATTATTTATTACTCTCTCTAGTTCTTGAATAAACTATAGTATAAGAAGCAAAATTGGTTCTATTTTCCTGAACTCAAAGCTCTTGGGGGGGGGGGATTTCGCCCCCCCCCCCTTTGGATCCGCGCCTGCCCAGTATACGATTGCTGATCACTTTCCCCTGACTGGTAAATTTACAATTTAAAGTTTAAATTTTTGTAGAATTTCGGTCTTACAAGAATAGAAATAAAATGATAAATTTCTTAAAAGCTTATGAGTATGTATTATAGCTGTGAGTCAGTTTCATGATCTCTGAACTTATAACACTATTTAAAATAGTAACTAAAATCTTCTATAGTAGCATCTTTATTAAATCGTAATTTAAAATTCAACTTTTTCAGGATCACGCATACAGGACTTTTAGAAATTAATGAATATATTTAAATCGATAAATTCTTATATTCTCATTTCACCCATATTTTAGTGCGGCTACTAAGATTTATCCTCTATAGTATTTGGAAATTCTTCGACATAAAGGAACTATAAATTTAACGGACTATATAATACAAAACAAGATTAATTACTTCATTTTATCAATGTCAATAGGCATCGTCGAGTTGAACCTCCAACCAATCATCTGGTAAAACTGGATAACCATTCAAAACATTTCTATCAAATTTTAATCATTTGTTATGTCATTTAGTATATCTATCTTGGTATTGTTTAAGTTAGGCTTCTAGGTGTAAATTTAACACTGCTCATATAACCGAAATTAATTACACAGCTTTACAAGCCAGTAATTATGGTTAGCATGTCGGTAGATATGAAGTTACCCATTTTAACACAAATTTAATTACAGAGATATGATATACTAATGTGGTTGTCAGTACATATGCAAATCACGTAAAAGGAGAATAATTTAATAACTCTGAAAATGTAATTTGCTTGTTTGTAAAAGATATAATATTTTAGTTATTATAAACACAGTGATAAAGTAATAATTTTAAAAACTCTTTGGATAATAGACAGCACTAGTAATATAGTAGTATATTTAAAACTAATTAGTAGGCTATTAACTATGTCCAAGAAAAGAGTGGTAAAAAACTGAAACGTTAAAGCGTTTTCATTATTTCACACATTCAATTGACCTCCAAATGTGACAAAATCACAAAGTGCTACCAAATTAAGAGGTGTGAAAATTCGACGTTTTTTGTAAGTACATGTCTATAGAAATTTTTCAAAAATTACACCTTAAAAACAAAAAAATGCAAAAATTTCTTTTTTTTAATTATTTCCCACAATTTTTTTCTAGATGAGGTTAGGTACAGGTATTGCTTAATAAAAAAGAATGCTGACATTATGCCCGTTAAAACTAGCTCCTACAACAGTCTATATGATGAAAAGTAACCGAGATATGGCGTCTCAAACCTTCTTTATTTTTTCAATATTGGCAAGTTTTTACTTTTTTCTTTTTAAATTTGATCCCACAACTTTTTTAAAATTAGTTGAGGTATAGACATTTCTCCCTTCAAAAGAAAGCTGACATCATGTCTGTTAAAATAGTTCCAAAGTCTGTGCGATGATTAATAACCGAGCCTCTCAAAAGTTTCTAAATTTTTACAATTTTTATAACTTTTTATCCGCACATTATATAATTTTATATTTTTGCGCGAAAAATTTCCCATTCAATGAATAAATTATTTTAGAATGTTTAATGATAAAAATAACTTATAACTTTTTTAATTTATTTATTTTTATTTAAATGCTGGATTCAGTTAAAATATTTTCAATAATTTTGTCAATTTTTTCGTCAGTATCTTCGATAATATCGTCTTCAGTAACGTCAAGTACATCAGCATTTTCACAATTTATATCCCTACATTTTTTGCGGAACATGGAGCAACTTATTCCCAACTTCCTGGAACCATAATTCCCCTGGAATCCTTGGTGCATCCAAAAGCTATTCTTTCAAGCAAAGATTGCGGTGTAGGAGGTTTATTTGTAATAATTGGTACCAATACATTTTTCGACCATCAGAGAGGATTTAAAATATTCCCTATTCATTGTTATTTTTGCAAGTAGGTTCTTGCTGTTTAGTACCATGAATTGTTGGAGGCGATTTTCATAAAGTGAATTTAAAAAACTCGACTTGACCTTTAAATAACCTTGAAGATCTCGCCCAAAGTCAAATTTGAGGTCACCAGATATTGCCAAGGTAAAATCCTAAACTCTTGTACGAGTCATTTTTTTCTAGGTTGCGCATTTTCAGAGATACTTGTGAACACACACACACATTATGCCGTGGTAGTGCTGAAATGTGGATATATCTACTGCTATTGCATCTCACAAATAGGAATCCGTGAAAGCCTCCTAAACATGTATACGCCATCAGGCGGGAGGTCGGCAAAGCTGCGTTCAGTACTGCATACTTCCTTCCGATTTGTCCTTTGCACAAACAGGTACATGTCGGTACTCTGATGAGTCTAGTAGAGACGAAACATGTACCTCTGCCGTATCACTGCAGCGGGGAGGGTGAGTTTTGACTTTCTTCTCGATATGGTGGTAAAGGGAGGCCATCATCTCGATGGTGGTGGAATAGGATAAATTGCGCTCTGTAGCAATTTATTCAAATTATGCAACCTCTACACGGAAAGGATATGATGAAACCCAGTTTGCATTTACTGTTCGCAATTTATTTCTTTTATACATGGAGTTGCATGTAGTTGTACGTTTGCTGAAAGTGATTTCAGCACTTTAACGGTATAATGTGGATATATCCACTGCTATTGCATCCCACACAGAGGAATCCGTGAATGTCTCATGAACAAATTGTACAGCCTCTAATACGAAAAGGATATGATAGAACGAAGTTTGTATTTACTGTTCGCATTTTGCTTCATTTATATACGGAGTTGTATATAGTTGTACATTTGCTAAATGTGATTTCAGCACTACAATGGCAAAATGTGGATATATATACTGCTATTGCACCTCACAAGGAGGAACCTGAAAGCAGCAAATATATATATATCTATATATATATATATATATATATATATATATATATATATATATATATATATATATATATATATTCTCGGTATGGTGGTACAGGTAGGCCAACATCTCGATGGTGGTGGAATAGGATGAATTGTGTTTTATTACAATTTATTCTAACTGTGCAACCTATAACACAGAAGAGATATAATGGAGAGAAGTTTGCATTTACTGTTTCGCATTTATTTCACTTACATACGGAGTTGCATATAGTTGTACGTTTGCTGAATGTGATTTCAGCACTACAACAGCATAATGTGGATATAACCAATGCTAATGGATCTCACACGGAGGAATCCGTGAAATCCGTATAAACATATATATATATATATATATATATATATATATATATATATATATATATATATATATATATATATATGTATATATATATATATATATATATATATAAAATAGAATAAAATATTGGCGAAGCGGACGTGAAAATTTGTCAATCTACATGATTCTCGTATTAAAAAGTGCGGAGCACTCCAAACTATGGAATAACTCCGGGTCCGACAGATGGCGACAGCGCTGTTTCGTCCTAATATGGGACTCGTCAGGCCACCGCAGTCGGTACAAACCATCATCTCGCCTTTGCTTCGTATAAGCCTTACTTATAATCAAAATACGGCAAATAAGACGACAAAGGCGACATCTCGATGGTCCACTTGATAATACAAGAACCATACAGATTAACAAAGTTTGTAAGAGAACCGTCATATGGTGGCGCGACGGTGAATTAAAACAGAAATATGTAAAATCGAGTACACGAAACGCGCTGCCCAAAAGATAGGGGTCGCATTTTTCGGTACTGGCAAGCAAGCATACCGCTATTTAAGCAGCCAAAGCCACGTGCCGCACCAAACGATCCCACCATGAGAGCATCGTTTAGCGTGTTTCAAAGCCAAACAAGTAAATAAATATGTAGATAAGTTTTTGTCCGTGTAATTTAAATAAAATAGAATAAAATATTGGCGAAGCGGACGTGAAAATTTGTCAATCTACATGATTCTCGTATTAAAAAGTGCGGAGCACTCCAAAGTATGGAATAACTCCGGGTCCGACAGATGGCGACAGCGCTGTTTCGTCCTAATATGGGACTCGTCAGGCCACCGCAGTCGGTACGACCCCTATCTTTTGGGCAGCGCGTTTCGTGTACTCGATTTTACATATTTCTGTTTTAATTCACCGTCGTGCCACCATATGACGGTTCTCTTACAAACTTTGTTAATCTGTATGGTTCTTGTATTATCAAGTGGACCATCGAGATGTCGCCTTTGTCGTCTTATTTGCCGTATTTTGATTATAAGTATGGCTTATACGATGCAAAGGCGAGATGATGGTTTGTACCGACTGCGGTGGCCTGACGAGTCCCATATTAGGACGAAACAGCGCTGTCGCCATCTGTCGGACCCGGAGTTATTCCATACTTTGGAGTGCTCCGCACTTTTTAATACGAGAATCATGTAGATTGACAAATTTTCACGTCCGCTTCGCCAATATTTTATTCTATTTTATTTAAATTACACGGACAAAAACTTATCTACATATTTATATATATATATATATATATATATATATATATATATATATATATATATATATATATATATATATATGTATATAAGCTATAAGTTTCTCACTGTAAATATTTCGTTTCCTGTTTATCTTTGTTAATAAATGTAGGTGTTTTGAGAAACTTGTTTTGTTAGATTTATCAAAAACTTTCACACGAATAAATTCACGGCCGTGCCGTTGTGGAAGCTTTAAATCAAGAGACGTTATCTGACCAGCTAGACAGCAGCTTTTTCTGAGTTTTGAATTTGTAATTTTTGGTACTGGTAAGACCTAAATAACCTGTAGTTATTTAATACTAAAACTGCAAGAGCCAAGAGGAACGATCAGACTTCCAGAGTGTTTTTGTCACTATGACATATGATTGCAGACGGAATGGTCATACGCTACCCCAAAATATTCCTTTCGCTGGAGTCTAAGAACAAATATTGTTACACCGGCATTTGAAAAATAACAGAAATCTCGATGGGCAGTTCTAGTATCTTAAAAAAAATTATTAAATAACATCTGGAATTCTCGTATAAATGTCATAATATATTTAATTTCCTTAAAATATATAGAATATCCTTTAGAATAAAAAAAATCTCTTAGCGGTTAAATGCAGACCTCTAAACCACTCTGTATTTGAGTAACTAAACATAAACACAGAAAATTAATCAGATTAAATTATTCCGACTGGATGTTCTAGCATTGTATAGATTGCCATTTATAGGAAGTTCGGAAACGATAAGATTTATAAGGGTGATTAAATTAGGGCAAATGAACAATATGGTGCTTAATCATACGGCAGTCGCATATTTACGAAATTCCTTTTACTTCCCCTAGTCCTTCGCAATAAAACAAACTATTACATTTCGGTTTTTCTTGTAGTTTTCTTGAGAAATTAATGAATAGTTTACTGCCTGTGCCTTTGGTGTCAAAATACAAGTTTTTAACATGTAATTTTTTTGGCTCTCCTAATCAGGAAAATCGAGGATAGATTAATTTCGAAAAAAAATTATTTTTTTAACATTGGTTTGTGCATTATTTGTCAAGAAAATAAAAAATGCATAAATTTAACGAGAACTGACCAGAACAGGTGTCAAATACGTAACGTCACAGATTTTCATCGGGACATTCCGTTTTGGCCCTTAGACGTAACAGCTAAAGCAAGTAAAATTACTTTATAATAAACTTTATGGATAATTCTAGACTTTAAACATTTTATTTAGTTTCAGACAATTTTAAATATACAATAATTCAATAGGGGATGCGATTATTGAATGCGATGCATGCAATTTTTATATTTCTTCAAATATCACATATCCAAGGAGTGCCATAAAAATATACACAAAAAATCCTTAAATAATTTAAAAGGTAAAAATGAAAATCTAAAAAGAGAAAATAATGATTTAAGTAAATATAATATTGGGGAATGTATAAAAGTTTATCAACAAGGACCCTAATAGGTATGTAATAGGTATTAACAAATGTATTATTTACGAGAAAACATTGTACAAAGGAAATTTTCAGCTATATCAGATGAAATTAAATTATATACAGCTTCTTGATTATTTAAACATCACATTTACAACAAATCTGTAAATTTTTTCACCATAACTTCGCGAGTCGATGCTATGGAAAGTATTAAAATTAAAAAAAAACTGAAAGGAAATAGTTATACATTAAAGTGTGTAATAACTGATGCCTATAATTAATACATTCAAATAGATAAACACTAAAATGTGTTTAAAATATTGACGCAACGATTAATGAAAGCTATGATAGATTATGTGCGCTAGATGGGCACCTATAAGTAGACTTCCACTTTCTTTCATACACGGCGGCTCGTAAGTTATTACTGATGAAAGGCTATTTGTTTGTAGTATTAAAAAACGAATAAAAACATTATATAACATTTTCGCATTGCGATTAGTCTAAGCTTGTAGTTCTTGACTTAATCTGTCAATTGCTGGGTGCAGAATTTGAAAATATTTCTTTATCCAAAAATTATTCATGTTGAAAAGTGGCAAAAAATGTGATTTTTCAAATGTTTAACGATTTTTAACTGAAAAACCAAGCTTTGAATGCAATAAAACACTTTTTTGGGTAGAATCGGCATAGAAATATGAAAATATTTTTTATTTTATAAAAATTTTTTAATTATTAACAATTTATTTGGTTATCACAGATTACCTGTCTCTTCATCGGCTACAAAATCCCCTGAGCTCCCCGACTAAATATACAGCGCCTAAACTATAATAAAAGAAAATACAAAAACAAGAGGAGTTAAGTACAAAAAAAAATTTAAATCGGAAAATATCGAAATTCCAAAGAAGAAGATTAGGAATCTGGCAATATACAGCAGAAAAATTACAATTTTTTTTTCTTTCGTAAGACTAATGCGAGCAATGCAATGCCACAACTACTGGCTAAGGATGGTAAAATTAAAAAGTTGATGCTGGTAGCCATTACTATGTGGTAGTTAATCATCTTCGGGCAATGTTTAAAAAGAAACTACTATGTTTTATACCACTAAATATATTAAGAAAACAGTAACTGCAGTTTCAACTCACAGACTCATTTCCAAACTGAATTACAAAGGTAGACTAAGTATTCGATACAGAAACATGAGAAAATTTAACAATAAATAAAAACTACCTAAAAAATTACATTATTACAAAGGGGAGGTACTAAATTTTGGAAACTAATTATTATTTGGTGACAACAAATAACGGGAAAAACCCAAGTTCTGTCTGGTCATTAAACAAATTTACATTTTTATTTTTACTATTTTTATATATTCCTAAAGATTCAAGAATATTTAACTTTTTAAATCAGGAGTTTATAAGTTAAAATGTTCAGAGTGTGATAGCTTATATATTGGACAAAGTGGTAAAAGCTTTAAAACTCGCTTTTCAGAACACTACCCATGATATAGACTACAAAAAACAGACTCGAGCTTTTCCAACCATTGCTTAGAACACAGCTACAGTTTTCCTGATTTAAGCAACACTGACATATTACATTAATCAACAAAGGGCCAAAATATTCTTGAATCTGTAGAAATATATAAACATAGTAAAAATAAAAATGTAAATTTGCTTAACGACCAGACAGAACTTGGGTTTTCCCCGTTATTTATTGTCGCCAAATAATAATTAATTCCCAAAATTTAGTACCTTCCCTTTGTAATAATGTAATTTTTCAGGAAGTTTTTATTTATTGTTAAATTTTCTCATGTTTCTGTATTGAATACTTAGTCTACCTTTGTAATTCACTTTGAAAATGACTGTAAGTTGAAACTGCAATCACTGTTTTCTTAATAAATTTAGTGGTATAAAACATAGTAGTTCCTTTTTAAACATTTCCCGATGATGGTAAAATTAACTTAATGCAATATTAGCGCAATCGAATTTGCAATTTTGCAATATTGAAAAAAATACTACATAATTTCTCTTCGGCTATACGATACTTTGGATAAAACAAATAATTGAAATATAAATGTATAGACATAGTAAAAACCTTCATCTACTAGCTCCTGTACATTTTCTTTTGATAATCTCTATAACCTGTTATTAACACGAGGCGTCAAATAAACCGGGATGTTTATAGAAGCCAATCATTTATTACCATATAAATGGGAAATTAATACGCTTGTCTATCATATCCAGATAGTGTTTAAAAATAATATATTGCGAAAAATTGCGGTTATTTTATCTGATGTATTACACTATTCTGCATTTTAAAACATATTCTTCCTTCCCATAATTTTTTTTAGTATTAAAATATGAATTCCAATTTCGAAGGTGAAGGAGGGGTATAAAATTAAAAAAATAATCTTGAATTCAGTTTTTATTATTTAAAATTTTAATTGCATGAAAGAAAATTCAAATAATAGACACGATATATTTTTGCCCTTTTCAGTTTGTAATCAGCAACATGCCAGCAATAGCCTGCCAATATGTTGATAAACATCTGATGCTCTATCTAAACTTTCTAAACTCCAAAAGGGGGCGCATGCTAAACAAGTACTTATTATCGCTGCAGGCAAAAGTAAGCACTTGAATGATGAAAACTACCTCGAACGGGAACGCCCGAATATAGCGCTTAAATGTAATAATGCCTTCTATATGACATAAAGAGCTAAAATTTTTCATAAAAATTTCTTATGAATTATATTTTAATATTCAATAGTTGGTAAATCGATTTTGAAAACTTCGTTACTCAGCTTTTGTGATAGTATGTATGGGTGCATTGAACCTGATGGCACAACTTTGATAATTCGCCACTCACTCAATAATTTCTTTGGGAAATTTAGCTAAAGTTTGTTTTTGGTAATATCCTGAACAAAAAATTACTGTACTTTAAAAAGAAATATATATATATATATATATATATATATATATATATATATATATATATATATATATATTATTGTCTGAGATATAGCGACTTGAATATTAAATTAAATTTTTTTTGAAAATTGAACCGACTATACTATAGTTTATATATATCTCGTGAAGTAGTGAAATTTTAATTTTGTATAAAAATTTGTATTGCTATTTTTCGCTTTTTAGCGCTTTTTTAGAAGTCATTTCAATTTAAAAAAAAATGTTATTATCCGTTTTTTTAGTTTTGAATTTGTTATGATATTCATAAATTATTTGAACTAAATAATAAGCCAGATTAATGTACCCCGTAATGATTTCAAGATAAGAAAAAAGTACCCATTCTATCCAAAGTTGTACACAACACTAAAATAAACAATTAAAAATTCTTTGATTCTGAAAAATCTTCAAATACCAATTTTTAGTCAGCCGTAGTAAATTCGCTATCATCAATTTTAAATTAATTTTAGATTGATAATATAAATCTCCAAAAACTCCCAATACCGATATTTAAAGAACTTGAGATCTGCCTTTTTTAATTCGACATATTTTATTTGTCATATTAAGCTGAAAAAATTACCTTCATATTCGTAACCTACAACCCCGACAATCCCCAAATACCAAATTTGAAAAATTTTCAACTCACAATATTGGATTCAGCGTACTGAATTTGAAAAAATATGCTTAATTTAATCTGAATCTACACCTTCGAAAACGCCCTAGTAACAGTTTTGGATAAAATCAGGAAATATAACATTTTTAGACCGTTATATTGAATTTGACACATTAAATTTACTTAAAATAATTTTAAATCCACTATTTACACCCTCAAAAACGACTCAGTAACAATTTTAAATAAAATCGAAAAATTAAAAATCTTTTTAAAATAATTTTAGGTTCGTAATTCACGACGCCCCTATATCAATTTTGGAGAAAATAGAAAAATGTATAATTTTTAGATTCATTATGTGCGACCCCGAAAACTCACTCTGACGAATTTCTTTAGAAAATCGGATAAATTTAGTTTTTTTGTTTACCACATTGAACCCCGAAAACTTCCCTATACCAATTTTAGAGAAAATCGAAAAAAATATATTTTTTTGTCCGCCATATTGAATTTTTTTAAAATAATTTCAGATTCGTTATGTGCGACCCCGAAAACTCCCCAATATCAATTTTAGAGAAAATCGGACAGAATCAATTGTTTTGTCCACCATGTTGGATCCGCCATATTGAATTTTTAAAAATAATTTGTGACCCCAAAAACTCCCCCAAATCAGTTTTGGGGAAAATCAGACAAAATTAATTTCTTTGTCTGCCATATTATCAGCGCCATATTGGATTTTACAGCACCAATTCATCCAAAAGGATATGGGACCACCGTAGCAACTTCTTGAATATAACGTAAAAAAAATTCATTCTAATCATTGCCTTCGTATGTAGCAGTCGATATAGAACCTCCTTCTTTTAAAAGCCTGTTAATAACTTCATATTCGTGTTTAGAGGCCTCTAAAATATAGAAAAAGTGGTTCTAGGACTAGAAAGTCGATGGCCACTACCTGGTCATTTTGGGAATGAGGCCCGCTCATCTGTTGCTCAAACGTGAAGTATTTTTCTTTAAATATAGAACCGCTATTTTTCTCTTCTTGACCAGTCTTAACTTTAACTGAAGTGGAAATAACAATATTTAGTGCACCCTCCTTGTGGTCGTGTAAATAATTCCGTTGCTTTGAAATCTCTGCAAATATTTCATTAATAAACTTGGTATCTAATACTTTGGACCAATACTTGAATGTTTTTGTTTCTTTCCTGTTTACTGGGTGAGCTAGAGGTAGTCGATCTCCATTACAAGATAAAATCGTTATTAAACTGGGAATAATCAATAACTAGCTTCCACCAATAAAGTATGTATATATGGTAACCAAGCGCGAATCCAAGGGGGAGGTAGTGAGAGGCGATTGCCCCCCTCCAAGAGCTTTGAGTTGAGGAAAATAGATCTGATTCTGCCTCTTATATTAGGAATGTGTATGTTGCTGGCATTTCTGTCCCCGGTCGACAACTTGTTTTTTCTTGCGATCGGCCTCCCCAAGAGCTTTGAATTCAGGAAAATAGACTCGATTCTGTCTCTTATACTAGGATTGTGTATGGTGCTGGCAGATCCTTCTCTCCATCAACATTTTGTGTTTTCTTTCTTTTACCTCTCCCCCCTCAAGAGCTTGGATTTTAGAAAAATAAACTCGACCCTGTCGTTTACACTAGAAATGGGAATGTTGCTGGCGTCTCTCCCCCATCGACAACTTGGTTTCGCTTGCCATACTATACTTTTGTGATGTCACAGCCCCCTCCCTCCCAAAGAAAGGCTGAACCCACCCTTGATGGTAAAGTTTAATAATTGGATCAAGAACATCATGAGTAATAATCAGTGACATTGATAGGTAAACTGTCGAACTCTGTTATCTGAAGGATTTGAGAATTGAACGTTCATAATTAATCTCACTTATGCAGTATTGCTACATCCTCTAAATATTCTTTGATATAAGGGAAAGTAAGTCACTCATGCGTGTTTTGGACTAAATCATAACTCCATAAAATTTCTGTTAATCTCTGAATGAGAATTTTGATGTAGGGTTATCAGTATAATAATTGAAATAATAAACTCAGCCAATTACAGTGTAGTAGTTCAAAAAACTAATATGTTAAATATGCTATAACAGCCCTTTAGATCAACTCTTTTAATTAAATATTATTTTTTAAACTTTTCCTCTTCTTCACAAGTATTGCTTTCTCCCAATATTTTCTACATACATTTTTTATAAAAATACCTTTGCCATATATTTACGTCGAAGTATTAACTAGTCAAATTAAATCCAAAATCGAACCAGCAACGTCACGATTTAAAATTGCTAAGCAGGCCTTGCAGGACAGCCGACAAATCCTTTCTCGCCTAAACTGTTTCCTGCAAATTCCAGAGGGATTTCCTTGGAATCGGGACTACTCGACCATCTACTTGACGTCTCCTTCGAGATATACTGTAATTTGCCGCCGACAGTCTGGTTTAGAGGGATGACTTGTGAGGATTAATTCTGATAATTATTATCTCTGAGGCAGCAAAATAAGTAAAATATGTAGAGTCATGAAGTAATCCTATTTATATAAATCACTAAAAAAACTATATTGTTTTATTTGTCTTTAATAATGGTAAAAAATATACATTAATTATTATACAGCGTGTTCAAAGATTAAGTGCCAAGGAGGAAGCACTTTTTTATTTGATGTTGCAGGAGTACTCATAAAAACTCGTGTTGACTTGAAAATACTAAAAAAACATAAAATTCTGTACAACTCATATATGGAGTCTTTAAAAATTCTTGGGGACAAGAAATGAAAGAGGTGATAGATTGGTGCAATTTTGCCAAGAGGAAGAGATGACAATAACGAATACCTTCTACAAACTTCCAAAACGACGGCTATACACATGGAAGTCCCCACAGGACCGTGACCAAAACCCAATAAGAAATCAAATAGACTACATCTTAATAAACGCAAGATATAGAAACAACATAAAGTCAGTTAAGACCTACCCAGGCGCTGATGTCTCCTCAGACCACAATCCCTTAGTGGCCCGGATTCACATCAAACTCAAAAGAATTCCAAAGCAAAAAGAAACTCGAATAAATAGAGAGCACTTAAAGAACCAAGACGTAAGGAATGAGCTACAAGCTAGAATAAACGAAAATATAAAAACACTCGAAAGCAAGGAGGAATACCGAAACTGCAAGAACATAAACGAAAAATGGTGCGGAGTCAAAGAAGCCTTAATGGAACCGTCAATAGATATTCTGCAGAAAGAAAAACCCACAGGAAAGAAAGAATGGATAACTAGCGAAATTCTTAATTTGATGGATAAGAGAAGAAGCTATAAAGGAAAAAATGAACAGCAATATAAAGAAACACAACAAATAATCCGCACAAAAATCAGAAAAGCAAAAGAAGACTATTACAAACAAAAATGTGAGGAAATCGAGGAGTTACAGGCAAAGCATGACTATTTCAATACACACAAAAAAGTCAAAGAACTCGCCGGCACCACCAAACAAAAGCAGCTCAATATACTATACGACGACAGCGGAAAAATGGTCCTGGAAATAGAACAAAAACTGGAAATATGGAAGAATTACATTACACAACTCTTCAAAGATGAGAGACAACAAACTAATCTTGTAAATATTGAAGCGGAAATAGGCCCGGACATAATTAAAGACGAAGTGATATACGCAATAAACATACTAAAGAACGGAAAAGCTACAGGTCCGAACCAACTGTCAGCAGAAATTCTTAAACTGATAGAGGATGACCAGATTCATATTCTGGTAGAGTTAATCAACACCGTATATAAAACAGGAATAATACCAAATGAATGGTTGTTATCAACTTTTATACCCCTCCCAAAAAAGAAAAATGCCAAGCATTGCTCCGACTATCGTACAATAAGCCTGATGGTTCACACATTGAAGGTCCTGTTGAAGGTGATCCATAACAGAATATTCAGGAAACTAGATGTGGACATCAGCGATACACAATTTGGATTCCGTAAAGGCCTAGGAACAAGAGAGGCACTGGTCGCACTTAATGTCTTGTCACAAAGATGCCTAGACATGAATCAAGATCTACACGTGTGCTTTATAGACTACAATAAAGCCTTTGACAAAGTTAAACATGATCAACTCATCGAATCATTGGTAAGGAGAAGGATCGACCTCAGAGACATAAGAATAATCTCAAACTTATACTATGGCCAGAAAGCAACAATGCGAATAGAAGACATAACATCAGAGGAAATAGAAATACAGAGAGGGGTTCGTCAAGGGTGTGTACTTTCACCAATTCTTTTTAATCTGTATTCGGAAGATATAGTAAATAAGGCACTTGCTGATCAGGACATAGGCATTAAAATTAACGGCATGACAATAAATAATCTGAGATACGCCGACGATACAGTTCTTTTAGCTGGAACACATGAAGACCTACAGATGCTAATTAATAGAATGGTCACAGTAAGCGAAGAATATGGACTCTCACTGAATATAAACAAAACAAAATATATGCTAGTAACAAAAACAACTCGGGACATTCGTACGGTGTGTGTAAAGAATCAACCTATTGAAAAAGTAAGAGAATACAAGTACCTTGGCACAACCATTAATGAAGACAATGACAGCTCCCAAGAAATACGAATCAGAATCGAACAGGCCAGAAACACATTTATAAGAATGAAGAGGCTTTTTTGCTGCCGAGATCTAAACCTTGAATTAAAAGTACGACTGCTGAGATGCTATGTGCTGTCTGTACTGTACTATGGGATGGAAGCTTGGACACTGAAAATGTCTGACATGAGAAGACTGGAGGCATTTGAGATGTGGATATACCGGAAAGTGCTGAGGATTTCATGGGTAGAGAGAATAACCAACGAGGAAGTAATGAGACGTATGCATAAGAAAAAAGAAGTGATTCTAACAATTAAAAGAAGAAAACTACTATATATGGGACATGTCATGAGAGGAGAAAAATACCAAATATTGCAGATTATTATGCAGGGAAAAATCCAAGGAAGGAGATCCATAGGAAGAAGAAGAAACTCATGGCTGAAGAACCTTAGAGAGTGGTTTGCATGCAGTAACAACGAGTTATTTAGAGCAGCGGTCTCAAAAATCAGGATTGCCTTGATGATTGCCAACCTTCGAAGCGGAGACGGCACCTAGAGAAGAAGAAAAATTCAAATTGTGTAAAATTTGCTTGTTCAAAGTATGTTTCTTTTTAAAGATAGAACGAAAAATTGTTAATAAATTTTAGAAAATATTTTGTCCTTAATATTTTTAACATTTATCTAAGATTGATTATTTGATATTTTTATAAATAAATATGTTCCTCTTTGGAACCAAATTTGTGGACATAATATACAGGATTAGAAAAATGTCCTGGCATGGCCTAATTATGGGAGAATGTGAAGTGGTAGCGCATCCGGATTTCAATCTTCAAAACAACAATTCTATGTTTGGTGTTGTTGGAGTGACTGAATGAATGGTATAGGTATTGTCCTGTGTGTGTGGATTTCCTGTAGACTGAAATTCAAATATGCCTGGCAATTCTTTCAACCAAAACATCTAAGAATGGTAATTAGTTTGTATTTCTTTCTCTATAGTGATTTTAATAGTTGGGCTAATATTGCTGAGATGTGAAAATAATTCTTGAAGTTTTTCGTCGTTTTCATTTCATATAATGAAGGTGTCTTCTACGTATCCAATTCATAATTTTGGTTTTTGTATTTGTAGATTCAATTGAAAAGATCTTAAACAATTGCATGAAAATGTTTGCGACTGCCGGTCAAAGCGAAGATTCCATTGGTAGTCCATCATCCTGTATGAAGAATTTTCCCTTTTCTTGGAAATAGAAATTGGGCAGACAACATTCCAGCAAATCCATAATGGCGTGTGGCGAAGGTCAGATTTTCTTCACGTTTCTTCCCTATGAACTTTAATGATCCCTTAACTGGGACATTGGTATATAGGCTTTCCACGTCAAAGCTAATAAAAAGGTATTCTGGTTGCAGTTCTATTTCGCGTATAATTTCTATCAAATGTTGCAACGTTTGACCCAGTACGATGTATTTTCTTGTAATGGTTTCAGGATTGGAAGAAAGAACTTAGTAAGCTTAGAAGTCCGAGAATTCCTAGAACTTGTAATAGGTCGTAAAGGCAAATCTTGTTTACGTATTTTTGGAAACCCTTAAAGACTTGGAATTTGGTTGTGATGTGGCGTTAACTTGGTCCAGGTCTTTTCAGGAATTTCATTTTTCCTAAGAAAGCTATACATTTTTTCTTCAGTTGTAGGTGTAGGATATTTAGTAAGAGATGTATAATTTCCTTTCCTTAAAACTTCGTCAATTTTTTAGTTATATGTCTCAGCATTCATTATGACTGTGACATTTCTTTTATCCTCTGGTAGAGTCTTTGTACTGGAATCTTTCTGTAGTTTCGCTAGGATCATATCTCCTCTTGTTTTTTCAGATTTCTGTAGAGTCTCTCTTACCTTCCACCTTTTCTTTAGAAATTACTTATACAGACCTAATGGGGGCATATCGAAACAGTGCATACTTATGTACTAATAACTTATGAAAATCAAGAACAGCAACATCTGCTTTTTGTGTCGTAACAGTCTTTTGTAGTAAGAAAGTGTAAAAACTAAAAAGATATTCCAGACCATACACAATTTGCAAATTGCGAGTGATAATATAAGTTAAATTATGGCTATTGGGATAACACAGGCTATATCTTTAGATATGACACGTATCAACAACAAAAATCAATTGTACACGCACTTTAATACAGAAATTCAGTATTATAAAACTATTAAGCAGTATAATTTTTTTAAGTCGGCTAAGTAGCGAAACTGAAACAAAAAAGTATGTCAATTTTAAGAACAATAACGATTATTTGTTGTTATATTTTTTTCTTCTTCTTTCTAATGTGGTATTCTTTCACATAGTAGACTGGAGCCAGTTCATTGTCAAAACGTCCTCTCCGGAGGAAGAGGTCTGATATCCTCTTCATCCCTGTGACGGTGTTTGTTGTGGTCTTTTTTCCATTTAGTTGTTTAGTTTTACATTTTTAACGAGTCTTGTGCCTTCCATTCTTTCAATGTGTTTGTTCCAAAATATTCTTCTTTGTCTTATCTCCTTTCCTCTCTCTTGTATTTCGTATTATTGTCTAATGTCTTCATTCCATATTAAAGCACAGTTCACTGTTTATCCAATCTGCTCAGCTGACAAATTCATAGATCCTTCTGACGTATCATTTAAAAAATAACATTTAAAATGTATACTTTGGGAAACACAAAGATATGTAGAACACTATCGTCAATACCATTTGTGATTGCTTCAAAAGTGGTTCATTCCTCTCCCTCCTTGCCGAGATAATTTGGCCGAATGCCCCTATACCAGAATATGGTGCACTCAAATTATTCCCCAGATGATGTAGTATCCAAGTTACTTTTTTTCGTAAAAATGTAATTATCAACATTATAAAAACTCTTACCAAATATAAAGGATAACTACAAAAGGAACTACTATGTTTTATACCACTAAATTTATTTAGAAAACAGTGACTGCAGTTTTAACTCACAGAGTCATTTTTAAACTGAATTACAAAGGTAGACACAGAAACATGAGAAAATTTAACAATGAATTAAGACTACCTGAAAAATTACATTATTAGAAAGGGGAGGTACTAAACTAAAATGATAACTCCATACTAGTTGCTTTTGACATAAAAAGCATGTTTTCTAATATTCCAAGAGATGGATGTTTTATAGTTATCCAAGAAATGTTACAGGAACGAAATATAAATCCAATAGTTACTATTGAAAGCTTGTCCTCTTTTGAACCTTGCCTATCACAAACCTATTACTAGTTCAATAACAAATTTTATTTACAAAATTCGGCCTGGGTTCTCCTCTTGGCCCTCTCCTAGCACATATTTTCATGTCAAACATAGAAAACACAATTCTTAATTCCCCTTTAAGCAAAAACCATGCTCATTTTTGGTAGAGATATGTGGATAATGTTGTAGCATGTTTTAAAGGCACTACTAGATAGCTCATCTCACTTGAATAATCAGTGTAATTTTAAAATTTTTAGAAAACCAACGTTTACAGATAATACTATATCTAATGACTCTTTTCACCCCTTACAACACAAAATGGCTGTATACAATCTAATGATACATAGAGCATTCTCTTTGCCTCTTTGAAGAAGATCTTCAAGAGGAACTAAATATCATTGAAAGGATTGCAATATCAAACAATTTCTCCCAACAAACTATAAAGAAATTAATAACTAAAAAACAAAAACAAACAGCCTTTAATTAAATAGATCCCAAAATAAGAAATGATAAAGATAGATCATCTTATATATCTTCATCATACTGTGGTTCCCTATCAGAAAACATAAGTAACACTCTTTCCAAACATAACATAAAAGTAGCTTTTAAATCTCAACACAATCTGTCCACTATCCTTTACAATGCTAAAGATAAAATTAATAAATTTGATAAATCAGGAGTTGGACATTGGACAAAGTGGTAGAAGCTTTAAAACTCTCTTTTCAAAACACTACCGATCATATAGACTACAAAAAACAGATTCGCGCTTTGCCAATCATTGTGTAGAACATAACCACAGTTTTCCTAATTTAAGCAACACTGACGTATTACATTATTCAACAAAGGGCCAAAAGTTTAATATTCTTGAATCTTTAGAAATATGTAAACATAGTAAAAATAAAAATGTAAATTTGCTTAATGACCCGACAGAACTTGGGTTTTCCCTGTTATTCATTGTTGCCAAATATTAATTAGTTCCCAAAATTTAGTACCTCCCCTTGGTAATAATGTAATTTCTCAGGTAGTCTTTATTCATTGTTAAATTTTCTCATATTTCTGTATTAAATACTTAGTCTACCTTTGTAATTCTGCTGGCACTGTTTTCTAAATAAATTTAGTGGTATAAAACTTAGTAGTTCCTTTTTAAACATTTCCCGAAGATGATTAACTACCACATAGTAACGGCTACCAGCATCAACTTTTTTGATAAGTACAATATCACACTGAAAGGTATCAACAATATTTTAGTTGTGAGCATGAAAATCAGGTATATGACACCTACTTAATCGGTTACTGCATTTTGTTTGACTGTATTTATCTACCCCGTATTTCAGCGTACCATTTCCATTTCCACAAATAAATTTTAAAGCAGTACTCGACAATAAACTTTAGGATGACTTTAAAGTAGAGTTATCACTTTAAAATATTATATTTTCATTGAATAATTCTGATACACGGACATCGGTTTTCTTATGGTTTTGTTCTAAAAAATTTCCAAAAATATTTTTAGAATGATGGATTATGGCTCCCTTAACAAAAATAAATGCCAAACATTATTAGGCATTTAATTCCGAGGTACGTAATTAAGAGGCGTCATTAGCGCCTAATAGTGTATTGCAGCCTACGGTTAAAATACAATAATGGTATATAAAATCTAATTATAGTTAACATCACATCGGTTTAATGGGGATAGGACGAAATATATGTAAATTTTAAAAGTAAGCGAACCCCCATAAGAAGTGATGGACACAAAATATCTATTAATTTTAAAGGTTAATAAAATTTCAACGCCTACTAGATAAGGCAACAAATTACAAAATCTATTGATTTTTTCTTTGTATAAATAAAGAAATTAATGTTGTTGACTTTAAATTCATAGATCCTGGCTGGTAGCTGTTCTGAAAATATATAGAGTTAATATACATATAGTTTTCTTTTTCAAAACACCTCATGTTAACTTGGGAACTAGTCCATATGCGACAGTATCGAGATAGACTCAATCCCAATACGAAGGGGAAAAAATGTTCAAAATTGTGGAGGAGTTCTCTCGATAAATGCGGTTTTTTAAACACAACTAAAGGAAAAATGCAACAAGAAGCATTTAACATGCAGAACGATAAAACTATTGCGGCGATGAAGGCAAAATAGATCTATAAATACTTAAATATGAAAAAGACACAAAGAATTTATCAACGAACTATAATGATTGAACTAACCAACGAATTCAAAAGACGGGTAGGCAGGTACTGCGAATCAAACTAAGCAGTAAAAATCTATTTTATTTAGGGTACATAATACCTATACTTGTTCTGCGCTCACTCATTCACTCCTTCAGAATTGTGAAATAAAGCAGGATGAACATAGAAACTCTGCAGAAGAAAATCTAAACACTTCTGACAAAGGAACACAAACATCATCCTCGTCGTCCTACCGAGCGGACAATGCTACTAAAAAACCACGAAGAAAGAGGATTGGTGAATATTAGTAAACAATTAGACCAACAACTAAGAGACTTACACTCACATTTTCACAGGTTGGCAGAGTCTTCTGTAGTGCACCGGACAATATGCGAGGCAGATGATTCAACACCACTACGGTTGAGAGACCATGGATTGAATTTTTAAAACTAACCTGACCAAGAGAAACTTCAAGCATGGCTATAGAAGCCGCTTTATGGACGACTACCAAAGGAGATCAATCAGGAAAATTTTGACAAATTAGGTTCAAACTTCTGGTAGATGTCTAGATAAATGTTTCCTGAAACCGAAGGCTTTCTATTAACTATTCAAGATCAGGTCCTCCCAACGAGAAATTATCCGAAACAAATAATCAGATCCATAATGGCCAATGCCGATTTAAATATCGAACATCAGAGACAATCCAGCACTCAACTTGAGAATGTCAAACATTTTCTGCATCGAAGTACAGGGGGAGCCATGATTCAGCCATCAAGAGTTGGCAGAGAAATTGAAACTGTTACATATAGAGAAAGTACCATACTATGAATACAGTACGGAGCCTATAGTAAAGAATAACGGGTTCAAGCTGTACTGGGATCCAATTGTACTTACAGATCATACAGTCGCACATAACAGACCACACTTCATTTTGGTACATCCATTCTAGCAACACTAATAGAAGTCGCCATTCCTAACAACAACAATAAGAGCCTAATGAGATCTCCTAATACATTAAATAGGGCCCGACTATGTGGAGAAAGCCCCCATATAGCTCCGTTTTTGCAGATTTGAGTATATCTGGGATAAATGAATGTTCCTTCAGAGGAAGTAGGAAAGTCGTAAAATAAATAGAAAGGAAGAAAGAAGGCAAGAAGAAGTCTGAAAAAAAAAATAGGTGATGAAAAAAGCGCAGGAAGTAGAGGAAAGGAGGGAAAAACTGAAACAGGAAGAAAAAAATATGCATAAAAAATAATCTTCTATTAATTGACATCAAGTGATAATTTTAGTGTATTTTTCTCCAATGTAAGTAAATCAATAAAATATTAAATAATAATTTTTCATGAATTAAGGTGAGCCAAGTAAGTCATTAGTTAATTTATATATACTGTCAGATATATAAAAATTTACTCATATATTTCATTTCAAATTTTCCTTTTGAAGGTAAGATTAGACAGAGTTTTAAAGTCATTCTGGACATTATTGTACAATTTTAAGGCTGCAGAAGAAAATGGATGAAATCTAATACTGCCTTTATGCTGAGTCTTTCTTTTATGATATCTGGCATGGAGGTACAAGGATGATGCTATTAAGTTGATTATGCAATCAAGTAAGCAACATAGAAGTTTTAAGAAGACCAAACATAGAAAAGGAAATAATGAAAACAGTGAAAATAAGAAAGCTGCCGTATTGTGGACTTATTTTTCGAATAACAAGGAAAAATAGTCGGCAAATGTATTGTTAGAAGACGAAGAATATGTTGGTTAAAAAACCTGCAAAAAAAACTAATGATTTAACATGACAATAATATACGAGTTTAGGTTAGCTGTAAACAGAATTATAATAGCCAACTTGAAAGCCAAAGTTCGATAATTGAATATGGCACCCTAAAAAGAAGGAGTTTCCAAAAGATAAGGGTCATAAGCTATTAAGCTGAAGATTATGTGGAGGCAGAAACCATGACATTTGACGATTTTGTAGAAAAGTTGTTGTCAGTATTCAAAATTATAAATGATTTTGACATATTTACACCGAACGCAGTTTTTATCCGGAAGTAAAAAACTTTGGAACTTGTCTTGGTGAAACTTTATTTATGCCTAAATTACCCCGTATTTTCAAAAAGCTTAGTTCAAATATATATAGTGCCTTAACATTAGTATACATTTTTAAACGATGAACTTGGAAACTATCATTACCACTATCCTGTAAACAAGATTATTATATTTGAAGCGTTTTTGAATTCTTGAATCATTTTTACTGAATTTAACTCATCAAAATTTTTAAAAATATTTTACTTCAAAATTTGATAGAACCTTACACATTAGTTTGTAAATATTTGAAGACAATTTATGTTACTTTATTAAAAATTTGATAGTACTGCACTTTTATTATTAAACTTTTTTTGGTTGAAAAACATTCCATAAACCCAAGATAATTATAATTTGAAATCAAATTTAATCAGATTCAATGTTTATATATTTTTGAATGAAAACCTATAAAACATCGAAATATGGTTATTTAGTACGTGAAAAATAACATGGAATTTTTGAAAGTATACTTACTTACTTACTCCGTGGCGTTACAACCCGGGTGGGTTTTAGCCGACTTTACGATATGCCTCCATTCATTTCGATCTCTCGCAACCTCCATCCAGTGTTCGATGCCCATAGTTTTGAGATATTATTATATTATCTCTCCACCGGAGTCGGGGTCGTCCCAGTGGTCTTCTCCCAGTCGGTGCTTCCTCCCAAGCTGGTCTTATTATTCTGTCGTCAGGAAGTTTGATATGTCCTGCCCACTGGAATCTTCTTGCCTTTATTTCTTTTACTACTTCTGTATCTGGGAATAGTTCTTCTAGTTTCTTGTTATTTTTTGTTCTGTATTGTCCTGTCGTTTCATCTATCGTTGGTCCCGAGATTTTCCTCAAGATTTTTCTTTCAAAGACCCGTAGTCTCTCTTCGTTCGCTACCGTTAGCGTCCATGTTTCGCAATCATATATAACTATCGATCTTATAACTATTTTGTATAGGTCCATCTTTGTTCGCCTTGTGAGGTGTTTCGATTTCATCAGATCTTGCAGTGCGTACAGGCGCATCTATTTCCTGCTTGTATTCTATTGTTTATTTCCTGTGATCCGTTGTTATCTTCGCATATTGTTATTCCTAGGTATTTAAATTCTTTGACTCGTTCAAAGTTATATCCATCGATGGTAATGTTTTGACCTATTCTGTCTCTGTTTCGACCATTCTGACTCATGAACATGTATTTAGGTTTGTCTTCGTTGATTTAAAGTCCCATCTTCTTTGCTTCTCTTTCGAACCGTATTAGAGTTTCTTTTATTTTCATTCTATTACTACCAATCATATCGACATCATCTGCAAATGCCAACAGTAGATTTGGTCCATCTTGATGGAAGATAGATGTCGGTGCTTCAATTTTCGAATTTCTGATTATATATTCCAGCGTTATGTTAAAAAGTTGTGGTGAGAGCGCATCTCCTTGCTTAAGACCGTTGTTTATTACAAACATTTCAGAGTAGTACTTTCCCACTTTCACTTTGCACTTCAGCCCCTCCATACACATCCTTATTAGGCTGACCAGTTTTTTGGGAAAGCCAAGCTCCTGCATTGCTGTCCATAGTCTCGTTCTGCAAACTCTATCAAATGCCTGTTTAAAGTCGATAAATATCTGATGTAGTTCACGACCGAATTCCCAGCTTTTCTCCATTATCTATTTTATGGCAAATATCTGGTCAACAGTTGAGCGATTAGGTCTAAATCCGCATTGGTAATCCCATATGATTTCTTCTGTATATGTTTTGGTTCTTTCCAGCAGAATGTTCGAAAGGACTTTATAAGTTGTGTTCAGTAGGGTTATTGCTGCATTGTTTCTTGTCGGCTTTCTTGTGGATTAACACAATGACTCCCTCCTTCCATTCATCTGGAAGAATTTCTTCCTGCCAGACTCTTTGTATTAGTTTATGGATGGATCTGTGGAGGGCATCCCCTTCATGATTTAGACATTCCGCTGGTATATTATCACTGCCTGCGGCTTTATTGTTTCTCAGTTTCTTGATAGCGCGCATCATCTCTTCGTATGAAGGGCATCTGTCTTCTATTTCGGTTGTATGGATTTCTGTGTTTGGCAGAGTACTGTCAAATTATTCGTTCAACAGTTGACTAAAGTATTTTTTGCAGGTTTCTAGTATTTCCTTCTCATTGGCGATAAGGTCTCCTTTCTCTCGTTCTAAGAAGTTTCCTGTCCTGGACTGGTATCCTGCCTTGATACGTGATACTCCCCTGAAGTGTTGTTTTACTTTGTAGTTGATTCGATTCTCTCCTTAATTATTTGCGTGTGGTATTCTCTCTTTTTTCTTTTTATCAATCCTCTTGCCGCTGTTCTTGCATATTTGTATTTTCCGACATTATTGTCTGATGGGTTCTGGAGCATATTTCTTCTAGCATCATTTATTTCCCTTATGATATCTTGGCAGTCCTGATCATACCATTTTTTGATTATTCTCTTCTTGTTTCCCAGAGTTTCTTCCGATGCGCTTATCAACATTGTTTTTATGTTCTTCCATATTACGTCTATGTTGTCTTCATCTTTCGTTTGTTTTAGTTTTTCGTGGATACTTCTTTGTAATTTTTCTCTTGTCTCGTTATCTTATAATCTGTCTATTTCCCATCTTTTTGTTTGCGTACTCTGGAGATTCTTATGAGCCGATATCCTTATTCTGATTTTAGCTCTCACCAGGAAATGGTCCGTGTCTGCATCCGCTCCTCTTAGGCTTCGTACGTCTAGGCAGTTGCTACTTCTCCTACCATTTATTAGGACATGGTCTATTTGGTTTCTTGTGACGCCGTCGTTTGACACCCACGTTTCTTTGTGTATTCTCTTATGGTCAAACATTGTTGATTTTATGACCACATTATGAGATGCCGCGAGGTCAATCAGTCTTATTCCGTTGTTGTTACTGTGGTCATGGAGGCTATGGTTTCCTATGGTTGGCTTGTATGCTGTTTCTTTGCCCACCTTTGCATTGAAATCTCCTAGGATAATCTGCATGTCTTGTTTAGGGAATTTAGAAATCATTTCTTCTAGTTGTTAGTAGAAGGTATTTTTCATTTGATTCTTTCTTTTCTTCTGTCGGAGCGTGTACGGCTATTAGGGAATAATTGTACCATTGTCTCTTGAGTCTAATGTAACAGAGTCTTTCGTTGACTGGTTTGAAAGTGATAACTAACTTTGCTTGACTTTCCTTGACTATAAACCCAGTGCCAAATTGGTGTTCCTGTTCACTTCCGCTGTAAAAGATTACTGATTTGCTAATTTTGACGGCCCCCGTTCCAGTCCATCTAATCTCTTGGACAGCTGTAATGTCCATGTCTCTGTCTTGAAGTTCTTTTACGACTTTGGCTGTGGCTCCAGCCCGATACAGGTTTAATAAGTTCCATGTTCCAATATTCAATGTCTTTTGTCGTTACTTGTATCGTCTTCGAAGATCATTTCTTTTCCGAGGCGTTCGTTCCATTTTCATAACTGCCTCTTCTTTACAAGGAAGGATAATTAGTCCCTCGCTTGACCCTCCTCCTTTTTCATTCTGGACTTGGGACCAGACCACGGCGGAGTTGAGAGTATCACTAACAAAAAACCTCATGCATTAATTATAAATTAAATATTACTAATATTCGCTTAATATTAATTTTATAAAAGTTTTATATGCTCATAATAATTATCTTTTATAAAATATTATTATTTTAGAATATTTAATTATCTTTTATTAATTTGAGAAATATTGAAAATTACATATTTTTGAATCCGAAATTGGTAGAATTGCGATCTTCTTATGTATTCAACTAATACTGCTCCTAAATCAGTACCTTAACATGTTAAACATATGAGTAGAAAAAGTTTATGTGTATCGAACGTTACTTAACAAAGCATAGTTATTTCAATCATGGCTAAATAGATGTTTTTCTAGTATCTTTTGTATACCCATTTTGCCGTGTTAGCGAAATATTAAACATGGAAATGTGTTTATTCACATATAAAACTCGTCAATTGTTGGAACATTCTGTAATTAAAAATTTATTATTTTTGGAGAGCGTAATGTATTAATGGTATGCAACTAAAGCTTTTATTAGCTGGTATTTTACAGTTATATTTATTTGATATTTAAATTTAGATTATGTAAATTATTTAAAATTTTGCATAAATAACTAATATGTACAAGGTTCATATTAAAAAATATTTTGTGCCTAACTTCAAGATTTTAAAGTATTTTTTTTTGCGTGTTAAAAAGGTGCAGAGAACTCCAAGACAATGGAGAAGCTCCGGCCCAGAAAAATGACGACAATGCTGTTTAGTCATCATACGGGAGTCATCAGGCCGTTGCATCCAGTACAATCCATCATCTCGCAATTGTGCCCTATGAAGAAACAGCAAACAAGACACAAATAGCGACATCTCGAGGAATCGCTCAATAACACAAGAGTAACATATACCAATAATGTTGAATAAAACTGTCATGTGATGGCATTATGGTAAATTAAGGAAAAAATACATCAAAACTCGATACACGAAACTTGGTACCTAATGGATCGAGGTCGTATCATTCGGCACCAGCTACCAAACTAATTACGAGTTTTTGCAGTTCAAGAATGGTATCACACACACTATCTCCCCATGAGAGTCGCTGCGTGTTTTTTAATTCAACATATATATATATATATATATATATATATATATATATATATATATATATATATATATATATATATATATATATATATATGACATATGACATATGACATTTCTAAGTTTACTCAGAACTATAACAGAAGTTTTACAATTGGTTACATTATTTCCTAATGATAGCAAAGTGAATTATAGCAGCAAAACTAGAGTATCGAATTTTGAACGCATCCTTCAGCTACTATGCCTTATTTCCATCCTTTGTGGCAATCTAGTTTAAAAATATTTGCTCTAGAGTCCGCAAGAAGAGTATCTAAAAATATTTATAAACAGTGACCAGTAAAAAGTTTTATCAATCCAATAAATTTAGCAATTATTTTTTGGTGCTTACCAAAATTACTGATATCATCAAGTTGTTGCCACATTTTCCATAATTTTACTTACCAGAATACCGGATGTGTTTAACATTTAATGTATGCAACTGATGTATTTTCTGACTATTGTGATAAAATTTAGCTCACTATATCTCCCATCATCACTGTACATTAGATTTTTGTAGTCAGAATAATATATAAATCCTCTTCCATATTTTCAAAGCGTAGAAAAGTTAACTTACATTTTAAATATATCATTACCTGAGTCTTAAAAGTAAGGAAAAAATTATTTAAAAATAATACAAAAACAGTTATTTTTACGATTAGAAAAATCTTTTCATCAACTTCTAATATAAATATATAATCTCTTTTGACAAGACGTTTAACTCTTTTGCACGGTACTCTGCTAACTGTCTCTTAAAAAATTCCATCAAAACTCTATATCTTTTAATTCTATATTCTTGTTTAATAACTGCTTCGTAACAATAAATAATGTGTCTACAGTCTAGAAGCTTTCATAGTCGTCTTTCCTTCTAAAATAACCAGAGAAACTTTTTCACTGATTTTACTGTTAATTTTTCCGGTATTATTCATTTTGGGCGACCTCTTCAATTTCATTTAATGTCTTCGAATCTGATATTTTTAATACTAAATTCGTCTATTTTTTTACTGGAAAACCTTCTTTATTTTAGTCTCTTGATTTGAGAGTATATGATATCTGGAGAAACTATTTTAGTTCCCAACCAAATTTAAAGTCTCCATCGTCTCTATTTTTTTACTCATTAATTCTCAACCAACTGTTGTAAAAAAACCTTTAATATCGCCCGTTTGCGTCTTCGTATTGGGCGCATGTCTGGTGACAAATAGAGCTTAACGTGTCACACTTGCGAGGCATAGCCTTTAAATAAAAGCTGATAACTCGGGGACTAAATGTTTTAAAACAATTTATACGAATAATAATTTTATTTATTTAAAATAGATATATTTTTTAAAATTTGAATTTTGTAACACGTTAGAAATGCAGTTTTATATATCTTGTGTGGATTTGCGAAAATCTGCTTAGCTCACTCCTAAAACATCCCATACGTTACACAAAATAAAACATTTCCTAATGTAGCACAAAGTTATTTTAATTTGCTCGGTATAAAATATATTACTCGAGAAGTTGCTTAGTTAAAATGATGCTGTGTTCAGAAACAACTCCTGTTCGTAGTCTTTACTAAATTACAGTAATATTTGGCATGGAAGCTACCGAAATCCGAAATATGTATATATATATATATATATATATATATATATATATATATATTATAGATGGTAGCTAAGGTAGTGATGTAACTGTAAAATATTCATGTTCCTATAGTTTTGTAGAGAGAATCTGATATCTTTTTTGGACAACCTCTATATGATATAGAAACATTTTGTTTCAAAACATAGTGAACAATATATTGGACCAATCCCGATCTATTTTTTTTCTAGGTGCTTTTCCTGACTCGATCTAATTTTAACAATATTTCGTACATTTCTATCAGAATTTTGCACTTGAACGTTAATAATTCTTATTTTACTGCGTTGGAACGCCCAGAGTTGCATAATTTAAGAGTATATGATATGCAGATTATGAATAGTTATTTTATAACATACAAAAAATGTTGGTTTAATTCTATTCTTAATAATAAAATTTAATTTTATAATTAGCATTTGGATATCAATACTTAATTGGTCTATTGTATTATTGGAAAATCTTCATTAATTTAGACCAATGATTTTGATAGTGAATAATATGCATTTATATTAGAGAATCTCTTTTAGTTCCCAACAAAATTTAAAGCCTCGGTCCTCTCTATTTTTAACACTCAACAATTTTGGGTTTATGTTTGGTGACAGAAAATACGTTCCTAGCGAAGGAATCATTTCTCTTTTATAAATAAACAAAATTTAAACATTTCCTGTCATATGTATCGATGATTTGATTACATTTTCGATATTTCTGTCGATGGTTTTTAAATTTAAATCAATAATTTGAATCTAAAATATTTAAGTTATATTTGTAGCAGCATCACCTTAATTTTCCTACCGAAGTCGGATATTAAGTCAATTTTCCTTTATTAACTTTTACCAATAATAATGCTGCAACCTAACAAGTTAACTTACCAAATATAGATAACCATGTTCATGTAAACTAGTTTTAATCACTTACCAATAGCACAATTCAACAACAATTTTATACAGAGTGTACTCTTAGAACAGATACATCATATATAAATTAGCTCACGATTGTAACTTTTATTCTTCTGGTAAAATGTCTCGCGAGTCATATTTCTGAAAATTGCTCAAAATAGTTTTAATATAGTTAGATATAAACAAAATTAATTTATTTGTTAATTCTTCATATTTCCTACTTCTTGCTGTATATCACATTATTGTACATTATGTGTGAGGTAATATATAAATAATTAAGGAAAACCTGTGACAAAAAAATAAATTTAGGAGAATGCGGATAAAAAGAAATCAACAGGCGATTTGTGTTCACTTTAAACTTATAGTTTTATAAATTCTAGTATTATTTTAAATAAAATTTTGATTGATGCGGCTTAGATGTTATTTTTCCATTTTTTGTTCTTAAATTTCTTGTAATTAATTAATAGTAAATATAATAATCTTCAAAATTTGGTCTCTAAAAGGCATAAAGCTTGACAATTTCCATTAACAATCATAGAAAAATAATATCTGGAGTCTATGTATTTAAAAGAAAAAAATACAAGAGCCCTTTATTCCCGTGTTTTAGGTAATCTCTATAATATTGAAAATATTATTTTTAGACTATAAACGAACGAAATACTAGTCATCATTTATCATATATCCATTACATTAATATGATATTATGGTGACCATTTGTTGAAAAATTCTAGTCAATATTGATTTTAACACATGTCTAGGATTCTATTGCCAAGTTTTATTTTATTATACGTAGTATTTGTTTGGTATATGTTTTTAACCGTAAGTGCGAAATGAATTATCTTTTTCAAATTTTGAGCCTATATACAAAACATGTGGAATGAAGCGTCATAGTGCAGTTTAGTTGCGTTTTAGTGACGCTGCTACAAACTAAAGGTTGCATATCCAGGAAATTATATAAACTACTCTTATTTTCTAACTATATTCCAAATGTTGCGCCTAAACTACATTGCTAGCTTCAATAACAACTCTTGTTCATTTTATTTTATTTTCTTAGTCTTAATGAACATTAAAAAATACAGATAATATCTTGTATCCTTTTGTATAAGAGAAATCAATTCCGAAAGGAGATACACCACCTTGGAACTCAAAGAAATGAATATGATGAAGATATGAGCCGTCAAGTAGGATCCTATTTTGAAAATCTAGATTTTGGCATTTTTTCCTTATTAGATATTATTTGAAAACTAAAAGAATATACATCTTATCTAGAAAGGTAACAGGTAAGATGTAGCTATGTGATTTTTAACAGAACTTTGAGTTTGATGGCTGCATAATTTAAGAGTATATGACATAATCAAAAAGGTACTGTGCTATATCTGGAGTAGTATTATAGTGAACATGCAGTTTAAATTTTATGAAAATCAGTTAAATAGATCTTGAGATAATTTGCCCACCAGTTTGAAAAACGAAGTTTCGAGAGAAAAGCAAAAAAGTATCTCGTGAGCGTTTCAAACTCAAACATTTTTTTGCAAATTATCTTCACTCTACGATTCCCTTAAGTAACTCTTTTTAATTTTCTGGCATCTTTAGTTTCTTGTTGGGCTGTCATATTCGCCATAAATGCTTGCTGAGAATCTCACTTCTGGAATATTAACAGAACGCTTGGGCCAATTATCAAGTTTAATAATTGCATAATCTCCAATACACTAATATATTCACCATTAAATATACTAACAGCAATACAATATTCAATTTCGTCAATTTTGCGAGTGTAATGCACTTTTGGAGCCATAGACTAACTGACAGTGTTTAGACTTTCGTTGTTATTCTGAATATATCGTTGAACGCAGTATTCTAATCTACACTTTCACCGCTCCTAAATTGTTTAGCTGATGTACTGTTACTAACTTTCTCTCTATCCATTGAATAAGGATTTACCTGGTGATGTTGTCTCGTTGTGTTCTAATAAAGAAGTTCAACTGATTCTCGGCTATCTTTTTTTTTATCAAAAATAACTCGTTTTGAAATTTTAATGACTGTCTTGTATTAAAAAATATATATAATTTAAATAATAAAAGTGACGATTTGTATCCTACTGCTTCATAAAGCAAACTGATTCTATAACGTTGAATGTCCAGAAAGCCTAAATTAGTTATTTTCGGCTAAGTTGTTTTCACCTTGCGAAATTCCTTAAAATAATTCTTGTTATAAGAGACCCATTAAAGTATCTAAAATAAAAAAATTTTAAATCAAATCCTTTGCCAAATCTCTGATTAGTCTACTCGCTACCTGATTTTGGGGCCTGCGCCCTGCCACGTTCACTTCTAAATTTGGATTTTGTAATGGTTAAAAGCCAAAAATATTTCTTAAGGTATGAACAATTTGTCTATCAAAAAAAATCGATAAAGTATTTACTTTCAAGACACTTACATAGCATAAAGATCATCTCTTAGCATGTTTTCACTTTTAAATTAAAATTCTAATGATCATTCAGTAATCCAAAATCAAAACTAGTCCACCTTTAAACCTTTTGTTGTTTTTTTTTGTTTATAAAGGGTGTTTTTTATAGAGGTATAGAACTTTTAAATGGAATAAAACAAAGATGAATTTTTTTAAATTGACATGAAATTTACTTTATTCGAAAGATAACCTTCTGGCATTATAATTTAAATATGACTTCTGGCATATGACCGCCACGGCTGGCTCGGACGTAGTCTGATCTGGAGGTCCAATTTTCGATGACTTTTTCCAACATTTGTGGCCGTATATCGGCAATAACGCGGCGAATGTTGTCCTCCAAGTGATCAATCGTTTCGGGCTTATCGGCGTAGACTAGCAACTTCACATATCCCCACAGAAAATAGTCTAGCGGCGTTAAGTCGCACAATCTTGGAGGCCAATTCACGGGTCCGAAACGTGAAACTATGCGGTTACCAAACGTTTCCTTCAATAAATCAATTGTGGCACAAGCTGTATGACATGTTGCGCCATCTTGTTGAAACCACAGCTCCTGCATTACATGTTTGTTCAATTGATGAGCGAAAAAGTCAGTAATCATGGCTCTACAGCGGTCACCATTGACTGTAACGTTTAGACCAGCATCGTTTTTAAAGAAGTACGGACCAATGATTCCACCAGCCCATAAAGCATACCAAACAGTCAGTTTTTCTGGATGTAACGGTGTCCCAACATACACTTGAGGATTATCATCACCCCAAATACGGCAGTTTTGTTTATTGACGTATCCATTCAAACAAAAGTGAGCTTCATCGCTAAACAAAATTCGCTTATGAAAATCGGGATCAACGACAATCTTGTTTTGGGCCCATTTACCTAATCTACGCCTTGCTAGGTGATCGTGTAGCTTCAATTCTTACACGAATTGGATTTTGTAAGCACGCAAACCAAGATCTTTCCGCAAAATCTTCCATAAAGTGAATGGACACATATTCAATTCCTGTGCACGATGGCGGATAGACTGATTCGGGTCTTCCTCTACGCTACGCTCTACAGCAGCAATTACTTCTTCTGTACGCACTGTACGACGTTTCTGTGGATGCGTATTATCATTTAGAGTAAACGTGGTACGAAAACGTTCCATAGTTAATCGAATTAATTGCTCTAATGGACGATTATGTTGACCGTAAAATGGACGTAGTGCACGATACGTATTTCGAACAGAACCATGATTTTCAAAATAAATTTGCACAATTTGGAAGCTTTGTTCAGGCGTCAGTCTATTCATGTTGAAATGCCAAACCAAACTAAACATAAATCACTTGACAGCTGACAAAATGGCCGCCAGTTAAAAAAGTGTTGCCAACTTAAAGTTCTATACCTCTATAAAAAACACCCTTTATAAAAACAAATCAACATATTTATTTCACAAGAACAGCGTAATTCTTATTTTCAGATTAAAGTGATTTTTAAATAGATATGTTTTATACTGGATCATGCATCATTAAAAATGATAAATCTAAACTTGGTTTATCGTTATCCATAAAACTAACCAATTTTCTATAGGAAAATCGAGACATAAAATTATCTATGTGAATATCCAAACTTCTAACATGCATAATTATACCATATTATCTTGTCAGCTAAATTTCAACTCCACGCCTTTATCAGCATGAACTTGGATTATGGTTTCCGGCCATTAAATTGGCTCTAGCACAAAACTCCAGTGTAAATATTGAAAATTGAAATAGCTCTGGCAAATCCAAAGTTATAAAGACATTTTTTTTTGTGTTAATTAAAGATGGTAATAAGAAAGATGTTTTACATGAAGACAGTAAGTAGGTTTAGAATCTTTTTTTTTTAACCGTGTAATTATTATGGTGATTACGTGTATTTTTAATCTAGTTATAGAAAACTATTCCAGTAAATATTTCGATTTAGTGAAATCTAGGAAAACGACCATTTTTTAAAAAAATCTTCACATACCCCCTATTTCGTGGGACTAAAACATGATTCTCGCATTAGTTTTTACAATTTTTCCCTATTTTTTAATGAAATTTTCAACGAGAAAGCAAAAAAATCTTTCATAAGTTTCGTTCATACTTTTATTACTTAAAAGACTAAATATTTATGGCGACGTAGCCAGATATAGGATATGTTCATGTAATAAACTTATTTATAAAAAATATTATAACATTTTTCAATGTCTCTTCATAGAGAACGCATTTTTCTTCTTTTTGAATCTTTCTGAAGCATATAGACGTTCGAAAATAGTGAAACATTCAATGCTGCTGCCAATTATTTTAACATTTAATCTTCATCTAATAGTACTTGAAAATTTTTATCTTAAAACTCTTTCCGATAACCTAGACGCTCCTTGTGTTTTACATCAAAATAACCACCTTTAACCAGTGTTCACAAGTTTCGTGGGTTAAAACATTCTCACTTTAAGCTTCAACCAACAATCGATAACTTTTAGCTGCTGTTTCCTTTAAACGAAAGAACGTTATTTAACTTCCCCGTAAAACTTCTTTTCATGGTACAATGACAATAGATAAGTCACTGGCTTTTAATAACATATGTTTACCGTCTAAAACTTCATAGATTTTATTAGCATATATAGTGTATTCAGAATTTTTAGAAACCGACTAAAAAGTCGGGTAAACATAGGGCAGGTGTAAATTTACAGCCGCACAGGCCCTGAATAATTTGCAAATGCAGGTTAAATTCTAGGTATTAGTGTTAACTAAGTATTTATAAAGGGTGTTTTTTATAGAGGTATAGAACTTTAAATTGGCAACACTTTTTTAACTGGCGGCCATTTTGTCAGCTGTCAAGTGATTTATGTTTAGTTTGGTTTGGCATTTCAACATGAATAGACTGACGCCTGAACAACGCTTCCAAATTGTGCAAACTTATTTTGAAAATCATGGTTCTGGTCTAAATACGTATCGCGCACTACGTCCATTTTACGGTCAACATAATTGTCCATCAGAGCAATTAATTCGATTACCTATGGAACGTTTTCGCACCACGTTTACTGTAAATGATAATACGCATTCACAGAAACGTCGTACAATGCGTACAGAAGAAATCATTGCTGCTGTAGAGCGTAGCGTAGAGGAAGACCCGAATCAGTCTATCCGCCATCGTGCACAGGAATTGGATATGTGTCCATTCACTTTATGGAAGATTTTGGGGAAAGATCTTGGTTTGCGTGCTTACAAAATCCAACTCGTGCAAGAATTGAAGCCACACGATCACCTAGCAAGGCGTAGATTCGGTGAATGGGCCCAAAACAAGATTGTCGTTGATTCCGATTTTCATAAGCGAATTTTGTTTAGCGATGAAGCTCACTTTTGTTTGAATGGATACGTCAATAAACAAAACTGCAGTATTTAGAGTGATGATAATCCTCAAGTGTATGTTGACACACCGTTACATCCAGAAAAACTGACTGTTTGGTGTGCTTTATGGGCTGGTGGAATCATTGGTCCGTACTTCTTTAAAAACGATGCTGGTCAGAACGTTACAGTCAATGGTGACCGCTATAGAGCCATGATTACTGACTTTTTCGTTCATCAATTGAACAACCATGATGTGTAGGAGCTGTGGTTTCAACAAGACGGCGCAACATGTCACACAGCTCATGCCACAATTGATTTATTGAAGGAAACGTTTGGTAACCGCATAGTTTCACGTTTCGTACCCGTACATTGGCCTCCAAGATCGTGCGACTTAACGCCGCTAGACTATTTTCTGTGGGGATATGTGAAGTCGCTAGTCTACGCCGATAAGCCCGAAACGATTGATCACTTGGAGGACAACATTCACCGCGTTATTGCCGATATATGGCCACAAATGTTGGAAAAAGTCATCGAAAATTGGACCTCCAGATTAGACTACCTCGGAGCCAGCCGTGGCGGTCATATGCCAGAAGTCATATTTAAATTATAATGCCAGAAGGTTATCTTTCGAATAAAGTGAATTTAATGTCAATTTAAAAAATTCATCTTTGTTTTATTCCATTTAAAAGTTCTATACCTCTATAAAAACACCCTTTACATATGCAAATATTATAATGTATTATATTATTATCGTGTTTTATTTAATTTAATATAAAAATCAATCCTTGCCTGTTAACTTATTTCCTACGAACACAACAAAATTAAAATCACAGTTAAAAATAAACATTACTCCGGACCTGAACGGATTTCGGTATAACATTACAGTTGTGGTTGAAAAGTTTTATTGCAGTTTCATCGTTATAAATGATTGGACTTTTTAGTTGGTTTCTAATAATTCTGAATACACTATAGCAACAAATGTACAAGTGACTCCATCTCTTAGTAAAAGCAATATTAAAAACCGAAACACCTATTCAATAGATCTGTTTTGGTTTGTTATTGAGTTTGTGTTATTTTTATTGTTCATTCCCAGTTCATTCTTATATTATTATCATAGTTAGCTCGTTGCTGTGTAAATTTTTATTGCTGTTAGTCTGTTGGATTTTAAATATGCTCCGAATTTCTAGTCCCATGCTTGGATAAAGTGGAAGGGGGCAACGACGGGTCTCAGTACGCAATAAAATATTTAAACTCCATTATATCAGAAATGGGTGCTCGAAGCGATACCTACCTATAACTTTTTGAAATGAAAGGTATTTAGGAATAAAAGGTTTTCATTAATAATATCTTTTACCAAGGCAAAAAAATGTTATGAAGCTTTAGATATAGACGAAATGCTGCTGATGGCGCCCACTGCATCGAAACTGTAGTCATATCTTGACTTTTCATCATACAAAACCGCTTAACAATTAACTTTAGGACAAATCAAGCTATTGTTAAAATAAATATTTACAAAAGATTTGAAAAAAGTAAAACCCGGCATTTTCGAAACTACCAACTTTAGGACTAAGATAAATAAAGCTAGATTCTCATATTTTGGCTTCAAATATTTGCGCTAGAATTTTTACAGACTTCTAAGGGACACTCGGTAGTATTCGGAAAACTAAGTAAACAGATGACATAAATCTAAATAATTTAGTTTTATTATAATTATAAAAAAATAAATTAATAAATTTTGCTTAAAGCTCTACCAAAGGGAAACCGCAGTACTCTATCTGAAAGCCTTGTTTTGTTTACCATAAAGCCGACACAGAGACACTCTAAGCTTTTACAGAGATTATTGTGTACACACCCAAGTTCTTGACACTGTTTGTTCACATGGTAATTCACACCGTATATACAAGTAATTTGTCTTTAGTCAATAACACACACTACACTGGTTATACAACAAAACTTTGATAAGCAATGGTGCCATATTTTCATTACTTCAAATGGAAGACACCAAATATTTATGTGTATAAAATACTTCGACATGGATATGGTAAGATACTGCAGAGTTGAGTCTGAGGGTAATTAAAATAATGAATAAATTTCAATGCGAATTATTATTATACCACTAGATTTGATTCTTGTTTTGTACTTGCTTGCTGTATAATACAAATATAAATATGTCACTATTTTAATTTATTTAATATATATAATTTTAAAGCATTTTCAAAGTTCTGCAATACAAGATACAACTATATATATATATATATATATATATATATATATATATATATATATATATATATATATATATATATGACTGACTAGTCAAGAAACAATATTCCAAACTAGGGTTATTGGGGATGCAGTCTGTTTAAATTTGTAGGCCTTGGTAAGAACAAAAACCCTTTTCTGATTCTGTTAATCTTTTGAGAATTTACTTATCTCTTCGTCAGGACATCTCAATGTGATTTGAATATTAAACAAGTATACATTTGAAGAACAGGGGAAAAACCCAATCTTAGCACTTTTGAATTGTATTTAAAGGCATATTTTGATGGAATTTTAAAAATTCTAGAGAGTTCGAAAGCAGCCAAACGTCCTACTCAAAACATTCTCATAACAATTTCATGTTAAAACGAATTGTTTTGTTGTATTGTATATTGTATGTTATTATGAACTTTATAGTAGTATACACATCGTAGTATTAGTTTATGTTTCTAGTTTGTAGGGTTTTAGGTTTATTTTCTATGAGTTCCTCATTTATTTAAATAATTTTACTTTTTGTTATTTTCCTTATGAGACGTCTATGCAAGAAGATCTGGAACTTTTTTAGAAAATTCTATTTCCGTATTTTTAACATAGAACGCCTACGACAGAAGGTCCGGAAATCGCCGCTTATTTTTACTACACCACATAGTATGAAAATCCTTCCAGAAAGATGCGGAATCTTCTGGTATACGGAAAAAGGATATATAACAGGTCTAGATCGGCTTTTGTGAACAGTTTAGTTTGAGAGTTCGTTGAAGCAACTTAAATTGTTTGACACGTTGTGACAATAAAGTTATAAAAAGAAAACAGTGTGGATCTAAACATAGGCCGTCCGGGACAATATAGTATATAGATATAATTTTAAACCTTTGTAATTCCGGTAACGGCTTTTCCGATAAATTCCTATGCCAATCTCATCTGATTTTTAACTGTGTCATTGTTTTATGTAAAGTAATTTTTTTTTATATATGGTTTTTTTATTACTATACATAATATTAAATATTAAAATTTCAGCAAGAAATAAAGAAATCTTTTACTGCCATATATAATAAGTTGCCTCTATTCTCCTTCAGACAGTTAAACGAAAAATAAACAGACAGTTTATTTCCTACAAATAAAATATATTGTTTCTTCAATTGCCTGAAGGAGAATATAGGCAACTTGTTAAACACGGCAATTTTATTTCTTTACTGGAATTTTAATGTTCAAGTTTCTCACTACTCCTGTGTATGTCTAGATGTCGTTTGAGTGACGATATTTCTCAATCTAATTTAGAAAAGTCTACAAGTTTAACATCTTGCCGAGATATGTCGAAATTTATATATATATATATATATATATATATATATATATATATATATATATATATATATATATATATATATAGACATTTATTTCCTATGAATATTGCTCTTGGTTCATTATAACTCCACTGATCAGACCATTAGGTGATTGAAATGTGTATGTAGAGTGGACCAGAGTTGCAGGAAATAAACTGTATATTTTTCCTCAACTGCCTAAAGCAGAATATAGGTCACTTGGCGAAGAAGACAGTAAAAGTTTTTCTTATTTTTTATTGAAATTCTAATTTTTAAACTTCGCAGTACTCCGGTGTTTAAATAGATTTCGTTTTACTGGGGAAATTTTTCAGTCTGGTATGGAAAAGATCTGCAGGTTTAATATCCTGCCGACAAATCTTGATATTTATATTTTATAGCTCCACTGATAAAACCACTAGGTGGTCGAAACGAGTATGACACGGCAATAAAATATTTCTATATTTCTTACTGCAATTTTAATTTTGAAGCTTCGCACCACTCCAGTATATATATATATATATATATATATATATATATATATATATATATATATATATATAGATGTCGTTTGACGGTCGATATTATTCAGTTTGATAAGATTAATATCCTACCAACATATCTCGGAATTAAGAATGTTGTTATTGGCTCATAATAATTCCACTGATGAGACCACTAGATGGTCAAAACAAGTATGTAGAGAGTTATCTCTGCAGGAAAAACTTATAAATTTATATATTTGTATCTTGTATGGTAGAGCCTTGAAAATGCTTTAAAATAAAGTGACCCTTCAGCAAAGGGCAAATATTATTTTTCTCCGATTCGAGTCTCACTACTCTTGGCTGAATACTTATCGCCGCGGTTTAAAAACTTTTTTAAAGAAATTAGTAGATATAGTTTATTAATAATTTTTATCAATCAATGATATATGATTTACCTTGTACATTGCGTGCAATTTTTAAAAAAAATTTAATTCAACAAATAAATATAAGATAAGTAAACTTGAGTATTGGTAGTCCATCAATCTCGAAAGACAGAATGAAATCCTTTAATATTTCTTTTTTGTTTCCGTAAGACCTCAGAATATTCGATAATGATTTGCATGTAACAACGTTAATAAAAAAAAAGGAAAAATACTCTGATACATTGTTAAATTTCTTTTATACCCGATCAATGAATGCAGTTTTTATAAGTTAATTATCTTCTTCATTTTACATTACATAAACGATATTTACTAGAAATAATGTGATAATTGGACAAATTCTGAAACATGGAAGTTTCAGACAAAGGAATGAACAGGGACAAGGATCAGAGAAACAGGGAAACTAAAGATTGAACAGACGGCAGATAATTGAGATGTTGACAGTATTCAATTAAAAATATAATTTTGGCACAAAATTGTAGTTTGCACAATATAAATCTTAAAAAACTCAATGTTTCTTTACTTTTAAAGAATTTTATTTTTATTTAATAATATAAATGTAATTAACTCTCCTTCGAGTCAGGGGACAACGAACACCAATCTAAGTGAATGATATCACTCCATACTAACGTCATCTCTGGCAGGTCGTCCTGATACGGTTATTCTTTTGAGTCATTATTACTTTCAGTTCTATCACTTGAAGTAATCATGATCACTTCGACCTAATGGCAAATAAATGCAAATTCAAAAGAATATGATTATCAGTTTTACTTTTTTCACTTTGATCATTTGATAATTACTCCAATATAGCCAACGTCATCTCTGTAACGAACTTGACATATTAATTTTTTGGTTTTATGTCACATTCGAGATCGTTGTTAAGGGCTACGTTGCTTAGTTCATATTTTACAGAAATTTTCATGTAAATTCTTCGAAGATTGCTTATTTTTCCCTTTGAAAACGGTTCTAAGAAATTTTCTCACGAAGGAAAGTGGATTTATTAAGGCAAATAATTCGAATATGCCAAGAATTGATTGTCTTATGGTGGCCAATTTCTTCGCAACAAATAGTAAATTCTGCTCTGCTGAATTTAGAAATATGAAGACCTCCATATAAGTAATTTATTAAGAATTGTTATTTTCGCAACCGATAATGAATACATAATACTAATAGTCAGTATTTATAAGCTCAAAACTAAAAAGAATCGAGTAGCGTCGGGCTAGCTGCCGCTACATTTTCCTATTATTTTCCGAACGTGAAACGTGGATAAGTAACTTTTCAGGGGTTTTAATTATAGTACTTTTTCACTGAAGCACCGCACAATACTTAAAATAACTTAGAACTCATCTTATATCACAAAAATTACGAAAAAATTTATATATCCTTGTCAGTTTACCAGTATGACGTCACATCGGTCAACTGACAAGTATTGGCGTTTTGGCGGGAAATTTTAAACGGAATTTAAAATTTATTATTTTTAAAAGACTAGTTGTATTTAAAAAAAAATGTCGGCTACACTAGGTACTTATGCATGGTTTTAAATACTTTCCCAAAAATAATCAACATACCAATTATGGAAAACAATCTTATGACTGACGGAAGAGGTTTTAATACATTTTATCATAAATCAAATTAAGATTATTGTTCATTTTTTTTGCATATTTATGTGAATAATTTAAAATTAATGGAAGCTATACATTGTTTTTTATTAGATGTAACAAAATAAAGATTTTACAAAATTCTAATGTCGTTCAATATTTAATCCCAGCATTAGTTTTTGTTACGCTGTTTTTGAAACAATATTTCTTATGTGTAATCTTCACTTAACATTGTTTTGTTTTATACTCAAACAAATGTTTTGATATACGCTGTGTTGTTTCTTCACGTTTGGCCCTAAGTTGTAAGAGCATTATTAAGATAAAATTCTTGACAATTTTAACGAAATTTAGCTAACAAAAGAAAGTGGTTATCCAGAATAAGAGTTATCTCTATTGCCATTGAGAAATATGCATAAAATGATTTTAATCCTCTCTCTAGAGGCATAATCGGAATGGGATTTAAATGTTCCATTCACAAAATCATCTCGAAAATGATAAAGCTTTCAAGTCGAGTACTTGTGGGTATTCATGGCTGGCGTTTGCTTGAATATAATATATTCTTTGATAAAAGGAATTTGCGCCTGATATTTGACAAATGGTTTTAAGAAACTCGTGGGATCTTTTGAAGTTATACTTAAAGTATGAATAACGTAGTTTATGTATTAATACTTTTACGCCGGGGTGTGTGGTTAAAAACTATGTAGGTTAGAAAAAGTTAACAGTTCAATCAAAAAAAAACTTAACATACAAAAGCTTTTGTATATGAGAGATACTTGAAAAATATGTCTCTAGTTATTACAAAAATAATTGACTGCGTTGCTTAGTATCTTGCGATAGAGACAGTTTTTTTCAACCTCTTTTATGTTTGACAACAAATAAGTTTGGTGAAATTGGACCATCCTAGTGTGATCAAATTTTTAATAAAGGAATATAATTATCATAAATATATCGACGAACGTATGATTGCTATGTATATATATATATATATATATATATATATATATATATATATATATATATATATATATATATATATATATATACATATATATATATATATATATATATATATATATATATATATATATATATATATATATATATATATATATATGGATGGGACCGCGTCATATTCTGAAGTAAAATTTAATTTAAAAGAGTTTCGGTAAGATTATGAACCGATTTAATAATTTAGTTATCGTATTGCTAGACATGTATAAATATTTCAAATATCGATATTCAAATTTTCAATCCAAGTAGCAGCCGATGGAGTAGCCGTCAAGAAGTCTTCAGCTTTCTACAAGATAGACTAGTTGTCGCAATCGTAGGCAAAAGGGTAGACTGTCTTTCTTCACCATAGTCACATGGGCTATTTTTGCATTTGTCCCATCCTTATAGGGAGTTAACGTAGACTCCACAGTTTGTGCAGATTCAGTTTAATCCTCCCATCTTTTACGAGCCAGAGTGAAGCCAGGTGGTGTTTGTAAGGTCGGAAGGATGCCGTAAATATTAGGAGATGCACTAACTAGCTCGCTTTTTTCGTTGCCATTCTTGTTCCAGGTTGAAATTTTTGTTCACTAGAAGTCCGGCGGTTTGGATTGATGGTTTTTTTTTTGAAACGTAGAATATGACTTAGTTGAGAAATGTTTTTGTGGATTTTGAGTTGTGGAGTTCTCTGAATTTTTTTGTATTCTCTGCACAGAGCGTTTGAGCGACGAAGATGGGGAAGGACGTTGCTCAAGTGGGAAGCCAGTAAGTAGGAATGGATCTGATGATTCCTCTAAAAATCCGCATAGAGCTATTTAATTGGGCATGTATTACCCTGCTGTATTGGCTGTTCAGCCCTGCTACAGAGTAATACTCTGCCGCCGAATATACCAATTCAAAGACATGAGTGATTACTCATGGCCATCAAATCTTTGCTCAATAGGTTTTGGTGACTAAATCCTTAGGCCATGTCGTCGGCTTAATTTAATTTTCTGGAACGCGTGTCAGGCACGTCAGATATACCCAATATAAAAAGCATAGGTGCGTGTACTGATCACTGAAGGAGACCATTATTCAGGGTTCGTTTCTGCTAGTCTTTTTATATATATTTACTCGAAAAGTGAGTTTACTGCTTCCAATAAGTCTGGTTGTTGTTTTGCACTTGGTGTTTTTTAGGAATTTGTATGTGAGGCTAGACTGTGTCATATGTTTCTGTAAGATCTATAAAGAGCACTAATATTCTACTTGGTTTTTAGAAAACTATAAATGCTGTCAGAGAAAGAATTTGGTCACAGCAACTTGGATTTTTCCGGTAACCTGGCTGTTCCACTGGAACATGCTCCATTACAACATCGCCAATGCAATTGTAGATTAGCCTCTCCAGCAGCTTTAAAGCCGAATTCAGAAGGCCCTTGGCTTTCTGGCTTATCTTTAGAGGAAGCTATCATCTTCGATTTTTTTTGGTTTTGATGGTAAGTAAGATTTTTGAGTATAATCAGGCTAGCCAGTTCATAGTTATGGAACAGAAATGAAGCAAGAATTCTGAGTAGATTTAATTATAACCTGGAGCCTTTCCAGTTGTCATATTTTTTATGGCAACCGATAACTCTTTTGCTGAAACGGAATTTGTAAAGTTTGACTGTTCGGCATTTTCCTTTTTTTTAATTGCGTTTGTTCCTTTTCGTTTAGTGTTGTGCGTTTTTTGTTGCTGGGTGGTCTGGATGTCAAAACGATATGATTTGCAACCTGATCTGAAATTACTACTGATTAGATTCGGACAGGTAGGATACTCGACCCCAATTTTCTTAAAAACCTCCAAGCCTTTCTATTGAGACGCTTGAAGACTCTAGGAGATGCAATTTTGGTCCATTTCTCCTTGTGAGTTGGATCGATACTGTGCAATATTTCATCTGCGAGTCATGGATTTTCGCTGTTTAGTTAATCCTGATAGAGTGCCTGGTTGTCTTTGCTCCAACCTGGAATATACTGTCTCCAATATTCTATATGAATGCTTTGTTTTGCGAAGGAAGCGACACCCTTGCAAAATCTTCTATAGTTTTGGGGTTTTGGGGGAATCCAATGATTTTGGTGAATTCTTTAGGCCTTTGTTGGCAGCACCTCTCAGTGCGTTGACAACGGCAGGTCGTCTTCGCTTTTGGCGATAGAGCGGAGATTAAGGTTACAGTCTCCGACCCAGGCACTAGATCCAAATACGAAAGGTTGTTTTACATTGAAAACAAGATGCATATTGTTTCTCTCAGGCCATGATGTTAACTCAATACCTCGTCGTTGCTGTTGTAGCCCCATTCCGTGCCATGGCAGTGAAAGTCACCAATTTACAGCGCATGATGGTAAGCACAGCTCAGGTCATATCATTCTAGGTGGTTTGTACACGTTAGCTATTATAAAAGACTCAACCTTTACAGTAATAGTGTAAATACTATCTACGGTTAGCGTGTCTAATACCATTTCGTACATACGGTCCCATAATCATGACACTTCCTCGTCGAGATTGTTTACCTTCTTCAGTATGTATTTCCTGTAGGGCCACGACACCAAAGTTATTATCAGTCAGCAGTTTAGCATTATTCAGACTTGCTAATGCTTTCTATATTCAACTGACAAATTCGAACTGAGGATTCGATACTTCTACATTGAGGGCTTTGAAAAGAGCTATTTTGATTCTGATCCAAATGTAAATACGAGTTCATCTTCGCTCATATGTTTTGAGCAGGATGAACATGGAAATAGACTACTCGTCGATTTTGCTTGTAAAGTTTTCAGCATTATTCAAGGTGCACCACGAGGAGGCGGACTAGCTTTGAAACCCTGTGAATTGATTAAAATTGTCCTAAGAAGTGAAAGACTTTCAGATTCAGCCAATCCTGATGTTTGTCGGAAAATGAAAAAAGTGATTCTCGAACATTGCGTTTTGAAACTATCTACTACTGCTACTAAGCATTTTGATAGTTCTGTCCGATAAGTTATACATGAGTAAAGTTTCAGAAAAATGGTTCCCAAATTGTTGACATCTTCGGATTCAGACCCTGACTTTTTCTTCCTTCAATAAGAACATTTACCTCTTGTAATATTTTAATAAAATTACGTATTGCTTCTGATCAGAAATATCGTGATATGTTTTACAAAAATGCCCTTTTTCTTAGGGATCTTGCGTGAATTTACGAAGTAGCCAAAGCTTAATTCTTTCTCTTCGAGTGTAACTTCATTCACCTGAATGACTCGTTGATAGTCCAGATTTGGCACCGTTTGACTTTTTATTTAAAAATTTTAAAACGCACATTAAAGGACATCTCCAGTTAAAAAAAGACATTGATGCCTGTTTTGAAGGTCATCAGAATTTTTTTTTGGCCGAATACAGTTGTAGCAGGAGAGGTGCCGGAATTGCGAGGAAGTAAAGGACTACTATATTCAGAAAAAACATTAAAAATCGTGATCACAAGAATTTTTGTAATAATTTTTTTTTCAAAATATTTTAATGATTTGCTGTTCTATGTTAATAAAGTAGCACAATAAGAATAAAAAAAAATAAAAAAAGTAAATGATATTTTCTTTCAAACGAAAACAAGTAATAAATTCGTAATAAGTCAATAAACTTTCTTTTTCGAATTATAATATGAAAATAATGTTTTTACCGTCAGTTTAAAATTAGTTTTTATATTTATTTTGTTTCATATTTTCACACTCAGCCACCTTGTTACGGTTTTATTATTTTGGGTTAAAATCTAAGCCAAATTTAAATTAAAGTAGTTGCTTTTCACTTGCTTTCTCCTTTGGGTATTATTTTTTTGATGGTTAAGTAAAAGCAAAGAGTTGCATAGTGTTCTTTATTGAAAGGATTAAGTGTACAATCTTGATTTAGTGTATAATGGGTACTTTTTTATGGTCCTTGTTGTTTTAGTTTTTTGATCGAAAGACTTCTTCTTCAGCACCTAAAATATAACAAATTAGGGTTTATTTACAAACTTTATTAATAAAAAATTTTAATTTGAAATCGTATTTTGAGTTTAATCGGAAGAGAGAAAATCGTATTTTGAGTTCTATTAGAAGGAAAAAAGTTTAACGGTTCTAAAATATATTATGCCCTTATTTCTTTACTCCTTTACCTATTTTCTTAACCCTGTATATAGGGTAAATCTTCTTTAGTTACATTCATAGCAGTTCGTAGAGTAGTTTGAAATAAACCCAACCTCTAGCCTAGACAGATTTTATTAGATAACTCTCTAGAATCTCTTAAGAATATCTTGAATTTTCTGTTATCCTTTTGAATACTTTTATTATCCTCTGGATCAATGGTTATGTAGTAACTTTGATTATTACCATTCTAAAAACACAAATTGTGCATTATCGAGTAACAGAAGAATAACAAACTTTATGTAACCTTAATAAGACACGTTTAAATCACATTGATTTTCGCATATTCCCGAATTTAATTAATTAGCTGGATATTCTTTAAATAATTTAAAAATAATCAGTATTTTTATCTCTGGCTTGACAATTCCAAAACTTGAGTCTGATTTTCTCACTCCGACCAGTTATTTCATCTTGGATCCATTAGTAAATCATTGGTTCCTTCTCTAGTGGAGGTAGTACCTCTCCGCAGGCTTGGTATCAGTCAGCTACTACTTCATATTTGATATCAAACTCGTACCTAATAGGCATAATATCTTTTGGTTGTGACACGGATTCTGTTGGCATTGTATCCAGAATTTTCATAAGTACAATAAAGTCTCCAGGTTTCAAACTTTCAGTTTGACATAGCTTAAATGCATTTGTTGCTGCCGCCCTCATTATAGCTATTTACAGGGGAGGGAGGTTTAATATTGCCTCTATTGCTGTGGTGGAGCATGATAACATGAATTAAGTTACATATTATTTAATGTTTTTTTTTACCTATTACAATGGTAAATAATGAAACAACCTATATTATTAGGCATTTCTATCAAAGATGATGCGTGGCCGCTATCAGTCGTATTGTAACATTTTTCCTATCAAACAAGACTATAACAACGAATTTTTCATTTATAAATAACAAAAAGATTATACTAGTACATTTAAGTATATATGTAAAATTTAAACTTGTGACTGAATATCTGAAGACTACTCCCTACGACTCTGCTCATTGATTATGTATTTATTGCAGATACTTTTCCGATGCTTCTCAGCCCAGCGAAATGTCAAAGCTGTACGTCTCGAAACCTCTTTCCTATATGTTTCTTTGAGAGGCAAAAAGATGTCACCATCGCTATGAATGGCCCAGCTAGCTTGTCCCAGTCAGAATTTGCTAGGTAAGGAGGCCATAAATAAGTTATTAACGTTTCATCAACTACCTTTAAATTTTAAATTCAATGTTCCTTTTTAAAGATGATTAACGATTACCCCCAAAAAAGCCAGGGTAACCCGCTTGTTGCGGTTGGAAACCACTGATCTAGAAAGTTTTTAAATTCCAGAACTGGATTGTTTTCCTGTGCTAGGGCAGGTCGATTTATTTCTTTCATCGATATTACAAGATGTCTCCTAATGACTTTGGAAGAATCTGGTTCTTTGAATTGTTCGATTGTACAAAAAGGAAAACAACGGTGATAAGATCTGTTATACACCTTCTGACTTATAATTAGTCTTGGACAACACCTTATACATTTGATATCCTGTCGTGCTCTGACACCAGACAATATAAATAGTTCCAAATATAGTGGATACAGTGTTGTCCGCGGAAAAATTCACTTACTCGTCTTCCAACTCCATCAGCAAATCTTGGACATCGCCTCTATTTAAAGTTCTATTTGGTTTTATTGTTAAACATTGATGGGTTCTCTTGACCACTTTTCAGCTCCATCAGCTCCCGAACACAATTTGTAAGGCTACCACTCATTGAAATGAGTTAAATGAACTTAAATATGTCTTACATCAAGCCTGTCATCAAGATCTGGCTCCATCAATCGTCTCTACACATGTAAAATTTCGGGATAAGAGGACCTGTGAAACTGTGTGAAATAAGTGTTAAAAATTTTTTTACTAGCGAATATATACACATTTTAACGTATAAGGGAAATTGGAAAAGCTAGTGAAAGTATCATTGTTTGGCGAAGAAAAATCATCTCTTACCCTGTTACAACTTGCATGAGATTTTGAATAACCGAATGTTATCGTATTCAAATTATTTTTACTCATAAATGTTTTAATTACATCTTAAAATAATGACCTGCTTTGCTACTCTTAAAATATACTTTTTACCTCAATATCAAATAAAAATTACTTTAAAAATCACAGCTGTCAGCTGTCAAAGGGAAACGAGTCACGTATTCAAAATCCATTTGTACACTCAACGGCTCAACCTTTTCGCTTCGTGACATAAATTCAAGCCGTTGCCTTTAAACAAATGGTCAACAAAATATATCTTTTAAATTGATAGATTTGGGGGACAAATATTTTATTTGTTACTGATTTATTCAATTTGTGTAAACATGAATTGAACAATAACTTCTCAGTTGCACTTTGAAACCCCTTAGAGATTTCCAAGATTGTAAGTATTACATAGGCTTGTAAAACTTTATAGGCTTCTCAGTATCTTAGCAAGATAAACTTTAAAACCTTTTAATTAACATAAATATTTAGATATGTATTTAACAAAAATTTACACACCGAGGCGACTTCTTGTTTTATGAGTATACACACTTAAATTTTTTGGTAAATAATGTTTTCATAAACGTTTCCGAATTTTATTAATTTACTGGCTAAAGTGTAAATATCTTCAAACAGAGGTTGTGAACAATAAGGAGTGGTCTCTGATCACATAAGTCCCGTGAAAGTTTTCGCAATAATATAAAGCACTACTGTGATTGGAATCTTTTAGTAGATGGATTTCGAAGGATCACAAGGTCTCAAATAGCGATTATACCCATCAAAAAAAATATTATGTTATATTAAACCTCTCCTAATTGCTTCGCAGTTTCTTCCCTTTTTCTGTTCACGATCTTGTGGATCAATCTAATATCAGCTAATCTAAAACTATGAAGATATGTTGTAGTTAGGAAATATCTAATTTTTTTAATAGAGAACTTTCATTTTTAAAAATAACAAGATTATCCCGTAATCACGTAAAATATGATACCAAACTAAGTTGTTTTTTTTTCTAACTTTTATATTAAGTTTCTTTATTGTTGTTGAAATTTAATATATTTACTTCACGAAGTGTAAGTTAGAATGATCGACAAGACCTTTATCGCTTCCTGACTTTATTTACTAAAATATAAGAGTTTTAATTGAAAACCTGTGACAGAGATAATATATTTATATTTTGGAATCATTAGAATGAAAAAAATATATTAAAAAGTGTATATTTTAAATTAAAAAGATCTTTTGATGTAAGTAATTTTTTTCACTTGCATTCAAGATGTTATATCGAAACAACCAAAATCGATAAAAATGTGGTTTAGATTTACATTTTCTAAAATTTTGTTTGTTTGCACGGAGTTTCGATTAGTTTGAATTTCTAATAATTATTAATTACATAGAAAGTTTAGATCAGCATCTACAAGCTACAATCAAGTGCCATACAAAAAAGTTACGTCTTAATTGTATATTTTGGCAGTAAACAAATGGTATTCGATCGCTTACATGCATGCGCCATACCGTGCGGCGCGTGGAAGGTAGCCTACTCGCAACACCTCGCGCGACCGAGCGCGGATACTTTATACATCATAATTGAAATAAGCCTGCAACATAAGTTTTCGGAATTGCCTTAGATGGAACTTAAAACATATATTTTATTCAGTAATTGGTCTGTTATTAAACAGAAAAATGTCAATATTTTAAGTAGTTCTACTAACACCGTTGTCGTATTCTACATGCATTAATTGAATGAAGATCGTTTTAAATTTGTATACATCGACGCTAATTTATAAATAATGGAATTTATGGAATTTTGGTAAACAATGGTGTAAGAGGCATTACACAGAGTAAAATCCATATTTATCTTAGATTCTGTTTATTATTGCATGTTTGTTTTTTTATGCGCGAACAAAATTTGCAGCAAGGTATGCCCCAGTGATTGTAGTGACATACTTTCATGCTACAAACTGAACAATGAGCACAAGCCGCTATTAATTCATCTGCCGGGGGAATCAGAGTATACATTTTTCCTGGAATTAAAAGATGGTCTTCTAAGACGAAGTCAAATAAAGTTGGGTCTAATGTATCCATATATTATATCAAACAATGTATCTGGATAAATAAGACTTAAAATATCCTTATAATATGTAGTGAAATCGAATTGGAAGTCGGTGGCAAATTAACTATATGTAGAATAAAATTACTTTTACAACCGAAATGTTATTTATATAACTATATATTTGCACAAAATATAGAAAAACTACGCCTGCCACGAGGTACATACATATCTACAATGAAAATTTGCTCCTTGCCTTATTTTATTTCGACCATTTTCTGTACTAGTAATAGTATACAAGCCAGCAACAAATTTTCCGGACCAATTTCCTCTTGGGCGATAACCTGTGAAATGCTTCAGACAGTTGTGCCATGAAGCCTCGTGAATGTCAGCTGCGGCTGCGTGGGTGGGTGGAGCAGCGGCAGCCTCCCACTCACGTTAAAAAAAAATTGTTTTAAATCGTTTCCTCCCTACTGAAAATTTGTCAAACGATAGTTAACACAATTATTTGAAAGTAAAAAGAAGTCAGTTGGCTGTATCGTGTACGTCAGCTGGTCACACGAACATGCAAAAAAAATTTTTTGTTCAGTGATTTCCTCTCAGTTAAAAATTTGTCAGATGATAGTTTACATGCTACTTTGAATAAATAAAAACGTCAGCTGGCTCTATGTTAGTGGAAAAGAGACAGTAGCACTGGTGTTAATGGGTACGTAAGGACTTTGTCCAAATCGAGTTCTTTTTTAAAGAAATATAAAGCAGTTGTCCAAATAACTCGCGCTGCATTTGCAATTCCATCTCTTTTCGGGCAACAGTTACTTTTTTCTTGCTAATCATTTCTGTAAATGTTTGGCATTTTGTCTTGGAAATTACCTGATCGGTTTTTCGGGTCGTTTATGCAACTTTCAATGAAATCCTCTCTTCGTATGTTACCCTCTTCTTCAACATTAAGCAAGAAATTTTCAATGGCTTCAGGTACCGCTTCGCCAGTGGAAATGTGCAATCTTTATCTAAATTATCATCAAACGGATTTATGTTACGCTTGATGCCATCGATGAGTTTGTAAAGCTGTGCTGTTCTTCTTTTTATCTTGCTATTTTGAAGATCTGCTGTAACATCTTGTAATTTAGTCAGACCAGTTTCCTTCATTGTGTGGCTAATGATAGTAGATCGAATAGTATGGCTGTGGCACCATCGCTATCTAGGTGATAAAATTCCAGTCAGTTTATTTGCAGCATCAGCGTTAATAGTTTGCTCAAGAATGAGATCAATCGCTTGTTTTGACAAAAGTTTTGTTGTTCTTTTTATACCAAATGATCCCTTCTCAAAGTTCTCATGTCATCCTAGATGCGTCTCGTTAGTTCTCGTTAAATAATCGAGGTACTAAACAACGCGCGTAATTTGGTTGATTAAAAGTTTTGATAATGCGAATTTATACAATTCAAAACTACCGGCATGGATGGTCGTTTTTAGCAGTAAGTAGTAATCGATTAATTTGACGTAAATCATATAATACTGTGCTGTCTTGCCGTATTTGCCCTCCAATGATTGCATTTTGAATTGCTCGTATTTTTCGAATATTTCTTTTACTTCAGTTTGTTGGATTGATGGTTCAGATGATTTAGCTTTAAATTCAGTGGGAATATCTATGTTCTCTTGTTGGACGAATTGTTCAAAATGCAGTATTTTCAATGCTAACGTTATCATTGGATGTAGACCTTTGCATCTATTAAAGTATTTGCCAGTAATAAATCCGTTGACGGATCCATTGGCAATCATATCTGCATTAACCATGATTATCAATAAACCACAGTTATCAATAAATTTACCTACTGCTTTAAAGAATGCCATTATAATATGGAATACTCCAAGGTGGATAAATAAAATGTCAAAAAATCCCTTTTCTGTACTTTGAATCTGCAGCGCAATTTTCGCAATAGCAAGATCGTACGTACCTTCGTACGCCTGGCTCCTACGCTGCACCTTCATTGCATCAGCTGACGACTTTTTCACCAACATAGAGCCAGCTGACGTTTTTTTTTTACCTTCAAATAATTGTGTCAACTATCATTTGACAAATTTTCAGTCGGGAGGAAATGTTTAAAAACAATTTCTTTTTTTCCATGAGTGGGACGCTGCCGCTGCTCCACTCACCGACGCTGCCGCTGCTCCACTCACCCACGCAGCCGCAGCTGACGTTCACGAGGCTTCATGGCACAACTGTCTGAACCATTTCACGAGTTATCGCTTGAAAGCAAATGACCGACAAAATGTACTATCTGGCTTGTGTACTATAACCTTTTTTTTCTTATTCTTTTCACAAATAATATAAAGGTTTAAATTAATTAAGTCACTCATCATAAAAAAACTAATGAAATAAGTAAAAAAATTATATAAAAGAAACTGACGTTTTGAAATAGTATACATTGATGCAGGTTGAAACAAGTGAAAAATCAAACAAAAGATGATTACTTATATGACAGGCTTATTTCGGTTATGATGTATTAAGTATCCGTGCTTGCTCGCGCGAGGCGCCTGCAAGTAGGCTTCTCTCCACACGTCACTCGAAATAGCGCATATACGAGTATGTAAGCGGCCAAAAACCATTTGTTTATAACGGAAATAAATTACTAAGACGTAAATTTTTCGTACGACATTTGAGTGTAGCTTGTAGATGATGACTGAAACTTTCGATTACTGTCAAGAAAATTGAAAAAGTTCATAGCATTTACAAATTGCAAAAATCACATTTTTTAATCGTTTAACATCAATTATCTTGAAGACTAAGCGTCGTACGTAAAAGTTAGTAAGCCCCTTTTTTGCTTAAAATCACTCGAAGTCCAATAGTTGGTTTTATGAAAATTACATCTTTACAATTTTACAATTATTTTTTTTTATAACAATCTTATCCTCACCCCGATGAAATTCCATCCTAAAAATTATTATTCAGAGACTCCAAATACATAAAAAAAACGTCAGTGGGTCCAAGCAATTATATTAATGGCTTATTTTTCGCTTGTACATTAGTTTTCATTTTTTGCGTTATTAACATATTAAAAAAAAAGTAAAATGTTTCCGTTTTCTTAGATCGGCTATAGCTTTTTATTTCTCAATAATTTTTATCCTGTAAACACTTTTTTTTAAATAAAAATTTGAATTTTTGAGAACATCCAAATTTTAAATGACTCTTTTACTTAAGAATAAAGTCAAACTAATAACAACACTTTTCCATAAGACTGCGGTCCCTATTCTAAAATGTAGTATATTAATGCAGACTACATAGTCATACTAAGGTTCAAAATGTCTCCCATTGTCTTCAATAAACCTTTGATATTTTTTGGAAACTGCCCTGGTTAATCGAGGAATGATATTTCGACTGATATTACCAATAATATTACAAGATCTTTGTTCAAGAACTTTCCTGCTTTTAGGGCGATAAAATTCGCATACCTCCTTTTTCACATATCCCTATAAATAAAAGTTTAAAGGTGTTAGATCCGGAGACCTAGCAGTCCAGAGCACATGACCACTGGCACACCAAAAGTTTTCACTAAAAATATTTTTACTACTCTAGATCTACATGTGGGGCAAGCGTCTTGCTGAAACCACTCCTTAGAAAACTGATCATTTGGCAGAACTTCTCATTATAGATAAATATATTTTAAAGATAAGGAATTAAAGCGTTTCATAAAAATGCTAATCATTTACACCTACATAGTAAATTTCTTACCGATCATTCCGCTCGACACATTAAAACCATATCGTACGTTCAATATTTGTGTTTCGCTTTTTTTTATTAAAAATTCCGCAGTTGCTGAAATATGTTTCATCTATCCATAAAACATTATAGGAAACCGCGAGATTTTCTATACATTTACCAACATATCAATTATAAAAAACGACTCTTCTATTAAAATCACCTTTTTGAAATCCTTGTACAATTATTGGTTTATAAGAATGATATTTAGTAAGTTTTAAAACAACATGAGCAGATAATTTTGGAATGTTGATTTTGCAGATTAAAAATAGCAGATTTAAATTGAGCTTGCTTCAGAAGAAAGTGTTAAATAATGTTATATTTATTCTCTATATTACTAGACTCCTTCTATTAATATTTTATGAATATCAATAAGGTTAATGGTGCTTAGAAAAATCCACAAATCTATAAAACTAGTTTTTAGATAAAAAAAAACCAATATAGTAATAATTCTTGGTTATTCCTAGTACACCATCTGAAGATGCTGTAAGTTAGCGAAACATATTATATTATAAGCTTTAAATATTTAGCCTGAATATATGGTAGACATCCTAAATAAAATTAAGGTTTTACTAGAGAAACAGAGAAATTATGCGAGTAAATTTTCGATGAAGTCCAAAGCTATATGCGATAAACACGTTCTTCGATAAAAAAAAAACCAGAGAAAATAGATATGGATTAACCTTGATGGAAGAACACGTAATGAAATAAACTTTATATTCCCTTCAGACAAAAATATTATCCATGACGTTAACATTTATCAGAGGGAGTTACTACCTTCTAGTAAAGGCGAGCGTAAAAACACAAAGGAAATAAAACAATACTATATGTTAAATGATTCATTTAAGCACTTAATCAAAAAAAGTAATGCGTATAAACAATAATTAGAAGTTATTCGTAAACAGGATATCGAGAATATAAATGAAATGATCGACTGCATAACAGATAAAATAAAAGAATCATTCAAAACATAGCCATCTCAAGAAAAGGCAGAGTGTCTTAAGAAACAAAACGAATGATTGAAAGGAGAAGAACAGTATATAGATAGGAAAATCCAAATAAAAGACAAAAACAAAAAATCAGATCAAATTCAATAGGCATAACAAGACATGATTTGCAAAAATATTACAAAAAAAAAGTAGAACAAACTACAAAGAGAAACACGAACATAAAATATATGAAAAAAAAAAACAAGATGCCTCATAATTACCAAAACTGGACAATATAGTAGAAAATCGAAAACTATCTAATATGGGATTAGAAAGGTACCTGAAATAATTAAAAAATAAATAATATATGCACTAATAGATATGAAGTGTGAAAAAGTATCAGGAGGACATGGCATCGCATATCAGATGATGCAAGAAGCTAAAAATACTGTCATTACCAATATACAGTTTTTTGTATCACTATCAGTTCCAGAATTCTTTTTTACTGTGTGATTAACGCCGTCTTATTTTTTTTGTCGTATTAATGCCCATTTATCCTGTTTTTTAGGTATTCGCTTGTTTTACCTATGTATTCACCATTTCCATCTTTGCATGAAATACTGTAAATCACATGTGTTTTTTTTTAATTTATCTTTTAATTTTTCAAATTTTAGCTTGCAATAGAATTTTTTTGGGAGGTTGTGACCCTTACAGCTAACAGGTGCGTTATGTTCCTCAAAAGTATTTTGGAATTTTTTGGAGATCGGGATATTTGGAAGTGATATGTGTTTTTCGTTTTTCTGTTTTGAATTATAGGTGGTATACCTACTACCCTTTTTCTATAGGTACGTTGACGACTGCATCACAGCAGTACTTCAAAATCTATGATACGCAGTATTAAAAAAAACACTAAAAAGGGATTCTATTGTAATTAATTTTTATATGCTACAGTTAAAATTAGACTTACTGATTTGTATTTCTATTGCACTGTCATCTTAATTTAATTTGCTTTATTATACGGAAATCCGATAGCCCTCCAAAAAAAAAATAAATAAATAAACATGTTAATTCTATACGCTTAAGAAAAAGACATAAATACAATAATAAAAAAATTACGGCTAATTGGAATTAAATATATATATAAAGTTAGTGGAACACACTAAAATAAAAATATATAAAAAAATAAAAAAATATGTAAACAACATTAAACAATAAAATACAACAAAAATTTAAATAATAAATTGTGTTTACACTGGTAAACATTACGTATCTAATTCGTAATTAAAGTCAGTGAAGCTATCTTCGCTCAAACTGATTATAACTGGTTCCTCTATCTCACCGATCATGAAATCGAGTTTCCACATTTTCTTTTATTCTTTTATTAAATGGATTTTTCCCAATTTTCTGCAGTAACTTTATTCAAAAGTTCAGTTAAATTATTAATTTTGTAAGTTGTGTTATTTCTAGCAACTCTATCTTTTACTTGGGAGAGATATTTCCTTCTCCAACGGACATCTTCCGGACGATCTATAAGAACAGATTTCCTATCTGGTTTTTCCCAGCAAAAATTAAGTTCTCTGAGCAAGTTCCAGATCTCAGTTCTTTTAATTTCAGGTAAATCCCGATCTTCATTGATTTTTAGACTTAGAATTTTGTCGACGGTTGTGATCTGCTTCTCATAATAAAATGTATGTACAACTCCTTTTATAACATTTTACATCTATTCTTCCAACGAAGGTTTTCGTCTGCCTGTGATCGAATGTGGCTTGGGAGTACCAACAATTCCAGTCGTATTTTTCTCCTTCAGTATTCGGTACATAGTAGATTTTCGAACTTCTGTCATGTTGGAACACATCTCAACAGAGCTTTTAATATTATTATTATACATTCATCGTAATAAGTTTTTCCTTGGGGAGAAAATGCCCTGATTTAACGATTTTGGAATAAATATAGACATGGAAGCCATTTCTTTTGGATACCTCACTAATCTAAAAGAATATATAAAAACAAGCACAAACAAGATAAATCATTAAGAACACCCTGTAAAGTGTACTGACAGAAATTAAATTGAATTATCAGAAATTTTATTGTTGCAGTAAATTTATAAAAGCTGATAATATTTAAATATAATTAGATTTACTTGCGGCACTGAAGCAGACACATTTGAGGTTTCGGTAACACTTTTATTACTCTCTCTAGTTCTTGAATAGAGTATAGGAATGTGTATCTTTGCGATCGCACCTCTTCTTCTCAAGAGCTTTGAGTTCAGGAAAATAGAACCGATTCTGCCTTTTATATTAGGAATGTGTGTGCTGCTGGCACTCCCTCCCCTCCCCCCCCTTGGGTAACTTGTTTTTCTTGCGATAGCCCTCGACCCAAGAGCTTTGAGTTCAGGAAAATAGACCCGATTCTATCTCTTATACTAGGAATGTGTATGCTGCTCGGATCCTCACCCCTATCAGCAACTTGTTGTGATCGCCCTCCTCCCTCTCCAAGAGCTTCAAATTCAGAAAAATAAACCCGACCCTGCCATTTACACTAGAAATGGGAATGTTGCTGGTGTCTCCCCCTCCGCCCGTCAACCACTTGCTTTCGCTTACCATACTGTACTTTTGTGATATCACCGCCCCCCCCCCCAAAAAAAAAGAGGCTGGATCCGCCTTGGTAAGCGCCTGTAAGTAGACTTCCACTTCCCTTCATACACGGCCCCATGTATGTTACAATTGGTAAAACGCTATTTGTTTCTAGCGTTAAATAGCAATTAAAACACTACATTTTCGAATTCGCAGAATTTGAAAATATTTATTTAATTAAAAGTTACGTGAAAGGGGGTAAAAAATGCCATTTTCCAAATATTTACCGATTTTTAGCTAAAAAACTATGAGCCGGCGGGAAAGCTACAAGAGATACGTTTGCTCAAGGAACACGAAAATATTTTTTATTTTCCAGTTTTTTTTTATTTATAACAATTACATCGTCATTTTTTAAGAATCCACCGTCGATATTTGTAATCAGGGGGTCAAAATACATATAAAAAACTTTTATGGAGTCATGTCACTACATTGACTACGAAAACGCACTAGGCTCCTGGACTATATGGTTTTTGGCATTGTTTCCTCAAATCTAGAATTGATTGTTTAAATTATAAAAGCAATTTTCTGGAAGAAATCGAAATTATATTTCCAGAAATAGAGGAACTGGAAATTGATGAAAACCGAATTAAAAATCTTTATTTCAGTCAAAAGATTTTCTAATTAACATAATGGAAGCAATAGATGCCTCGTAAAATAACAGTCTTAACTTTTTAATTGCTTGCTAAAATGATGAATACATTTACGAATTAGAAGCAAGAAGCTGTATAACCTTATTCATAAAACATGAGAATAACCTAAAGTTAAATCTTAACTGCAAATAAAAGTTAATTTATAACTGTAAATAAGACCGCTAGTTATCCAGGAAAAGCCTTAAATATTAATTTTATCAGCAACCTCTATAAGGAAGTTATCCTAATAAAGAGGATATAACACTTACATAAAATAGGTCGATCTTGGCAATTTTCCTATTATGAGGTTTCGACTTTACCAGACACGCAATTTCCCAAATACGTTGCTAATAAAGCCAGCCTGTCAGAAGTAATATAGTTATAAAAGACTGTCTATTTAGGCCCAAAAATATTTTTCCATATTACCTGTTCCTTAGAATTATGGAATAAACATTGCAAAAAAACTGACCAAGTGTGTGTAGGTCACGCATTTTGTTAGGGTATTAAAGCAGTTATTGGCATAGGTTGTTTTTTCTGACATTTAGTTACACGCCTGTTTTTGAGCTACTTGAGCCTCTTAAAAGATAAGCTTTCTCTCAGAAAATATACCGAATTACTGGAGATTAAGTTTTACGAATTATTTTTTTGTATTTCATAAAGCAGTAAATGGGACTAATAGTATAAATTTTCGTTGAAAGGATTTACAAAGTGCTATAATGTCAAATTTTTTGAGATTCTCTAAATTCACAGACAGAATTTAATAAAAAATCTTATATTTAAATAAAAACTGAAATAAATATTACACTATCTTCTTCTTCGGATGCATATCCATTAATGGATGTTTGCGATCACATGCTCCATTGCTTCTCTATCTCGGACGGTGTGGATCAGTGTTTGTACATCACGTATCCCTGTCTATTGACTTATGTTCCGAAGCCAAGACATTTTCTTCCTCCCCATTCCCCTTCTGCCCTCAATTTTGCCCTCAGTCATCAATTGTAAGAACCCATATTTTTCGTTTCGCATGATATGTCCCAGATAGGCTGTTTTTCTTTTCCTGACTACTTCGAATAGTTCACGCTCTCTTCCTACACGCCCCAGAACTTCCTCATTTGTCTTCTTCTCCGCCCATGAGATTTTAAGAATTCTGCGATACAGCCACATCTCGAAAGCTTCCAGTTTATTGATATTACTCGTTTTTAGGGTCCAACCCTCCACGCCATAAAGAAACACTGACCATACGTAGCATTTCATAAACCTCACTCTCAAGTCAATATCGAATTCCGAGCAGGTAAGCACATTTTTAAGCTTCAGGAAAGCCTGTCGGGCTTGCTCAACACGGCTTTTTATTTCTCTGTCCGATGTCCAATCCTCACAAAGCCATGTTCCTAGGTATTTGAACTTGTCCACTTTTTCAATGGGCGCTGCATCAAATGTTATTCCTGAGTTTGTAAATGCATCCAAGTTTCGGGAGATGATCATAAACTTTGTTTCACTAGTATTGATGTTCAGACCCATAGATGCACTGTGTTGTCCAACCATATTTACTATTTGTTGTAGATCATCTATATTTTCGGCTATCAGGACCGTGTCATCGACATAACAAATGTTATTGATCCATACACCATTCACTCTAATGCCCTTTTTTACATCTTCTAAGGCCTCTCGGAAAATTGTCTCCGAATATAGATTAAATAGGAGCGGAGATAGTACGCACCCCTGTCTCACTCCCCTCTCAATTTGTACAGTATTGGACATACCATTTTCAATTTTTACCTGGGCATTCTGGTTCCAATACAAATTTTGGATGCATCGGATATCCTTTTGATCGAAGTCGAGCCTCTCGAGGAGTTGTATTAACTTTTGATGTTGAACACGGTCGAAAGCCTTCTCATAATCTATGAAACATAGGCACACATCTTTTCTTTGGTCATAGCAATTTTGTACCAGTACCTGTGTTGCGACTATCTCCTCCCTTGTACCTAATCCCTATCTAAATCCAAACTGGGAGTCTCTCACGTCTCTTTCACATTTCCTGTATATTTTTTGCATAGCCATTGTTTGGGGTAGATACCCGTATTGTACATGATGTTAAAAACTTTATGCAATGCCGCAACACCTCTTTCATCTAGGAGTTTGAGTATTTCTGACGGGATTTTGTCTCGTCCAGCTGCTTTGTTGTATTTTAAGTTATGGATAGCTTTTTCAATTTCTTCTTTTGTAATTGATGGGCCAATAAACTATCACTTAAATCAGTCGCTCTTGGTGGTCTATTGTCTTGAAAAAGTTCTCCGATATATTCCTCCTAGATGTCAATTTTTTCTTTGCTTTCGAGGACTATCTTGTTGTTCTGCTCTACTATTAAACTTGGTTTCCATCCTCTGTATAATCCAGCAGTTTCTTTTAGCATAGCCTTATATAGGTGCTTAGACCCAATCTCATGATATTAAGGAGAAGTCATTTCGGCACTACACTGGTTATTTATAGAATAATGAGGAACATCTGAATCCTACCCATTCCTACTGTCTGTGTATTTGCACCCCCAGGTTTGTGTATTTGGCGGTCTTCTCAGTAAGCATTTCCCCTAAATTGTTGTTGTTAGGGATGGCAATTTCTATTATGGTGATTACATTGAATATTTTATCCACTAACATGAGGACTGGTCTGTTATATACAACTATATGATTCGTAAACACTGTTCGATTCCAGTACAACTTGAACACATTATTCTTCAGTATAGATTATGGGGTGTATTCATTGGATGGTACTTTCTCTATCTGCAACAGTTTAAATTTATCTACCCATTCTTGATTGATAATATCGGCTGTGTCTCTTCTTGTATTCTGATAGGGCAAATACTTGACATTCTGCTGTTATGTGCTGGAATGTTTATAATATTCAACGTCCATATCTGCACTAGTCATTCCGAATCGAGGGAGATAATTTTTATTATTTTCTCTTGCGATCTTTTTATTGTGGGTACTTCTTGTAGAATTTGGCGTATCGTTGTTGGTTGTAGCCAGTCATCTTTAGTCCTAAATGAATTGCTCTGTAAAAAATAGACATTTTGGACTCCCATTTTATGCGCTGTCTTGGTCATCCCGTTTAAATGGGCGTTGGTTGAGGTTCCCGCGCAGCACCTTTGGTGGTTGGAGCTCTTAGTGTTGCTTGACTCTCGTGCTAATGCAGTTAAGGTTGTTATTATTATTATTGTTGCAATTCACTGTAACCCTGAACGGCTTGTAAACTTTTGACCACTAAAATTTCGAGTATTTCGTCCTGACACCGACGGTGGATTCATCAGTGGGCGCGCCGGTGTCTTCCCCAGACACCCCTTTGACATACTTTTTATAATGTTATTGTTTATATTTGAATCTTCTTGGCGTCGGAAACTATCGGTGAGATGTTTCTCAGGTGGCCCTTTCTACATCACCATTACATTGCCTCTCTCCAAGCTTTGATCGTTCCGATCAAACCTTTGTAATCTCTAAATATCCTCAGGATGCCTGAGGAACTGTGAAGCATTTAAACACAAAGAAAAATACATACAAGTAATATTTAAGTATATTTTTAAAGACATATCCAACGATATTCTACTAGGCAGGGAGAGAAAACAATTATTTGTTATCTCTAATTTTCACAGAAGGGGAGTTAACCTATTATTTTTGAATATCACTTGTTGACTTACTGGAACTGCAAAATGTCATTGGAGGAGATTAAAAACTGATCAAAATATAAGGTTATAACATACAGATGGACGTGACGAAACTATAATAGTTCTTGCAAAACCCTAAAAAAGCTTCTAATCGTTTTTTTTTATATAAAGATTGGTCGCAAATATCACGGTAGGAAATTACTTACACTGTGTGAGAAGTCTTAAATGGAAATTAAATAAATACGTAAACATTTTTTAGGAGTTACAAAGCTATAATGCCCAAGAGAAAAAATAAATATTTTTGTTTTTATTATTATTATAATCTCATATAGTCAAAATTTGAAACCTTATATCATTACTTTTTTTTATGCTTAAATATTTTGAATTTATTTTTAATTCAGAAGTATCAACTTCGCAAAGCATAAATAAATTTATTTTGTAACACGTGACTTTTCTTACTGACGGTCGCGGCTAACTTAATTTCCGCTTAAGAAAAAGTTTTTCCTTTATGCTCCTAACTTTTACTGCAAGACATAAAATTAGTTTACAAGGAGAAAATTAAAAGCTTCTCGGAGACTTTTCGGAATGTTTGAAAAGTTAAAATAACATTCTGTTCGGTATTTTAAAATTAGTTTAAAAAATGTTAAGAGTCAAAACACGTTGGTAATTTTTAGCGTTTGAAGTCTTTTCTTTTAAAGAAAAATGCTACTATTCTGAGAATGATTTTTTTTTAATTTCAAAACATTTATTAAGGTATATTCACTAGCTTAGTTTGTTATATATGTAATTCTCCTTTCAGGAAGAGAATATGAAAAATATAAGTACAAACAGTTTATTTCCTGCAAATATCGCTCTGGTCCTCTCTCCATACGCGTTTCGATCACCTCATGATCTCGTCAGTGGAGCTGTATCGGGCCGAGAGCAACATTAGCACGAAATAATTGATATATGAACCATAAATTTCAAGGTATGTCGGCAGGATATTACACCTGCCGTCTACCAACTTCGATGTCAGACTGAAAAATATCGCCAGTCCAACGACATCTATGAATCAACGGAGTAAAGTGAAATTTTTAAACAATTCAAATTTCAGTAAGAAATAAAGAAATGGAGAGAGGACCAGAGCGATATTTGCAGGAAATAAACTGTTTGTACTTATATTTTTCATATTCTCTGCCTGAAAGGAGAATTATATGTATAACAAACTATTTAAATACGGCAGAAAGATTTCTTTATTTCTTACTGAAATTTTGATTGTTTAAAAATATCACCTTACTCCGTTGATTCATAGATGTCGTTCGACTGGCGATATTTTTCAGTCTGACATCGAAGTTGGTAGACGGTAGATGTAATATCCTGCCGACATACCTTGAAATTTCTGGTTCATATATCAGTTATTTCCTGCTAATGTTCCTCTCGGTCCGATACAGCTCCACTGACGAGATCATGAGGTGATCGAAACGCGTATGGAGAGAGGACCAGAGCGATATTTGCAGGAAATAAACTGTTTGTACTTATATTTTTCATATTCTCTGCCTGAAAGGAGAATTACATATATAACAAAGATTTCTTTATTTCTTACTGAAATTTTGATTGTTTAAAAAATTTACTAGCTTATTTAAATACTATACTAAGAAAAAATTTATAATTTTTAAGTCAGCCATTTTTATTGGAAGAATATCGTAAAAAATAATTAATAGATACTATTGGGGATATTTAAAGATGTCTTTAAGTTTTCCATAGGCTACCCATGCGAGATTTACTATTCTTCGTAGCTAGCATGTTTGATTATTTTTTGTGATCTTTATTTCATGTCCAAGGTATATGTATTTTTCCCCAAGTTCCACTTCGTTGTCTCCAATATTGATATTTCCACTAGGTACCAGATTGGTCATAAATTTTGTTTTTGATATATTTATTTTAAGACCCACATTGGCGCATACTAGCTGAAATTCATGTAACATTGTACATATCTCCTTGAGATTATCGACAAAACTATGTCGTCCGCGAATCTCAAATTTGTTAATCTTTGGCCGTCTTCATTCAGGAATCTTTTTCCCAGTTAAGTTTTTTACAGGCGTATTCTAGTACTGCAGTAAACAGTTTAGACGATAAGGTATCACCCTGTCGGACTCCTCTGCCAATTGGGATATGATCCGTGTTTCTGTGTAGTGATATACCAATTTCTTTAAAACGTAAGGCACTTGACCAATGTGTGTTACCCTACGGAGCCGAAACTTTGACATACACAACAGCGACTTCTAAAATGCTGCAAATAGCTCAGAGAAAGATAGAAAGGTCAATGCTAGGTATATCGCTGCGTGACCGAGTTAGAAATGAAGACCTGAGACGAAAGATAGGAGGTACCGACGTAATTTTTCGAATTTTCACACTCAAATGGAACTGGGCCGGACATGTCGCCCGAATCAGTGATGGAAGGTGGACGAAGAGATTACTCGAGTGGAGGCCAAGATTAGACAAAAGAAGTAGAGGAAGACCCCTACTCGTTGGACTGACGATCTCAAGAGAATTGCAGCAAATTGGATGCAAATCACTCAAGATATAGCACAATAGACAAGAATAAGGGAGACCTATGTCCAGCAGTGGACACAAAGGGCTGGACGAAGAAGAAGAAGATTGGGGATATTTACGTTCAATTTCAATGTTATTGGAATGGCCAATACTTGTCTTGATTTATGTATAAGAAAAATAAAAAACGAGTATTCCCTCCTAAAACTCTAGATTCTGCTTCCAATCTTCTGGGCATGATACTACATAAACTATGAATAATTAAAAAAAAACATTTAATCAGATGATTAATTAACTCCTATTCATTTTGAGATTTAACTATCAATAAATCCGTAACAGTTACATTTAGGTACAGGACATGTAATAGAAAAAATTTTCAGGATTTTCCAGGAAGTCTTGCTACATCTCACAAAAAAGAGAAAAATAAACAATTAATTAATTAGAATAGAATAGAATCAACGAAATATAGTGGACAGCCAGTAGTAGAACTAGAGTGGAAAAATGCCGAGCTAACCCGTATGCTGGAGAATAGGGGTGGGTTATTCAGGGTGCCACTGCATCAAAAGCTAGGCTGAATACAGAAACCTTCCACGATGTTTTTAGGAACTAGCTTTCAATTTTACTCCCTAAAATTAGTAACCAGCAACAAATAAAAGATTTAAACGCAAGTAGCATGTGGGACAAATATAACTCAGTATAGAAAGTAATAGTAAAAATCTTTAATTAAAAGATTGAGCTGCTCGAATAGATTGACAAAAAAAAGATACATCTAATCACTTACATTGACAGACAATACAGCCTACGGGTGTTAAAGGAAACCTAAAGCAATCACGTTTTTTCTATGGTCATAGATTTATGTTTATTGCGGAACGACTTACAATAATAAAGAATAAATTTCTTAAATAAATAAATGAAAGTAATACAAGGTGTGCCTGAAAAATAGCGAGTGTAATTTCTCTGCTACACCGTAGGCTCTGAGCTAATAATAGGAACACACAGGACACAACTCAAGAGAGGCAACAGCCACAAAAAAAAACAACTATTGAAGGTGGCCTACAGTATAATATGCCTCGAGGGTGAACTACAGTACAAAATACCTTAAAAGTGCATACCAGCAGGATGGACCCCGTTTTCCTGGGGAGTAAAATCCAACAAAACTACACAGTTACCGAAACAATCTAAACAAAATTTCTGCAGGATACTGCGAATAAAACGAGATGAAAATCTTCAGTTTTCTTTGGCAGACTTTAACAGGAAAACGTGAAAATGAAGTCAATTTTGGCTTCATTTTACATATAAGCCTCAAGCTTGCGCAACACGTTTCTTCTTTCCAGATGTTACAATGAATTTTAAAGGGATACCAAATTAACATAAATAGTAGTATAAAATTAACCTGGAGCAAAATGACCCGTGATCGTTAACATTTTCGGTTCAACATACAATATGAAACCCATTGATTATTTTTATGTTTAAATCCAGAAATTGCAATTCAACATAAATCTACCTAAAGAATAATCAGTTGAAGGTGTAAAATTGTATCGGAATTGACACACTCGAAAGTGACTAACAATCTAACCTAAACAAAATGTCAACTGAGTCTATGGAATTATTCACAATAATATCAGGAAAACTGCCATAAGAAGGGATAAAAGTGAGAATTTTACTCCGATAGTAGGCAGAGAAAATGATATCTACCAAAAAAAAAGGTAAATGCAAATTCCTCACCTAAATACAAATAACCTAGCAAAGTGCAGTAGAGTTAACGGCATTATGAATCAAGCTAAAAATAAAAACTAAATTTAGTCTGTATTTCGTAGTGTACGAATATGGGGAAATTACAGGATAATAAATAAAATAATCGAGTTGGGGAGAAAATTTGTAAAGAAGTAGAACTAGGAGGGCTTGTACTATAGCAAAACCAAAAATGCAATGAATAGTAAGCTCTTGTTCGAAGGTTATATGAGAAATGCTTAATGAAAAATAATATTGTGATGCCCAAACGTGAGTATTTACAAAAATAAGGTATAAATTAACCAAATTAGCCATAGTGAATTTAAAATGAAATTTGAACCATGAGGGTCTAAAAGTGTACAAAAAATTGGCAGTCGCTATTTAACAAAATTGTATTGCATCTTCTTTGGGATCCTCATATATAATTTAACATATTGGAAAAAACCTATAGCAAATAAAAAATCGAAGTGTCTGAACGATTTCTCAAAAAATTCAAAGCTTTACGTCCTCATTATATTTATATTTTTTGCTATTAACAAAGGATTTATGGAAAATTAGTGAGAGATCTAAACTTACACATACGCTCTTTAACTATTGATGAACGTAAATCGGTATAGTTTGAACACTTTTTTAGTTTGGCAATTTAATTCGATGCAAGTGTTCCAGAACGAAATTAATCGGACTTTCGTGAAGCATGTAGAGTAGTTACGAATGTCTGTAGTTAACTTTAATGAGTGCAATTTTTCGCAGGGTTTCCCTGCTGACTGAAGTTTCTCGCAATATTTTACAGTTTTTTGCTAAGTAGGCCTAAAATTTTCAAGAGAAAAAGAGTAAGTCGAGGGTGAAAATTTAAAATAATTACAAGTTATTTTTTTAACATATAGACGTTGCAATTTATTACTACTTCGTTTTGTTTAGTCGATTTCAAATTTGTCAAATTTATATAGGTCTGGTGCTTTAATACTATCACTAGGGGCAATTTAATAAATCCATCCCCTTACTCTAATTTTCTCAAACCAGCTTAATATTAAGTTACTAAATAAGCTTCAGAATATAGAGATTTATTAAAAAAAATATGAATATGAATCACTATTTCATCAAATTTAAGATAGTCCAACAACTCTTCTTCTTCTTCTTCTTCTACCTTCTATAATAGGTCCCTGACCTGTTCCTGCTTCGATTTTCCTCATTCTTTACTTAAACTATGGCTCCACTTTTGCGTGGTCGACCTCTACTGCGTGTACCACTAGGCGATTTATCTCGTGCGATCCTTACTAGTCTATCCTCTATCATTCGGCTTATGCGTTTGTTCCATTGTGTCTTACGCTGTAGGACCCACTCATTAATGTAGTCTGTGTTGCATGATTGCCTAATGTTATCGCTTCTTTCTCTGTCTAGTAGCGTTTTTCCTGTTATTCGTCGAAGTATTCTCATTTCTGTAGTCTCCAATAGTTGTTTCGTTTTTGTCGTCTCTGGCCGTGTTTCTGAGGTGTATGTCATAATAGGTCTAATTGTGGTTTTGTAGATCCGAACCTTTGTTTCTTGTTGTAAGTGTTTGTTTCGCCAGATCACGTCGTTGAGGCAACCCGCCACTTTATTTGCTTTGGCCACCTGCCCTCTTACTTCATCTTCGATGTTGCCATAACTAGTTATGTCGATTCCTAGATATTTGAAACTCATTTCTTGTTGTATTATTTGACCGTCTAGTTCTAGTTTGCATCGGAGGGGTTCTTTTGAGGTTGTCATACATTTAGTTTTTTTGGCTGAGATAATCATATTATATTTTCTTCCCGTAAGATTAAAGGTATTTAACAATCTCTGGAGGTCGTCTTCATTTTCGGCACATATCACAGCGTCATCAGCGTAACAGAGAATTTTTATTTCTGTATCACCCTTATTATATCCTCTACCAAGTCGCACCTCCTTTATTATTTCGTCCATTATCATGTTAGACAACAAAGGACTAAGCGAGTCTCCCTGTCTAATACCGCTGTTGACTTTGTATGGGTGTTGATAATTTATCGTTAGTGCGAATCTGAACTTTATTGTTTGCGTATATGTTTTCGATGGTCTGAATTATATTGATAGGAATATTTCTCTTATATAACAGGTGTATTACGTCATCTAGCTTTATGCGATCGAATGCTTTTGTTAGATCTAGATCTCCAACAACAACTCTCTCTCCAAAATTAAAATAAAAAAAAAACAGGGGCAGATTCACGCCATTTTAAAATTTTGCCATTAAGCCAACAATATTTTACTCTTATTTAAGAAAAGTTGAGGAAATGTAAGAAAACTATTACCATTTTGTTTTATAGGCGCTAAAAAGTTGGTACGTGTCACAATAGTATTTTATATAGTTTATAAGAGTGTATTATAAAATTTGTTCACATCTTCTATAGGAAAATAGTCAATTAACACATAAAATGGACGTTTGACATCCATAAACGTTACAGGAAAATATATATCTTGGTAGAGTAGTACTTATTCAATGTAAGAATTTTATGCATTTTTATTTGTAGTGGAAATTTTTGTAGTCGGAGCCAAATCAATACAAAATAGATCAAATTACTAATAATACTAAATAAAAATTAACTATAGCAAAGAGTCAATCACTCAATAAATAATTTAAAGAAAAATATTATTATTTTTTAAGTTTATGTATATATGTTTCCATAATATAGAGTTAACATATTATATTGAATTAATTTGTCGTTGAATTCAAAAGTTTCAACTACAAATAAAACGGTGAAAATTACGTTTCGCTTTCCATTGCTCTTTTAAAATTTAGTTTTCGATTTTTCGTTTTATATAATTTATAATTTATTAAGTAAAGAAAAATTTTTGGATTTTGGAAACCTACGTAATACCAATTTTGAAAAAAATTGGACTCAGCAAAAGTTAGTTCGCCGTATTGGATCCCTCATATTGAATTTTAGGAAATTTACATTAGATTTTTAATTTATGTTCCCGAATACCTCTACAATTAATTATGAACGAAGTAGTAATATAAAGTTTTTTTGGAAAATAAATTTAAATTCGTAATCTACTCATCCAAAAACTCTCAATGTCAATTTTGAAAGAAATAGGGAAGTGCAAAACTATAACTATATTAGTTGCACGATATTAAATTTTAAGAAAAAAATTTAATTTATAGTCTATATCCCCTAAGCCAATTCTGGACAAAATTGAGAAGTGTAAAATACTCACTCCGCCATATAAGATCGGGAAGTTGGACATGTCGAAGAATATTTGAAGAAACCTTGGGTATAAGACGAACATGAAATGATCATTAAACCCATCAAAACGTATTGACTCGCGACTAACTCTAAGTTCCGCTTTAAGACGTTACCCACTTCCTTTTTGCAATGTATATTCCGGAATATATTTTTGGACAAAATGTCTAGACACGATTTTTTTCTTTTCGGGTAAATATGTAAATAATCTTCGATCATACCTATAGATGTAAACAACGATAGATTTGTTTGAAGGCTATTTATGGTCGGTGGAGGAGAGGCGTCTTTCATGTTTGACAGACATAAACATGTTTACTTATATTTTCTTTCAGTTTAATTGCTGGTCGTGGTTCTTTTCACTATTTTTAAGTGTTAGAAATTACTATAAATACGAAGTTTCTAATCATTATTAACAAAAAGAGGATTTCAAATCCTATTTTTATTGGTGAATATTGTTAGATATTATCTACATATTGAAAATAAAAATAATAATAATTTAGGCAACCATAAATTCATATTTTATGTATTCTAGAATTGACATACCGATTATCATATGATACTCGTTTAAATAATCCAATTAGAAAAGGATAGCATAAAATAGGTATGTGTTGTGTACCAAGAAATGAAATATCTACTGTTGATCAACACTTTTTCAAATATAAATAAAAATATTATTACGCTATTCAGCGTTCAAACAATCGAGCCCTAGTTCTGACGTTATGCTAATTCTACAGGGGTATGTTCGAAGTAAATAATATTACAAACTAATAATTGAATTGGTATTAGTTTCAATACTTTCTAATTAAAAAAAGTTCAAAGATATTTGTTATTTACTAACTAAAGTTCTGATTGAACCGAACTGGTAAGAAAGCCAAATTTTACCTCTCTATAAAGGGTGTCCCACCGGAAAACAATTCGATCTAATTGCAGATTATACTAATGCCTAAAGGGGAATCCGGATAAAATAATTTCAAGATGGTGGCAGTTCCAGTTATACCGGAAGTAGGCGTCGAACTGTTTTTTTTTTTAAATAGGATACCTTATAAATTGTTGAATTTTTAGATTCTGTGCAAGATTCTGGCCACATTTTATGTATTACGTTCTATTCCTAAGTCTGACCATTTTTAACATATTTAAGTTGACGTCTGGAGGCCCTAAAATAATTATCAATTTTTCTTAAAAGGAAGTCTTTATTATTTAATTTGGGTTGGATTCCTTGTTAAAAAGAGCCCATTTTATTAGATTTTTATAATATTTTGATGACCAATAATACAAGGTGTTCAAAATATAAAATTAAAAATTAAATTGAAGGAATCGTCAAAAGTCAATTTTTTTTCAAATGGAAACCCCAAGATTTTCTAACTTTATCCTATGTAAAGTTATCTAGTTTTCGAAATATTGCCAATTCAATATTTCTTTATGACAGTTTTGCTGCGGATTTTAGGTTCAGCTAAAAAGATCAAACGCTAATGAAGTGTATGAAGCTGTCACTTATCATTTGAAAATTATTAATAATCATGCCGGGGCGCATAAATTATTTAAACTTATTTATTATAAATGAAGAATGGGATAAATTTATATCAATTACATGTGATACATTTACCATTCGATATCCGCTAAATCAGAGGCCATCACTATGTTCTATTAAACAAATTATCGAAAATTTTAAGGATTTTGGATATGTTAAGATAATAATACACGCATAATTTAGAAAGAATAAACTTAAATAAGAAAGCTCTAGATTAACAAAAAAAATATTTCTGCAGTAAATGTTTGAACTGACGTCCTTGAACTTCCAGACATTTTTCCCATCTGAGCAGCACTTGTTCACAGGTTTCTCTTCTTATTGACTCGGAATTTAAACTTGCAAATTCATTCCTCACTCACTCCACACAATCTTCCGGAGTTGTTACAGAAGTGTTATAAATTCGATTTTTATTTGCATTCCAAATGAAAAAGTCAAGCACTTGTCACCCGGAAAGCCCAAAGAAAGGATCATTGTTGCTATCAATCATCAAAAACATTTTGCAAAAAATTATTTATTAGGTAACCATCATTTGGAGGTGCACCATCATGCTGATAAAATAGGATTCTATGAACAGCAAATGGCACATTGTCTCAATAGTCGTTTTCAAAATTATGTAAAATGTTCAAATAGCCTTCATCTAAAAGTTAATAAGCACATTTTATGTCTAGAATAATTTAAATACGTCTAACTCACCATTTAAATTTTCTTGATAAAAATTTAATGCTAAGATGCCATCATTGCTTATTGCACAATAAACATTAAACTGCAAGGATTCTTCAAAATTTGAGGCGCTCCTGGGTTGACCGCGCCCCTCTCCACCGCACCACGGGGTCGATATTTACTATACTGGTTTCTTTGCATTATATTAAATTCACATAGTACTACTCGTCTTGGAAAATCAGTTTTTTTAGATGTTGAACCATGGAAAATATGTATCGATGAATTTTACGTTTGCGTAATATTCTTTAAACTATTGATTTGGATAATGCTGACTCTCAAGCAGCTTATCTCACAGATTCGATATGCAGCGAAATAACCCAAAATAGCAATTCCAATAATCTCATTATTAATAAGAGGTTTATTTCTTAGCGGTATTGCCTTGACGGCTCCAAAGTTCTTAAAATTTTTAGATAATTTGATTCTTAGCACATTGTGATGGCTTTTGCTTTTGCGGATATTGAATGACAAATGTGTCACATATTCTTAATTTAACTTTAGTACATTCTCCATAAATAATAATTGCATTTAAATAATCTTCGTTTCTATAATATAAGCGCCCCGGAATGATTATTAATAACTTTCAAATGACGACAACTCCATATGTTTCCTAAGCATTTGTTTTTTAATGTCGTCATAGCTTAGCTACGAGTAAAACGTCATAGCTAACTAAGATTATAACCGCAGCGAAATGGCCATATAAAAATATTAAATTGGCAATATTTCGTAAACTGAAAATGTTCAACAGAGACAACCTGAAAAATAAAAAATTGCTGCTTTAAAAAAAAAACTATCTTAAACTGGGTAATTAAAATTGCAATTAATTTCGTGCCAGTGAAATCAAGAAATTTTTGCTCTCTAATGAAATGTCAAAATTTTACCATGAAATATAATATATTATTACCAACTATAAACGCCTTACCAAATCCTGGCAACACCCTGTAAGGTACCTCAGTTCAGACTTACCTAATGATTGTCCTAATGCTGACTGGAGTCTACCTATACGCTAGCTCATCTCAGGGTAGATTCGTTGTTTTTATATTTTTCCACTATTTTTAATATATTGCCTGTGTAAGTTTTATAAATGACTAAATCGGGAAAAAGGCGCCACCAAATTTTACTTTAGAATGAGCCCTAATGATTATTCTACGAGCAATTGTAGTAAAGAAAACTTGGAAAAGAATAAATATTTAATATGACATATCCGGGTAAATAAATCGCAGAGTCTAAGTACTTAAAAGTATCCTAATTTAAAATTATAGGAAATAAAACCAATTAAATAGAGGCCAATACATTTATTCCTCACGGTATACCCCTTCCCAGATAATAAGTCCACCCCTGGAAAAAGTTATCACCAGTGTGAAGTATTGCAAGTTCCTCTAAGGGGGCTATCTAATAGAAGTGAGATTACAAATGTTAAATTGCAATAGAGAAACCTTGTTGACTTAGCCGAGAGTTATTGTCTTTCTATGACGTAGCAAAATGTGAATATTTAAACAAAAGAATAGTAAATTAAACTTGACAGTGTCCTGCACCGTGAACGGCAAACCGATCCAAAAGTAAAGAAATCAACTACACTTGGAAGGTTTACGTCGACATAGCCTAGTTATAGAAGAAAAGAACACACTCTATTTTAAACTAGACCATGAAGGTCCATAAGCCCAACAATGCAGGAGACTATCAACTTTGCAGTAATAAAAAAAATAAGCCATATAAAAAAACTACAAAAAGGTCTGCAAAGAGAAAGAATTAGAAAATCGATAATGAAAGAGATAATGACAGTTAACAAAAATATAAGCAATAGAAAGTTGCACAAAAAAAGAAATGATAGATAATTACAAAAATTAGATCATAGAAATCAACTTATAACTGTCGCTCAAGGGTTAAAATCATGACAAAATTTTACTGAAAAGTTTGTTACAATTTTGTACATAATTATTAGTTTCCAAAATATTCAATTGTTAAGCAATTGAAATTTTCAATAAAGGTGTCACTATAATATTCATTATTTTAAACTATAATTAAATGGGTACTTGGCCACTCTGGGACTCTAAAACAGAACCATAAAAAAAAACCTCAATTACAGTAAAATATCGCAAAAATAAAACATTTAAATTTGAGGTTTTAGCGCAACGAAGTCGACTGCATTTCACCTTACATAGTTTACTGGTTCGCTGCAAATATTATATGATATGGTAAATTACCAAAAGATAAATATCATTAAAAAAAATATTAAACTCCAGATATTTAACGTCTATTAATTAGAAAGGTTCAAAAACATATACACAAGAATCCCCTACCTGTTAGCCCTCTAGGTAATCGAACAAAAAACTGTGTTTAGATAACTAAACGATTCAAAATACAGGTTTAATACCCATTAGGCTTAACAGTCAGAAACTCCTGTGTACATACTTTGGCTAAAATTAGGCACTTAGCTGAATCACTTTAAAACAGGTGGTTGAACAAGGCCTGTGACATAGACGGCTTCCCCAGATAGGACGTTGACCTGGCTCAATATGGAGATTGTCCGTTTCAGAGACTCACAATCCCAGAAGTGCAGCACGAAAACCCAAACTGTACATTATAAATATCCATCCAAAAAAAGACTGAAGAAATCCTGACTGCTAACTGATAAGCCGTTGTTTCTGGCTGGCTGAAGAAAATAATCGCCAAACTGGCTGTAGAGTGAAACGACCAAAATCACCAAAAATTGTTTGCACCCCGACTCGGTTTTGTTACTTTAATCGGCCAATTATGACCAGGTCCCTTAACTTGGGTAAGCAGTAAAACTAAAACCACATCTTCACGCTCTTGCGTCAGATAGCCAAAAGAGAACGATTTCTCTCAAATCACTAGCACATTTCTTCCAACGGAAGTTAAAAAAAAAACTTTATAAAAACGTCTATCAAAAATCTATCCAAAAAAAATAACCTTAATCTCGTAGCCATAATCTCGAACCCATGAAATTTATCATACAATTTGAACTACTTCCGGAAAATATATACAAAAATTCTTCTATCTCAACTTTAAACTGGCCAGTACTGAAATCAGACCGAGACAACCAATATCTTAATAATCTAACCTGCCTCGTCCTACAAAATGAATACCCAATAACAAACTTCTTAATGGGTTCGAAATATTCAAAAATTAAATCCAATTAGTTCGAAATAGTTCGAGATAGTTCGAGGGTCAAATTTACTATATTATAATTACCAAAAATTCTAACGAGTAAAGTAAAGAGAAATATTCAACTAATAAACGAAAAACAACATAATGAAAAAAGTCAATACCATCTCATTTTAAATTTAGCATTTCGATAATATTCAACTGATGGGCCATCTTATAGGCAACCCTAAAAACTTTCACGCAATCTCGTGGAGCTGACCATTCAACAGCTGATATGTGACAATAAATAAATATTTTCTGAAAAAGGAAAATCAACAAGAAAGCAAATAATCCTATTTATGTTTATCCAAACATTAAGAAAACGCTTTTCTCAATATGTCATACATTGTCTCGAGGTACCTACTGAAATTTATAAATTACAGAAATATGTTAAGTTTCGATCTCAATCAAAATTTCAAAATGTAAACAAAAGGAATGATCTGAATATAGATGAGACCAATATTAATGAATGAAAAACAAAAGGTAATCATTAGTTTTATAGTAGAAAACATTGTTTACTGTAAATTTACGTACAAAACAAAAATCTATTTATAACTTTATTAATCTGAACCTGTAATTTAATGTAGAAAAATGTAAACGAAAATATTTATTATTTAAACCCAATTTTTAACCGTAACAAACCTTACACAAACTTACCCTTATTTTTAATGCTAAATAAGATAGAGTTAGAAACTTTGGGGTTTCAATTTGAAAAAATTCACTTTTGACGATTTCTGCAATTTAGTGTTTAATCTTATTTTTTGAACATCCTATATTATCGGTTATCAAAATATTATAAAAATTTAATAAAGCAGGCTCTTTTCAACAAGAAATTTAATCCAAAAGAAATAAAAAAGGCTTTCTTATAGGAAAAACTGATATTTATTTTAGGGTCTGCAAAAGTAATTTTTGGCATGAAAACTTAAATATCTCTAAAACACTTAGACTTGGGTATATTACACAGGATCCAAACATGCAATAATATATAGAGTATTCCCTATATTATTAGCAAATAGACACCTACTTCTCATATAACCCGAAGTGCCACCATCTTGAAAATATTTTTGCCAGGTTGTACCCATCGACAGAATACTATAATATTTCCAAAATTTTTCTATGTATAGTTTTCTATATATAATTTTTCATACTGATTCCCGATGGGACACCCTGTATTAATACTTTATGTCGATCTCAATTTCAAACAGAGCATTTTTTTATATAATTAAATCAAATTTAGATTTAAAAGATCTAACTACTTTGGATCTTCTTATTACCTTTTAACTCATAAGTTGAAAGATACAAATCTGTTTAGCTATTTCGAATATGCATATGCAGTTAACCGCTAGATGATTAATTAGCTTCCGTTCTGACAGGAAGCTTAATCTGACATTGCTGCTAAAATCGGTTAGCTATTCTCTTGACGACGTAACATTAGTGTTAAAGTTGAATACGTTTAACTTTGTTACTACAGAAACTGTATGTACAGGACCTTTGACGTTAGGGGATAAATTTACATAAATTTAAACCAAATAAAAACGAAACTAAATGTCATGTGAACGAGGGTATGCAAATGCTTATAGGTTATTGAATTAGAAAAAGGGAAAAATAAGTATTTGTGGAATATATGAATTCGGATATTTTTATGTCAAAATTAAAACGTTTAACTTAAAATGTGGGTACAATCGAAAAACCAGCATTTTAATTGGCTTTCAATTGGCAACGAACTGCAAAATATTTAAAATAAAAAAAAAATAATAAAATATCTTCAAAGTTTTATTATTCGTGGAATTTCCTGTTCCTGTAAATATTATATAAGGAAATAGTACATATTTACTACTCTTTCATTGTCTTTATTCTTATTGACGAATTGTCGACTAGTATTTATCTCTAACCGTTTTCATGTTAAAAACGTCTAGAGATACCTAACCGAACAACAAAAAATAAAGACAATGGAAGTCAAATAGATATCTACTGTTTCACAAGAAACAGAGTTATGTATGATCTTCAAACCAACCATATAATGAGTTATCAAAATACTTTTATATAGATTTATTGAATATCAGTACAATATCGAGCTATTTCTTTACAAAAGTCAGTATTTGTTATACCAATGACATGAATAATGGTTGTTTCTAAGTAACTTAATATTTAATGTATAGGTATAAGTTAAAATTTAATATATTTCTTATGAAGTTATATCGCATGACGTTGGTAGCCAGTACACCTGGGCATTTCTTGAGATCGTGTTCACCAAACTTATCTCTCAATAAGCACTTTGCTTCACTAAATGTATGGCATATTGGACTGTCTTGATAAAATCACATATTGTCTAGATCAAGATCATCCAATTCCTGTCAGAGGTAATCGGAAATCGCGTTTCTGTAGTTTTCTTTATAGACTGTTACAGAAGCACTATTTTTAATTTGAAAAAATAAGAACCGATGATTCCTCCAGATCAAAAACCTCACCAAACTGTTAATATTTGTGGATGTAATGGTACTTCAATGGGCGCCTATGAATTAAATCATATGACAGGGCCGAGTTTGCTTGTTTACAAAGACATTTAACCCTTAAATCAACTTCATTGTTGAAGATGATTTTTTTATGAAATTACACATCAGTTTTAAGCTGGTCTAAAGCCAATTTTGCAAAATTTCTAAGCAATTAATTTTCATTTGTTTGCCGTAAACAGAATTTTATACTTTTTTAAATATAAAGTTTTATGAAGGATAGATAAGAAAGTCCAAGTATTTAAAAGCAATGTGCAACTGATTGATTTATATTATCATCAACACTTTGATTCAGAGCATCGATATTTTTAACAGTAGGTTTATGTTTCTGACGCATTATATGTTAAACATCATAAATACCATCAGTTGATTCAAATTTATTCAGTTGACTTATTGAATGTGTGAAATTTTTTGCCCAAATTGCAGTAGGTTTGAAAAGTAATGAAATAGAAAGTAAATTCAATAAGTGTCAAATACAACTAACCAAGGGACGACGTTATAAATTATCATAATATACACATTTGGTATGAAGAAAATTCTCATGCAATAATATATATTCGGCAACAACAAAGATTTATGGTTAACGTTTGGGAGGAAATCATTGGTGATTTTTTGAGTGAGCTTTTCGTTTTGGAAGAAAACTTACCTAATTCACTCTATTTAAAATTTTTGCATCAAAATTTAAGTGACCTCTCAGAAGGTGTACCTTGTAAGCTAGAGCTCAAATGTGGTTGATCTACGATGGTCTTCCAATACATTTTAATAATTTAGTACGTCTTGATCCGTCAATTTTGATAATAGTTGGATTGGTAGAGGCGGACTTATTTTACAGTCACACAGAATGGTTTGAACATAATTTTTTTACGGACACCAAAAGTAACTTAAGTTGACGTGTGTTGGGGTTTCTAAAAATAAACTAGTAACAGAGGGTGGGACACCCCTATATGTTTTTTTTTTAAATCTCAAGTTTTAATTGAGTTATCTTTACAAAATAAAATGGAAGTTACTTGTTATTTGAAGTGATGTTGAACTATGGTATTTTCACTACCAAAAATATCATCCCTTATTTTTTATAATGGTTAACCATTTATTCGCGCTGATAATTTATTTCTAAAAATTACGAATTTAAATTAAATTGTTTGAAAATATTGTTTTCATGAATACCATAATTAATTTAAGTTGTCATAAACAATCAAAATTTCAGTAAGAAATAAAGAAATCTTTCTGCCGTATTTAAATAGTTTGTTATATATGTAATTCTATTTTCAGGCAGAGAATATGAAAAATATAAGTACAAACAGTTTATTTCCTGCAAACATCGCTCTGGTCCTCTCTCCATACGCTTTTCGATCACTTCATGATCTTGTCAGTGGAGCTGTATCGGACTGAGACCAACATTAGCAGGAAATAACTGATATATGAACCATAAATTTCAAGGTATGTCGGCAGGATATTACACCTGTCGTCTACCAACTTCGATGTCAAACTGAAAAATATCACCAGTCGAACGACATCTATGAATCAACGGAGTAAAAATTTTTTAAACAATCAAAATTTCGGTAAGAAATAAAGAAATCTTTCTGCCGTATTTAAATAGTTTGTTATATATGTAATTCTCCTTTCAGGCAGAGAATATGAAAAATATAAGTACAAACAGTTTATTTCCTGGAAATATCGCTCTGGTCCTCTCTCCATACGCGTTTCGATCATCTCATGATCTCATCAGTGGAGCTGTATCGGACCGAGAGCAACATTAGCAGGAAATAACTGATATATAAACCATAAATTTCAAGGTATGTCGGCAGGATATTACACCTGCCGTCTACCAACTTCGATGTCAGACTGAAAAATATCACCATTCGAACGACATCTATGAATCAACGGAGTAAAAATTTTTTAAACAATCAAAATTTCGGTAAGAAATAAAGAAATCTTTCTGCCGTATTTAAATAGTTTGTTATATATGTAATTCTCCTGTCAGGTAGAGAATATGAAAAATATAAGTACAGTTTATTTCCTGCAAATATATATATTTATATTATATTTTTCATATTCTCTGCCTGAAAGGAGAATTACATATATAACAAACTATTTAAATACGGCAGAAAGATTTCTTTATTTCTTACTGAAATTTTGATTGTTTAAAAAATTTTTACTCCGTTGATTCATAGATGTCGTTCGACTGGCGATATTTTTCAGTCTGACATCGAAGTTGGTAGACGGCAGGTGTAATATCCTGCCGACATACCTTGAAATTTATGATTCATATATTAGTTATTTCCTGCTAATGTTGCTCTCGGTCCGATACAGCTCCACTGACGAGATCATGAGGTGATCGAAATGCGTATGGAGAGAGGACCAGGGCGATATTTGCAGGAAATAAACTGTTTGTACTTATATTTTTCATATTCTCTGCCTGAAAGGAGAATTACATATATAACAAACTATTTAAATACGGCAGAAATATTTCTTTATTTCTTATTGAAATTTTGATTGTTTAAAAAATTTTTACTCCGTTGATTCATAGATGTCGTTCGACTGGCGATATTTTTCAGTCTGACATCGAAGTTGGTAGACGGCAGGTGTAATATCCTGCCGACATACCTTGAAATTTATGGTTCATATATTAGTTATTTCCTGCTAATGTTGCTCTCGGTCCGATACAGCTCCACTGACGAGATCATGAGGTGATCGAAACGCGTATGGAGAGAGGACCAGGGCGATATTTGCAGGAAATAAACTGTTTGTACTTATATTTTTCATATTCTCTGCCTGAAAGGAGAATTACATATATAACAAACTATTTAAATACGGCAGAAAGATTTCTTTATTTCTTATTGAAATTTTGATTGTTTAAAAAATTTTTACTCCGTTGATTCATAGATGTCGTTCGACTGGCGATATTTTTCAGTCTGACATCGAAGTTGGTAGAGGGCAGGTGTAATATCCTGCCGATATACCTTTAAATTTATGGTTCATATATCAGTTATTTCCTACTAATGTTGCTCTCGGTCCGATACAGCTCCACTGACGAGATCATGAGGTATTCGAAACGCGCATGGAGAGAGGGCCAGGGCGATATTTGCAGGAAATAAACTGTTTGTACTTATATTTTTCATATTCTCTGCCTGAAAGGAGAATTACATATATAACAAACTATTTAAATACGGCAGAAAGATTTCTTGATTTCTTATTGAAATTTTGATTGTTTAAAAAATTTTTACTCCGTTGATTCATAGATGTCGTTCGACTGACGATATTTTTCAGTCTGACATCGAAGTTGGTAGACAGCAGGTGTAATATCCTGCCGATATACCTTTAAATTTATGGTTCATATATCAGTTATTTCCTACTAATTTGCTCTCGGTCCAATACAGCTCCACTGACGAGATCATGAGGTGATCGAAACGCGTACGGAGAGAGGACCAGAGCGATATTTGCAGGAAATAAACTGTTTGTGCTTGTATTTTTCATATTCTCTGCGTGAAAGGAGAATTACATATATAACAAACTAATTAAGTTGTCATGTTTCATTGTTTTTAAAAATAAACTAGCAAAATAGAGTGAAACATCTTCAAATATATTTTTGAAACATCTCAAGTTTTAATTAATATATCTCTACAAAGCAAAAAAAATTACTTTTTATTCGAAATGATATCAAACTATGGCTATTTCACCCCCAATGATATCATCCATTTTTTTTTATTAGGGTAAAGCATATATTTGCGCACGTAATTTAATTCCAGAAAGTACAAAATTTAACGGAATTGTCTGAAAATATGTTTTTCATGAATACCACAAGAAACTTAAGTTGATGTATTTTGTGGTCTCTAAAAATAAACTAGTAAAAGAGGGAGAGTCGCCCCCAAATATATTTTTTTTCAATTTCAAGTCCTAATTGAGAAATATTTACAAAATAAGAAGAAAATTACTTGTTATTTGAAATTATGTTGAAATATGATGTTTTCGCCCCAGATGATAAACTTGTAAAAGACGACGATTCTGACCCAGATATTTCTTTTTTAATACTTCAAGTTCTAATTGAGATATCGCTACAAAGCAAAGTGAAAATTACTTGTTATTTGATGTAATGTTAAACTATGGTATTTTCACCCTCAATATATCATCCCTTATTTTTTATTTCGGTAAACTATATATTTGTGCACGTAATTTATTCTAAAAATTACGAGATTTAATTAAATTGTTTGTAAGCATTTTTCGGGGTTTTTAAAAATAAATTAGTAAGAAAGGGTGAGCCACCCCAAATACCTTTTGTTATTTGAAAATTGAGATTTAAAAAAAAACTATTTGGGGGTGTTCCACTCTTTGTACCACTTTATTTCTAAAACCCCGAAACACGTCAACTTAAGTTACTTATGGTATTCGTGAAAAAAATATTTTCAAACAATTCCATTAAATTTCGTAATTTTAGAATTAAATTAAGGGCTCAAATATATGGCTTACCCTAATAAAAAATAAAGTATGATATCGTTGGTGGTGAAAATAACAGATTGCAACATCATTTTAAATGACAAGTAATTCCCAATTTGTTTTGTATCTCAATTAGAACTTGAGTAATTCCCAATTTGTTTTGTAAAGATATCTCAATTAGAACTTGAGATTTAAAAACTACATTTGGGGGTGGCTCACCCTCTCCTACTGACTTGTTTTTAGAAACCCCGAAATACGCTAACTTAAATTATTTATGGTATTCATAAAAAAAATATTTTCAAACAAGTCCATTAAATTTCGTAATTTTTAGAATTAAATTAAGGGCGCAAATATATGGCTTACCCCAATAAAAAATAAAGTATGATATCGTTGGTGGTGAAAATAACAGATTGCAACATCATTTTAAATCACAAGTAATTACCAATTTGTTTTGTATCTCAATTAGAACTTGAGTAATTCCCAATTTGTTTTGTAAAGATATCTCAATTAGAACTTGAGATTTAAAAACTACATTTGGGGGTGGCTCACCCTCTCCTACTGACTTGTTTTTAGAAACCCCGAAATACGCCAACTTAAATTATTTATGGTATTCATGAAAAAAATATTTTCAAACAAGTCCATTAAATTTCGTAATTTTTAGAGTTAAATTAAAGGCGCAAATTTATGGCTTACCCCAATAAAAAATAAAGTATGATATCGTTGGCGGTGAAAATAACATATTGCAACGTCATTTTAAATAACAAGTAATTCCCAATTTGTTTTGTATCTCAATTAGAACCTGAGTAATTCCCAATTTGTTTTGTAAAGATATCTCAATTAGAACTTGAGATTTAAAAACTACATTTGGGGGTGGCTCACCCTCTCCTACTGACTTGTTTTTAGAAACCCCGAAATACGCCAACTTAAATTATTTATGGTATGCATGAAAAAAATATTTTCAAACAATTATATTAAATTTCGTAATTTTTAGAATTAAATAACAGGCGCAATTTATGGTTTACCCTAATAAAAGATAAGGGATGATATCTTTAGGGTTAGTTTAACATCATTTCAAATAACAAGTAATTTCTATTTTGTTTTGAAAAGATCGGTTTTCACCGCGTTATAAAGAATCTTCGCAGATAAAAAAAAACACGTGTCTCTTATTTTTTTTACTCTCTACAACATAATGAAGTTTCATTAAAATCGGAGCTGGACATTTCAGGCACCTTCCTTGTTAGTGTGTTATGCAATTTTGGGAGGATTTAGTTATTTATAAACTTTAATAAAAAATACATTTTAATATTTCTTTGAAATTGTTCCATCTGATAAATTTCGATTTATCTATAGAAAATTGCGTTGCGCTGGTTCGTAAATTAAATTCATGTTAGCATTACTTTAAATTATTAAGTCCATTAATTTATAATACTAACTGGATGTTAATACTTCACTTAATTATTTAGCAATAAGTTAGAGTTAAATACTGTTAAAACGCTTCTCTCAGCATAAAAGACATCGACATTGATATCCATTTATCTAAAAACAAACGACTTGGATTTTTTTCAGAACAAAAAATAAACCTTTGGGAGTACAAATGGATTTCTAATACGTGACTTGTTTTTGCTTGACAGCTATAATATAACTCACTTTATACTTGTTTAAAAGAGAAAACGTTTATATACTTTCTTTTTCTTTTTCGGTGCTTTAACTTAAGGGTATAAAATTAATTAAGAGAGAGAATTTGTTGTCTTTTCGTTTTCCTTTAAAAATAAAAGATTTTTTTGTAGATTTCCTTCTTTCATTTTTCAATGAAGCCTAGAAAGCTTTTTGTGTTTGTAGTATTTTTAACGTGAATACTGTGTAGTACACTTAGGGAAAAGCACATATCTTACTCATCTGGCATAAAATTAAGAAGATTTTGCCTTATCTAAATAAGTACTAATACTGTATAATTTTATAATAGCCACGCAATTCTTGCATATTTTTTGAGCCAGTGATCAGCAAAAAAAAAAATTAACCACAATGATGAAAAAATTATTAAACAATAAAGCGAAATCATTAGTTACTCTATCAAATCATAATTTTGAAATTAAAATTATAAATTAATGAAGTAATTGGAGATTTTATTTCTTAAAATATAAATTAATTAAATAATTCGACATTTCATTTCTAAAGTTATCAATTAATAAACTAATTGGTAAATTCATTTCCATAATTGACGGGTACAATGTATGAACCAGTCAAGTCCATTTTTTCATAAAACTGAGTTAGGGTCATATTCATGCATAACTTTAAATTATAAATTGTCCAGAGCAAAAATCAGTTTAATATTGTCGAGGTGGTAGTGTATAACTTATTGCCAGCATTTTAATACTTTGCATAGTATAGATAGTATAAATAGTATATTTTTTGCGAATTCTACTCTGGTTCTCTCTCCATATCAACTCTCATCAGTAGAGCTCTAATGAACCGAGAGCAAATGCATCCACACTGTTACGTTTTTATTTTTCCTGTCTAATTTCCTACCTAAAATATAATAATTTTTAGGCTTACCTCTTCCATCATTTAAGTGTTTTCTTTTTTTGTTTTTGGAACATATTTACGAATGAGAGAAAAGGTTGGCAGTATATCTTGTTTATTAGAATTGGATTCACAATTATGGTAATATAATTGATTGTAATTGTTTGATAGTCCTTGTCGTTGTTATGTTTTGTTCTTAAGGCTTTTCTCCTTTGTACTTAAAATAGAGAAAGATATTAGTCTTGTACATAGTGGCTCAGTATGAAATTCTTAATTTAAATTGTATTTTGTGGTTATTGTTACCTTCATCGAGAGATCTCGAGTCAGCAGATCATTTGGCTGCAGGATCGACCAAGGACCCCGCACCAATCAAATGGAAATTGGATCCCGGTCAAATTCGTTGAAAATTCAGTATGTTATAGGTCTAGACGTCCTGATCAAAAGTTCCTATGATACAGAGGAATGAGTTCCGCCCGATCCACCATTTACATTGTCAAGGCGTAAGGGTCAATTTATTCTCTCTCTCTCTCTCTCTCTCTCTCCCTATCTTGTGAACTTGTTGGCTAATGTAAGCGAATGTAAATGTACAATACATACTATATATATATATATATATATATATATATATATATATATATATATATATATATATATATATATATATATATATATATATATATATATATAACCTTTAAATCAAGGGTCAAGTTCAAACATTGTCAAGATGCCCTTTTAAGGGCTGTATGATGTATCAAATCCGATCGCGTAACCTCCACGTGGTATACATCCGGTAATGCTAATGCCGAAGGTTCATAAAATCATTTGTAAAAATCCGTATTCAAAAATTATGGCACCGCGGTTCCTGTGCTATGTTACCATGATCTTTGATTCAAATTAAATCGAGTATTTTAATATATATATATATATATATATATATATATATATATATATATATATATATATAAGGCACTAAATTCTAACCTATTGATGATTAAATTAGAATTTAGTATAAGTCACTAAATTCTTAGCTTTTGATGATTAAAAATAACATGAATAAGAAAACTACCAAAAAAAGAGGTTAAAAATGGACTTTTGCGTCCAAAAAATCATTCAAACTACAAGCCTCACCTTGACCATTGACTTCAAGGTCATATCAGCTTCAAATATTACGAAATGCGAAAAACATCCCAAAAAAAAAAACGTTTTTATCTTTTAAATCTATTTCTTAAAAAAAAGTTTTTCCATAAAAATTACATCTTGACAATGTTTGACCTTGACCTTTGATCTAAAGGTCATAGTCAAGATTACAATTGGTAATCTCCTTTATTATTCTAAACCTATCGACTGAAGTATTTTTTATGATTACGCGATTTCAATATTTTGGTACATAGTTTGCAATGTTTTACGCTGCATACACACACACACACACACACATATATATATATATATATATATATATATATATATATATATATATATATATATATATATATATATATATATAGAATATGTATTATAGATTTACATTCGCTTACATTAATCAACAAGCTCACAGAGAAAACTGACCCTTACGCCTTGGCTATGTAAATGGTGGATCGGGTGCAACTTATCCCTCTGTATCTCAAAAAGTATTAACTTTTGGACTTTGTACCCACAGGAACTTTTGATTAGGACATCTAGACCTACAACACACTGAATTTTCAACGAATTTGACCAAGATCCAATTTCCATTTGGTTTGTGCGGGCGCGACTCATCCCTCTGTATCTCTAAAACTATTAACTTTTGGACTTTGTACCCATAGGAACTTTTGGTCAGGGTATCTAGAACTACAACATACTGAATTTTCAGCGAATTTGACCTGGATCCAATTTCCATTAGATTGGTGCGGGGTCCTTTCTGAGTGAAAACTCTCTGGATCCTGTTGGATCTTCCACAAGTTATCTGAACCCTTTTATTTTCCCACTGTGTCAGTTATCGTGTAACAGTTAGAAATTCTATTAAGCTACAAACGAAAAATCACATAAATGTCAAACAAAAAGGAACTTTATGGTTAGAATCTACTCGACTTTTCTTGCGAGACGGTTTTACTTCAACAAAACCTTTTTACTGGTATAAATTTTTGAACGTGCCACAATTTTTCTAGTTACTTGCTAATAAAATTTTTTGTAATAATTTTAAAATTTCGAATTTTTATTTTTTATTGTTTTGAAGGCTTGTCAGTTGTCATTAACGTCGACATACAGATTCCTATATCTTTTCCCGCCTTGGACGTTTTTCTGGAGAGAAGAAAAAAATGATAGAGTGATAAAGACACTTTCCTTGCAGAGTAAAGGTCACTTAGCAATTTTGCAAGATATTATTATGAAATATTCGGGTCCTTGACCAAATTTACTTTGTGTTCTTTAAAAGCTGTGTGCTGATTTGGTTTGGTCAGTTCAGGACAAAAACCCGATATCAAATTTTTCTATTTTTTTCTTGTCCACCACAAAAAGGCCACCTAACATCATTGGTAAGTCTTTGTTTTAATTTTTGTTTTAATTCTTAAGTAATAATAATTGTGGGTGTGTTTAAAAAAAAGGAATAAAATTAGACGCAGCCTACCTCACTCGTAACCTAAAAAATTGAGTTCTTTCTAGTCCATCTTTGGTTTACGGCCTTTTTTTTCTTTTCCTCTTTAGTTTTTACTTTTTCTTTTTTCCTTTCTCTTGTTTTCCTTTTGTTGTTTCTACCCCTATTGCCCTCATTTGGATCATCATCTGGGCCTTCTTGCTGATATCTTTACGGCACCCTGCTTGGCATGCTGCACATACCACCACCATACTGAGTGATCCAGAGCCAACCAACATCAGGACGTCAGGAAGCCGCCATTAATCAGGTGTTATGTGTCTGTGTCGTTTCAGGGAATTATAGAATTTTAACCTGCTTAAATTTTGCCTTCGGTACAACCTACAAAAAAGACCCCATAGTGTTTTCTTTTCTTTTGTATATATAATTATTAAATAATCAGTGTACCTACCTCTTCAAAAACCATTGTGTTTCCTCATATGGTACAACTTATTGAATCGTGAAACCATATGTAGTTGATATCTCCACGTATGTAAGGGGTACATCTGTAAACTCCAGTAAACAGGGCTATTTACCCGGGTAGAGTCCACTCAATAAATATCACTTTATACATATATAAATATATATATATATATATATATATATATATATATATATATATATATATATATATATATAAATATGTAGATAAGTTTTTGTCCGTGTAATTTAAAATAAAATAGAATAAAATATTGGCGAAGCGGACGTGAAAATTTGTCAATCTACATGATTCTCGTATTAAAAAGTGCGGAGCACTCCAAAATATGGAAAAACTCCGGGTCCGACAGATGGCGACAGCGCTGTTTCGTCCTAATATGGGACTCGTCAGGCCACCGCAGTCGGTACAAACCATCATCTCGCCTTTGCATCGTATAAAGCCGAATTTATAATCAAAATACGGCAAATACGACGACAAAGGCGACATTATCAAGTGAACCATCGAGATGTCGCCTTTGTCGTCTTATTTGCCGTATTTTGATTATAAATTCGGCTTTATACGATGCAAAGGCGAGATTATGGTTTGTACCGACTGCGGTGGCCTGACGAGTCCCATATTAGGACGAAACAGCGCTGTCGCCATCTGTCGGACCCGGAGTTTTTCCATATTTTGGAGTGCTCCGCACTTTTTAATACGAGAATCATGTAGATTGACAAATTTTCACGTCCGCTTCGCCAATATTTTATTCTATTTTATTTTAAATTACACGGACAAAAACTTATCTACATATTTATTTACTTGTTTGGCTTTGAAACACGCTAAACGATGCTCTCATGGTGGGATCGTTTGGTGCGGCTCGTGGCTTTGGCTGCTTAAATAGCGGTAGGCTTGCTTGCCAGTACCGAAAAATGCGACCCCTATCCTTTGGGCAGCGCGTTTCGTGTACTCGATTTTACATATTTCTGTTTTAATTCACCGTCGCGCCACCATATGACGGTTCTTTTACAAACTTTGTTAATCTGTGTGGTTCTTGTATTATCAAGTGGACCATCGAGATGTCGCCTTTGTCGTCTTATTTGCCGTATTTTGATTATAAATTCGGCTTTATACGATGCAAAGGCGAGATGATGGTTTGTACCGACTGCGGTGGCCTGACGAGTCCCATATTAGGACGAAACAGCGCTGTCGCCATCTGTCGGACCCGGAGTTTTTCCATATTTTGGAGTGCTCCGCACTTTTTAATACGAGAATCATGTAGATTGACAAATTTTCACGTCCGCTTCGCGAATATTTTATTATATATATATATATATATATATATATATATATATATATATATATATATATATAATATCTTTGTTTTCTTAAACCATCTATATTTATTTTTCTGAAATTTCTTGGGTATGAGGTTTTTTGTTTTTAAAAAAATCTAATCAAACCAAAAAAAATGGGCGAAACGTCAAATTTTGATTAGATTTTTTTAAAAACAAAAAACCTCATACCCAAGAAATTTCAGAAAAATATATATATATATATATATATATATATATATATATATATATATATATATATATATATATATATATATATATATATAACTTACCATAAATCATAGCTAGTATCACGACCAAAGATAATTGATTAGAATATAATTTCTTTGTTAGATTAATAATTGAAAGTGTAAATTGTCAAAAACCACCTGCTTAAACAGCTGGCTGTCACAGCCTTACTCTTTTGACAAGAAAAGCGCTCGGCCACATTTAGTTGAATTTACACCGTGAAACGTAAATATAGATACTTGTTTTCTTGGCGATAAATTAGATTTCCTGTTTTGTTTTTAGACGTGTCTCTACCTTAACCTTTAGGGCACCAAAACAGGTGGCGCATTTTACCTCGACCACCCTCCGTTCTTTTGGAGTGAGCTCTAAAAGGTAGAGACCATTACAGAGCCACCTGATTAAATAAAAAAAATAAAATCAGACATCAAAAAGTTTTTAGTTATCTAACAAAAGCTTAGTCATTTACAACAATTTATGGACTTATTTATTCATTTGTTACAAATTCACTCCATAAACTCTAGTAATTTATCTATTACAAATTTGACACCTTTCTTCCATTTTTTTATATTTAACAACATATCATAAAATTTCGGCAGGATATTACCCGCAGAACTTGATGCCGGACTGTTATCTTCAATATTACAAACGAACATCGGAATATACCCCGCAGAGGTAGGAAATTATTTAAAATGAACAATTTCATACATACCGTGAAAGCAAATTAACCTTGACACACGAAACAAGTGTAAAAACTTACAAATTAAGAAATAACTTTTACTTTAGTTCTTTTAACAAAATATATTCCTTGTATTAAACCCTAATTTATTCAAAACTTTATGGAACGTGATATTTATTACTGATTTCCAAATCGTACGCTTTTTTGTCATGAATATCACTCTCCCTTTATTATTTCCAGCGATAAAATTTTGGTATTGACAGGTGCCACAAATTCCCTTATCAAAAAGCAGTTTCTAAATTAAAATGTAAATGAAAATCGTTATATATAAATATAAATATTTTCAAGTAAAATTAAGATTTCGTACAAAAATACAATTTTCATCAAAAATAAAATAAATAAATAATATAGATAGTTTTTCTCTATTCCTAATTCCCTCTGCTATATTGAATATAAAGGATGATATAGATTTATACGCCTAACATTACGAATGATATAAATATACTACTTTTGTAAGTATGGTTTTACGTGAAAATCACTCGGTCTTCATTATGCTAGTATTGTAAATGTATACTCACGAAAACATGAAGCCAATGGAAAAACTAAAGAATATAGATGGATTTCTAATAAAAGTCTTTATTTTCCTTGACAGACAAGTATAACTCAATTTAAAGTTCGTTAAAAAAGAAAAGTTGTAAAACTTTTTCATTTATCGTACGTACACGAAACTTATACGAATGAGCTACTTTTACTTAAAAACATAGAATTAGATTAAAGTGAGCTTTACAGAATTTTCGAAGAATTTTAAAGTTTACTACTTTTATCTAACTTATTGCTTAGGATTTCTGGATAAGCAAAAATAAAGGTTCTTTAACATTAAATCTGCAAATTTTCTGATGTTGTTTAAAATAAACAGTTCTTTCACAAATAAATAAAGCATTTAAATCTTAGAATATTTCATCTATTTGGCATAAACATCATAAAATAGTGAAGTGAAGTTAAATAAGAGACAGGGATAGAAACTTCAGAACACACACAACAGCTTCTTCTTCTTCTTCTTCTTCTTTCTTTTTTATTTAAGACGACGTCTTGTTTTTCTGCTATATTAAGCCTCCTGTGATGTTGATGTCCGACATTCGTGTCATCGTTTTGGAGGTCGACCAGTGGGTCTTCTACTGTTTGGTATCTCGTTCTTAGCCCATTTTGCCCATCGATCGTCGCCCATTCTGTCCACATGGTCCCTCCAATATCTGCCCCTTGACCTTATGAACCGTATCACATCAGGCACCTTGAGCTCTTCCCTTATTTCGGAACTTCTTATTTGATCTCTTAGGGTTACTCCTTTGATTGTTCCTAACGTTTTCCTTTCAGCCGTTCGTAGCATACTTTTTGTTTTAGATGTTTCGGCTCGAGTTTCCGATGCATAAGTTAGTACTGGTGTTATCACAGTTCTGTAGATGCGTACTTTGCTCTCTGTGGACATATACTTATTTTTCCAGATTATGTCCCTCAGGCATCCTGATATTCTTTAGGCTTTGTTCCCCTGTGCTCTGACTTCCTGGTATAGATTTTTATTGCTTGATACATCAACTCCCAAGTATCTATAAGACATGCTTTGTCTGATAGGATGGTTCTTTATCACCAATTTGCATCTGACAAGATCTTTTGAAATTACCATCGTTTCGGTCTTTTCTGTAGATATTTTCATATTTAAATTTTTTGATGTGGTCTGGAATCGGTACAGTAATCGTTGCAGATCGTCTTCATTTTCTGCTAACAGTAAGGCGTCATCGGCAAAACATTTTTAAAGATTTTCGTCCCATTTTGTATCCTCCATTGACTTCTTTTACATTTTGTATTATCTTGTCCATAATTAAATTAAATAGAAATGGACTCATACTGTCGCCTTGTCGTATTCCCGTCATGATAAGTATTTCCTCTGTTACTCCTTGTTGTGTCTTTATGCATATCTTATTGTTTTTATTTAGCTCTTCAATTACCGTAATATAGTTGTGGTTAACGCCATTTTCCTGAAGTATTTGTAAGACGTCTTTAAGTCGAACTCGATCAAACGCTTTTTTAAGATCCACTAGGCAGATGAAAAGAGGTTTATTGTATTCTATCGATTTTTCAATAGTCTGTCGGATAACAAAAATCGCATCAACTGTCGTTCTGTTCTGTCTAAACCCGTGTTGTTCTTCACTTATTGCAATTTTACTCGTTAGTTTTGAAGTCATGATTTTTGTTAATAATTTGCTTGTTTAGTAATGTTATTGTTCTATAATTTTTGGGGTCATTCTTATTTCCCTTTTTGAAGATGGGTATAGTCAGGCTGTTCCTCCACTGTTCGGGAATACTGCAGGTTGATAGAATTTTGTCGAATAGTGTTTTTAGTGCTTTTTCTAGTTCAAGGCCCTCATATCTAAGCATTTCATTGGAAATATCGTCGGTTCCCGGAGCTTTTCTATTTTTCAGTTTGGTGAGCATTTCGTGTACGTCTTCTATTTTTATATTCTCGTCTTCCATCATCGGTTTTACCTTATCTAAATCTATTTGGATGTCCTCATTATTATACTCCTGGTTATTGTAAAGGCTCTGCATGTATTCTTTCCAGTTTTCTGCTGTTATAGAGTTGATTACAACTTCTTTGTTGACTTCTTTTTTCCTATTTCTTATTACGTTTCAAATTTTCCTTTGCCCTCCGTATAAAGTCCTTTCCATTTCGGTGGAAAACCTCTCCCAGTATGTTTCCTTTAGGTCTTTAATCGCGTTATTAATTCTATTTCTCACGGCTTTGTATGCTGAGTATTCTTCTTGCGTTCTTATATTTTTGTATTTTAAGTATGCTTCCTTCTTTTTTTTGTGCCAATGTCTTTACATCTAAAATGAACCAAGGTTTGTTGTTTCTTCTCCCATTTATGTTTGTTGTTCTAGTACCGAGTGCTTCCTTTGCACTATCAATTATACTTATCTTGATTTTGTTCCAAGCATCACTAGGACTATCTTCCTCTATTATTGGATCTAGGGTTAGTTTCTCTTTCAGCCTATTTTGGTATAGCATGTGTATATATACACAACAGCGTATGGGTAAAAGTTAATGAACAGTATACTGTAACCAAATACCTAATTTAAATTTTATTCCAGACTATGAAATTCTATACTTTTTCTTAAATTTTTAAACAACATTTCACACTATTTGTTTGTTGTTTAAATTACCCAATATTGGAAAAATTTCTTAATTTGGTGGTAGGTAATTTCCGAGGAAACCTCGAGAAAGGATTAAAAGAAAACGAAATAGAAAACCAGAAACAGATTGCACAAATTTTTGAAACAAAAGTTATAGTCAAAGCGTTGTTTATAGTTTTAAAAGAACAAGTTTTTATAAACAAAATGAAAAGATGACCTGGAGATCTAATAAAGAAATACAAAATAAGAAAGAAAAAACAAAAATAAAAATATGAATATATCACCAAAATAGTCAAAACTTCTCAATGATGAAACAAGAAGAATAATGAAAATAAAGGACCCCTACAAAGAATACACAGGGTACATTTAATATTCCGGTATTCGATTGCGGCTATATCGTTCTTTCGATGACAAATTTGATGAATGTTAAATGAGATTAAAAGTTACATTTTAAAAATAGTTAAGCATAGCAGAGTGTCTGAAAAAATCGTTGCACATAATTTTTAAGTTTTCTTAGTTGTAATATTATACATTTTTTTTTATTAAGATTGGTTCTTCATACTTTTCATTACAAATAAGACAATAATACCCTTCATCAACCTTTGTAGCACTTTTATTGACTTTCTTTTCCTTGCGCTGTACGTTCTTATCTTTAGCCTTCATATCATCTTTAAATGCTTTAAGATTCTTCATACCTTTCTTTCTTTCAGTGGTTCATACAGACTTATCATTTTCTTTTGCCTCTTCTTTATTTTCCTTCCTTTGTTCCTTTTCTTCTAAAGCGTCTTTCATAGGGGTACTAGTGATTATAATTGAATGTTTCTTTCTGGAACATTGCCTACTTTTCTGTTGTGGCAGTTGGGGAACATTAACAACATCTTGAAGTGGATTTGATTTGTCCAACACAAGTAAAGGTGTTACTGATCGCTGCTGCACAATTGATAATGGAACTACTTGTGCTTTAGGTGACACTGCTCTCTGTATACATAGTGTTGGTGCAATCTGGGTATCAGGTGTTACTGCTCGTTGCACAGATGGTGTCGGTGCTATCTGGGCATCAGGTGTTACTGCCCTTGGCATATGTGATGTTGAAAGAAATGCTCGTCAAATTTTGTTGTACCTAATGGTCAAATATCAGCTGCCCGAAAACTATTTGCAGCTTTTTCTATATTGCTGATTCGATTGAAAGCTTTAGTAAAAAGCTCGACAACTTCATACTGTGTAATTTTTCGGCCTATATTTGAAGCCATGTATAAGTCACATTCTCTGTTGTATGCAATTTTAAGCGGTTCAAAATATGTTAAGTCCAGCGGTTGCAAACGATGTGACGTATGTGGTGGAAGAGATAACAGTATTATTCCATTCTGGCGACAAAGCAGATAGCAAGCCAGGCTAATATGACTTTCATGGTTGTCTAAAATAAGAATAATAGGTTCTTCAACAGTTGGTTTAGCGTAAGAGATAAAATGATGTAACCAATCTATGAATAGGTTTTCATTAATCCAACCCGAATCGCTCACGACTGCAGCCATTGCAATAGATGAGCCTCCATGCAATAGATGAGCATTCATTCGCCTCCTCTTGAAAATAAAAAATGGAAGGACATACTTTCCTGAAGCACTGAATGCGCAAACAATTGTTGTTGTTGTGCCTCTTTCACCACTTGTAGCCATACCGACTTGTTTCTGGCCTTTCGGAGCTAGAATTCTAGAATTTTTCTGGGCGTTAGAAATGCCGGTCTCGTCAACACTGTAAATACGATTGGCATCAAACTGATATTTCCTTTGTAAGGCTTCCAAGTTTTCGAAAAAGATTCTCACTTCTGTTTCATTAAACGCTGTAATTCTATTAATAGAAGTGGATTCAGGTATGCGGAGAGAAATATTGGGATGCCTTTTTCGAAATCCATAAATCCAGTCCTTTCCCGCCATTTGTGATGTTTGATCAAAATTATGCTTTAACTGATTTATTTCAGCAAATTTGAAAGCTATCTTCCTCACCATCTCTATAGTTAAGCCATAAAATAGTTCACTGTATTTTAAAATGTGTTCTTCTAATTCTTTTTCTTGATCTTCAGGAAATATAGCCTTTCTTCCACTTTTTGGGGTCTTTATATTTTCTTTATTAAGATGGTCGTGTATAGTGCTTTTTAGTATAGAGTAAACGAGAGCTGCTTTTCCTAATGAAAGTTTTTTATTCTTGACGTCCTGAATAGCTTTTTGTAAATCTTGTAATTTGTATTTGGTCTCCGTCTTTCTTTGGTAATTTCGAGGCATCTGAAATATAAAAAGGTTTAGGTAGGTTTATAAAAAGTCTATATAACTGGGTATTCGGCCTATAATAATCCATATAGGGGTAATTGCGGATGTCTGTGATTACCCCACACAAATCGTCCGCCATTACCCGACTCACAAAAAAAACGAAAAACTATATATGTATTTGAGGTTAGAATATCGTAATGTACTTGGCGATTACTTACAAACGTTGTTTAATTAGACGTTAGTTAACTTAAAAAAAACGTGAGTTCTATGTTTAGCTTGAAATAATATACACGTATTCAATTTTACTAAAAAATAAGATGAAAATGTTGAAAAATAATCGACTTAATTTACCTTGTATGGCGAACGCGACCTCACCTCACCATTCACTGTTCGGCACTGCACTCGGCCGCGACTCGCGATTGTGGCGGTTAAAATATCTGCTATCTTTTTCTAACATAGCTATACTAGCGTGTCTGCCATTACCCGCCGTCCGGAATTCCCCCACTTTCCCCTACTTTAATTGAAATTTAAGAAAACATTCAATTAAATTTAATATACAAAGCTTTAATTTCAAAGTATGTATATGTAACGTATTCACGATTTAAATGGTACAAAATCATTAAATTGAATTAATGAATGTACATTAAATTTAGGGTTATTTTAACAGTGTAGAGTGCACCAATTTTTGTGATACTTTTTTTCCCATCGATTAAAACTTCTCCTCATATATTTGTGCTCGTTATTTTATGATATCGAATTCTTCTGCCAAATACATTCCTGAATTGCTAAAATGGATTAAGATCAAGAGTCTGAGGAGGTGTTTGAAATCTGTGAGGGCGTTAGATAACGTTTATACCGGTGGAGGTCTTGTACATTAAAGAGAGAATTGAGGAAAGGACAAGTAAAAAAGGCTAACTTGCCAACTACTTTATTTAGTACTTCACCTTCTCTAATTCAAACATTTACATTATGACAGTAATGAGATAGTACGTGTTGTTTATTCTATAAATATAAACTAAAACATTAAAGGTAGAAACGTATTTCTAAATAAAAATGACCTCGTGTTACTATAGAGCTTTAAATCAAACAAAAATTAAAAGTTTTCTGCGGTAAGTGGTTGCGTTTTTGTCAAGATAAAAAACTTTTCAAAACTTTCTCGGGTCTTAAACTAATTAATAAAGTAAAAGAGAATTAAAATTCCAAGAAAAATGTTCAAAGATTTTTAATTATGTTTAAAAAGACTTAAATCACGTCCCTAAAAGGTTCATCATTGTCTTTTTAAACGTTTATTTCTTTTTGTATTCGATAATGGACGGAACAATCAATCATTTAATATATTTCAAGTTGTGATTTATTGAGAGTTTTGTACTTAAAAAAGGTAATGAACCGTATGGAGCAAAGAATAAAGGTATATTTTTAAAAGTGTCGTAAGGTAGCATCATTAAAAGTAATTAATGGATTCTTATTAGTTATTTGTTGCGTAAAACTATACTTTGTTGCACTTTTTATTGCTACATCTCGGAAGCTTAGTAATTAGTTACAGAATTGATCCAAGTTTCTACGACTTCGTTGCTTGTGGTAATCCCCGCAATTAAGGAACTGATTTGACCGTTAGAAAGATAACATTGTCTGTTTGGTCACATTGTATCCAATTTTATGAAGATGAGGTCGAACGAAAGGGTCTACAAATGAATAAACTCAGTAAAAACAACTTCACTTCTGAGTTCTCAGTGCCATACGAGTGGAAGTTAAATTTATTTATTTATTTATTTAAAGATTCATCTTACAAATACCTTGCAGTAATTACATGCAAGAGCAACAATCTTTAAAATTCAAATTATTCACCAAATAATGAATGAAAAGCATATAATGACTTTCTCTTTTCTGAGTCAGTATATGAGATTCAGCAGTGAAACATACGAAACCACATCTACTGTGTTTTCTAACATAGATGTATTCAAAAAACGTTTTTGAATGCGTTCAATTTGGTCACTGTTCGCAAAAGATTGCAGAAAACAAATCACAGAGGCGTACTCCAATTGTAGTCTAAATAGCGCATTATATAATAGTATGGCAACACTGATTCGATAAAAGCATTCCGACCAACGAAACCCAACAACTTATACGCCTTGTTGATGATATGCTTGTAGTGATTATTAAACTTTAAATTTGACTGCATATATACACCCTGATCCATGCAGTCATCCTTCTTATTCAAAGTACTGTTATTTATTGAATAATTAAACCTAATCAGATTTTTCCTTGTGAAAGTCATTGCACAACATTTATTCACATTAAGAAAGATTTTGTTGACAGTAAACCATTCAGACAGAAAATTCATACCATGGTACAGCTGCAGTCATCGAAAGAAAATATAACCCTATAAATCTTGAAATCGTCAGCGAACAACAAGGATTCAGATTCCTCAATAACACTGGTAAGATCGTTAATGAGCAATGTAAACAATATAGAACCCATATGACTTCCCTGAGGAACACTGACTACTTCAAAACCCTGTGACTAAACACCATCAACCATAACTTTGTGAGTTCTTGATGCTAAATAAGATTTTAGAAATAGGTATGTTTTTTAGAAAAATCAAACGAGTCGCGAGCTTCTGAAGAAAAAATCCGTTGTCCACTTTATCGAATGCCCTAGCGCAATCAGTATGTACAACATCAACCTGCCCCCTATTTTTGAATACAGACCACATATAACTAGTAAACATACACAGGTTAGACACTATCAACTCACCATAACAAATCTATGCTGTTCCTTGGCAATATGATAATTAATACTGTTTCGAATATCTATACATATGATAATATCGAAAATTTTTGTACATGAATTCAAGACATGGGTCGATAATTCTCTTCACAGTTTCTATTTCCTGTTTTGTATATATATATATATATATATATATATATATATATATATATATATATATATATATATATATATATTTATGCGGTTTTCAAGGATTCCTCCGTGTGAGAATATCTATACTAATGATAATATCAAAAATTTACTCTCCCCGCCACAGTGATACGGTACCCCGATGAGTCTAGTAGAGACGAAACATGTACCTCTGCCGTATCACTGTGGCGTGGAAGGTAAGTTTTTACTTTCTTCTCGGTATGGTGGTACAGGTAGGCCATCATCTCGATGGTGGTGAAATAGGATAAATTGTGTTCCTTAAAAATTTGTTCCAACTGTGCAACCTCTAACACGGAAAATATATGATTGGAACGAAGTTTTCATTTACTGTTCGCATTTTATTTATTCATATACGGAGCTGCATATAGTTGTATGTTTGCTGAATGTGATTTCGGCACTACAACGGCATAATGTGGATATATCCACTGCTATTGCATCTCACACGGAGGAATCCGTGAAAGTCGCATAAACATGTATACGCCATCCGGCGGGAGGTCGGAGAAGCCGCGTTCAGTATTTGCATGCTTCCTTCCGATCTGTCCTTTGCACAGCCAAGTGCATGTCGGTACCCTGATGAGTCTAGTAGAGACGAAACATGTACCTCTGCCGTATCACTGTGGCGGGGAGGGTAAGTTTTTACTTTCTTCTCGGTATGGCGGTACAGGTACGCCATCATCTCGATGGTGGTGGCATAGGATAAATTGTATTCCTAAGAATTTGTTTCAACTTTGCAACCTCTAACACGGAAAGGATATGGTTGGAACGAAGTTTGCATTTACTGTTCGCATTTTACTTCATATATATACATATGTATATATATATATATATATATATATATATATATATATATATATATATATATATATATATATATATATATATATATGTATATATATATATATATATATATATATATATATATATATATATATATATATATATATATATATATATGGGATTTTATGAAAATACCTGAATTAAGTGACATTGTATATACAAGGTGAAATATTATTATCTCCAGCAGTTTTACGAGATTTTAATATTTTTATGTTATCCTTCACCATTTGATCAGTGACAGGGGAGAAATTAAAATTACCCTACGCAAGATCATCTCCATCATTCATAGACACAGACAAAGATGATGGTTCATACACAGAAAAGAAGTATATATCGACATCATTTCATTAGGAATACCTTTGTTACCACCCCTAGACTGAATGAAAGACCAAAAAGTATTTGGATTAGATCTTACGTTATTTTCAAAGTTTCTTTGGTAATTGGTGATTTTAAATTCATTAGAGGTCTATCGCTTAACAATGCGCTCTGGAGCCCATAATGCTGCTTGTCCTCCTCATTGTAATTCCCTGCAACAACCTTCTTGTGCAGTCGATTCGTTAATTTTATCTTTCTAACCAGATCAAAAGAGAACGGTTCAAGATATTTACCTATACCATTCCCTCCATTATCTTCCTAGAAATAGCCCGCTCAATACAATTTTTGTCATAAAATAGGCCTATGCACATATTTTGATGCAGAATAGATTCGACTTCAGACCAATCCATCGGTTTTACTAAATGATAATAAAGTAAATAATCACCATCAGGGAAATCATAAATGTAAGATGTTATTAAATTATCCTGTGTCAAATGTGATTAACACTGAAATATTTGGATGATATAAATCTTCCTCCACAAGTGCTACGGAACTCCTACAGACATCAGTTATATTCATGACAAAATAAGTTCGAATTTTCTGTTCACTGTATTCGTAATTGTATTGTATTGATGTAAATTACTAAAAGCAAGAAACTGCTTTAAAAATAAGCATTTATTTTATTCAATATTAGACACATAATTTGGTAAGTTTAATTCACTCATGATTGTAATATCACAGTTTTCAGTCATCACAGTGTCAAAAATGTCAAAACAACCAATACACACTTTTTTACTCATAATTGGCAAAATTTATAGGCAAGACAAGTAAAATACTAAATTTTTATACTTTGCTTTAAGTAACACTTCATAGTGAAATTTCTTTTTAAATGCTACTAGAACTCCTCTTCCTCTCCTTTTATTATTATTTCTATCACTTAGTACTACATTATATCTTAGATCAAACAGCTCATCATTATAAGAACCTCGAATTATCCATGTTTCAGACAACGCGACAATCTCATAGTCCTCGGCCAAGACACTGAAGTAAACCTTCTGTGTCTTTGTACGAAGCCCCGTACATTCTGATAAAAACAATTAATTACAAATTTTGATTAGTTAGGCTACTATGGTTTGCGGATCCACCTGATCTAATACCTGTGACTGCATCCTCCATTTCTCCAGAAACTTAGATACTATGGCCCCGTTGGGCCCAAGGTTATCCTTCCATGCGTTCTTAAATTGTTCCTGCTTAATTGTAACCTTTACAGAAGAGCAAATACCTGGATACTTAGAAAGATGTGATTCACAGATAACTCCGGGAAGGTCAGCCTCCAAAATTTGCTTAAGATCATCAGGCTTTGCTGATGGGTGAAACCTGGATGTATGGAGTGAAACAACTCTTTGCACAACCTATATGTTTGGTAAATTCTTATTGAGTCTTATAAAAAACGTCTCGTATGATGAACCTTTTGCCAGCCATCAAACTTTGCAATCACGTTATCATCAGTTTCATAGTTTCCAGCATCTGATTTGATTCAGCTGGGCATTTACGTTTGGGTTACCCAGATCTCCGATAGCACTGGTTGTCGAAGTTTGAGGATCCGGCTGCGAATTACGAGATCGATTCGCATAGGTATGTCTAGGATTAACCCCACCGTGATCTTCATTGTTATCAACTGCCGGATGTGAAAAATAATTTTGTTGTGGATTTCCATCATACCATTTTAATTTATCGTATATAGAAAACAATTTTTCTCTCAATAAATGGCAATTTTTTTCAAGAATTTTATTTCTTGATTCCATCTTATTCATATGCCTCTTCAATAATGCATTTTAAGAGTGCAAAATATTCATGTTGGTAGACCCGCCATTGCCAAGTGCTACAATGTATATCTCGGAATCCTGTTCCTGAACAACATGACGGCAAATTGCACTTTTAAGCTGAGCTGATTAGCTCAAAAAACTCAAATGAAAATAATCACTGCATTTTTCACACTCTACAAAGTCAGAAATATGCTTTCCACAATATTTACAATTTATTTTATTATCTACACTTTGGCGCTGAATCTCATTGTCCGCCATCTTGAATATAATATATGTACAGAATTGGGAAATAATTTTTTTTTGGTAATGTTATCGGATAATATTATAACTGAATTTTTAAATGGATAATTTCAAAAATTGTAATATCCATAAATGAATTATCGTTAATTCAAAAATAATATCATACTTAATCAACTGATAATTTCAAAATTATATATTATATTATCATTTAATGAACTAATAGGTAATGTGATTCCTAGAATTACCAATTAATAAAGTAATTTTATTAGTGCAACTATGAATTAACGAAGTAATTGATAATGTCACTATTGAAATTATCATTCGACGAAGTAATTGATAATTTTAGAAATAAAATTGATTAAAATGGTTAAATGGCAAACGCTCTTCTATGCATTTTGCAGTTCCAATGATTTGGTGAAAACCAAGAAATCATTTTAACAACTGTTACTTTTACATGACAAAAGTGTCTGGTTTTTCTAGAAAGAGTAAAAATAATATTGAATATTCCGATACTCCCTCAGCAATAAAACCGGTTCTTCATGGAGGTGGTTTACCACTTCCGGCGCCCTTGGCAAAATGGGAGAAAAATTTGGAAAAGTATGATGATAAGGCAAAACCCGATAATGTATCACAAAAGCACCCCATTTAGTCGAACAACCTTAATTAAATGATTTAGTTCGGGACCTCCACTTGTCCAAAGAGCATGATGAAGTATTAGGGTCTAAATTACAACAATGGAGTTTACTAGCCACTGAAACTAAGGTTATGATTCGGAACCGTAAGCTATTCTCGTTTTTTACTCGGAAGGATAAAATATGTGTTAGTGTTAGTCCAGATAGTGTTATGGAAAAATTAGAATTTGCACATACCCCGAACCAATGGCGCTTACTTACAGATTCTTCAAAAATAAATTTAAAAGGAGTCCTGCTCCATAAAAGACCCTCTATTCCTCTTGCATATGTAGCTGACATGAAGGAATCATGTGGAAGTATGTCAGTTATTCTAAATGCAATAAGCTATGATACGTATAAGTGGCAAATATGTGGTGACCTAAAAGTTATAGGACTATTAATAGGGCTTCAGCGTAGATTTACGAAGTATTGTTGTTTTCTTTATCTTTGAGACAGTAGAGCATCACAGAGTCATTACCAAGTAAAAAAATAGCCTCCTCGAGATCAATATATTTTAGGTCAAGCTAACATAAATAATATGCCTCTGGTTAATACCAAAAAAGTACTGTTACCTCCATTACACCTTAAACTGAGATTGATTAAAAATTTCGTTAATGGATTAGATAAAAAAAAGATATGCGTTTAAATACCTTAAATAAATTTTTCCTAAACTAAGTGATGCTAAGCTTAGGGAAGAAATCTTTGTTGAACCACAAATTAGAAAAATACTAAGAGATCAACAGTTTGATCAAAAATTAAGTGATGTTGAATTAGCTGTGTAGAGTTCTTTTAAAACATTTTTTTCGGAGTTTTTAAGAAACAAAAAATTAGAAAACTACTAAAAACTTGTAGAAGAACTAATTGAAAGCTAATGCAAAATACACTTCTTGCACTTCCATTTAAATTTTTTCCATGAAAATTTGGGAGCGGTTAGTGACGAGCAACCAAGGCATATGGGATCTAGCAATAATAGGGGATTATTGTTGGTGTCTTATGAGAGAAAGCGATCAGGAATGTAAAGAAAAGACAACATTGGCAAAAAGTTATATACAAAAGCCTTACTATAAACGTATTTTTAGTGTATTTTTGTAAATAAATCCTATTATTGTGAAAATATTTTGTTTTTTTATTATTTTGAACTTATGTATAAATATTATAGAAATATGTTTGTATTAAATAAAAATAACTGAAACATTCTATAACTTAAAATCTATATATGGTGGAAATGTTTAGTTGTTGAATTAGGAATTACGATGTTTTAAACTCCCACAGACAGCCATTATAACATGACTCTCAATGTTTTTTTATATTTATTGACTAGCGTATTGGAAGAACCTAGCTTTTCGCAATTCATGGTGGATATTTGACAGATTATCGATATTTTATAATATCGATACCTTCTAATATAATACAATAGTATACTGATATTTTATCTACATTGTACAACCCCATGTATCCATCTATGAAAAATAACTTACTTTATAACAGGATAATACCCACAATCACATATCTGTTAGGAATTGGCTATGTATCGGCCTAGAATTTTGTAACAGCATATTTTTGGAAATTTAAATGGCATTAGCATAACATTATTTTTTATGTTTATGTCTTGTATGACAAATTACTGATTTATTAGCATATTTTAATTTAAAACAAAATTAACATAGTGGTTGTACTATTTACGATGGTGAGAACTTTATTATAAAAATGGATATTATAAAACCTCTAAAATAAATCTAGCCATTTGAAAGTTATAGAGGAAAATGTGGTTTAAAAAACATATTAATATATTTAAACTATTATGTATGTAATTAATTACCAACAATATATCAAATTGTAAATTTAAACCCAGAAATTACAGACTTCATAAAACTATATTGAATAAATGTAGCAGCCGAGTAATTAGGATACCACGGGTCCAACCCTTTTTAATTAACTCCACCTCATTATATATTAGGATTATTACATATTCTGCCGGACCTGATGTTCTTGAGGTTTAATATAATTTTATTTTATGTTTATTAGTCTAATGGAGCGACCAATAAAGCTAATTAAGTATTTAATTTCATTGAGAACCAGAAATATTTACTATGTGACCTTAGAGACGTATTTATTTCAATGATATGGCCAGAAAGGATACTGACGCAAACAAGAAAGAATTAACAAGGATCACAGATAGTAAGAGACGATCTCCCCTCTTTTGTAGTGTATTGAAAGCCAGCTGAGCTAAGACAGGAGTTTCAATTTTAATAAAGAAGAAATACAAACACAAAATAACCAACTGGGAATCTATTAACGAGGATGTAATATAAATGAACATACATATTTTGAAAAGAAAAATAACAATTTTGTTAATGTACGCCATAACAAAGGATGAACTGGTGGCAACAAAGAAAGATTTTCGTGAGAATTTAAATGAAGTTATGCCAAATATTGGAAAATCAAAATATATAATTTGTATAGTCGCACGGGGATATAAATACACAATTAAATAATTGGGCCTTAAGAAAAACCACATATCAATAACAACGAGGAACGATTAACTGAGAAGTGTAATGCCAATAAACTATGAATTGCAAATTGACTTTTTGACATAAAATGTTAATTATTCCAACATACAGAGGCCTAAAATCAATTATTGATAATGTGACCATTAGTCTGTCGGAGTACATAGGGACATAACCTGTGGATGATCAAAACGTGTCACCCATAATTTTTTCGTCCTACGCATAGTTTTCATGTCAAAAATCATTAAATTTTGCGCCCAATAACACAAGTTTACAAAAAAAAATTGATGCTTATTTGACTAGACCATTTTATTCTTGTGTAATTCGACGTTCTGAATCCAAAGCTGAGGTCTGCTGACTTCTATTACGTCAGGTTTATGATCCAAATGAGTAAAATGCACTAAATAAATCTGAAATAGAAGATATATAGGTTTTTGGTGACGTTGGATCCGAGTTCGTGGTTTATTGAATCCCCAAGGGCAGCCAGAGGTTGTTTCAGAGTCACTTTCAGGTCAAATTAGGAAAAATGCACTAAATAAATCTGAAAAAGACGAGATTTTTTGGTGGCTGAGTCTGAACTCGTGGTGTATTTAATTCCTGAAGATCAGCCAGAGGTCACTTCAGCATCTTTTCAAGAACATTGGAAAAAATTTACCAAATAAATCTGAATTGGAAAATATGTAGATTGTTGGGGTCTCCGAATCCGAATCCGTGGTTTGTTTTATTCCTCGTGGTAATTTTAAGGTGAAACTGAAAAAAATACATGATATAAAAGGGAACTAGTCGATACATAGAGCACGGTTAATTATATCGTTCGTTCGCTGTGAGTTCGTTCGTTTCAATGGTTTCAGTTCCGCTCCTTCCAACTAGTTGATTGTTTGTGTTCCAATCCTCCTTTTTATAAGCACACAAAAGTGGCAAATCACCACGTTAGTGTTTTTATCAACGATAGAGTTGGAACATAAACAATCTCTTTGTTCGAAGAAAGGAAACTGGAATCGTTGGAACGAACGAAAGGAGAACGAACAATATAATGAAATGCGCCCGTAGGTGTCAGAATCACCGAATCTGATCTTTCCAAGATAAAATGTAAAAAAGGCTTGTTTTGGATCGCAACAACTGAGTACATAAATTTTTGTGTTACTGATTCCTGAACATGAGCCAGCGTAACCTCTAAAATGTTTACGAATCCAATAGCACCATATTGGAATCGCCATCTTAGATTTAGGAATTTTCGAATTCGCACTTCAGTTTCGTGATCAGCGCCCCCTAACACCCTCAAGACATGAGTTTTTATCAGTTTTTAACATCAAGCCTAAGCTCTCATACACGATGTGCCTGGAATATCTTGTTTTCGGAGAGCTTGTGTTTTGTTTCATACACTCATAAATCCTTGCTTTTCGTCTCTGTTTGCTGCGTAACGGGCATCGATATAGTTGCGCGTGGAATATGTGGTTATGAGAGCTTATGTTTTGGCCTACTTATTAAAACTTGATCCGCTCGCCTGTCTGATGTGTAGTGACCATCAACCTAACTGAACGTGAAGTGTATGGTTTTGGAAACTTGAGTTTCGCCATATAAATTCGTTCCGCTCATCTGGCAGTTGTGTAATGCATATCGATCTAGCTGCGCTTGGGTTATTTGTATTTGGAAGCTTGGCTTTTGGTTTACTATTTCATAATAATTAACTTCGCTTGCTTGTCTGCTATGCAACGGATATCGATCTAGCTATGTGTGAAGTACGTGGTTTTAGGAACTTGAGTTTCGGCTCAAAAACTCAATCGGCTTGCTTGTCTGCTGTAAAACGGATATCGATCTAGCTGCGTCTGGGTTCTCCAATTTTACAGATTTATTTAAAAGAATTTTTCAATTTCCCCTTGAAATGACCTGTAGCTAACCTTGAAGTATTAAACAAACAACGAGTTCAGAATCACCGTCCTCAAAAGTCTGTATATCGTCTTTCATAGATTCATTTGTCAGATTTTTCTCAAAATTTGATCAAAAAATGACGCTATAATGACCTCTGACTGACCTAGAGGTATTAAACAAAACAAGAATTTAGCCAGCGTACAAACCTACATATTATATTTCTGAAATTTATTTAGTCCTTTTTTTCAACTTGTCCTTATCATGACCTTGAAATGACCTTTGGCTGACCTTTGGCTGACCACGAATTCGGATTCCGCGACTTCAAAAACGTATATATTTACTTCTTCAGATATAATCAGTGAATTTTACTATATTTGACCTTGAAATGACCTTGAGCTTGATACGATACAGATTAGGGGATCTTAGATTTAGATTCAGGGTATCAAATTACGTAAGAATAAAATGGTAATGCATAATTTTTTTTTCGTAAATTTGTGTAATTAATAGTTGAAATCAAGGACTACAAGCTTGGATTAATCACAATGCGAAAATCTGATGTTTTTATTACTTTTTAACGCTATACAGGGTATCCGGGAAGATATGGAAAATCTCCCTCATATGAAAACAACACTTGAAAGGAATACTACAAATTCATATAAACTTTTTTCGTATAGGCCTCCTCTTCGGAGATATAGGCTGCAACTGAATCAAGTTTTTTACATATAATTATTGAACCACCAAGTATATTCTAATTTTTTTTTAATATGATGTATACCAGGTAAGACCCTTCAAATTACTGTCCGAGAAAGTATTGTGAATTATACACAGCTGCAGGGACGAACTCAAGATTCCCTTTTTTACGCCTTATATGATCACAGCTTTGGACAACATTTTTTACATACCTCTAACTATAGACTAAAAACTAAGTATTCTTCATTTATGTCGCTAATTCTAACTGTTTTCGAAAAAAACGTCACTTTATTTATATCATATATTTGGCGTATTTCGATAAAAGATACATCTTTGTTCCTATCAAATATTCAACTTTATGATAAAAAAAATTCGATCCAAAATTGTATGTATCAGACTTCACGGAGCCCATGTTGAACCCTCTTTTGAACTTTTCAACTAAGCAGTTAGTTTAACTTTTTATTGAAACTATGGCGACAGGGGAAAATTCCTCTTTCTCATATTTATCCCAACAGAAGTTAGGGGACTTACAGTGTAAATTAAATGACGTTTTTTTCGAAAATGGTCAGGATTAGCAACATGAATGACGTATTTAATTTTTAGTCAATAGTTAAAGGTGTGTAAAAATAGTAATTTGAAGAGTCTTACCTAATATATATCATACTAAAAAAATTGAAATATACCTGGTGGTTCAATAATTATGTGAAAAAAACTTGATTCCATTGCAGCTCTTTGGGAGCCTATATTTCCGAAGAGGAGGCCTATACCAAAAAGGTTTATATGAACTTGTAATATTCCTTTCACGTGTTTTTTCATATCTGGGACATTTCTCACGTTTTCCCGGACACCCAGTATACAAATATAGCTTCATCATTTATAACGTACTCGCCGCCGTGTATGAAGAGACGTGGAGATCTATTTACGGGCGCTCACCTGGTGCACTTAATCAATTATATTATAAGCGCTCATATGGAGATACTGATATATTGGGTTTTTGGAGAGCTTTAACTGACAAATGTCTACGTTTGATGATGTCAATGAAAAGTGGAATGAATTCTTTGACACATTTTCTTACTATTTTAATCTATATTTTCTCCTAAAAAAGTGCCACATTACGAATGGCAAAAAAATAATACTGGACAGCCCAGAAATAACGGAATGTAAAGGACAACTTGATCTTTTTAGTATATTGTCAAGATACAATAACTAAGCTAAATCAATTTTTAAAGATTTAAAAGCGACCTACTCCAAACTTCAACAGACTGAAAAAAGTAAATATTACACCAGTAAAATAAATAATTCTCAGAATAAAAACAAAAAAAGACAAAATAATGTGGTGCCCTCTGGTGATCCACTAGATAATGCGAATGGATTTAATGATTTGTTTATTAACAACCAAAAAAAATTGATCCAGTCTGTAAATATTAATATACAATTTAATTTAACAGTTCGTGAGATAGAGAACTCCATGTTTTTAACGCCAGTTACCAAAGAGAAAGTTTTGAATATATCTAGGGGTTTACGGAGCAGAAGAAGTTCGGAGCTGATGAGGTTCCAGTTTTTCTGCTTAAAGAAACTATTGATGCCTTTATAGAGCCAATGTGCCATATAATTAATTAGTCATTTATAACTGGAATTTATCCAGATGAATTTAAAAAAGCCTTAGTAGTCCCTCTATTTAAAAAGGGTGATATTAATACACTTTCAAGCTATAGGCCAATAAGTTTGTTATCATCATTTTCCAAACTTTTTGAAAGAGCTTTCTATAATCGCTTATATCACTATTTTTTACATATGAACCTTTTTGCAGAGTTCCAACATGGCTTCTTAAAAAACAAATCGGCATGGATGGCGATGTTTGATTTCCTGGCAACGGTGTATGAGGCACTTGAGAATGGTGAAATGGCGGCAGACCTATTCCTTGATCTCTCAAAGACTTTTGACTGCCTGGACCACTCCCTGCTCTTTGAAGAACTGTCTAGTTATGGTGTCAGGGGAAACACTTTGAAATGAGTAGAATCATATCTTACTTACTACTTACTTGTTTTGAGGGGAGAAGACAATGGCATTGTATACTCTCATTCAAATGAAATAGAGGTGGGTGTGCCTCAGGGCAGTATATTGGGACCATTATTTTTTGTAATTTTTTTAAATGATCTTCCAATAATAAACCCCGAATACTGTAATATTCTTTTTAACCATGCAGATGACAAATATTCTTCTTAAAAATAACTCAATCCTAAACCTTTTAAACCAAATAGATGAAAATTTTAGACAGCTTATATTCTGGTTTTCTTGTAATCATCTGCTTTTATATATTGAAAAACTCAATATGTTATTTTTAAAACATCCCAAAGAAATGTCACTTTACCATCCTCAGTGACAATCGATAATACAGAGATCGATACAGGCGATAGCAGTAAGATGTTGGGAGTATGGCTGGACTCTAATTTAAGATGGACCATACATATAAACTTTTTGTGCAGCAGGCTTTCGAGTGTTTGCTACTCTTTGAGGGTGATATCTAAGAATCTTGACTTTACTGCTTTCAAGGCAGTGTATTATGCAAGTTTCTATTCGGTTATATAATATAGTGTATTCTTCTGGGGAGGAGCACCTGCCTCTGAAAAGGTGTTTAAAATACAGAAAAGAACCCTTTATATTATTTTAAAATTAAATTATAAAATGTCATGTATAGGACACTTTAAAAATAAAAATTTATTGACAGTGAGTGCACTCTATATCTATATGTGTATTATGTTTTTTATAAAACACAAAGACAAATTCAAATAGCTTGAAATATCTTTAACATACCAGTCCATTCCCTTACACTAACAGAGCAAAGCCCCTACTATAATTGTATAGTCCTATACAATTCTCTTATACCAGAAATTAAGAATTTGCGGAATGTAAAGCGCTTTAAGGATAGTCTCTTTAAATATCTCGAGCCTTATAATTTGAACGAATACTTAGAGCTAAGTCCTTAACTTGTTTTTTAATTGTGTTGTTTTTTTTTAATGTAGAATGCATGTACATGTGGGCTTGCACTTGGGCATAAACTGTTCTTATGAAAGTGTTTCTGTACATGCATACAGTGCGTAATGTAATGTGATTTGTTTTAATGTATAGTCTTATAATACAAGTTTTATATTATATAACAAGTGAAATAAGACAATTTATTTATACTTCATATGTAAATTTTTTTCTGACGTATTTCAAACTTTGTACTGACGACTTGTTTTGAAATAAATTCAATTCTGTTCTATTCTATATCTTTCGCTAATAGTTGAATTTATAATTTAAACAAACCTATATAGATACAGGAATTGATAAAGGGTGTTTTATAGAGGTATAGAACTTTTAAATGGAATAAAACAAAGATGAATTTTTTAAATTGACATGAAATTTACTTTATTCGAAAGATAACCTTCTGGCATTATAATTTAAATATGACTTCTGGCATATGACCGCCACGGCTGGTCCGGACGTAGTCTAATCTGGAGGTCTAATTTTCGATGACTTTTTCCAACATTTGTGGCCGTATATCGGCAATAACGCGGCGAATGTTGTCCTCCAAGTGATCAATCGTTTCGGGCTTATCGGCGTAGACTAGCGACTTCACATATCCCCACAGAAAATAGTCTAGCGGCGTTAAGTCGCACGATCTTGGAGGCTAATTCACGAGTCCGAAACGTGAAACTATGCGGTTACCAAACGTTTCCTTCAATAAATCAATTGTAGCACGAGCTGTGTGACATGTTGCGCCGTCTTGTTGAAACCACAGCTCCTGCACATCATGGTTGTTCAATTAATGAACGAAAATGTCAGTAATCATGGCTCTATAGTGGTTACCATTGACTGTAACGTTCTGACCAGCATCGTTTTTAAAGAAGTACGGACCAATGATTCCATCAGCCCATAAAGCACACCAGTCAGTTTTTCTGGATGTAACGGTGTCTCAACATACACTTGAGGATTATCATCACTCCAAATACGGCAGTTTTATTTATTGACGTATCCATTCAAATAAAAGTGAGCTTCATCGCTAAACAAAATTCGCTTATGAAAATCGGGATCAACGACAATCTTGTTTTGGGCCCATTCACCGAATCTACGCCTTGCTAGGTGATCGTGTGGCTTCAATTCTTGCACGAGTTGGATTTTGTAAGCACGCAAACCAAGATCTGTCCGCAAAATCTTCCATAAAGTGAATGGACACATATCCAATTCCTGTGCACGATGGCGGATAGACTGATTCGGGTCTTCCTCTACGCTAGGCTCTACAGCAGCAATGACTTCCTCTGTACGCACTGTACGACATCTCTGTAGATGCGTATTATCATTTAGAATAAACGTGGTGCGAAAACGTTCCATAGTTAATCGAATTGCTCTGATGGACGATTATGTTGACCGTAAAATGGACGTAGTGCGCGATACGTATTTCGAAAAGAACCATGATTTTCAAAATAAATTTGCACAATTTGGAAGCGTTGTTCAGGCGTCAGTCTATTCATGTTGAAATGTCAAACCAAACTAAACATAGATCACTTGACAGCTGACAAAATGGCCGCCAGTTAAAAAAGTGTAGCCAACTTAAAGTTTTATACCTCTATAAAAAAACACCCTTTATTATTGTGCAGAACAGACATCAACCTCCTGCACTCAAATCAAAATAATTTTTTTATGTATAACAACTTACCTGACCATTTTTCAAGAATCGACTTTCAAGATTCGTAATCAGAAAGCCAAAATACGTATCATAAAAGCCATGTTTCTTCATCGGCTGCAAAAACCCACTTGGCTCCCGGACTATATATCTTATAGCATTTTATTCTCAAGTTATTTTCATTTGGTGAAAAGAGTTTTTTTTTATTGAACACTCTTTAATTAATAACTTGAACCTACTGGCATAGTGAATAATGACTTTATTTAAATCGTTCCAATAAAAACGAACTAAATTAATTATTTAATAGCCAAGAGAAAAAATTATCGCTAATAAAAATGTATTAGACTTTTTTTTTGAAAAAGAAAAGTTATAAATGAAATATCTAAAAGGTTCATTATTGTCGTTTTCTTGCCTTGATTTCTTTTGTATCTTATAATGGAAATTACAATCAATCATTTAGTACACTTCAACTCGTGATTTAATGATAAATTACTTTGCTATTAAAAGACGATTAAAAAAAGAAATGAACTGTAAAAAGTAACAAAAAAATATTAATCAAAGCTTATTTTTATTTGAAATGTTTATGAATATAATTTATTTTTGGAAGTACTGCTTTGTATGTAAATATCAGATAATACCGTTAAGATTCTTGAAATAAATCATAATTGTATTTTTAACCGACTTCTAGAAGATGGAGTTTCTCAATTCGTCGAGTATGTGTGTTTTTTTTATGTATGTACACCGATTTCTCCGTAACGCCGGCACCGATTTGAATGAAAATTTTAACGTTATATTCAGGAAGTTCCTGCGGTGGTCTTATATTTTTTTGGATGAAATTGGTGCAGTAAAATCCAAGATGGCGCTGACAATATGGCGGCCAAAAAAATAATTTTGTCTGATTTTCTCCAAAATTGATATCGGAAAATTTTTGGGATCTCACACAACAAATCTGAAATTATTTTTAGAAAATTCAATATGACGGATCCAATATGGCGGACAAAAAAATTTAATTTTGTCTGATTTTCTCCAAAATTGGTGTGGGGGAGTTTTCGGGGTCGCACATAACGGATCCAAAATAGTTTTAAAAAATTCAATATGACGGATCTAATATGGCGGACGAAAATATCAATTTTATCCGATTTTCGTCAAAATTGGTACGAGGGAGTTTTCGGAGTCGCACATAACGAATCTGAAATTATTTTTAAAGAATTCAATACGGCGGATCCAAGATGGCAGATTAAGGATTCTATATCTCCCGATTTTGTCTAAAATCCGTAGTGGGGTATTTTTGTTAGTGTTAATTATAAATTTCAAATATTTTTTAAAAAACTCAATCTGGCAGATTCAATATGGTGTCCTAAAAATTTTACATTTTTCGATTTTCTCCCAAACTAATATAGGGGGTTCTTGAGGGTGAAAACTAAAAACTTTTCATTTTTCGATTTTGTTCAAAGGTGGGACTGAATCGTTTTTGGGGATGTAAATAGCGAATATAACTCTAGAAACTTTAAATTTCCGGATTTGAAGGGTTTAGATTTATATTAGATTAAGACTTAAAATTTAAAGTTCAATATAGCGGATCCAATATGGTGGGTTGAAAATTGTACCTTATTCGTATATTTTCAGATTTGGTATTAGAGGGTTTTCGGGGTAGGGTATTACGAATACGAAGTTAGTTTTTTACAACTATTAGGTTGATACAATATGAGGGACAGAAAATTTTACATATTCCGGTTTTGTTTAAAATTGATATTGTGGGGTTCTTGAGGCGTATACAAACTCAATATGCAGTATAAAATATATCGAACTAAGAAATTTACACCTCAGGTTCTTTAAACATCGATATTGGAAGGTTTTGGGACCTATATTACCAATCTAAAATTAATTTGAAATTTAAGATAGTGGATTTACTATGACAGACTAAATATTTGTTTAACGCAATTTTACTGGTATTTCGAAAACTCTAAGAACCAAAGAATTTTTAGTGATTCATTTTAGGGTAATTTACAACTTTGGATAAAATGGGTACTTTTTTGCCACCTTGGAGTCATTGCGAGGTACACTAATCTCGATTAGTACTTATTTCAAATAATTTATGGATATCATAATCAATTCTAAAACTAAAAATAGAAAAGTAAAATTTTTATAAAAAAATTGAACTAACTTCTCAAAGGGTGCTAAAAAACGAAAAATAACTATAAATTTTTATATGAAATTGAACTTTTTGAGGTCGGCGCCAAATTATTTGTAAATGAAATAAATAACTACTACTATATACAAATTATGGTAAGAAAGCAATTACAAATAAAGTATTTTTAATCTGTTTATGCAAATCACATTTTGTCAGGTATTAATTTGGCGCCTACTTCAAAAAGTTCAATTTCATATAAAAATTCATAGTTATTTTTCACTTTTTAGCGCTCTTTTAGAAGTCGATTCAATTTTTTTATAAAAATTTTATTACTATATAATTACTTCAAGGCCTTATAGGTGACATAGATGTTTCGACGAAAGATACTTGTTTTTTGCAAAGTCGTGGATCTGTTGGACTTCTTTTCCACTTCATCTTAATTTTGTTATTGAATATCACGACGTTTTGACTAGTAGTTGTCTCGTTTTCAGGTGAATTTGAACAGATTCCTAAGCTACACAACTATTTATACTAAAAGTAATTTCAGTGTAGTGCGGAGTGTGACCGAAATGAGTGCAATTATGGATGCTATACTAAGACCCCATTTTAAGCTGTATTCAGTTTTAATTCACGACTACTAAGAAGTAGTTTCCGCACTTATTTTATACCTAAAGACGGTTTACTAAAGCAATTCAGGTTCTGATTTATAACCGTGTCTTCTTTAAATTCCCGTTTCCTCAAAGATTGTTCTAGATTTAGATCATTTTATTTAATATCCATGAAGCGTGGTTGGCGACACGATATGTTTCTGTTTCTCCACGAGATGTGTTCTTCTGATAATCTTTAATTCTTACTTCAAAGGGTCCAACTACATAACTTGACCCGCTTGTCAAAAGAAATCTGCATTTGACCGGACGGAATAAAGATGATAGAAACGTGGCAACGCTCAGCGTTTTAAAGTACTAGACGTTCAGGGATGAAGTTAATCACCCACATACTTATGATTCATGTCTCCTGATCGATAATAGGAACTTTGTTCTTGTGGGGCAGTGTAAATAAATACATAAATAAAATTTCTTTAAATGAAAGATTTCAAGATGTAAACAATTTTACAGTGACGTTCAAATTTTTAGACAATTTGTAAAATATACCCTACAAAGAAGAAATTCTATCAACACCCCAAACTCTATTAAAGAGCATACTATCCGAAAATTGTATCCTATTAGATGGATAGATAGTATTAGGTAGAATTTTCACCATATTAGTGAATGTGGTACGTGAAGAATGTAATTTCTCTAAACTTAACTGAGAACAGTTACAGCATGATGTCGCAAATAAAGCCTTCTATCTAATAAAAATGATTTATTTAACATTGATTTTTCGTCACTAGAAAAGAATTTTAAAATTGAGATTTTTATTGTCCGTAATTAAAGATAAACATATATTATTATATTTTTCTATTTAATCAACAAAATATTGAAGCTAATCTTAAAGAAAATATTCTCGGGAATAGATTAGATACGATTTATTGCTATGATTTCTACGATATGCTTGTGTAAATATTTACAACTATAAATGTGACATTTCGATCCTATAAATAGGAACTTATCGCTACTATCTAAAAATGAAAATATAACCTAATTGATACCGCATGGATGTTAATCCTAAATTATTTAAGAAATAAAATCCAATTTGTTTTGTGTTGTTACTCTGGTAAAAGTGAATTATTAGTTATTAGTTTGTAAAATTTTAAAATCTTTTAAAAACAATTTAATTTTATACAATAAAAATGGGTTGTTGTGGAACACTCATTTGGATTTTAATTTTAATAACAGTGGCTTTTCCAATAGCGGCTTTTTGTGCAACAATTTACATACCGCTGTATGCTTTTACCGGCTGTTGTCCTGGCTGCGAAGTAAGTTTTATTTTATTATATTTTAATTTTGTCATAAATTGTGGCCTTAATAAATTGGTATTTAAATGAAATAGTAGAAAAATGAAAACCGTGACTGTATTAATATTTTATCATTTGTTTTCCGCTAAATATACTAAGTGTAAAAACTACTCAAAATGTGCAAACTTGAAGTCTACATGATTCTTGTTGCATTGCGAGGTTGAATTCAAATTTAAAGCATATGCAATGTCAATAAGATATAATAAATCATCCTTAATCAACGCTTTATACTTTTAGCTTCTCACTTGCTAAATGACATCTCCTTAGTGTAAGGTAATCACTTCAGAGCTATTTTGTGTTATCTTATTGAATATGCCATTTTATCAAGTATGTGTCCAAGTTTCGATCTTTATTTTGGCAGAAACGCAAGTATGAAAGGTCATCATGTGTCATTCCCCAATAATCCCAATAAGAAGATAGAGTAATGTCAATTTTCATTTCTTAAGATATGCTCTGAAAGTTTTCGGAAAATCTAAGTCTATTTCTTAATATCTTAGTAGCAATCTATAGTAGATTGTAAGTTGGCCGTTAAGATTTTTTTGCACCTCTACAGCAACTCTCGACCTATAAAGTCTTTTGTGAGTTATCTTAGTCTAAATACTGGTTATTTAAACTTATCATGATATCAATCACGGGTGTAGGTACTTTATTTTTTCAAATGTCAAGATGGTACATAGCGTCTTCACAAAATTTAAGTATCTTGGAGAACAGTGCCATGCTTTCGCATAGCCCATCTTTTTGAGATGGTATTTCAGAAAACAGTGCCTTAAAAAAAGATTTATTTTTTCAATAATATCTAGTGTGCGAAGTGTGGCAATTAAGTTCCGGGAATTTAGTTATAACTCGGGAATTGGCTATACAGGGTGAGTCAACGATTGGATGAAGTAGGTTTGTGCCTTTTCGGTGAAATTAACAAAGAAACTATATTTGTTGTTTGATACAGTTTATTTTTACGCAGATTTTAAAAATATTTAGGACTCTATAGAGTGAGCCAAAAAACTAGGACAGCATAAAGTTGTATTTTTTTAAATAGAACGAATATACGAATCGTATTTTCGATTTAGCTTATAATTTTAAATCTTTTTTATTAAGGATTTACTATAACAAAACTTTATAGTTTCTGAGATAATTAAGTTTAAAGAAAAAAAGTCACATTTTCAAGCATCAATTCAATCCTAAATAACGTTTTCAATTTTGTGACAAATATATTCAAATTTGGAATTTAGCAAGGCCAAGGACAAGTTAACATAATTTTTACCTAATATTTGCAGTAAAAGCTACAGGGTGTTGAACACATCGGCTCAAATTTGAACAAGTTTAAATGAATAAATATCTTTTTTTTTTAAATAGTACACCCTGTATATTTTCATGTTATTTAATAGAGTAATAAAAACCCTAAAAGTTTTGTTCAATATATCCTATACCTATTTATAATAGTTTTTGAGATATTTCAGTTTTTCTTATTTTCCATACTTTTTTACAGAAATAGTCTTCATTATCATAGTAGCCATGTAAAATAATAAAAAGAAACTACAGAAACAAACAGAATGTGGTTAAATATGATGAAATACTTTATTCGTTATATTACAACGGCAATAGTTTAATTAAACATAATGTGAAAAAATTAACACAACAATAACGACAAGGCAAATACATATTTACTTTTATACTAAATTGAAACAAAAAAATTACCTATTAAATATTGAGATTAATTATTTCTTTTTAATAAGTGTTCGGATAAACGACCCTCTTGTGCAATGCACAAATTTAGTCTTTTTTGCAGATTTTCTCGGACCCTGGACAAAATTAGTGGCGTTATTGTTCTACAGGTATCCCTAATCCTGTTTCGCATATCTTCCACTGTTGTTGGTGGATTAACATACACCTTATTTTTAATATAACCCCATAGGAAGAAATCTAATGGGGTGATGTCGCAAGACCTTGGTGGCCACTCAATGAAACCCCCACGTCCAATCCATTTTTGCGGATATCATTGGTCCAAAAACGCACGAACTTCACGATGGTAATGCGGAGACGCACCATCGTGCTGGAACCACATACTGTCGAGCTCATCCCTATCGAGACCTTGAAGCAGTTGGGGTAGTTCTTCTTGTAGAAAGTTCAGGTAACTATGGCCATTTAGTGGTTCATTAAAAAAGTGGGGTCCAATAATTCGATTATGATGAATACCACACCAAACATTTAATGACCAGTGGTTTTGACGTTGCACCTCTCTAATCCAAAATGGGTTTTCTGTGGCATAATAATGCATGTTACGTCTATTTACGGCACCGTTACTTCTAAAAGTAGCTTCATCACTAAACATTACCTTGCATAATAAATTTGGATTTAATTGAATCTTCGCATTTATTGTACGACAAAAGTTTACACGACTTCCAAAATCCTGTCCATGCAATTCTTGGTGTAATTCCATGATATGGATGATACCTATATTTCTTGGTAGTACGATTAGCGGTGGATTGTGATGTTTCACATAATGCTGCTAACTGACGGCTACCAATATAAGGATTTTCCTGAACATTTAACAATACTTGTAGTTCTTTTTCTTCATTAGTTACTGGTTTGTTGACCACTTTACGTTTTGGATAATCAACAGTACCAGAAGAATCAAATCTTTGCATTAAGTTTTGAAAAGTATGGGTATTAGGCTGGCGTCGATCAGGATACTTCATTTTGAAAATTCTTTGAGCAAGAAGGCAATTTTTTTGAGCCTCTCCTATTGTATAAATCATATCTATTAACTCATTCTTTGGAAAATTCATTTTACAATATAAGATGAATGCAAAAAAACCAAACTACACTACATAAAAACCAAAAGAAGCGATTGCGGTTATAAATTTGACACACAGAAAAATGTTCTTTTACATTGTTTTTGCCATGGCTACTTTGATAATGAAGACTATTTCTGTAAAAAAGTATGGAAAATAAGAAAAACTGAAATATCTCAAAAACTATTATAAATAGGTATAGGATATATTGAACAAAACTTTTAGGGTTTTTATTACTCTATTAAATAACATGAAAATATACAGGGTGTACTATTTAAAAAAAAAGAAGATATTTATTCATTTAAACTTGTTCAAATTTGAGCCGATGTGTTCAACACCCTGTAGCTTTTATTGCAAATATTAGGTAAAAATTATGTTAACTTGTCCTTGGCCTTGCTAAATTCTAAATTTGAATATATTTGTCACAAAATTGAAAACGTTATTTAGGATTGAATTGATGCTTGAAAATGTGACTTTTTTCTTTAAACTTAATTATCTCAGAAACTATAAAGTTTTGTGATAGTAAACCCTTAATAAAAAAGATTTAAAATTATAAGCTAAATCGAAAATACGATTCGTATATGGGGTGTTCTATTTAAAAAAATACAACTTTATACTGTCCTAGTTTTTTGGCTCACCCTGTAGAGTCCTAAATATTTTTAAAATCTGCGTAAAAATAAACTGTATCAAACAATAAATATAGTTTCTTTGTAAATTTCACCGAAAAGGCACAAACTTACTTCATCCAATCGTTGACTCACCCTGTACTGTATTGTTCGTCAACATCTGTATAGAGAGAGGGGACCTTCCTTTTAGTTTTAATCCAGGGTTGAAGTCGATCGGAGATTTCCCCCCATTTGCTTGACGGCAGTTAGCTACTACTCCATGCTTCACTTCAAAGTCATATCTTATAGGCATGCAATCTGTCTTTTTTGATATGGATTATGTTGAAATTGTATCCAGAATTTTCATATGCCCAACAAAGACTTCAGATTCGAGGTTTTCTGTTTGAAACAACTTATTGGCATTTGTTGCTACTGTCCTCATCGCAGCTATGTGCAAAAGAAAGAGTTTCAACATTGCCTCTATTGTTGGTGTGGGACATGATAACAGAGCCCCTGTGACTCCTACAGTAGCCAACCACTGTACTTTTTGCAGTTTTCCTTGAGCTGTTGCTTGCTATATCTTTGGCCATCATATTTAGGAGGCATATATAACTATGAGTCTGATGATCATTTAAAATGGCGTTAAAATTATTTTTGGTCTCTAACCCCTGGTTTTTTCCAAAGATTTTCAGATGTTGTCCACTTTTCGCTATTACCCTTTGGAGAATCTTTTCATTGTGGCTGTTCCAAGTCAGTTTTTGGTCTGAAATTATTTCCAAATCTTTGACATATTTGCAAAAGCTCAGTATCATTCCATTTAAAGTTCATGTTTACTTTTTGTCACGACGTAAGTGGCGCAAGGATCATATTGTAAGAATTAACATGTAGTCCTTCCTCTATGTACGAGTTATTAATTTAAAATTATTTGCATAAGACTTGCGATAGTCCTTCCATCTCGTCTCTGATAGTGACCACTAGATCATTAGCATAACCCGTGTAAATCCTGAGTCATTTAGTTTACTCAGTAAACTCTCTACTAGCAGGGAGAATAGCAGAGGCTATAGTACTCTCCCTTCGGGACACTCTTTTATTGTGGTGATTTTAATCGCTTTTCTGCCAATAAATATAGTGATAATTCTGCTTTTTATCCTGAAATGGATCCATAATGTTAGAAGAGAGTCTATTTATCCTGCATCTAGAACTCTAACCATGGAGTCATGTGAGGCGTTATCAAAAGCTCCTCTATATCAATAAAAGAGCTCAAAGAGATTTCTTTTGTCATTTGTGTTTTTTCCAGATTACTTATCAAACAGTGTAGAACATACACCGTTGTCTTGCCAGCTTGATATGCAAACTGGTATTTATAAAGCAGTTTTTATTTGAGTGTTTGCAATTTACTGTAAAAATTTATGCTATTAGACTGGTTGGCCACCATTGCGGATCAGTTTTGAACTATTAGAAAAGTCATTTATAGTAACACATCGATGCAAGGGTACATCTTCCAAAATGTTGTAAACATTTTGGCACCAAAATTGTAAATCGAGTGAGCCAGATATTGTTTCTTCCAACACAAAAGAACCAACTACATAATTCTCAATAATCTCTTCCTAAATATTAACTATAAATCTTTTTTGGTTACTAGTCTATATTACTTCACATAATTTTCTGCATACCTGACATTTAACTTATCAAAATTTATTCCGCCATCCGTTGTGAAGCCAGCTTTCTCCGTTATTAAAAAAATTCTGAGTTTAAGATAAGTTGATATATGGTATTTTTCTGCCTGATGATACAACAACATATGTTGTTGCAACTCCGGTAGCTTACTTCTTATTAAAAAATTTGAAAACACAAAGAAGACTTTTTTACTCCTTTTCGTCATTTCACTGCCCAAAACTATTCTAGTAACATATAGGTTTTCTCCAACGTTTTGTCAAAAGAAGTTTCACTTATTAAGTCTTGAAGGAAAATCGTCTGGAGACAATTTTGTTGCGTCTATTTAATCTGCGAGATTTCCTACCATGTTAAGAGAATTATCTGCAATTTCATCGAGACTATATTCTTCTAAGTCCGCGTTTCTTCCTTTTCATGGAGGCCCTTTGGCACCACGTAGCAATTTTTTTAAATGGATCTGTAAAGACTGATTTAAGCTTCTTTGTGTTAAATTTATCATTTACTTGTATAAGCTGCGCCCGTCCATAAATTAAATGCATATCAGTATTTTCTGCATATGAATAGGGTTCCATTATTTAATTTAGATATAAAGGCTTTGATAAATATTTTCCTAGTAACTGCCACCATGGTAAAAAGAAACAATACCTGATGCTCTTTATTATAGTATTTTAATATTATTACATATCCAAGGGTTACAGAAAAGATTAGAAAAATTTTGTTATTCAAGTATAATCAACTGTAATCATATATACACAAAAAAGATGCTTTAATTCTAAACAGAATAATTGTAAATTCATAGATAGTCATTCTAGCCATTAAATGACAATGTCTGAAAAAAATATATAACCAACAGATTAATTAATCCTGTCAGAATTATTATTCAGTTTACTGACAATTAGTACTGTCTCTCTTAACCGTACTGTTTATCGAAAAAAAAAAAATGCTTATTACTAAAATCGTGAAGCCATATTTCAATGAAATGTTCAATTTTTTTCCGATTGAAAGCGCTTCAAGAGATGAAAGACTTTATGGCTAACGACAAACATAAAACAAACAAAAATGGTATGAGTCCTCTGTATTAAATTATCAAAGCTGTCATTTGTTCGTCGTTAGACATGACAGGGGGAGGGTTTCTCTTGTTCGCTCACTTTGTATTAACTAAATTTTTTTTTTCAGGAATGTGCTGAAACGGTTTTGAAGGGTGTACAAGTTCCAGGTTTTGCAGTAAGAAGAATACGAAATTGCGAATGCTAAATTTACTTCAGAGAGGGAGGGCTGACTTGCAAAATTCTACTCCTTTACAGTATTGTTTATGAACAGTGTCCGGAAACAATATCAGGCAACTTGGAGATGTGATTATACATAACAAAGTAAAAAAATAACTCATTTTAAAAAATGTCAAAATCTCAGTACAGATAAATTGAGGAAAATTATTTATTTTGTATTTAAATCATCTTAAGTTTATTTCTGAATAGATTAAACTAATATTTGAAAGAAGAACTAAGTATGATAATTTTGTTCAGTTGTATAACTGTTTTCTGAACTGGACACCAGAAAATACTTTACCTAAAAGTCAAAGTTTATTTCTTTCATAATTTCTTTATTTGGACTAATATTATCAAAGTGAATTCGTCATTTTAAATGTAACAAAAATTAAGCGGGAAATATACTTTTAGTTCACATTGATAAGTCTTGCCAGTTCGTTGCAAATCGACTTTAGCATAGTATATGTTCAAAAATAATAAATTTATCGATGTGAAGTATTATAGTTATTGAATCAGCAGCGATGTCCAATGATTCTCCACTATCCTCTCTATTTAATGTACAGGGTGAGTCAACGATTGGATGAAGTAGGTTTGTGCCTTTTAGGTAAAATTAATAAAGAAACTATATTTATTGTTTGATACAGTTTATTTTTACGCAGATTTTAAAAATATTTAGGACTCTACAGGGTGAGCCAAAAAACTAGGACAGCATAAAGTTGTATTTTTTTAAATAGAACATCTTATATACGAATCGTATTTTCGATTTAGCTTATAATTTTAAATCTTTTTTATTAAGGGTTTACTATAACAAAACTTTATAGTTTCTGAGATAATTAAGTTTAAAGAAAAAAGTCACATTTTCAAGCATCAATTCAATCCTAAATAACGTTTTCAATTTTGTGACAAATATATTCAAATTTGGAATTTAGCAAGGCCAAGGACAAGTTAAAATAATTTTTACCTAATATTTGTAATAAAAGCTACAGGGTGTTGAACACATCGGCTCAAATTTCAACAAGTTTAAATGAATAAATATCTTTTTTTTAAAATAGTACACCCTGTATATTTTCATGTTATTTAATAGAGTAATAAAAACCCTAAAAGTTTTGTTCAATATATCCTATACCTATTTATAATAGTTTTTGAGATATTTCAGTTTTTCTTATTTTCCATACTTTTTTACAGAAATAGTCTTCATTACCATAGTAGCCATGTAAAATAATAAAAAGAAATTACAGAAACAAACAGAAGGTGGTTAAATATGACGAAATACATTATTCGTTATATTACAACGGCAATAGTTTAATTAAACATAATGTGAAAAAATTAACACAACAATAACGACAAGGCAAATACATATTTACTTTTATACTAAATTGAAACAAAAAAATTACCTATTAAATACTGAGATTAATTATTTCTTTTTAATAAGTGTTCGAATAAACGACCCTCTTGTGCAATGCACAAATTTAGTCTTTTTTGCAGATGTTCTCGGACCCTGGACAAAATTAGTGGCGTTATTGTTCTACAGGTATCCCTAATCCTGTTTCGCATATCTTTCACTATTGTTGGTGGATTAACATACACCTTATTTTTAATATAACCCCATAGGAAGAAATCTAATGGTGTGATGTCGCAAGATCTTGGTGGCCACTCAATGAAACCCCCACGTCCAATCCATTTTTGCGGATATCGTTGGTCCAAAAACGCACGAACTTCACGATGGTAATGCGGAGGCCCACCATCGTGCTGGAACCACATACTGTCGAATTCATCCCTATCGAGACCTTGAAGCAGTTGGGGTAGTTCTTCTTGTAGAAAGTTCAGGTAACTATGGCCATTTAGTGGTTCATTAAAAAAGTGGGGTCCAATAATTCGATTATGATGAATACCATACCAAACATTTAATGACCAGTGGTTTTGATGTTGCACCTCTCTAATCCAAAATGGGTTTTCTGTGGCATAATAATGCATGTTGCGTCTATTTACGGCACCGTTACTTCTAAAAGTAGCTTCATCACTAAACATTACCTTGCATAATAAATTTGGATTTAATTGAATCTCCGCATTTATTGTACGACAAAAGTTTACACGACTTTCAAAATCCTGTCCATGCAATTCTTGGTGTAATTCCATGTCATATGGATGATACCTATATTTTTTGGTAGTACGATTAGCGGTGGATTGTAATGTTTCACATAATGCTGCTAACTGACGGCTACCAATATAAGGATTTTCCTGAACATTTAACAATACTTGTAGTTCTTTTTCTTCATTAGTTACTGGTTTGTTGACCACTTTACGTTTTGGATAATCAACAGTACCAGAAGAATCAAATCTTTGCATTAAGTTTTGAAACGTATGGGTATTAGGCTGGCGTCGATCAGGATACTTCATTTTGTAAATTCTTTGAGCAAGAAGGCAATTTTTTTGAGCCTCTCCTATTGTATAAATCATATCTATTAACTCATTCTTTGGAAAATTCATTTTACAATATAAGATGAATGCAAAAAAAACCAAACTACACTACATAAAAACCAAAAGAAGCGATTGCGGTTATAAATTTGACACACAGAAAAATGTTCTTTTACATTGTTTTTGCCATGGCTACTATGATAATGAAGACTATTTCTGTAAAAAAGTATGGAAAATAAGAGAAACTGAAATATCTCAAAAAATATTATAAATAGGTATAGGATATATTGAACAAAACTTTTAGGGTTTTTATTACTCTATTAAATAACATGAAAATATACAGGGTGTACCGTTTAAAAAAAAAGATATTTATTCATTTAAACTTGTTCAAATTTGAGCCGATGTGTTCAACACCCTGTAGCTTTTATTGCAAAAATTAGGTAAAAATTACGTTAACTTGTCCTTGGCCTTGCTAAATTCCAAATTTGAATATATTTGTCACAAAATTGAAAATGTTATTTAGGATTGAATTGATGCTTGAAAATGTGACTTTTTTTCTTTAAACTTAATTATCTTAGAAACTATAAAGTTTTGTTATAGTAAACCCTTAATAAAAAAGATTTAAAATTATAAGCTAAATCGAAAATACGATTCGTATATAGGGTGTTCTATTTAAAAAAATACAACTTTATGCTGTCCTAGTTTTTTGGCTCACCCTGTAGAGTCCTAAATATTTTTAAAATCTGCGTAAAAATAAACTGTATCAAACAATAAATATAGTTTCTTTGTAAATTTCACCGAAAAGGCACAAACTTACTTCATCCAATCGTTGACTCACCCTGTACTGTATTGTTCGTCAACATCTGTATAGAGAGAGGGGACCTTCCTTTTAGTTTTAATCCAGGGTTGAAGTCGATCGGAGATTTCCCCCCATTTGCTTGACGGCAGTTAGCTACTACTCCATGCTTCACTTCAAAGTCATATCTTATAGGCATGCAATCTGTCTTTTTTGATATGGATTATGTTGAAATTGTATCCAGAATTTTCATATGCCCAACAAAGACTTCAGATTCGAGGTTTTCTGTTTGAAACAACTTATTGGCATTTGTTGCTACTGTCCTCATCGCAGCTATGTGCAAAAGAAAGAGTTTCAACATTGCCTCTATTGTTGGTGTGGGACATGATAACAGAGCCCCTGTGACTCCTACAGTAGCCAACCACTGTACTTTTTGCAGTTTTCCTTGAGCTGTTGCTTGCTATATCTTTGGCCATCATATTTAGGAGGCATATATAACTATGAGTCTGATGATCATTTAAAATGGCGTTAAAATTATTTTTGGTCTCTAACCCCTGGTTTTTTCCAAAGATTTTCAGATGTTGTCCACTTTTCGCTATTACCCTTTGGAGAATCTTTTCATTGTGGCTGTTCCAAGTCAGTTTTTGGTCTGAAATTATTTCCAAATCTTTGACATATTTGCAAAAGCTCAGTATCATTCCATTTAAAGTTCATGTTTACTTTTTGTCACGACGTAAGTGGCGCAAGGATCATATTGTAAGAATTAACATGTAGTCCTTCCTCTATGTACGAGTTATTAATTTAAAATTATTTGCATAAGACTTGCGATAGTCCTTCCATCTCGTCTCTGATAGTGACCACTAGATCATTAGCATAACCCGTGTAAATCCTGAGTCATTTAGTTTACTCAGTAAACTCTCTACTAGCAGGGAGAATAGCAGAGGCTATAGTACTCTCCCTTCGGGACACTCTTTTATTGTGGTGATTTTAATCGCTTTTCTGCCAATAAATATAGTGATAATTCTGCTTTTTATCCTGAAATGGATCCATAATGTTAGAAGAGAGTCTATTTATCCTGCATCTAGAACTCTAACCATGGAGTCATGTGAGGCGTTATCAAAAGCTCCTCTATATCAATAAAAGAGCTCAAAGAGATTTCTTTTGTCATTTGTGTTTTTTCCAGATTACTTATCAAACAGTGTAGAACATACACCGTTGTCTTGCCAGCTTGATATGCAAACTGGTATTTATAAAGCAGTTTTTATTTGAGTGTTTGCAATTTACTGTAAAAATTTATGCTATTAGACTGGTTGGCCACCATTGCGGATCAGTTTTGAACTATTAGAAAAGTCATTTATAGTAACACATCGATGCAAGGGTACATCTTCCAAAATGTTGTAAACATTTTGGCACCAAAATTGTAAATCGAGTGAGCCAGATATTGTTTCTTCCAACACAAAAGAACCAACTACATAATTCTCAATAATCTCTTCCTAAATATTAACTATAAATCTTTTTTGGTTACTAGTCTATATTACTTCACATAATTTTCTGCATACCTGACATTTAACTTATCAAAATTTATTCCGCCATCCGTTGTGAAGCCAGCTTTCTCCGTTATTAAAAAAATTCTGAGTTTAAGATAAGTTGATATATGGTATTTTTCTGCCTGATGATACAACAACATATGTTGTTGCAACTCCGGTAGCTTACTTCTTATTAAAAAATTTGAAAACACAAAGAAGACTTTTTTACTCCTTTTCGTCATTTCACTGCCCAAAACTATTCTAGTAACATATAGGTTTTCTCCAACGTTTTGTCAAAAGAAGTTTCACTTATTAAGTCTTGAAGGAAAATCGTCTGGAGACAATTTTGTTGCGTCTATTTAATCTGCGAGATTTCCTACCATGTTAAGAGAATTATCTGCAATTTCATCGAGACTATATTCTTCTAAGTCCGCGTTTCTTCCTTTTCATGGAGGCCCTTTGGCACCACGTAGCAATTTTTTTAAATGGATCTGTAAAGACTGATTTAAGCTTCTTTGTGTTAAATTTATCATTTACTTGTATAAGCTGCGCCCGTCCATAAATTAAATGCATATCAGTATTTTCTGCATATGAATAGGGTTCCATTATTTAATTTAGATATAAAGGCTTTGATAAATATTTTCCTAGTAACTGCCACCATGGTAAAAAGAAACAATACCTGATGCTCTTTATTATAGTATTTTAATATTATTACATATCCAAGGGTTACAGAAAAGATTAGAAAAATTTTGTTATTCAAGTATAATCAACTGTAATCATATATACACAAAAAAGATGCTTTAATTCTAAACAGAATAATTGTAAATTCATAGATAGTCATTCTAGCCATTAAATGACAATGTCTGAAAAAAATATATAACCAACAGATTAATTAATCCTGTCAGAATTATTATTCAGTTTACTGACAATTAGTACTGTCTCTCTTAACCGTACTGTTTATCGAAAAAAAAAAAATGCTTATTACTAAAATCGTGAAGCCATATTTCAATGAAATGTTCAATTTTTTTCCGATTGAAAGCGCTTCAAGAGATGAAAGACTTTATGGCTAACGACAAACATAAAACAAACAAAAATGGTATGAGTCCTCTGTATTAAATTATCAAAGCTGTCATTTGTTCGTCGTTAGACATGACAGGGGGAGGGTTTCTCTTGTTCGCTCACTTTGTATTAACTAAATTTTTTTTTTCAGGAATGTGCTGAAACGGTTTTGAAGGGTGTACAAGTTCCAGGTTTTGCAGTAAGAAGAATACGAAATTGCGAATGCTAAATTTACTTCAGAGAGGGAGGGCTGACTTGCAAAATTCTACTCCTTTACAGTATTGTTTATGAACAGTGTCCGGAAACAATATCAGGCAACTTGGAGATGTGATTATACATAACAAAGTAAAAAAATAACTCATTTTAAAAAATGTCAAAATCTCAGTACAGATAAATTGAGGAAAATTATTTATTTTGTATTTAAATCATCTTAAGTTTATTTCTGAATAGATTAAACTAATATTTGAAAGAAGAACTAAGTATGATAATTTTGTTCAGTTGTATAACTGTTTTCTGAACTGGACACCAGAAAATACTTTACCTAAAAGTCAAAGTTTATTTCTTTCATAATTTCTTTATTTGGACTAATATTATCAAAGTGAATTCGTCATTTTAAATGTAACAAAAATTAAGCGGGAAATATACTTTTAGTTCACATTGATAAGTCTTGCCAGTTCGTTGCAAATCGACTTTAGCATAGTATATGTTCAAAAATAATAAATTTATCGATGTGAAGTATTATAGTTATTGAATCAGCAGCGATGTCCAATGATTCTCCACTATCCTCTCTATTTAATGTACAGGGTGAGTCAACGATTGGATGAAGTAGGTTTGTGCCTTTTAGGTAAAATTAATAAAGAAACTATATTTATTGTTTGATACAGTTTATTTTTACGCAGATTTTAAAAATATTTAGGACTCTACAGGGTGAGCCAAAAAACTAGGACAGCATAAAGTTGTATTTTTTTAAATAGAACATCTTATATACGAATCGTATTTTCGATTTAGCTTATAATTTTAAATCTTTTTTATTAAGGGTTTACTATAACAAAACTTTATAGTTTCTGAGATAATTAAGTTTAAAGAAAAAAGTCACATTTTCAAGCATCAATTCAATCCTAAATAACGTTTTCAATTTTGTGACAAATATATTCAAATTTGGAATTTAGCAAGGCCAAGGACAAGTTAAAATAATTTTTACCTAATATTTGTAATAAAAGCTACAGGGTGTTGAACACATCGGCTCAAATTTCAACAAGTTTAAATGAATAAATATCTTTTTTTTAAAATAGTACACCCTGTATATTTTCATGTTATTTAATAGAGTAATAAAAACCCTAAAAGTTTTGTTCAATATATCCTATACCTATTTATAATAGTTTTTGAGATATTTCAGTTTTTCTTATTTTCCATACTTTTTTACAGAAATAGTCTTCATTACCATAGTAGCCATGTAAAATAATAAAAAGAAATTACAGAAACAAACAGAAGGTGGTTAAATATGACGAAATACATTATTCGTTATATTACAACGGCAATAGTTTAATTAAACATAATGTGAAAAAATTAACACAACAATAACGACAAGGCAAATACATATTTACTTTTATACTAAATTGAAACAAAAAAATTACCTATTAAATACTGAGATTAATTATTTCTTTTTAATAAGTGTTCGAATAAACGACCCTCTTGTGCAATGCACAAATTTAGTCTTTTTTGCAGATGTTCTCGGACCCTGGACAAAATTAGTGGCGTTATTGTTCTACAGGTATCCCTAATCCTGTTTCGCATATCTTTCACTATTGTTGGTGGATTAACATACACCTTATTTTTAATATAACCCCATAGGAAGAAATCTAATGGTGTGATGTCGCAAGATCTTGGTGGCCACTCAATGAAACCCCCACGTCCAATCCATTTTTGCGGATATCGTTGGTCCAAAAACGCACGAACTTCACGATGGTAATGCGGAGGCCCACCATCGTGCTGGAACCACATACTGTCGAATTCATCCCTATCGAGACCTTGAAGCAGTTGGGGTAGTTCTTCTTGTAGAAAGTTCAGGTAACTATGGCCATTTAGTGGTTCATTAAAAAAGTGGGGTCCAATAATTCGATTATGATGAATACCATACCAAACATTTAATGACCAGTGGTTTTGATGTTGCACCTCTCTAATCCAAAATGGGTTTTCTGTGGCATAATAATGCATGTTGCGTCTATTTACGGCACCGTTACTTCTAAAAGTAGCTTCATCACTAAACATTACCTTGCATAATAAATTTGGATTTAATTGAATCTCCGCATTTATTGTACGACAAAAGTTTACACGACTTTCAAAATCCTGTCCATGCAATTCTTGGTGTAATTCCATGTCATATGGATGATACCTATATTTTTTGGTAGTACGATTAGCGGTGGATTGTAATGTTTCACATAATGCTGCTAACTGACGGCTACCAATATAAGGATTTTCCTGAACATTTAACAATACTTGTAGTTCTTTTTCTTCATTAGTTACTGGTTTGTTGACCACTTTACGTTTTGGATAATCAACAGTACCAGAAGAATCAAATCTTTGCATTAAGTTTTGAAACGTATGGGTATTAGGCTGGCGTCGATCAGGATACTTCATTTTGTAAATTCTTTGAGCAAGAAGGCAATTTTTTTGAGCCTCTCCTATTGTATAAATCATATCTATTAACTCATTCTTTGGAAAATTCATTTTACAATATAAGATGAATGCAAAAAAAACCAAACTACACTACATAAAAACCAAAAGAAGCGATTGCGGTTATAAATTTGACACACAGAAAAATGTTCTTTTACATTGTTTTTGCCATGGCTACTATGATAATGAAGACTATTTCTGTAAAAAAGTATGGAAAATAAGAGAAACTGAAATATCTCAAAAAATATTATAAATAGGTATAGGATATATTGAACAAAACTTTTAGGGTTTTTATTACTCTATTAAATAACATGAAAATATACAGGGTGTACCGTTTAAAAAAAAAGATATTTATTCATTTAAACTTGTTCAAATTTGAGCCGATGTGTTCAACACCCTGTAGCTTTTATTGCAAAAATTAGGTAAAAATTACGTTAACTTGTCCTTGGCCTTGCTAAATTCCAAATTTGAATATATTTGTCACAAAATTGAAAATGTTATTTAGGATTGAATTGATGCTTGAAAATGTGACTTTTTTTCTTTAAACTTAATTATCTTAGAAACTATAAAGTTTTGTTATAGTAAACCCTTAATAAAAAAGATTTAAAATTATAAGCTAAATCGAAAATACGATTCGTATATAGGGTGTTCTATTTAAAAAAATACAACTTTATGCTGTCCTAGTTTTTTGGCTCACCCTGTAGAGTCCTAAATATTTTTAAAATCTGCGTAAAAATAAACTGTATCAAACAATAAATATAGTTTCTTTGTTAATTTCACCTAAAATGCACAAACCTACTTCATCCAATCGTTGACTCACACTGTATTTACCATATGATCTACCTTTTTGCTAATTACACTGTGATTGCTATGTTTTCTAAAAAAAAATATTTAATAATTTCAATACTATAGAAAATATTACCAAATTGTAGAAAGTAAAGATCGACCGGAATTTTAAAAAGAAATCCAGTCAAAACCCAGGTAGTCACATTGTTGAACGTCTAACTCGTATTTCCTTTTCGAATACAAAAATAGTTTTGAGGTCGTAAGTAAACTTCTTAAACTAAATTAGCTAAGAAACATTAAGTATCTACTAGGTAAGATCAGCAGTTCTTCCAGTGCTTTTTACCCTTTACTTAATAAAAATAACAAACTGCAATTCAGATTAACGACCAATTCATTTTTCCAAAAAATAACAACTAAAAATTTACATCAACAATTTTCACTTGCAAGTTAAATTATACACTTCATTTTCACATGTTCTTAGACCCAAAAAATGCAATGAGCTAAGAAGTTAACGAATATTCAGCTTCTTAGACCTTGTCCAGATTAGACGAAATATGCGCGAAAGTCCTCGCACCAATACGCGCACATTCAATCTGTATTGTGTATTAAACAAAACGCAAAAATGCTTCTGACCTCCCACAAAGAGAAATTCCAAGAAGAACATATATCTTCACAAGACATTGCCTTCTGAGATATCATCTTAAAAAATGGGCAAAACTGAAAATGATGTTTGCTGTATCTGCGATCGGGTACTGTTCTGCAAAAGACTTAAATTCCTAGTAATCGTCACCTTGAAGTATGAAGAAGTAAAGCAGATACCGCTCGAAAGTCTAACAAACTTCATGAAAAATTCTGGGCTTATATTAGATGAGGATAATGTAGAAAAAATATTGTTGGTCAAAGTGCTGTAGAGGGACAAGGAAAGCCTTAACGACTCACTCGCAATCTACGATCTACATTACCATATTCCTGAGGCTTTGTTAACCCGTCATTAAGTTCCAATCTCTCCAAACAATTAAACTTCATCCCAAATCATACTATTTTAACCCAAAAAAAAATAAATGGCACTGCCTGACTCAAGCAAAATAAAAAGCGATCCGAAGTGAGTGCATTATTGGATGCACTTTTCATTATATTTTAAATGGCATCGTTATTTTGATCATATCAGTCAAAATAAAAAGTTATGAAAGGAATAAACTTTAATTTTTAGGCAAACGACTCTATGGTGAGAAGTTAGGGAAAGAGTTTTTCCTGTAGATGATAATGTTTATTAGACTTGGTAATCACAAATATCAGTGTCCAAAAATAAATTAGATAATAAATAAAAAATAAAAAATAAATAAAATAATAAAAAACAAAATAAATTATTTTTAACCAATATTGAGATTTTGACATTTTCTAAATGACTTACGTCCTTTATATAATTATATAGAATCGCCTCTTTACGTACCTTTATATTTCTGGACACACCGTATATAAGTCTGACAAATGTTTAGATAATTCAATAAAATGGCCGGATCAATCAACTGTCATATTGTAGTTTTGTATTGAATAATAATAACTTTGACTCCTATTTTTACAATTATGCTTCAAAATCCGAATCCGAAAGATCTTCTAATCACCAGAAAAGACGACCTAAACATTGATTATACGGTGTACAGAAAACACATACATATAAACAGATGTCTGAACGCCGAATCCCACCATCATCCATCACAGTTACAATCAATCGTCAACACACTGATCTCCAGATCCTTGCAACTAATCAAACCCACAAACCGTCAAGAAGAACTCAACAACATCATAACAACTCTGAAATAAAATAAGTGCAAAGAACACAATATCCGTAAAACATAATGCAAATGCAATAGCAGAGAAAAAAGAAGAAGATGACAGATCCAAACTAAAAATCACACTGCCATACATAAAAGGTGTAACATGACATATGTACAATTTACAAGCCACAAACAACAATACACAAGTTATTAAGAAATCCCAAAGACAAAATACCAATAGAAAACCAGGGAGTGTACAACATCCCATGTAGAGACTGTGAAAAAGATTACATCGGCCAAATAAATAGATGAATCTCTACCATAGTCCAAGAACATAAAAATAGCATAAAGAATAAACAAACCACATCAGCCTTATTCCATCATCATCAGGAGACAAGACACATTATAAATTTCCAGAAAACCAAACAAATCGCATCCATAAAGCACTATAAAACGCGCATCATCAGAGAAGCTCTTGAAATACAAAAAAAAACAACCTTAACAAGAGAGATGATGTACAAAGCATCTCAAATACATGGAAAATTCTAATCAAAACACAACCAATAATAATAAACCACAGAAAAAGGATAGCGAGCAGAGAAGAGGCCCAGATCCAGGGAAGTAAAAAGAAACCAACCAGGCAGCACCGAGGTATAACCTGAACAAGTACCAAACTATAAAAAAACAACCCTAAAAAATGCTAGCTGAGATGTTAGCGAAACAGAGAGTGTCATAGAAATTGAAGGAATGCTGCCGAGTTGTACGCTCATAGGTATCCGAATCGGCAACATCCAGCCCATCAGTATTTTCCATATGTCGAGATTCGTTTTAGGCAAATAGGAAATCAAGAGGCGGAACAGAGGTTTATCATAAATGAAGAGATTGAGATTAACGTACTTGCTATGGTTGAGGTTGATAAAACAGTTTCATTAAGAAAAATTAGTCAAGAACTGCAGATAAGTTATGAATCAGCAAGAAAAATACTGAAAAAGCATGGATATCGAGCATTTAAATATCAGTTGCATCAACATTTGTATACTGAGGATGGCGATAGACGGGTAGTGTTTTGTGATTGGCTGCTTAAAATCATAGAGTTACCCCAAATTTTGTCGATTTTATTCTATTTTCCGACGAACAAATAATGGTATGTTCAATAAGCAAAATACTCGGTACTGGGCTCAACAAAATCAACATGAAATGAGAGAGGGCAATTTTCAAGAAAGATTTGGCGTCAATGTCTGAGCTGGTATCGTTGGAAACAGAATAATTGGGCCAATATTGTTTCAAGGTCAGTTAACAGGGGTTAGATACTTAGGTTTTCTTCAAAATGAAATCGAAAATCATCTCAATGATATACCTTTAGCAGTTTTACGGCGAATTTACTTTCAACAAGATGGAGCACCGCCTCACAATACTAGAGAAGTTCTTAATTTCAAATATTTTAAGTGCGTCGTCTAAGTTATTAGTTTATTTTGTTAGTTCTTTGTTAATTTTGTTAAATTTTTAATCCAATTCCTGTCTTTCATACTAGTAACTAAAACTTTGCGATTGTATTTTTTTGACCTAAGGCCCTTAGATTAGTTTGCGTCCGATCATGGCCACCTAGATGCAATTTTAAAAGTGGCTCTAAAAAAATGAAGTAGACGTAAAAAGTTTTTAAAACGTCACATTCTTATCTAGAATTGTCTCAGAAATCCAAAAATGTTAAAATATACAGGGTGTTCCATTTAAAAATTCAAAACCGGGGCCATTTCCGGTGAAACCGGAAGTGGCCGGAAAGTGGAAAATATGCGAAAACTCTCCCCATCATATACCATTTACTTGTACCAATTCTCATTTTGATACACATAATACTCTAGAAATTATGACTTGTCTAATAGATTCGTTGACACCCGGTAGATATATATATATATATATATATATATATATATATATATATACTACTATTTTGAGTTTTCTCTGAACGCTTATGTTTATGCAACACACAATTAACTATAGGTTTGTTGCAACATTTTCAGCGATTCCGAAAACGAAATATCATTTGAAAACTAAAATTTAAGGAAAACTCTTTGTTCAACTAGTTTTTTCAATGCAAAATCGCAGAGCCCTCAAAAGTTTAATTACCGAAAACAGCTGTCATCAACTCAGTGAGTGACAAATCGCTCTTAAGTTTCGGATGGAAGTATCAACTTGTAGAAAAAAAATCGTGCAGATATCATTTACTCGTGTCTTTAAAATGATAAATTTAAGGTACTTTTTACTAAGAAAAGAAGAAAATTTTTAAATAACTATAGAACTTGCTAATGTAGTTCTCAAAATACCTCAAAAAGTAATCAGTAAAAAAAGTTGGTTGAAAATCATTCCCAAAACTACAACCTGTATTTTAACCACTATAGAAAAAGAATAAAACATAATTAAATCTATACCAGATGTACTGCATTTATTGGGCATCCTTATAATATACTATTAAAATGTATTTTTTCTATTATTATATAATATTAAGTAGCTATATTCTATTCGCGTGAAAACATTTTTATTTAACTTTTAGTTTGTCAATGAACCAACCCTTATAAGCTTGTAATTTACCTGTACGCATAAAATTTTATTCGACCAACAAAACTAATCTTCTACCAAACATTACCAAACCAATAAAATATTCATAACATTAAAAAAGACAATTTCGGTAAAAAAATATTTTCATATGATTCCCGGTGGTCGCATTTTTATTTATGTAAACGACTTTTTTCGTAACCACAAGCGGTATCAACATTTAGGTAAATGTCAAGAGATAAGTGCTTTTTTCTTCTCCACACCCTATCTCTGATGACAAAAGCTGTTTTATAAAGCGTATAAAATATGTTGTGCTTTCAGTCAAAAATGACAAAACCCACTTCAATTAACAAGGCCGATCTTCCAAATCCCCGCGGTTAAATTATAAATGTTGGAAAAAAAGAGTGGTTTAAAAAATCACGAGTACGGGATGTAGAGATAAAAGTACTTACATAGTTGGGATATGCCGCCTGTTAAAATAACAACTGAAAATAAAGGTTTTAATTTCCAAACCTATGTGGATTTTTTCCATTTAACTCAGTTTACCTCAACTAAGCTGAAATCATACAAAATGACCTACATAATGTGTTGTTTTCTCAGATTAAGAAAGAAAAAGGATGCTGTGCATGCCATTTAATTAATATATAACATATATATGTAATTCTCTTTTCAGGCAGAGAATATGAAAAATATATGTACAAACAATTTATTTCCTGCAAATATGGCTCTGGTCCTCTCTCCATACGCGTTTCGATCACCTCATGATCTCGTCAGTGGAGCTGTATCAGACCGAGAGCAACATTAGCAGGAAATAACTGATATATGAACCATAAATTTCAAGGTATGTCGGAAGGACATTACACCTGCCGTCTACCAACTTCGATGTCAGACTGAAAAATATCGCCAGTCGAACGACATCTATGAATCGACGGAGTAACGTGAAATTTTTAAACAATCAAAATTTCAGTAAGAAATAAAGAAATCTTTCTGCCGTATTTAAATAGTTTGTTATATATGTAATTCTCCTTTCAGGCAGAGAATATGGAAAATATATGTACAAATAGTTTATTTCCTGCAAATATCGCTCTGGTCCTCCTCTCTCCATACGAGTTTCGATCACCTCATGATCTCGTTATGTTTGTACATATATTTTTCATATTCTCTGTCTGAAAGGAGAATTACATATATAACAAACTATTTAAATACGGCAGAAAGATTTCTTTATTTCCTACTGAAATTTTGATTGATTAAAAATTTCACGTTACTCCGTTGATTCATAGATGTCGTTCGACTGGCGATTTTTCAGTCTGACATCGAAGTTGGTATACGGGAGGTGTAATATCCTGCCGACATACCTTGAAATTTATGGTTCATATATAAATTATTTCCTGCTAATGTTGCTCTCGGTCCGATACAGCTCCACTGACGAGATCATGAGGTGATCGAAACGCGTATGGAGAGAGGACCAGAGCGATATTTGCAGGAAATAAACTGTTTGTACATATATTTTTCATATTCTCTGCCTGAAAGGAGAATTACATATATAAGAAACTATTTAAATACGGCATAAAGATTTCTTTATTTCTTACTGAAATTTTGATTGTTTAACCATTTCATTAATATTCGCTATATGTGACTGGTTTTTAGCGGCAGCCATTTTATACGTGGCCAACAAGTGATTGGATCATATGTGGTTTTTAATATTTTTAAACGTAAAATGTAGAGTATTGATTATTACGAATATTGAAGATTGAAGACATTTTTGATTGCAACATAGTGCTTTTTCTCTAACCGTATTAGAAAAGAGTACGTCTGTCCTTAGAGTACAAGGTTTTTTCAGTTGGCTGAGAAATAAAATAGTTTCTCCTATATGTATTGTCGTAATTAGCAATGCCCCTGGTGGTAGGGACATGTAGCTAGCGATCTATTTTCGACCACCGTAGTAAATGTATGGATGTTTCGTCCCGATACCGGTGGTGGACTCATCAGTGGGATCCACCGGTATCTTTCCCAGACATCCATGTACTTTCCACAAACTGGGACCTCTATTTAAGTCCAGTTTTGCCGGAAAGCGGTGATGAGACGTTGTGTTCCACAACAGTATCTAGACACCCAACTGAAAAGTATATTGTTTATATTTTTAGTGGTCGAAAATTAGCTTGTACGGTATAGGAGAAGCTTCCACCCTTTTCTAGTACTCTTGCAATCTGAAATAGTGCTTCGTCTCTAGCCGTATTAGAAAATGATACGTCTGTCCTTATAGTATAATGTTTTTTCAGTTGGTTGAGAACTAAAATAGTTTCTTTTATACAATTCCTCTCTATATGTTTGCCATATTCGATTTTTGTTATTTAAAAGAACACTATTTTTAGCTTAAAAACGATTTATCACACTTTGTTGGAAAATTAAACCTACGAAGAAAACATCTTTCTTTATTTAAATTTGGCAACATCACAAGCAGAAAATTTGGACACAAGAAGATTAAAATATTTATTTTTTATTAAGAATATAAATTCATGAAATACTTTTTCTCCAAGCTTCCTAGATATTCAATATTTGCCAATCAATAACATATATTAAAACCTAGTATAAAGACAAGCTGCGCGCAAAATTCTTCCAGTTGATCTTCATCTAGCAAATCACCGATGATTTCAGTTTGTACAAGAAACCGAACTAATGAATGAACGCACGTAAAACGTAAACGTAGTTCAGTAATTTTATACTTGCACGTTATAAACTGTTCAGCTGACTATCGATAGGACTGAACTTGAAAAATCTATTTGCCCTTGTTTTGGAAAACGCATATAAAGTACTATATATCTATCTAATTTGCACCTTTTTTGATTTTAAATCCAGATTTCGTAACACATTGTGATACTTTACCTGCCCCATTAATGTCGTCAATTTTGTGAGTTTATATTATCAAATAATAAAAAATAAATTATCTCTAAAGGATATAGAGACGTAAAAAATATAAATATATCACAATTTACAACTGATTTAGAGTCAATTTCCGGAAAATTATATTTGATATTGAAAATATGCGTGATAAACTAGAATTTATTAATTATAATATAGATTCCTTACTAGACCTTCATGCTCCAATAGAAAACCTAGATTCACCAAATAGTACTTTAAATAGATTTAAATACAGTATAACTGTTATTAATAAAGTAAATATTCCAGGACATCTTAAAGATTCTAGTCTAAAGTGAAAAGTTCCGATAGATTAAGCATTGATCTAGTAGAACTATTCTGTTCTTTCGTCCTGGCGTACTTGACGCCTATATTGAATGAATATCTAATAAATTCTATTTATCCAGAATGTTGGAACGGAGCTCTGGTAGTTCCACTGCCAAAAGTTAACGGTCCCTATTACTGTTTTACCCTGTAGCAAAAGTACTTGAAAAATAATTAACCAACAAGTTACAGAACATGTAGAAGTTAAAGCTAATCGAATACTGCCCGAGACTCAGTCTCAATTTAAAAAGTACCACGGTTGTTTTACTTCTCTGGTCCATGTCACTGATAATATATTTCGGGTGATGGATTCAGGAGAAACAACAATCTTGACCTTACTCGAATTCTTGAAAGCGTTTGATACTCTAGACCACAGATTGTTTTTTGCAATACCTTACTATATCGGTCTTATTGCCCACACCAATGCATTTTCTGGAGGGTCAAAAGCAGTACGTTAAACTGGATAACTAGGCATCAGAAGAGCTACCCGTAAATTCTTGTGCATCGCAAGACTCTATTGTAAGTCCTTTGTTATTTCCAATTTACCCTTCATGTTTACAGAGTGCCTTAAGAAAGTACAAGTAGCATTGCTACGCGAATGATATTCAAGTACATTTATTTTTTAACTGAGAGGTTGTTCTTGAAGTTTACAACGCTATCAATTCAACGGTTTCATTGCAAAATTCCTTCCGAGAAAATGTTGTATAATGATATTGGGGAAAAGAACTAATATAGAAAATATTAAAAATTTCATAACTATGAAGACTGGCAATTCACTTCTGCCCATTTAGGGTGTTGTTTTTGATAGAGTATAAAGATTTGACAAACACGTTTCTAATTGTATTTAAGAGAAGAGAAGTTTTGTTAAAACTTATTTACAGTTATTACCATTATTGGACCAGAAAGTTTAAGATTTTGCTAGTGCTCTTTAACGCTCTTTCACCAACAATGTTGTTATACTATATAATATATAATTCTCTTTCAGATTTCTTCAAAACTCTCACGCCTATGAAATTTAGATATATTGTTCTTGACTAGCAAGTGAGGAAATTGTAGTTTTTTTTTAGTTGCTTCTATAAAAAAGTAAAATTTGTATCAATGTGTTTAATCTAGGTATACAGGTATTGTTTCTTTTTTGTCTGTATTTAATTTTTATTATTAGGGTGGATATCACTTAGGTTTTATCCATATTTGGACTTTGCCCTTTCTGCCTCTAAAGGTATGTTAGTCTATTAGATTCAGAAATAAAGACATAATAATTATTATTATAATCCCATCTACTCAACAAAACGGCTTTCGCACTCCTTCAGAGAACAGTCGCGCATGCCAGATATACTCAGATATTAAAAGGATGGTGATCTGTGGAGGGTTCTTTGCATATTGTCGGGCTCTAGTTGTTGTTATGGTCCTCTACATTTCCCATAAATTTCCGGAGAGTTCGAGCGGTCCTATGTATCTCTGCCCTTTGCAAGACCGTATATAGGTGTTCACTAAGGCCTATTATTATTAAGATCTTATTGCAAACAGATCACATTACGAGCAATCTGAGAGGCAATGGATACCCAGTAAATCTGGTGGATAAGATACTGGAACAACGAAGAAATAGGACAAGGAATGAAAACCAGTGTTGAATATCCCTGTTAGTGGCATTTTAGAAAACAAGAATAGGAAAACAATATAACATCATCGTTGTTTCCAATTCAAATAAATCGTTGAGGGGCCTAGGGTTCAACGGACATGAACAACTGTATATATCAGATACCATGTCAATGAGGCAATTCATACGTTAGCTAAACAAAGAGAATCCTTACAGTAAGGCTTAAAGAAGCACAGCAGAGCACCTTTCGTGGAGAAATAGAGAAATCTGGTACACTAACCACGTCCAGACTCATGGACCCAGAATAACTCTGGAAAAAGCAGAAATTCAAAAAAGTCGCCGACCTATACAGAACCCAAGTTATTTTAGTAGACCGTCTTTCTATAAGAGAAGTGTGGAAACTATTTCTTAGTAATCGTAAATTAAAACTAAATGCAGCATAAATGGGACCTTAGTCTAGGATGCATCACTGCACTCATCTTGGTCATACTCCCTGCATTTAATTTTAGTATAAGCAGTTTTGCAGCGAATGGATAAACAAAAAAAAACTGCTGACGCCACCAAAAAGAAAGATACAATATCTGAGTCATGTGCTGAGAGGTGAGAGATATGAATTACTCCGACTTATAATAGGGGACAAAGTGCTGGGTCAAAGATCAGTAGACAGACCCTAAAACTAATGGCTAAAGGATCAGAGGAAATAGTTCCACCGCTCATCTACAGAAATATTTCGTGCTGCAGTTTCTAAAACTACAATTGCCATTTGGATCGCCAATATTCGAAAAAAGGAGAGGGTGCAATAAGAAGAAGTTTTGCACGGTTTATTTAGAAGTAATGCTTGTAAACCAACTGATTAATAACAGAAAATTGGTTGTGCGCATGCCGATAAATATGGGCTATTCAAAAATATAACTAATACCCGATATGCACAAATGTATTTTTTTGTAAGTATTTTACCTCTTGGTCTCAACAGCGTACAAGGAGATCAATGTTAAGAACCTCGTTCTGTTTTATTATCGTATTTTGATACAAGTTGTTAAATGTTATAATAAATAATCCTAACTTTATCAATCATTTAAAAAAACAATTTTGGTTGTGGTAATTTGTGTTGACATTACAGAATAGCTCAATTTTTCTTGACTTTAGCATGCTAACATTTTTAAATTATTTATCTGCAAATAACTGTTAAACTTAATTGCATTTTCACAATATTTTTTCCTCATGTCTCCCAATAGACACATATTGTTATGGAAACGACTTTTTTCCACCGCAAACGAGTTTAACATTCAGATAAATGCGTTTTTACATTTCCGTCTCGCCACGAAAGAGCCATTTTAAAAGCGCACATTTTATGTTCTTAGTCAGAAACAGGGCAGCAAACCTCTAATTGACATTAATGACTTTAAAAGTCCTTACGCGTTAATTAAACACATTATACTACGTGTAAAAAGAGATGAAAAAACTACTATATTACAAATAAATTTAAAACTTATAAAAAGAGGGAAGAAATTTTGCCTTAGTGAAGATTAATTCAACAGCGGTGTTGATCATGTGAATGTATCAAATATAAATGGTCAAATTACACAAGAATAACTTTTATTGAACTTGAAAGATGAAAATAATAATGTTTCAGATTAAAATGCTTAGTGTCAGCAGATTCGAGTAATATAAATTTCGATGATATTTCAATATTTTTATCGAAAACTACTACAAATCATTGCAAGGTAATAAAGAATAAATATACAGAAAGAAGGAAGAATACTAATACAAACTAAAAGTAAAGATATAGGTATAGACCTACTTAAAGAAAGATTATTCTAGGAAGCTACAAAAAAATTCATGCTAACGCAAAATAAAAGAATTGACCTCCTAGAAGAAGTGAAAGAAAAGATAAAAAACTAAATAATAGGAGCAGGTAGAAAAATGAAGTAAATGTCAAGGAATCTAAAAGTGTGAAGTCAATCAACAACGAAATCCAAGAACTTATCATGAAAAGCCAAAAACTAAATGAATATACATGATTGAACAGAAATATAAAAAGAGAAATATAAAAAAAAACCTAAAGAAAACACAGAGAGACTAATAGCGAGGACAATCGAGGAAAACAAAAATTTAAAGGTACTGAAGAGGCTATCAAACATGAACATACATATGGTAAATCAGCTGAAATAGAAGAATGGAATAACGGCAGAAAACAAATACTACAAATAACGAAGGAATAATATGAAAAAATCTATTAGTCTACAAAAGAAAAACCAGTTACAACAGGAAGGAAGAAATTATCTTCAATAGAAATATATGAAATAAGGGGTCAATAAAGGAGGCGAAGTTAAACCCAGCGCTCGGAAAAGTATAACTGATAGCGAGGACAATCGAGGAAAACAAAAAATTTAAAGGTATTAAAAAGGCAATCAAACATGAACACACATATGGTAAATCAGCTGAAACAGAAAAATGGGACAACGACAGGAAAGAAATACTACAAATAACGAAGGAATAATATGAAAAAATCTATTAGTCTACAAAAGAAAAACCAGTTACAACAGGACGGAAGAAATTATCCTCAATAGAAATATATGAAATATGGGAAGCAATAAAGGAGGCAAAGTTAAACCCAGCTCTCGGAAAAGAATAACTTAATACCTGAATTAGTGAAATATGGAGGAGAAATTCTAATAGAAAGGCATAAAATATTGCCCAATAAATGCCTCGAAAAATGGAAAGTATTGTACAACGCGATACTAACATACAAGAAGGAAGGTAAATTAGAACAAAAAAATTATAGGCCAATATGTCAAGTATGCAAACTATAGTGTTAATTTAGATAAATTAATATATGATTGAAATTTTGTTTTATTTCTAAAAATCAAAAACAAGATAAGGTAATTTTCTTTTTCCTCTTTCTCTTTTTGAACTTCAAAAACGGAATTCATTATTACTCGTTTCAATTTTCTATGCCTACTTATAATTAATTACCAAACTAACCGTGTATTTATATAGGTATTTTTTTGACGTAACTAATCGTTGTACGAGTTGGTAATAATATTAATCACTAAATTTTACAAGAATATTCTTTTTACAATGATCACAGTTTATATGATTACAGAAATTAAGAAACTCAATATAAAAATTGTTATATTGAAAATACATGATTAGAAAAGATATACAAATCATACGAAGAAACAATAATTAGTTAATTTAAGAAAATAAAAAATTTAGATGTTAGTAATTAAGCATTAAAACAAAAATAATAACAGTATTTTGAAAATTTATGGAGATCATTTTTCTTATCATCTCTTCTACAATTCTCTTACAATATTTTAGCTTTACGGTTTATTAATGTAGCCACATCATGCTTAAAATTACTTCTTGACGTAAGTTATGCAGGACCACCAATTAAAAAAAAAATTGTCCTGAATACACTCACTTCATACATACGTACTTTTAGCCGTTGAATACGAATCTATTGAACTTTTATCTCTAGCACATCAAGATTCTCCATCAATCACAAAGAAGGGTTGAAAATAGATTTTTTCATATGCAGAAATCTAATATCGCTAAAATTAACAAATTTTGTGAGAAAACGTTCAAACCTATAAATCAACAAACTACTTGACCAGGAACTTCAAACCTACAAACCATAAACCCACAAACACACAAACCCCAAACCCACAAACCATTAACTTACAAACCACAAACCTCAAACCCACAAACCAAAAACTCACAAACCTCAAGCCTAGAAACCTTAAATCTACAAAGTCAGAGACTCCGACACCCAAATACCCTAATCTCAAAAACTTCAAACTCTTCGAATTTGTTTATGGGTTTGGGTCTTTAAGGTTTATAGAATACAGGGTTTGTGGTTTATTAGTTTTGGATTTGTCGGTTTGGGGTCTGTATGTTGAGGACTTGTGGGTTTGGAATTTGGGAGTTTTGGGTTTGTGGATAATTGGTTTGTAGGCTTTGGATGTGTGGTTTTATGGTCATTTGGTTCACGGGTTTAAAGAATGATAATTGTATTAACTAAATCTGTTGTAATAATTCGTTTGGTTTCAGATTACATCTATTCTAAAAAGCGCTAAAATTGTTTTAGCAAAATTGTGACTGGCAGGGGTTTAAATATTTACCAAGCAAAACCCTATTTTCCGGTTAAAACGAATGTATTGCACATTAAAACAATTAATTTTATCTAATCCTAAACAAAACATACATATTTAGGTTAAACGTCAAGAGACTCGAGATTTAAAATACATGCAAGCCGTCAGGGTGAAGTTATTTTATAAAGCGTACATACACACGTTATGTTCTCACTTATTGAAAATAACAGAGCCAACCTGCAATTGACATTAACAGCCTTTAAAACCCAACGCTTTAATTAAACTCGTAAAAACCGTGGATTTAGAAATTGGACGGGAAATATTTTTTTAGCGATAGAATGACACACAGAAAAAAAAAGGATTTAATTTAATTTAAAAAAAATCGAAATACAATATTTTTCCTCTTTTAAAACGTTTTTAGGACCTCCGTGTTGCACAAGGTCTATTTCTACTAGTTAACTAAAGCTCTTTTAGTTTTCAGTTTTTTGAGGCACTCTCGTTTTAGAAAAATTTGTCCCACATCCTGAACAAAGTATGAATTAAGAGGACGCAATTTGTCCCACCATGTATTCTGTAACAGTAAATCTTTAAATGTTGTGTTTAATATGTTGCCTATATTCATTTTCCTTTAAAGACGTTAAAGAGAAAATATATACAGACAATTTATTTCCCCTCAATACAACTCTGATTGTCTCTCCATACGCGTTTTATCAGTGGAGCTGTATCGAATCAAGAGCAACATTCGCAGGAAACAATTATCTGTAGACAATATAAATTCAGAGGCATGTCTGTGGCTTAGTAAGCCTGCCGTGTTTTCCATGTCAGACTGAAAAATATCGCCATTTGAACGACATCTATACATATATATATATATATATATATATATATATATATATACAGGGTGATTCAAAAATCGATCACGAAACTTAAGGGGGTGATTCTACTTGACAAAATAAGGGTAGAACTTCATATAATTTTTTTTCAAAATGTCATTCGTTTTCGAGTTACAAGCCGTCCAAGTTCAAGTTTTTATTTTTTGTTTTTTGAATTACTCGCTTACAGGAAAACCGATTTGACTAATATTTGAAAGATAGGCTAAGTCTTCTGCGCTTCATCATTTTAGTAACAATTCACATTGATTGTTTGCCGCTAGAGGGCACTTTACCTACATTGAAAATTGTTTTTTTGTCATAATTTTTTAGTGTTGACAGCTACAGTAGTAATTTCTGAAAGACTGATGCCAGGCCTTTAAAAAAGGTGCTCTTTATTTACATCGCTAAACCCAACGGTTTAGACGTAAATCACCCTTAAAAATTAAGTGGTAAATTTACTTTTCTCATTTCATTACCACCAGCTACCAGGTAAATAGCTATCAAAGTATACTAGAGCTGTCAGTTTAACATCAAATAAATTCGCTTTTTAAACTGTTTAATTTATAATCTTAAAATAACTAATAATGGCTAATCACAATGGATATCACAATATTCAAATATCGAATATTGTGATATCCATTTTTGTTATGGAAAAGCAAATGGTAATGCAGATTTGGCAAGAAGATATTATATGGAGAGTTATCCGGAAAGAAATATCCCTCATGCTCAAACATTTTCCAGTGTGCACAGGAGGCTTGCGGAATGTGGTTCCTTTAAAAGTTATAATGGAAATAGGGGAAGACCTAGAACTGCTAGAAACGTGCAACAAGAAGAAAGAGTGCTTGAAATTATTGAAGATAATCCAGGTATTAGTACTAGAAAAATTAGGAATGAAGTGCGGCTCTGTCAGGCTAGTTCATGGAGGATACTAAGAGAAGAACAACTCTACCCGTTTCATTCAAAAAAGGTGCAGGCTCTTTATGACGATGATCGGCCGAGACGGTTGGAAATGTGCAATCAGATCCTAGCTAAGTATGAACACGATAATCGATTAATTGGCGTCATATTATTCACTGACGAAGCTGGTTTCACTCGTGATGGCATAACAAATCTACACAACATCCACACATATGCTTACGAGAACCCAAACAATGTGGTAGAAACGAAACATCAGCGTAGATTTTCACTAAATGTGTGGGCAGGGATAATAGGAGATTGCCTTATTGGTCCTCATTTCTTTGATGGCCCATTAACTGGTGACGTATACTTAGATTTTATCCAAAATCGTCTCCCATTGTATCTGGAAGATGTGCCATTGGAAGTAAGGGCCAACATGTGGATCCTCCAAGACGGAGCTCCGCCCCACTTTAGTATACGTGTCCGACAGTATTTGAATGCAACGTATCCTGAGCGATGGATAGGACGAAGTGGACCATTGGCATGGGCAGCGAGGTCACCAGATCTTAATCCTATGGATTTTTTCTTTTGGGGTCATTTGAAACAATTGGTGTACGATATTCCAGTAATCAACGTCGAGGATCTTCGCTTCAGGATAATCGAAAAGTGCCAAATTATTAAAGAAACACCAGAAATTTTTCATCGAGTTAGGCGACATTTTTTGAAGAGTGTTAGGAAATGTATGGAAGAAAATGGGGGACATTGTGAATCTTTTTTAGTTTGTTTAGTACTGTTTCATTAATTTTTATCAATTAAATGTCTATCGCAATAATCCATAATATGAATATTTACTGATTAGCCATTATTAGCTATTTTAAGATTATAAATTAAATAGTTTAAAAAGCGAATTTATTTGATGTTAAACTGACAGCTCTAGTATACTTTGATAGCTATTTACCTGGTAGCTGGTGGTAATGAAATGAGGAAAGTAAATTTACCACTTAATTTTTAAGGGTGATTTACGTCTAAACCGTTGGGTTTAGCGATGTAAATAAAGAGCACCTTTTTTAAAGGCCTGGCATCAGTCTTTCAGAAATTATGCCAAAAACTACTGTAGCTGTCAACACTAAAAAATTATGACAAAAAAACAATTTTCAATGTAGGTAAAGTGCCCTCTAGCGCCAAACAATCAATGTGAATTGTTACTAAAATGATGAAGCGCAGAAGACTTAGCCTATCTTTCAAATATTAGTCAAATTGGTTTTTTTGTAAGCGAGTAATTCAAAAAACAAAAAATAAAAACTTGAACTTGGACGGCTTGTAACTCGAGAACGAATGACATTTTGAAAAAAAATTATATGAAGCTCTACCCTTATTTTGTCAAGTAGAATCACCCCCTTAAGTTTCGTGATCGATTTTTGAATCACCCTGTATATATATACATATATATATATATATATATATATATATATATATATATATATATATATATATATATATATATATATATATATATATATATATATATATATATATATATACCGTGTGATCAGTAAAGTCCGCATCATATGTGATTTTATGTGATTTTTTAATAGCTTTATTCAAAATTAGACTTTGGCAACAATTTCTGCTTCGATCTAGATGAAAATTAAACAAAAACATAGTAGTCACGTGGTTAGCATTATCTGTCAAATTTTAATTTTTGGGGTATATCTCAAAATATCAAAAAAAGTTATTAGAAAAAGTTTTTCTATATCCAATTTATAGTCTATATGCACAATTTCAGCTGTTTAAGATAATTTAGATTTTTTGCTCATTTTTGTAAATTGTACCAATCTTGCAAAATAAGACTCAACGCAATCTACATAAAACTTCCTAGTTTTTTCAATGCTTCATTCCGGATATGTTTTGTAAAGTAACGCCATATTAAATGGGTGTTTTTCTACAAAATCCAAATAGAGCTATTATAATTTGGTCATATGTGATGCAAAGTTCATTTGTTTTTGACCCTGTATAAGGTAACCTCATAAAATAACCATTTTTGAAAAAGTAGTTTGTGTTTAAAAGTAAGTTAGCAGTCAAACAAATGATAAAAAAGATCATCAATCACTTTCTGTTTGTCATAGTGGCTTTTAATTAATACTGCATATTAAATAAAAATAGTGTTAAATTTACAGGAAAAAATTGAAATTGTATTAATATGTGGTGAAAACACAAGTCATCGTGTAGCAGCTAATATTTTTAATGAATAGCATCCAGGGAAAATGTGTACTGTAAGTAGGATTATGGTGAAATTTAAATGGACTGGATCGATAGGAAGTTCATTTAAAAAAATCTAACAATTCTATAAAACATAGTGAAGAATGTTCCTTACAGAGGTGTCCTTCAGGACTTAAATATGTTTAGAATAATATAAACAATTACCCGTCGCGACTTCGCCAGCAAAATATTTGTTTTATCGTGTAAATAATTGAATAATAAATTGTAGAAAAAGTTTCGCTTATATATTCAGGACTTAATCATGTTTACAATAAAAAAAAATAATAACGATCGCGGCTTTGCCCGCAAAATATTTGTTTTATCGTATAAATAAATGTATTATAGATTGTAAAAAAAAATTTGCTCTAATATTCAGGACTTAACTATGTTCAAAATAATAAAAACACATTTGTTATCATTTTCACTCTTTTTAATAAAGATATCGCAGAATACTTTCTTATTGTTAACCTACAGCATATCACAAATGTGTGTCCGAAATTTCAAGTCAATTATCTTGAGTTAGTCAGCCAGTCACACTTCTTTTATATATATATATATATATATACAGGGGCGGATCCAGCCTCTCTATTGGGGGGGGGGGCGGTGATATCAAAAAAGTACAGGTTGACAAGAAAAACAAGTTGTCAACGGGGGGAGGGGGGTGCAAACAGCATACTCATTCCTAATATAAACGGCAGAATGGGTTCTATTTTACTAAACTCAAAGCTCTTGGGAGGGGGGGGGGGGCGATCGCAAGCATATACATTCCTATACTCTATTCAAGAACTAGAGAGAGTAATAAAACTGTTACCGAAACCTCCAACGTACCTGCTCCAGTGCTGCAGGTAACTGGGAACTGCCGTAAATCTAATTATATTTCATTACATTAAAATACATTTTATAAATTTACTGCAACATAAAATTTATGATAGTTTACTTTGATTTATGTCAGTGAGCAAAGTACCCCTTACAGTTTGTTCTTAGTGATTTATCTTGTTTATCCTTGTTTTTATATATTATTTGAGATTGGTGAGATATCCAAAAGATATGGCTTTCACCTTTATATTTATTAAAAAATCGTTAAACTAGGGCATTTTTTCCTCAACGAAAAACTTATTACGATGAATGTTTATGATGCCTCAAGATATCAATATCTAGATAATAATGTTAAAAGCTCTGTTAATATGTGTTCCAAAATGACAGGAGTTGGAAAATCTACTATGTACCTAATACTGAAGGAGATAAAACGACTGAAATTGTTTGTATTCCCAAGCCACATTCGATCACAGGCAGACGAAAAACCTCGTTGGAAGAAGAGATGAAAACTGCAATTAAAGGGGTTGTATAAACATTTTATTATGAGAAGCAGATCCCAACCGTCTACCAAATTCTAACTAAAATCAATGAAGATCGCGATTTAGCTGAAATTAAAAGAACTGATCTCTGGAAATTGCTCAGAGAACTTAATTTTTGCTGGGAAAAACCAGATAGAAAATCTGTTCCTATAAATCGTCCGGAAACTGTCCGTTGGAGAAGTAAATATATCGCTCAAGTAAAAAGTAGAGTTGCTATAAATAACACAATTAGTAATTTAACTAAACTTTTGAAAGATTTTTTTGAATAAAGTTACTGCGGAAAATTGGGAAAAATCCATATAATAAAAGAATAAAACAAAATGTGAGAACTCGATCTCATGATCGGTGAGATAGAGGAACCAATTATAATTAATTTGAGCGAAGATAGTTTCACTGACTGTGATTAGGAATAAGATACGTAATGTTTATTAGTGTAAACACAATTTATTATTTGAATTTTCGTTTTTGTTGTATTTTATTGTTTAATGTTTTTTATATGTTTTTTTATTTTTTTATATATTTTTATTTTAGTGTGTCCCACTCTTTAATTTTATATATATTTAGTTCCAATTAGCCGTAAGTTTTTAATTATTTTATTATTGTATTTGTCTTTTTCTGTAGAATTAACATGTTTATCTTATTTTTTTGGGGCTATCGTATTTCCATATAATAAAGTAAATTAAATTAAAATATCAGTACATTAGAAATAAAAATAAGTAGGTCTAATTTTAATTACAATATATAAAAAGTAACTACATTTGAATCCCTTTTTAGTGCTTACTTGTAATTCTGCACATGGTTAAGAAATAAATAAACTGAAACACCCAAAAATTATTTTTAATTAATAATAAAATGACCGATAGCCCCAAAAATATTTTAATATTATATGGACGAATTTATTTTTTCATATATGTTTAACTTTTTGTATTTTTGATAATGTATATTTTGTAAGTATTTAAATAATTTCGAATTTTTTGAGAGAATAAGGCTACGTTTTAGTCCATTATTATAGACCGGTATTTTTGGGTATAAAATTTCTAAGCCATTCTTATAAAAAATATATATGTCTAACTGATTCTGCTAAAGACACCGGACTAAAGAACACAGACAGTTTGCGAAGAGAAAAAATGATTTATTACTCTCTCTAGTTCTTAAATAAACTGTAGTATAAGAGGAAAAATCGGGTCCATTTTCCTAAACTCAAGGCTCTTGGAGGGGGCGATCGCCCCCACCGCCCCCCCCCCTTGGATATAAACATATATATATATATATATATATATATATATATATATATATATATATATATATATATATATATATATATATATATATATATATGTTTATATGTATATATATATATATATATATATATATACAGGGTGTCCAAGATAAGGATCCTAACCATGGGGATCTCGCAAACAGTTGGAGATACGAGGTCGGTTAAATTAGAGAAAAGTTGCGCAATTTAGTGCTAAATTAAACACAATTTAGAAATTTTAAAAATTCAAAATACTTCCGGAGATTTCCGGAAAAAACCGAATTTTGGCAAAATCGTTTTTAATTTTTGTAGGCTTTATTTAAAGAGATATCAAAAAATAAAAGGTAGATTCTCATTGCCACTTTTTATTTTTTATAATTTGGTCTAAACAAAATTTAAATCCGACGTTTCGTTTCTGAGATACCATCATGAACTTTCATTTTTTATATGGAACAAAAAAAAGTATCCCATGTATTTGATAGCATTTTTTATTACAAATTCAACGGTGTATCACACTTGCATATCAAGTGTGTAGTTCATTGGCTTTTATAAAACTGATATACCTTTCTCTCTCGCTCTCATGGAGCTCTTATGGAAAGTACTTGAACTACGTATTCGATATGCAAGGGTGATATATCGTTGAATTTGTAATAAAAAATGCTATCAAATACATGGGATACTTTTTTTTGTTCCATATAAAAAATGAAAGTTCATGATGGTATCTCAGAAACGAAACGTCAGATTTAAATTTTGTTTAGACCATATTATAAAAAATAAAAAGTGGCAATGAGAATCTACCTTTTATTTTCTGATATCTCTTTAAATAAAGCCTGCAAAAATTAAAAACGATTTTGCCAAATTTCGTTTTCTTCCGGAAATCTCCGGAAGTGATTGAAATTTTTGAATTTTTTTAACTGTGTTTAATTTAGCACTAAATTGCGCAACTTTTCTCTAATTTAACCGACCTCGTATCTCCAACTGTTTCCGAGATCCCCATGCTTAGGATCCTTATCTTGGACACCCTGTATATATATATATATATATATATATATATATATATATATATATATATATATATATTTATATTTATATATTAGAGATTATCAATATCAGCATAGTACACTAAACCATATCTAGTTTTCCAAACGAATTGTGTAGGCATGGTTACCGCCAGGTAATGATCTGCCTTGTTGGCTACTTCGCGCTATGTTTGTAAAAAAAATAAGAAATTCTTAAGATCTAAAGAAACTTTTATATTTTATTAACGTTTTTCAATAAATAAATAAAATAAGATATTAAATAATATAATTTCTGGAATGTAGGTATAGAATGTTTCGATCGATAAATACTTGCTTTTACTTAAAAGTCCTTGGCATCCACCGATAAAAAATTGTAAATAAAATTTTTATAAAAAAATTGAACCGACTTCTAAAAGTGCGCTAAAAAGTGAAAAATAACTATAAATTTTTATAAGACATTGAAATTTTTGAAGTCGGCGCCAAATTAATAGCTGTCAATTTGTGATTCGCATAAACAGATTAAAAATACTTTATTTGTAATCGCTTTCTCGCCATAATTTTTATATATTTGTAGTTATTTATTTCATTTAAAAATAATTTGGCGCCGACTTCAAAAATTTCAATGTCTTATAAAAATTTCTAGTTATTTTTTACTTTTTAGCGCACTTTTAGGAGTCGGTTCAATTTTTTTATAAAAATTTTATTTTCCGATTTTTAGTATTGAATTCATTATGATATCCATAAATTATTTGAACTAAGTATTAATTGAGATTAGTGTATCTCGCAATAACCCCAAGATGGCAAAAAAGTACCCATTTTATCCAAAGTTATAAATCACCCTAAAATGAAGCATTAAAAGTTCTTTGGCTCTTGGAGTTCTCCAAATACCAGTGAAATTGTGTCAAACAAATATTTAGTCTGTCATAGTAAATCCGCTATCCTAAATTTCAAATTAATTTTAAATCTGTAATATAGGCATCAAAATCTTCCAATATCGATATTTAAAGAACTTGAGACGTAATTTTCTTAGCTCGATATAGTTTATACTGCATATTGAGTGTTTATACGCCCCAAGAACCCCGCAATATCAATTTTAGACAAAATCGAAAAATGTAAAATTTTCAGTCCCTCATATTGTATCTTATCAATCTAACAGTTGTAAAAAATTAACTTCGTATTCGCAATACACCACCCCAAAAACCGAATCTGGAAAAATGCGAATAAGGAGAAAAATTTCAACCCCCCATATTAGATCCGCCATATTGAATTTCAAAAAAATAATTTTAACGTCTGAATCTAATCTAAATTTAAACCCTTCAAAGCCCTGTAGTACCAATTTTGGATGAAATCCGGACATTTAAAATTTCTAGACCGTCATATTGCATCTGATATATTAGATTTTTTAAAATAATTTTATATTAGTTATTTACATCTATAAAAACGATTCAGTTCCATCTTTGAACAAAATCGAAAAACGTAAAATTTTTAGTCCGTTATATTGGATTCGCCATACGAAATCCTGGAAAAATACTTTTAAATTCATAATTTACATCCTCAAAAACCTCCTATATGAGTTTTAGAGGAAATCAAAAAATGTTTAAATTTTTATTGCCCCATATTGAATCCGCCAGATTGAGTTTTTCAAAAAATATTTCAAATTCTTAATTAACACTAACAAAAATCCTCCAATATTGATTTTAGGCAAAATCGAGAGATCTTTAGTCTGCCATCTTGGATTCTTCATATTTAATTTTTTTTAAATAACTCCAGATTCGTAATGTGCGATTACAAAAACTCCCCCATATCAATTTTGAAAGAAATCGGACAAAATTAATTTTTAACCGCCATATTGGATCCGCCATATTGAATTTTTTAAAAAGAACTTCAGATTCGTAATATGCGACCCCGCAGACTCCCCCATACCAATTTTGGAGGAAATCGGACAAAATTGATTTTTTCGTCTGCCATATTGGATCCCCCATACTGAATTTTTAAAAAATAATTTCAGATTCGTTGTGTACAACCCCGAAAATTCCCCCATACCAATTTTGGAGAAAATCGGGTAAAATTAATTTTTTTTGCTGCCATATTGTCAGCGGCATCTTGGATTTTACTGCACCAATTTCATCCAAAAAAATATGGGACCACCGCAGCCACTTCCTTTACATAACGTAAAAAATTTCGTTCAAATCGATGCCGCCGTTTGGGAGTAATCGGTATATATAAAAAAAAACACACACATAGTCGACGAATTGAGAACCTCCTTCTTTAAGAAGTCGGTTAATAATAAAGGCCTTCATATATGAGAAATTGACAGTTATGTTTAGGCCTATAAAAAGGTCATTTTTGATTTAAAATTTAAAATATGTCAAAAACAATTAGATTTATGTGTACGGCATTATATATGAAATATGTCTATAATTTTGTGTAGAATCTAAAAATGAAGTAACATATAAGGTGTTCTATTTAAAATAAGCAAGAACGCATCAACTTCAGCTATAACCCTAAGTGCTAGTATCTTTAAAATATTTTAGGCCCCCATCGACTTTAGTAACCTATCAAAATTTAAAACTTTTCCGAGGTCTATCTTCCGAAAAATCTATCGCGACAGTTTTTCTTGGGACATACTGTATATTTCCAGTATTATTACTATTTGGTTTTAAAAGAATTTATTTTTTTATTCTTTTACAGATGACTATGCAGAGCTCACAAAAAGAAATACTATTTTAAACACTTATACATTTTTACGTATTTTCTTTTATATCTCCTGTTCGGAATTTTCAATATCTTTGTTTTAATATTAAGACAAATTTAAAACGAATTTTTCATAAAAACATTCCATTTTACTTCTCGTTGTCATTACAAAGTTTTATTTATTTTGATTTTTTGGTATGATATTTCAGACAAAATGCGATATAATTTCTAAGCCGGGGATTTTAAATTAAATTTTATTTTCATTTCGGCATCGATTCTAACAATCCAGTCCAAAATGCCCTCCTTTAAGATTAATAAAATTACTTCGAAAAAAGACTCTTTGAAGTTTTGTTATTATTGTTCGATATGACTTTTATTCAAATGGAAGAACGCAACAATGGTTTAGATTTTAATAAATAAACATTTATTTTTTATACTACATTGAATGATAAAAATGTTCTATGGTCAATTATCGTTACAGCCAAAGAGGTTTCAGATTAGTTTCCCCGAAGACTTGTGTAGCCATGGTAATCGCTAGGTGATGATTTGCCTTGTTGGCAACTTCGCACTATATTTGTAAGAAAATAAAAAGTCCTTAAGATTTATGGAAACTATATGTTTTATTAACATTTTTTAATTAATTAAATTAGATAAAATATTAAATAACGATATTTCTGAGTTATTCAGAATTTTTCGATTGGTAAATAATTGATTTTACCTAAAAGTCCTTGGCCTCCACCGATAACAATTCGTAACCTGATCACCACTTCAAATAAACTACATTACCCGGAAAAATCGGTGATATCATCCGTCGACGTAGGGAGCTTTTTATTTTAAACAAAATTGACACATTTATTATTTTTTAAGAGTTCTGTTCAAGAAAATATTGTAGTTATTTTTGTAATTTATCAAAAAAGGATAAAATTAGTTTTAGTTAATATCAGGTGCGTCACTCTAGAATTCCACAGATTTATTTCAGAGAAAAAGTCTGTTTCTTCCTACCAACAGTAGCTGGAACAGATATAATTAGTTGAGTCCTTACGCTTTGACCGTAGATCCCATCATTGCTAAACAATCTTTATCATTTCCGTGCATACCTGAATGATCTGTGATCCACCTAAGTCTGATTATATACTATTGGGAAAATCCTTGTACAGACACTATACCTAAGTACCAGTACCGCAGTCCTGTTGTCTTAGCATATATTTATTACTTTATTCCTCTTCATATTCTTTTCACAGAAATGGTCACGTAGTAGTGTTTATGCATAAAAGTTTGTCATATAATGTAATAATACTCTCTGACCCGTCTACTTTTATCTAACATTCCAGCTCCAGCTGTTTTACTCAATCAATATCAATCAGTAAACCATCAGGATCCATTTCTCGATAAAGTTTGCTCTTCAGCCGATTTAGCAAAAGTACCTCAACAGATTCTTTAGATTTTACAAAACGAGTCACGCAGTTTATTTGCAAGGGAAGTGATAGGCCACCATTCTTTCCCAGCCACATGGGTAACAACCAGTTTCAGCTTTGAGATCCCCTGAGCAACTGAGACGAAAGACGTCCTTTAATGCCCTGTTTTTTATGAATAAATAGGGATCAGGTAGGTTTATTAAAACTTCCAATGCCCTAGTGGGAACAGTCTCCGTCGCATTCGTTATTCTAACACAAGCCTGTGACGCATTTTTCTTAGGAGGGAGCAGGTCGTGCTCTACGAATCTACTTTGATTACGGCAGCGGAACATCGGTCACTGGATATTTCTCATGCAGACAGTCATCGATCAAATGCACAGCGCAGGGGTATCGGTTTGACGGTATCTACTTATATTCGGGATATCCCTGCTCTCTGAACTGATCAACGGTTTGACTGGAGGTCAAAACATCCACTCGGTGGTCAGTTCTCGGGCGCCACCCTCGGGATTCATGTGGTCGAGAGCTCACTTATGCACCGAGCAGCTTGTTACAGCTGAGAAACGGCAATCCAGGGGTCAATTGCGCGTATTAGTGCTGGCTGCCGGCTGCCCATTGTTACCTGTAATGTTAAAAATGGGACTAGTTAATGGAACAAATGATTATAAAACATCCTGTATCCTATATTCCATTCTTTTATAAAAAGATGTGGCCTAAAACTAACTTACAATCTAATATGGACAATAATATAAACAAATAAACGGTCTGAAGGGCAAGAGTTTGTTATGAGAGCTGTTCACGGTAGCTCGTACTGATTGGTAGCGCTGAAGACGGTAACCCGGCGGTATCATTCGCGACGCTATTCACGTTACCTCGTACTACACGGTTGCGACGCTATTCACGACGGTTCGTACGCAAATTATCGCGCTTAGTATCTAAAATTCATGGACGCTATTCACGGCGCTTCGTACTAAAATTCGACCTACGACGGTATACGCGGTATGTAAAAATAACCGGTATCGATCGGCGATAGGCGGCATCTCTACACGCGGCGGCGGCGATAAACGTTGGGGCGACAGTTGTTAAGCGCCCTTGTCAACGGATATCGGAGGGCACCTGGCGGTAAAACACATTCCTGTTCAATACGGAAACATAAACAAAAACTGACGGCATTTAGTGAGTGTGTATCGGTGACGATAGGAAGGAACGAAAGGAACTGACGCTGTCCGTTCTTGTAAGGGTCCTCGACAGCATCAGCAGGATGGAACGACATTGCCCGTACTTATAGGGGTCCTCGACAATGTCGACCAATAGCGGTAGGAAATTAGGAAAGGAACCGACACTGCCCGTACTTATAAGGGTCCTCGGCAGTGACGGTAGGATGACACAACATTGCCCGTTCTTACAAGGGTCCTCGGCAATGCTGGCCATTAGCGGTATAGGACGTAAGAAAGGTAGTGTATGGTGAAACACCACATACATACAAGCCTAGCCTCACCTAGACTAGGAAGGCGCAGTCATGCAGTCGAACCCAGTCCAGTCCGTTTGGACTGTTGACCCGGGTGGAGAATGTGCAGTTCTCAGCGAAATAATGGTCTGCTCGAGCTTAAGTAGTCGGCTCGAGCTCCCACTACGCTGACATGTGACGGCGTGCGGTGATCGTGCATACAATACTGCTGTATGCAGCGCGCGATTACTATGATCGGACGCTCTGAAAATCTCGGAAAATTATATTTCCCGGCATAACGCGGTAAATCTAATTATATATCGGTAAAATTGAAGCTTTAAGCATTCTTTTCTCGCAAGAATCGGATTTTTCGGATGTAAAATAAATAAATTAAATCTCGGCGAACATACTCATGCCCAAAAATATAGTAACTTCGTTACAAGCCATACTTTGACCTTTGACAAGTTATTTGCGCTTAATTGTTCTGTGCCATTACAGAATAATTCATATATTATTCATATTCGTAGTATTTATCATTTAGTATGTCCCTTTCAGTGCTGGCCCCTGTGGAAACTCGGACGCTCCCTTTCAATCCCAGAACTTGGTCCATATCATAATATGCTCATTCCAGCTCAGTCGTAAGTCCAAAATCACTCCATAGTATTCGATTGTTTCTTTATGAAGGGCTCTTCCAACAGAACAATATATTTTCCTCTTTCACCCGACCTTCCGCGAGAGAGAGAGCTTGTGTCCAGTGCTTGTGTATTTAAACCAGCATCGTTCAGTTCATTTAACAGCCAGGCTACACAACAAAGGTAATTGGCTTCTCCCTGCGGACAACCCTTACTATACATCTTTCTAGAAATATTTTGTATCGATATGTCATCATTGTTAGTCATGTTTTTAGTGAGATTCTAGATTTGTATTAGAGTATGTTCTATAGGTATATATAAATAGGTAGCAAGTAATTAATAAATAGTAGAATGTAATTAGTGGAAAGTAGCGTTATTATTCGAACCCAGTAAGTAAATATAAAGAAAGTGAAAATCGTTACAGTTGGATTTATCAAGAAAGAAGATAAGAATAATTTTTGAAAGAGTTCTAGAACATTCTATTTTTAGAGAAAATCGAATTTCACCGGCAAAGTTATCAATCAGAGAGAAGCTTGCAACCGAATTATTGACAAAGTTCTAGAAAATTCTATTTGGAAACTAGTAGAAGTAGCAAGAAACGAATTGCACCGTCAAATTTAACAAGAAAGGAGTTAGAGTCAAGTTTCATTCTAGAAGTTTGTGTGGTAAATACTAGAGAAGCGGCTGCCGATATGGAGCAAATAAATAAAACATTGGCTGATTTACGGAGCGTAGGGAAGAACGTTTTCTTAAAGACAAACAAGGACAAAAGGAACGTCGACAAAAAGAACGTAGGTTAAAAGGTAAATAGGAATAAGAAGTACATTGCCAAAAAAATAGAAAAAGAAGCACGTAGCCAAAAAGAAAAAAACAGCAAAAAGTAGCACGTCGCTAAAAAATCTACAAGACGAAGAACTTTGCCCAAAAGAAATACAAGATGACGAAGGTTGCCTTAAAGACAAACAAGAAGAAGAAGAACGTCACCAAATAGTCAAACAGAAGAGGAACGTTACTAAAAAGAAAAATAAGAGATAGAAGAATTTCCAATTAAAGAAAAACAAAAGAAGGAAGGTCAAGATAAACTTTGCAAATCGATACAAGATGTCACTGTAGAAGAGCAGCAAACATTCGCCTAATCCAGGCCTTTATTTTTTATATAACATGACAAAATTTTATTAAAATATATTGCCTACCCAAAAGATAAATCGCTAAGTACTCTTTTTGCGCACCATATCTCCATTATGGTGCACCTTAAGGAAGAAATTATATAAAACCCTAGGGTTATTTTAATACCTTCTGTATACTGTTGGAAATTAGATGTATACTTACCAGATATTCTGTGTATTTTTCCGATCGCACCATACAATTTCTGAACAATAAATATCAAAGAAGTTAAAAATGTTTCAAGCACTAAGCCGTTATAAAATAAACCATTTATAGTTGGTAATATAATGAAGAAATTTTAAATAATCATGATGCAAGTTTTTAAGTCGTAACTGTTTACTAATATTTATACCAACAAAAGTAGCTAACCAACATTCAGCAATACTTATACAGTGATTATCTAGTTTTGCAGAGCTGGCTTGAATTTCATAAGTTTGTGTTTGGATTTTCGCCAGCAATTAAAATTTGTTCGTTGTGCTTTTAGCGCAAAAACTGCTGGACCAAGTAATTAAATTATTAACGTCGGGCGGTCTTCTTGTGGGGTAATTATTTCCGCAACAATAAATCCAGAATATGTAATAATCAAATTTAAACATTTTAACTCCAGTAGTAGATTAGTACAATAAACAGGTGGAAATAAATTAGCTTAAAATGTATTTTATTTATATTCTCTGAATCCTATAGGACCTGGGCTAAATGCTTCAATGTTAATGGTTTAAAACAAAAATTAATATGTTGGTTTTTTCTACGTTTAGTGCCGTCCTTATTCATTGAAAATTGGCGATTACTAGGAAATACTCTCATCTATTCTAAGCTGACCTTATAAATTCTTTAAAACGTAAGTTGCGCATGTTACGCACCAATATAATTTCTTTCCGCCCACTCCTCTTTTTTCTTTATCTTTCCTTTAACTATTAGTTTAAGAATATGATATTTCTTATTATTAACTGGATTTCCTAACTTTCACTCTGTACTTACTCTACGAAAAACTTCTTCAGTTATCATGTGGGTTGCCCATGTGAACTAATAGAATTCTTCGACACATTCAGCTTTTAAGACCTTACAACTGATTCATTCATAAGCATTCATGTTTCGAATTGACCATATGTCACCAGTCTGGAAAAAGTTTATCGTATTTATGAATGCTTTTCTGGCATTTTTTTTTTTTTTTTTTTATATATTCCCGGGTCCGTCCTAAAGCCGGATGCACTGCGACCAGAGTAGGCCTATTGTGCTCATCCTAGACATTATAGCCACTCTGTCAACCTAGCCCCCTGGCTCAATCTGTACAGTCCTGCTAAGGAGTGAGTGAGTATTTCTCCCGGTTCCAGTTTTACTGACCCGAAAGTTTGTTGTCTAAATCTCACCAGTGACTCACAGTCACATATGATATGCTTCACCGTTTCCTCGGCTTGTCCACACAGTCTGCAGCCGAGGTTTCCGTTATATAGATTCATTCTATTCAGATGTACTTTGACGGCCATGTGTCCCGTCATTATACCTGTAATAGTCCTTAATTGGTTTCTACTCATTTGTAGTAGTTTCTTTGCCAATTTCGGGTCCGGATTCCCAATAAATAGCTTGCTGTGGTTTAAACCCTGTCTGGTCATCCAGTGGTTTTTATGTTCTCTTTTGATCCATTCTTTGACTGCTTCTCGTGCTGCACACCGCGGCACCCCAAAGGCCGGTTCTGGACCAATGTATTGAGATGCTGACCCTGCTCTAGCTAGTTCGTCAGCTTTTTCATTTCCATGTATGCCTTCGTGTCGTGGTACCCACTTTAACATAACTCTGTTGTCTTTTGTCAGAGTTTCCAGCTCGCTCTGACATTCCCAAACCAGCTTCGATGATACCTTTTGGCCCTTGAGGGCCCTTAGGGCTGCCTGGCTGTCAGAGTAAATGAGGATTTGCTTCCCTTTGTAAGCTCTCCTATTTATCTCATCTGCGCACCGTAAGATTGCGTATATTTCTGCCTGGAACACTGTTGGGTATTTCCCAAGGGGAAGGGTTAGTTCCTTCCTCGGTTGTAACCCGTATATCCCAGCTCCAGTACCCTCACTAGTTTTTGAACCGTCAGTGTACCAGATACTTGCACCCGAGAATGTTTCCGGTCTTTCTCTTTTACTTGCCATTCGATCCTCTATTGTGACTTCAAACGGTATATTATAACGGTAGCTCCAGTTCATATGGTCCGTGTCCATTTCCAACTCAGGGCTCCTGATTTTTTTACATATGTTTTTATGTCCTGACATCGTCATTTGCGATTTTACTGTTGAGTGATTTAGTCGGTGGAGTCCCATTCTTGCCTCTGCCTGAATCACTATGTGTAGCGGAGGCAGATCCAGAATACACTCCATTGCCGAAGTGGGCGTTGATTTCATGAAGAAATTGACAGACTTTGTATTTCAGTGTATATTTGAATTATTACAATCGGCCAAGCGCTTTCGGTCTCTATCGGACCATCCTCAGGGCTCAGACCCTAAAAACGAGAGAATATGGTCAGCAAATAAGTTTACTCAGTACTCACCAACCACACTCACTCGTCAAAGGGCACACCTCAACCCTGCCAGTTTGAGAAAAGTCGCGAGCTTAGCCTCCACACAGGACAAGATGTATACAATTAAAAAATTTTTAGAAACATTTAAAATTAAAATTAAAACCAGAACATTCAATACACAGTGCACGTTGACATGATTAAAACAATAAACATTTTCAATAACAACCCAAAAGGGTGAGGTTATGCCACACACAGTCATAGTATAACACGGCAATAAAACTTTCCAAAAATCAAAACTACATACAAGTGTGTTAAAGCCTGAGTAGGGATTTTCTGTATGAGTTTCCATTCTTGAATTCCCTGTCAGTTGTATTTAAAATCAGTAAATTATTGGCAATGAGCAAAAAAGGGGGAAAAAGGCAGAAAGAAAGGGCATTAAAGTTTATTAATCTATAGCGTTACTGATACCGGCCATTCTGTGATCTATTTCGAACACTTGGGTTCAGTGGCGTGAAATAATTTCCATTTTTGTAAAAAAGCAACAAATTACACGAACATAGACGTAGTTAAAATTTGCTGAAATGTGTAAACTATTAATATATTTAGAATGAAGTGTCTGAAACTGAAAAAGATGATCAAAATTATTATAAGATAGCACCCCACGCAATCACAGCTCCCAGACATTTAAATTGTTTAATGATTTAAGGAAAAAGTTTGAAAATGGGGTTGCGGTCATTTACGTTGTTCATTCTTACATTGAGGCAATGATCGGGGTTTCTCTTTATCTCCCTGTATATTTCAAGATCCTCTCTGTAATCCAAGGTTTTAGAGGTATTACCCCTGGAGTGGTATAAGATTTTACTATTATGAGTAGGAGTGAAACTGTGTTTGGTAAAACTAATATGGTGACCAAACACAGAGGCCCGAGGTTTGTTAATATGTTCTCTAATTCGGACTGCTAATGGTCTAATAGTTTTTCCTATATACGTCGAAGGACAGTCTGGGCAAGAAAGTTGATAGACCCCACTTTTTTGAATATGAGATATCAATTGTTTGTTATTGACCAGATGGGAACTGAGTTGATTTACACTCTTAAATGAAATCTTCACATTTTGAGTGAGGTTTGTTAGAGTCCGTGCTATTTTATTAGAGAAGTGACCTAGGTACGAGAGTGAGAAAAATTTTCCTTGCTGACTTTCATTGTAAGGAGTCGAGCTGTAAGCCTCTTGGGATTCTTTCTTGCTTTTAATTTTTTCTATATATTTGTCGATGACTGTATGCTCATACCCATTGTTTACGACAATTTGCTTCAGAATATTGACCTCGTTGTTGTAATCCTCTGCTGACATGGGAATGTTGAGCAATCTATTAACATAGCAGTTTATTGAGGCAATTTTATGTTGTAAGGGGTGGTTAGAATTAGAAGGAATTATGTGGTCTGTTTGAGTGGGTTTTCGAAAGATTTTGAAACTGAGAGAATTATTGGTTACCTCACCCTTTTGGGTTGTTATTGAAAATGTTTATTGTTTTAATCATGTCAACGTGCACTGTGTATTGAATGTTCTGGTTTTAATTTTAATTTTAAATGTTTCTAAAAATTTTTTAATTGTATACATCTTGTCCTGTGTGGAGGCTAAGCTCGCGACTTTTCTCAAACTGGCAGGGTTGAGGTGTGCCCTTTGACGAGTGAGTGTGGTTGGTGAGTACTGAGTAAACTTATTTGCTGACCATATTCTCTCGTTTTTAGGGTCTGAGCCCTGAGGATGGTCCGATAGAGACCGAAAGCGCTTGGCCGATTGTAATAATTCAAATATACACTGAAATACAAAGTCTGTCAATTTCTTGATTTCTTCGGTGTACAACCTGTTAATAACTTATTCATTTTCACGTTATGGTGAACCAGGTAGACAAATACCGAAATCTTTGCCTGAAGAGAGGATTGTCCGACGTCGACATATGGTTTTTACACAGGTGTTTGGATGAAAGGGTTGTCCCAATTTTCGCAAGATGCAAAACCTCAAAGAATATTCCAATACAACTTAGATCAAGCCTAGAAAGGAAAATGATAAAGAATGAAATCTGCAAACATTATTCCAAGAAAAATAGAATTAATATCCAAATGAAAATTTGTTATGACCACATGTCCGAGGTGATGCCACACTCTATTCTTTCTAATTTATTAAATTCTGTATACGATTTCGTGTTTCATCAAAAAGACCTTAAATTTAAGAAACTTCATAAAAAACTTGAAAATCTCAAGGGGCAGAAAGAACCAAATTCAGATCGACACTTTTTCTCGGATTACAAATTTCATGACAGGGTTGCTAATTTGTCTGATTGTCAGTTCTCTGAGGATGAGCTGAACCTATTGGGCTTGGGTTTGGGTTTCTCTTTGAAGAGCTCGTTAAGCAGAACACGACTGGAAAACTACTCTACCGAAATTGATACGTTGATAGACTTCTTGACAGACAACATTGATTCTAGAACATCCCTTAAACTACAAGTCTATCAAATCTTGAGGAGAACCCTAAGAGATGGTAAGGCAAGTAAATGCATTGAACACAAAACTTTCACTAGTATTGTTGAAAACATTAAGACTAAGATTCGGTCCAATGGACTGATACTGTCAAAGGCAGATAAAGGTAATTGTTTGGTCATTATGAATGAAGATGATTATCTGTTAAAAGTCGGGAGCTTCCTAGACGAAAACAATTTTAAAGAAATTCCGAACAATCCACTTTCTAGTTTTATTATAAAAACAAAAACCTACTTCAACTTATGCTCAGATTTTATAAAAAAATATAATGGAAATAAATATCTTCTAATTTCTAACCCGTGTTTACCCCGTTTATATGGGTTACCAAAAATTCATAAGCTAGGAGTACCAATTCGACCTGTTGTAAGTTTTACCAATACTCCCGTTTCGAGACTGTCTTCTTTTTTGAACGCAATCCTGATTAAACTTATCAAAGATAAGCCTAAGTTTTGCCTCAAGAACTCCACAGATTTGGTCAAAAGACTGAACTCTGTAACCATGCCAGACGACTCTTTGCTTGTTTCCTTCGATGTATGCAATCTGTTTACGTCGATTCCGAGGATGGAAACTCTTCCGATTATATCAAATCTGTTGACAGCGAACAACATCTCTAGTGATGACCAACTTAGTATAATGACCCTTCTTAAGTTCTGTTTATCTCAGGACTTTTTTGCTTTCAATAACAAATATTACGAACAACCCTCGGGGTTGGCAATGGGGAATCCTCTATCTCCTCTTTTAGCGGACATCTTCCTGGACAACTTGGAAAATGCACTAATTCCGAGATTGATTTCTGAGAGCAAGATAATTAACTGGCTTCGTTATGTGGATGACTGTTTTACAATTATTCTGGGCAATGAACAGCGGGCTATTGATGTCCTAAATAGTCTTAATTCTCTGCATCCTGCCCTGAAATTTACCTTAGAAATAGAAACCGAAAACAAACTTAATTTTTTAGATTTAACTATCAAAAAAACCAATAATTCTCTCAGTTTCAAAATCTTTCGAAAACCCACTCAAACAGACCACATAATTCCTTCTAATTCTAACCACCCCTTACAACATAAAATTGCCTCAATAAACTGCTATGTTAATAGATTGCTCAACATTCCCATGTCAGCAGAGGATTACAACAACGAGGTCAATATTCTGAAGCAAATTGTCGTAAACAATGGGTATGAGCATACAGTCATCGACAAATATATAGAAAAAATTAAAAGCAAGAAAGAATCCCAAGAGGCTTACAGCTCGACTCCTTACAATGAAAGTCAGCAAGGAAAATTTTTCTCACTCTCGTACCTAGGTCACTTCTCTAATAAAATAGCACGGACTCTAACAAACCTCACTCAAAATGTGAAGATTTCATTTAAGAGTGTAAATCAACTCAGTTCCCATCTGGTCAATAACAAACAATTGATATCTCATATTCAAAAAAGTGGGGTCTATCAACTTTCTTGCCCAGACTGTCCTTCGACGTATATAGGAAAAACTATTAGACCATTAGCAGTCCGAATTAGAGAACATATTAACAAACCTCGGGCCTCTGTGTTTGGTCACCATATTAGTTTTACCAAACACAGTTTCTCTCCTACTCATAATAGTAAAATCTTATACCACTCCAGGGGTAATAACTCTAAAACCTTGGATTACAGAGAGGATCTTGAAATATACAGGGAGATAAAGAGAAACCCCGATCATTGCCTCAATGTAAGAATGAACAACGTAAATGACCGCAACCCCATTTTCAAACTTTTTCCATAAATCATTAAACAATTTAAATGTCTGGGAGCTGTGATTGCGTGGGGTGCTATCTTATAATAATTTTGATCATCTTTTTCAGTTTCAGACACTTCATTCTAAATATATTAATAGTTTACACATTTCAGCAAATTTTAACTACGTCTATGTTCGTGTAATTTGTTGCTTTTTTACAAAAATGGAAATTATTTCACGCCACTGAACCCAAGTGTTCGAAATAGATCACAGAATGGCCGGTATCAGTAACGCTATAGATTAATAAACTTTAATGCCCTTTCTTTCTGCCTTTTTCCCCCTTTTTTGCTCATTGCCAATAATTTACTGATTTTAAATACAACTGACAGGGAATTCAAGAATGGAAACTCATACAGAAAATCCCTACTCAGGCTTTAACACACTTGTATGTAGTTTTGATTTTTGGAAAGTTTTATTGCCGTGTTATACTATGACTGTGTGTGGCATAACCTCACCCTTTTGGGTTGTTATTGAAAATGTTTATTGTTTTAATCATGTCAACGTGCACTGTGTATTGAATGTTCTGGTTTTAATTTTAATTTTAAATGTTTCTAAAAATTTTTTAATTGTATACATCTTGTCCTGTGTGGAGGCTAAGCTCGCGACTTTTCTCAAACTGGCAGGGTTGAGGTGTGCCCTTTGACGAGTGAGTGTGGTTGGTGAGTACTGAGTAAACTTATTTGCTGACCATATTCTCTCGTTTTTAGGGTCTGAGCCCTGAGGATGGTCCGATAGAGACCGAAAGCGCTTGGCCGATTGTAATAATTCAAATATACACTGAAATACAAAGTCTGTCAATTTCTTGATTTCTTCGGTGTACAACCTGTTAATAACTTATTGTTGATTTCATGGCCCCAGTAATACATAAACAGGCGACCCTTTGTATTCCACTCAGCTTTGTCATAGTTGCTCTCTGCATTACCTTGGGCCACCAGACCAAGGCTGCGTAAGTGATGGCTGGTCTCACAACACTGGTGTATAACCAATGTACCATTTTCGGTGAGAGACCCCATGTTTTCCCACATAATCTTCTAACAGTCATAAGAGATGTTTCCGATTTTCTGGTTATGTTTTCCACTTGTCTGTTCCAGGTCAGCCTGGAGTCTAAAATCACCCCCAGATATTTTACTTCTCTGGCAAGTGGTATTGTGTTTCCTTGGAGGATGATGGGACCGAGATCCTCTATCCTTCTCCGTTTTGTAAAGGGAATTAGGACAGTCTTTTGGGGACTTATATTGAGTCCCTCCTGCCTTACCCATCTTTCTACAACTTCAAGAGCCCTCTGCATTCTCTCTCTTACTGTTGTATTAAATTTGCCTTGGGTTAAGATTACCAAGTCATCTGCATATCCCAGCACAGAGTGACCCTCCCCACTCAGGGTTCGCAGAAGCCCATCCATTACTAGGTTCCAAAGCAGTGGGGAGAGAACCCCCCCTGCGGACACCCCCCGGTCACCCGTGCCATCAGCGACTCTCCGAGCAGTTCTGTGTAGATCACTTTGTCTTTTAACATATTTCCAATCCACCTGCAACAGGTCTCCTCCAGATTGATGTTCCTTATTGCAGTGATGATTGATTGAAAAGACGTGTTGTCGAACGCCCCCTCTATGTCTAGAAATGCTCCTAGAAGCACTTCTCCATTTTCCAGAGTGTTTTCCACCATGCTGACCAAGTCGTGGAGCGCTGTCTCTGTGGATCTCCCGATTCTGTATGCATGCTGGTTCCGATGAAATGGGCTGTTTACCATTAAATCATCTCTGACATGTCTGTCCAACAGCTTCTCGAGAGTCTTAAGGATAAATGACATTAGACTGATTGGTCTAAATGCCTTTGCTGTAGAATAGTTGGGTTTCCCAGGTTTTTGAATGAACACTACCCTGGTTAACCTCCAAATCTTTGGTACATATCCTAGAGCTAGAGTAGCTCTTCTGGCATACTCAATGCGTGATTTGATTTATATGTTCAGATCCTAGATTTTCTGTAACCAACATCACAGGTATCTGAATTTGTTGTTTTGTTCCACTATTTATCCTTCTATTTTACTTGAAATTACTTTTTTGTTAATATCATTATTTTAGTTTTGTTCGATTTACCGTATTGTTGGCAGGTGATGTATATCAGGCGCTCAAGTCCAATATCAAAGCCATATAATCAGTGAATCTTATGTTAATAATGATTTTAATAAAATTGATAGAGTACATCTCATGAAATTAATGAGTCTATAATCGTACACTTCTTGACTTTATTTGTTTGATATTGGGATAAATATCGAATTAAGCCATTCCCTAGAAATCTATTCAGTATTGTAGATTTTATTGAAAAGATTTATTAGTAGGTTTGGATTACCTTCTTCTATTAACTTGAGAATCTCAGAGTAGGCTACATCTGTTCCGAGACTTTTATTATTCTTTAACTGTTTGGTAGCTAGTTTTCCCCCGCTCGTTAGGATATCTGGGCCATTATCTAGGAAAATTTTTTCTATTAGATCTTCTCAAATATCTTCATATAGGATTTAAATATAATATTTCTATTCCTTTATTTTTTTCGTTGTGGTTGTTAGTAACTTTCCTTTATTGTCATATTCGTGTGTTGAGTGTATTTTCTAATTTGAACAGTTTCTTTTTTTATTCGTTTTTGAAATATGTAACTATCTAATTTCTTTTTCTAGTTCTTCTAGTTTAGAAAATTTCTTCTTTTATCACTTCTCATTTTCCCTGCTTATTTCTTCACTAATCTGCTTGTTCATTAGTTTGTACTAAGCATTATTCCTTCCTTCTTATTTTCTCTTCTGTCATAAATTTTATTATCTCATTCGTCATCCAGGATTGTATTTTCTCCATCGCTTTGGTCGTCAGATTTGTTTTGATTTTCTCCCAAAATTCGTTCTTTGTTCTAGTCGATAAAACTAAATGAATTGGGACATGATATTTTTTTGTATTTGCTCGATGATACTGTAACCTTTACGAAGCCCCGCTTGTTCCCGTGGTTGATAATCATCGAATTTGTGAGCTTGATGGTTATTATTTTTGTAACTTATATGGATGCGGAAGTAGACCTATTGGGCGACAGTTTTCTATATTTAATTTGTCTTCCTTTTTGTATAAAGGAAAAACCCGAGCATTTAACGAATTATCGGAGACCTTGCTATTTTGTAAACATTTATTTAAAATGATTTCCATGAATATCACAGTGGCTACCCCTTCTAGTTGTATCATCTCTCGGATGATTCCGTCTACTTCGGGAGCTCAGTCTTTTGTCAGTTGGGATAAGGCTAAATTTATTTTCCCCATTTGAATATCCGGAATTTCTTCCGAATCACTGTTGATAAGGTTTTTAGACACTTCTACATTATCTAGTTTGGGATTTACTGAAGAATATAACTTTCCGTATAAATTTTCTATTATGTCGCTTATTTCGGTGTCGTCACTTTTTATCGCTCAAACACCGTGTCAAAAATTATAAATTGGCAACCTAATAAATATATATTTATTTTGAAGAATTATGAAGAGTAGTTGAAAGATGCAGTGATAAAGTTTTATCTTATTAAAATATCTTTAAACAAAGAGTAGTTTTATTTAAATGTGTCTCTACTTGACTTTTCCATGCAATCTCCCTCTCGCTCACGCGCACAGTTCCTAATACTTATTTTTCGTTAAAGCTTTGGAATTAGGAATGTTAACCGCACAGAAAGAAAAAAGTAATTCCTGAGCGGTTAGAATATATATGTAAAAGTCATTTTAATGGAAAACGCTGTCTTCAAAAAAAAGTAATATTACCAAATTTATTTTTGTTACATTTCAAAAAATATACATATTTCTTTATTTATAATATTACATTGAATCAACACATTACGTTTAATAATTCCCAAGATTTAAGTCGAAGGAGACTTCCAGAAGTATGTATCAAGTAATTGGTTAGTTGGTTTGTTATTTAAATATGGAAAAACTTAGATAATATTTATTACCATTTTTTAGAACAAAACTATGAGCGCTTCTTTTTAATGGTTTATAAATAACAAAACTTTCTATTGCTTTAGTACTCATCGGGTTCTACCTATAAATTTCCAGTAATCCTAAACAAAATTATTTGCCTCTAAGATTGGTGAGATTTGCGGCTGAACTTAATAGAGTTTATAGTAAAATGACTTAAATACCAAAAATTTTAAAGTCCGTTAAATTAAATTGAAATGAAATTAAAAACATAAATAAACTATTTATAAAAAGTTGAACCGATTTCTAAAAGAGCGCTAAAAAGCGAAAAATAACAATATAAACATTTATATGAAATTAAAATTTTTGAAGTCGACGCCAAATTAACACCTGACAAAATGTGATTCACATAAAAAAAATTGAGAAATACATTATTTGTAATTACTTTCTTACCGTAGCTTCAATATATTTCGTGTTAGTGGTTATTTGTTTTATTTAGTAATAATTTGGCGTCGACTTTTTATATTGTTATTTTTTTGCTTTTTGACGGTTTTTTAGAAGTCGGTTTAATTTTCTTTAAATAATGTTATGTTTCGACTTTTAGTTTTGATTGAGTGGAGTTTCTAATGTCATAAAAAAGGAGCTCTTTTAATCCATAGTTGTAGACCGAACTAAAATGAACAAAAAAAAAAAGATTTTTCAAAATCAATATTTAGTCGGCTCTAGTAAAGCTGGATGTTAATATCAGTTTGAAAATAAATAAATATGAAATCCATACGTACCACGAGACGCAGGTTATATTATTTTAAAAAGGTGGTCGAATGTAGAACTTTCTTCTTTTTAAAGTTGGTTAAACATGGTGAAAAAATAAAATAACTATGGGTCTTGAAAATTTTATCGATTGTTGTAAACCCATAATAGATACTACTTTAAGAACAATTTGTTGAAATCGAGAAGGTTAATGGGATAACAATCGAGAATTTAGGATTTAGAGAGAGAAAGAGAGAGAGAGGATACGTAAACAAGGCATGCTTTCACAACCTATCACGAGTTCCCGGAACTCTCCGACTTCTGAGCTTGCTAAAATTCTTCTTCCAATTCTGAATCCACAACAGGGAAATATATCGTCTTGGGTCCAGAATTCGCACCATTTTGTGGAAATTGTACATGAAATGAAAGTAGAACCAGAAAACTACTTTATTATCTTTCACATGGAAACTTTATACTCCAACGTTCTAGTTAAGGAGTCACTAAAGATCACACAAACTAGAAGAAAGCCAGATCCTAGCGCATAGAACGATTTACCATCATATGCTGTCATGGACTTGCTGGAATGTTATTCGGCCAATTCTTATTTCTAATAGAAAGAAAAATTCTTCATCCAGAATGATCGACTACTAAAGGAATCTCTGCTTTCACCGGTAGTCGCAATTGAATCCGCAAATAGGAAACCAAAATTACGGTTTAGATACGTAGACGACACATTCGTTATCTGAAAGGGAAACAATAAAGAACTTTAGAACTTCCTTTGTGATCTCAAAAATATTAGCTCAAAAAATAACCTCACTATGGAGAAAGAAGTACAAAATAAAATTCCATTCTCAGATGTTTTGGTGGAAAGAAATGGCAGGCAAATTGAAACCTGAATTTACAGAAAATTCACACACACATTACAATACCTAAACTATTCATCCAACCACTCTAACAACAACAAACATGGAATTGAAAGAAACTTCGTAGAGAGAGCATTAACTTTTGCGACTGCAACGAGAACTTGATGAATAAGACTTTAAAATTGACCTGACAGCAAACGGATATCCAGTAAATCTGATGGATAAGATTTTGCAACAACGCAGAAATCGGACAAAATCGATGACGGATGAGAAACAAAAACCAGTATTGAACATGCCTTATGTTAGAAGCATTTCAGGAAAAAGTTAGAAGAATAGAAAAACGATCAACGTTATTTTCAATTAAAATTACACTCAAAGAAGCTATTTCACTAGGACCAAACCATCCACACAAAAGGACATGAAGAACTGTGTGTATCAGATACCAGGTGAATGTGCTCTACCCTACGTTGGCGAAACAAAGAGACGTAAGAAACGTCGTTGTCTACGACTTTTAAAAACACAGAATATTGTTCATCTATTTATGATATTAACTATAGTAGATTTAGAAAAAACAAAGTTTAGCTTGTAGTAATTTTATAAAAAGTTACAATAAATTGTTTTGCAAAAATTCGAATTTATTATTTAAACAAATTTTATATTGCTTTGTATTACAAAATAAGTTTCTTTTCAATTAACGAAAAGCATGAACAACAAGGCAAAAATATTAGTTGCCACCTTATCCGTTCTCTAAGTAAACTCTTCACGGTATAAAGAATAAGCTTCAAACTTTTTTGAAGTTTCCCATCCATTCCATTTTTCCCGCCGGGTACGTCAAGCCAGAACACAATTCTGAAACTTGCATTCATTTAATAAAGCTTAGTAATTTCAAGAAGCTCTATTGTGTTAAAACTGCAACTGATATCACAATGAAAGATAAATGGTATTTTGCCTATATAGTTGGCAAAATGTTTTCTCTACCGCTTGTCTTTGTACTTGTCTTATTGTTCTATTTTATCGCGCCAATGCGCTGATTTGCCTTTGAAGTGAGATGAATTCTGGATAGATACTATAGCAATAATGTCTATACCAAATTTTAACAGGAGTTTCACAAGCTTTGACTATCATACATAACGCAGGAAATGATTTCACTAATTGTTTAAGCTAATTTCTTTTGTAATTAGCAGGAAATCACCCCTTAAATTATCTTTTTTAATTATCTCTTTTCCTATTTCAATTTTTTTCCAGGAGCAGAGTAAATAATAGGAGGTACTACAGGAATTTTCTTTCCGATAGTAAATTAAAAGACTTTGACAATTCTACTTTCAACAAAATATTCGTAAACTTTACCGTTCGAGCATATTCCTATTTTTGTAGATTTGTACAAGTTTTGAGCAGTTTAAGCCTAACACTTATTTTTGAGTACTTTCTAGTTCTGTGTTGTGAATAGTTTATTTGATGTATAACTGGTTGCGGACGGAGTGTCATCAATGCGCAGTCGGGTGGATACATTAACAATAAATATTTTCAATATTTAATAAAATGATAAACTAACTGTTCTCACTACCTTATTTCTCAAAACCTAAGAGTTTTTTAAATAATTAATTTGTTGCATACTTTAAGTCCTCATTGTACATAAAGAAGATAATAAAAAAAAGATATTAAAAGCCATCACATCAGCTATTTTTATATTCTAATTTTCAAGCAATATGTTCATGTTTCGTACTACTCTCTCCCTTGGCAAAATGCGGTTTCATCCTAATAGTAATTATTTAAAGTTTCAATTTAACTCGAGTTATATAACTTTTAAGTTCTCATCGATTTACATGTCCGAACTGTTTCCACTATATTCCAAAGTATCTTTCTTGATAATTTTGTAATTTTTTTGAAAATAATAAAAGTTTTATTTTAACAAGGCTAACAAGCCCAACCTAGTTTATTATAAGTTAAAGTTAGTTTTCACAAAAATAAAAATCCCAACATGCATACGTGGAATCTGATCCTCTTTTCTTATAAAGTTTCTACTATATAACCAATAATTCTCAAACTTGTGTAATTCATTTATAAAGGATAATATTTCGGATATACACATTAAACTATAACTACTCCAGGAACGTATCTAAAGGTTAACAAATTATTATTTATTGAGTGAAAATATATAGACTTCTGACTTTTCCATTTTTTGACATCATTTTCACAAAACATTTTAAATGTCTTTTATAATTTTTCTTTTAGTGTTTTCTCGATTTTAACTCTATTTGAACGATAAATCCAATTGTGTCAATCCATACATAAATGATAACGATTAGTCTTAATAAAGATTTGCTTTTAAGTTAGCCTAATGATCATTGCTATGGCTTTTTCATCTAAATTATAATAAAAAAAATTTCACAAATCCCACACATGCATTATTATCTTGTAAAGTAATCAAATTATCACTTAAGGCAAGATGTTTTTTATGAAAATTAAAAAAAACTAAATGAAATAGCTGTTGCTTGAATTACACAGTTCATACTTTACAAATTGTCCCTGTGAAAATATCTTCATAAAAGCTGCCATTCCGTATATAAATCATTTATTTAGAGAATTAACTGATACGTTATTAGTGAACGAAGAAGCAAAGCAAAATTTTAGAGAAGCTGTTCGTTCATGTTACAATAAATATTCAAATCGAAGGAACAAAATTTCAAACAAAAAATCTTTAAGAGTACTACTCGGCGATTACGAGAACACTGAAGATTAAAACCGCAGAAAGTAAGTTCAGGAAGAGCAAGTTTAGGAATAAAATCTGAATCATATTAAAAATAAACCATCTACTAACACCAGAAACGAGTTCCAAGGTTTAAGACATATTTGGGCATCTTCAGTTTTAAGAACGCTTCATGAGCAAGAACCTTTCCCTATGAGCTACTTTCTAGAGACCTTGCTTCTTATTTAGTTGTATCAGTGGTTTTAATACCAAATTAGGACTAATTTTCATTTTTTAAGGTTTATAATTTTGATAGAACGTGCTGCATCTTAGAAAGTATCTTTAATTTTCACAATCTTTATGCATGGTCTGATGAAAATCTTAATTTATTCTGAAAAAGCAATACACAATATCAATTTTCAATAAACATTTGGGCGGAAATTGCTGGAAACCAAATAACTGGTCCTATGATTGTGTCAAATTCAATAAATTAAGGATCTTATTTACATTTTCTTCAAAATAACTTTACTGAGCTGTTGTCATTAAAGTCAGAAACAATTTGTTGTGGTGTTAACATGATGGTACTCTTGCACATTTTGCTGCGCGAGCTAGAAACTTTCTAAATCGAACTTATAGAACTCACTGGATTAGTCGAATTCCATGGCCGCCACGGTCCCCAGATATAACACCACTGGATTTTAACCTATGAGGACATGTGAAAAAAATTGTCTATGTAACTACAGAGAGCACAAAACATAACTGCACATAGAAAACAAATAGGATTATTATATAATACCAAAGATTATTATATATAGCGTTAGCTATAATAATCTTTGATAATACATATTTTTTACATACATATTTATAAGTTTTACACTAACCGCATATGTATATATATATATATATATATATATATATATATATATATATATATATATATATGAAGTAAAATGCGAACAGTAAATGCGTACTTCGTCCCATCATATCCTTTCCATATTAGAGGTTGCACAGTTCGAATAAATTGTTACAGAACACAATTCATCCTGTTCCAACACCATCGAGAGGATGGCCTACCTGTACCACCATATCGAGAAGAAAGGCAAAACTTAGCCTTCCCGCCACAGTGATACGGCAGAGATAGATGTTTCGTATCTACTAGACTCATCAGAGTACAGACATGCACCTGTTTGTGCAAAGGACAAATCAAAAGGAAGTATGCCACACTTAACGCGGCTTCGCCGACTTCCCGCCGGATGACGTTTACGCGGCTTTCACGGAATCCTCCGTGTGAGATGCAATAGCAGTGGATATATCCACATTATGTCGCTGTAGTGCTGAAATCACATTCAGCAAATGTACACAGCCGCATAAACATATATATATATATATATATATATATATATATAATATTCTCATGAGTGAATTGACATGGAAGTACAAATTCAGCCCATGAGTAAAATAATTTTTAAATTTTGGGTTGCGTGATTTTGTAAGACTTACTAGCTGAACAATAAACTCAAGAAACGAGCGAGAAACCTAATCCTATTTACTGGTAAAATCCCTACGATACAAAGAATATCCTCAAACTTAGAGTTTATTTTAGCTTTTCACGAAAATCAAAAATAAACCAAATCACCAGTTAAATAGTTTCTGCCAAGTTCGGTACAGTGGCGTATCTACATTTTGTTATCACTAGCAACATAAAGGGGCAAATTACAAACATCAGCTTTAACAGTATTAAAAGATGTATTTTTATGAATGTGAAAACAAGTATGAAGGACACGAGTAAATTTTTTTCTACCAGTGAAACTAAAGACTGGAAAATTTAATTTTTCATCATAATCTCTCCTAACTAAGAACCACTTTTACCATCTGCTCAGCAATGAATTTATTCCGTCAGAAAAAAACTAATAAGTTAGACTTTTAAAATATGCATTAATATCATTTTTCAGCTTGTTATCTACAATATGACACCTTTCAAGGTGTTTTTAAGATTTTTAGCTGAAAACTAATCCATTTCTTCAAAAGCCGTACCTTTATAGAGCGTAGGCAATCTCTCTCACACATTTGTATTGCTTGTCGACTATGTTGAAAACAAATATGTAATACCACATACTTCCAAACCACATATGTGAGGTTTTACAATACAAAATATTGCACCTCGGTTTGCCATTGCCTCTTACGAAGTTACGAGCTTATAAATAAATTTGTATGTTCCAGACGAATTACAAACTCGGATTGGCTGACTACTACACCACGTGCACTAAAAGAAGTCAGATAGAGCTAAATCTGAATTGTACAGCAGATGATTCACATCGAGGAAGTTACACTCTTAAAGTAATATATGTATATGATCAATTTTGGCTACTTGGTGAACTCGCGCAGAAGAATAAATCCTGACGTTCTCGGACAATACGTAATGTCTTATAAATATAATAACAGGTCACTATAATAATAGAACTTTGGCATGATAAGAATGACTCGTGCTTCCTTTCGAAAGATGGTGTCTGTAATTTTCTTAGCAGAAGATTATTTGCAGACCTTTGTTAGAGGCGGAGATCCTATAAGAACTCATTTCAAGGACATTAGTCATATTTCTGGACCTTTGTGACATACTCACAGCATAGCTTGCATCTTAGAGAATCAATCAGGTTCTGCATTCTAAGATTCCAAATGACTGACACATTAGCTGCTTTATCAATTTTTATTTGCACGTCAACAATCCTAAAATTCAACTTGCTGAAACTTTTCTCATGCCTCATTTCTTATACATAGTTGTCAAAATTATTGACTTTATGTAATGCTTCAAAAATAATGGATATTTTCAAATGACAATTTATGTTGCTACTTTCCTGCAGCCATCAGGACCAGTTGTGTCAAAGATTTCGACATCCTTCTTACGTTTTGATCGACATATTGAACATATTGTCAGTAAAGCTTATCGTAATTTGGGTTTCATTATCAGAATTTCCAGAAATTTTCGGAGGCCCAGATAGTTATTAGTGCTCTACAATGCACTGCTAAATTCTTCTTTAGAATATAGAAACCTTTATATTTCAAATATATAAATAGATTGGAACCCACACAAAAAAGTTTCTTCTATATATGAATTGTCGCTTTAACCATGTGGAATATAAGGGTGGTTTAAGACAAACTTTAGGTCATATTTTTAATTAAAAATTTTTTTCTTTGGTAGGCAAAATTGAGCTCGTTTTAGAAAAAGTGTTCTTCAGTGTTCAACAAATTAATTAACATTTTTCTACTTAATTATTTATATGTTAAGATTTAACACAAATTATGCAAAAAAATCTCCATTGTATTTACTGCATAATGTTTAAAATATTTATATAGACCATTTTGAGGAATCTTCATTATCAGTTAGGGCACGAGAGTTTTCTATCTTTAATTATTTTTAATTTTCTTTTCACTTTTTTGCCTCATATTTCTGTATTTTATTTCATTTTTAGTACACCAATCCAAAGCTCTCCTCAAGAGTTCCCTATTAATTATAATATATTGTATTATGTTGAATTGCTTTGTTTACTCCTCAAGTCATCTTCAATGTTTTGACCAATATGTTATTTAAAATATGATAAAACCTCGGTAATAACCGACAGTAACTTCTTCATGAATATTTTAAGAACAAAACTCATTTTTTAATGTAAAACACTTCACAAAACGAAAAATAATGGACGAATTGAAATCAATCCTAATGCAACTAGATAATGCACAGTTAATTGTTTTCAGTAGCTAGGGGCATATTTTTTCTAGTATCCATTGTAAAGGCAAAAAGTAATAGAAAAATAACCCAATAAATCTTTTTAACCGCATTTAAAAGTAACAATGCTTTTTTTATTTTTTTTTTATAATGGTTTTTATATGTATGTAACACCATACCATTATTTATTAAATATTTCCAATATAATTTCAGTAGACATAATATAAAATCAAATAAAAGACATATATGGGATTGAAAATGAATGCCCTAAATAAAAAAATTTTACATTAAGTTTGCTTGATCTTGTACGACAGAAGAAATAAATTTATGATTTTTCCTAAATAAACAGTAACGTCACGAAGCGAGAAATCTGATCCTCTTTTCTTACATAAAATCCTTACGAAATAAAGAATAGTCTGAAGCTTATAAAAATTAATTTAATGTTCTTTTGCAAAGGTCAAAAATAGGGGAATTTACCAACTTGAATTCATTTCCGAATTTAATTGATAGTTTTAAGATATCTAGTTTCTTTGAGGTGATATCTAACAATAAAACAATTTTTTTATTAATTAGTTAATTTACTAATAATATTTATTATTATGGGTAAAGGTTAAAAATAAGAATGTACTTGAAAATAGGGAGAAATAAATTTTTGAAGAACTAATTCCAAACAAAGTAATCTATAAAAAAACAAACATTAAAGTAAACTCTCATCTCCTGTACAGATGACTTAAATAAACATCGACAATGTAGAATAATTAAAAAGAAATAAAATACATCGATCTAAATCACAGTAACAAAACCAAAAAGCTGTAAATCAAAAAGAAAACACGAGATCTCATGACAATGAAAAGAAAAATGCATCAGCATAACCCTGACTATAATAAGATCAACAAAGAAGTTAAAAAGAATATGAGGAAAGGCATAACAGATGATAATAATGGACTAATAGAATCTGTCATAAAAAGTAAAAAATATATAAGTGTGCTAAAAATCAATGGACAGAAAAGGACAGGCCGTGCATCAATCAAATGAAAAACAAAGAAGAGAAAATAAAATATGAGAAAAACGAAATTGTATCTTTTAAGTTGGACGAAATTACACACAGTATGCTAAATTTCGGAATTCATCGCAAACCAACAACGTGATCTTGTTTTAACTCAAAATCTCTGGCGTAGACTTTTTTTCAAGAAAAATAGCTCTAAAATATAAAAACCGGCGACAAAAACATCAATTTTCTGGATTTTATTTCAAAATAAATACAAACATAATACTGAAATTTCGTTTTTTTCTCCGCCAAATGTGTTTTTAAAGGCGAATCTATTCAAAAGAACGAGTTTAGAGCTTTTTTCGGGAAAAGTTTTATTTATTGAACGCAATATATAAAGTTTAATAGATTTCCGAAGGATACTAGAAAAAATATACGAGTGTACCTAGCCATGATAGGAACAACTGATTATGCGTTGACTTGTATAATAATGACAATCTTTTTGTACTTGTGTGTCAAATTCAATTTCAATTCGTTAATCATTTTATGTTTTATGAAATGTATTGCAAAAAAATAATTGTTTGCATACTGTCACTATGAATTACTTGAAGACAGATTGCGTATTTTTATTACATAATAACTTTTTATATTACTATATATATCATTGCCTATATGTATTCTCTTTTCAAGCAGATGAAGGAAAGGATATATACAAACAGTTTATTTATTGCAAATACAACTCTAGTCCTCTCTCCGTATGCGTTTCGAACACCTTATGGTCTCGTCAATGGAGCTGTATCAAATCGAGAGCAACATTCGGAAGAAAAAACTGCTATATAAAATATAAATTCCGAAGCATATCGGTCAGACTGAAAAATATCCCCAGTCAAACGATATTTATATTCACCGGAGTAATGCGAAACTTTTACAAAATCAAAATTTCAGTAAGAAATAAAATAATGTTAAAAATAAAGACAATTATATTTGTTATATTTACAAAATTTAGCATAAAACAAAGAGGGGAAGATATTTTGTAATAAAAAAATTAATCAAAATTTCTTAACAAAGGATCACTAAAGCGGAATCTCGGTTTAATGATTATTCTTCATCATAATGTAAAGATTGGCCTATAAGCGAATTTAGTAGTGAGAGGCTCTCGAATTATTTATATCCTTTGGGGGTGACTTTATCGATAGGATCTCTTCCTTTAGGGCTTTATCCTGTTAACTCAAAAAGGCCTGACAGTGGTCGGGGTAGAAGCGCCACCTGTTTTGTGCCCTAATAGTCAGAATAGAGACATTTTTTCTCTAGAAAACAGGAAACTAACTCATTAGGAAAAGAAACACTTAAACTTAACGAAAGATACTGATATATTAAGTACAAATGTTCAATAATTTAGTAAATAAATAAAAGATTTAAAAATTCAATTTAATACAATTATATAAGAGAAACTTAGCTTTCAACCAACTGAAAAGACCTTATACTATAAGGACAAACGTACTCTGTTCTAATACAGTTAGAGACAAAGCACTATCTCAGATTGCAAGAATACCAGGAAAGGGTGGAAGCCTTTCCTATGGTAGTGCACCGCCATCTGTAGATCGGTTTCGAACTTATTAGTTCTCGTCAGTACAGAATAGGCCAGCGCACTTCAGCATCGGAAAAGTAAATCCTTTAAGCAACTTATATTAGACAAAATATGAAATCTAATACAAGTGGCGCCATCTCTCACCATTCCACGCAATCTGAATACATAATCTCGTAGAGATTTGTATATATATATAAACCAAAAGTGGATAATATACTTGCAGTTGGGTGTATAAAATACAATTATAAAAGAGAAACTTAGCTCCCAATCAACTGAAAAGACCTTATACTATAAGGAGATATTAGATTTCATATTTTGTGTAATATTAGTTGCTTAAAGAATTTACTTTTCCGATGCAGAAGTGCGCTGGCCTATTCTGTACTGACGAGAACTAATAAGTTCGAAACCTGTCTACAGATGGCGGTGCACTACCATAGGAAAGGCTTCCACTCTTTCCTGGTATTCTTGCAATCTGAGATAATGCTTTGTCTCTAACTGTACTAGAACAGAGTACGTTTGTCCTTATAGTATAAGGTCTTTTCAGTTGGTTGAGAGCTAAGTTTCTCTTATATAATTGTATTTTATACACCCAACTTCAAGTATATTATCCACTTTTGGTTTATATAAATTCAATTTAAATTTATCTTTATCAGTTATATTATTAAATTAGGACAGATTACACTCTGGAGTGGCGCAAGACCGTGAACATTATACTCTGGCTCCAAAAGAATGTGCCTAATTTACGTGGTATGGCAATCATCTGGTAGAGAAATTATTTTAAATTCCTATCAAAATGGTGAATATAAAAGTAGAAATTTTCTTTAAAATATTATATTTAAAACCAGACTTTTCGTTTTGAAAAGTCAAAGAATATTTGTGATTAATCATATAAATATGTGTTCATGTTGCCAACGCAAATACATCTATTCGCCTAGCTTTGCAAGTGTCGCTATTATTCAACAAAGAAATCACTAAAGACAGTTTGCGTAATATGATAATAGTACCACATAAAAGAACAGTAAGTTTTTACAATATGAGTATACTTGTCTAGTTGTTATAAGAACCAAAAAAATCTTTAAGTGTGAGAGTTCATTTATTCATAATACAGCACAAAACAGATAAAATCTGAGATTCTGGCGGTCCGAAAGTCACAGAAGCTTCAACCCTGGCACTTGAGTAGATCCAGGTACTCGAACACTCGAATTCTAAGTTGTGGATTATGTTTAAACTTGGACGTGATAAATAACAGAGTAAGTACGGTGACTCAAACATTGTGCAAGATGGCCAGAAGAAAGAAAACAAACCGATGGCAGGTAAGAAGAAAGAAAAGAGGAAAAAGAAAATAAAGCCTGCAACAAAAAAAAATGCAATCCAATAATACAATTTTTGGCCAATGAATGAGATAATACAGTTAAGTTTTCTTTTCAAAACACTTTTAGAAATCTAGAATGAGGAAAGAAAAGTGTAAATCGGGTATATTACCAACGGTAACCAATTTCGAAATAGCTTCAGGCTAATTAGGAACGAACTAATTATAGCACCCAACTTGGTTTGGAACCCAAAATTTTCATAACTTAAAAATAATAAAATTGCCAGAACAACTTCCTTCTATGCAGTTCTGCAAAGGAATGTTCCTTTTTTCTTTCAAAAAGCCGTGCAGCAAACTGGCGGAAAAATTGCACGGATCTTTATTTGATATAAAATTTGAAAAATCTTCAAAAATAGAGATAAAAATACATACTAATAATAACATAGTTTCACAAAAAAAAATTGTCCCTGAAGTCTGTATATGCCTACCATATGTTTTCGGGGTCGCTGATTCTGAATTCGGGGTCCATTTAACCTCATTACGATAGGAATTTTCATAACCGTTAAAAAATAAGCCCAAAAACCTAATAAACCCTTTATTCGTTGACCATTTAACCCCCACAACCTTTTAACCCATAACCTCAGAACCCATAACCCAATAAAAAAAGGCTTATGTAGGTTTAAACCCTAAAACACACTATGTTCCGGCCATTCGTATTTCTTGAGCCTTAAACCCATATTTTTCAATAACTTCTCACCCCGTAACCCCGAATCCCCATAACCTCGTAAGAACGAGGCTTTCGCAGGGGGAGCCTATGTTTTGCCTAACTCAGAAAAAACGACGAGTAGGTTTTTGTTCCCTTTAGAGTACTTTATTAGAGTGTGTTGCCTCACAAGAATAGCAATAATAAAATAAGAAGATGAGTTGACTAAGAGAGTGATTAAATTAGAACAAATAAAACTCACTGAAGAGACTAGATTTATTCATCCACTTTAGACCTTCTATGGTAACCCACTTGTTTATTTTCAAAAAATCTAGGGGGTGAACGTCGTTTATGATTTTCGACTGTATCTCTGTTCAAATTCCAAGAATAGTCTGCCATCATAGTCTCACCCCATATTCCCTGAAAACGCTTCTCCATACCTTTCATATCTTGATGATACCCTTCTCCGTGTTGTTCGCTGTAATCGCCGAGTTTTCCTGGAAAAAATCAATATATTAGTCTAAGAAATGTAGCTTTATACTCATATGGCAGCCCAAAGTATGATAGTTTTTCATCATAGTACTTGCCAATTCTTTATATTTTGGGCTTTTGTTATTGCCCAACAAATTTTGAACTACTTCGCGGAAACTGATTCACGTCATGTGAGCTGTGAAATTAGCATCATGGAAGAAGCGTTGGATCTATAGATCATCGAGAATTCCTGCTTCTAATTTAGCTTCACTTAGTTTTGGCATTTTAGTAGCTATATATTTCAAACACTGCTGAAACCAATTTTCATCCAAATTCGAATATTTCCAACCCAAAACAATATTTATACGTTTTAATAACAGTGTCGCTGATATTTTTTCAGGAGTCGGCTGGTGGATAAGTACCACAAACAAGAGAATGTGTTTAGTTTATTAAGATCACCATGCACATGTGGACTACTACATACCATAGATGTATAATGTTAAAAAGTTATGTATACGGGCGTTTAAAATAGATTAAATTGGATGTAGAGGGGAGGCGGTAGGGTTTTTTTTATTAACCAGCGAACTGATTCTCAAAGTATCATCAGTCCTCTCAATTAACCGGGAGATTACAAATTTTTGTGGTTTAAAATTGCCTGAACTCGCTTTTTTTTGCCGTTGTGATCAGGTAGAGTTCGTTGTCCTCCGGGTGTATGGGTATATGGGTGTATTGGGTTATCGGGTTATTGGGATACTGGCTTTTTAGGAGCTTGTATATTTACATCCCTCCCTCTCGCCTTTTTTTCCTGCGCTACTTGTGAATACAGAGCCTTAAATAGGCAACGGTATTAAAATAAAACAATGATCTGGACACATATAGAAAATGACATAAAACAGAATCTCGAGGCAAGTTTTGATTTAGACATTACATGGACGGAAGGATAGAAAGAATCCAAGAAAAAGTTGGAAAATACATAAATAAATAAGAAAATGAGATTTTCTTGAATAAATTATTAATTATATTAAATAGACAGGGCCAGTAAAGGTAAGAAGACGGAAGGTGTCATAAAAGGTGATAAACTAGTGATGGTGATGATGATTGTGGCATCACTTTCGTTTCTTCTCTTCCTCAGTAATTCTTAGTAATATATTAGTGAAATATTTTGAGATTATTATCCATAATTCTGACAAAAACTATTTTGTAGATTATTTTCATAATTATGTTGATGTTGGATAATGTGTGTGTGTATTAATAACCAGGAACTAACACTAATTAAACTTTACCCTAAAAATTGAAGATAGCGACCTCATTGGTGTGAATTCCGATGTTAATATTTTCAGTTAAAAACATCTTTAATTGTTAAAGATCTTTAAAAGAAGAAAAACTAATACAAAATATATTAATAAAATTAATAATCTAGAATAACTGTTAAAATATATTAAATTTTATTTTATCGTTTATAGTTAAGTTAAAATACCGACGTCAAATCACAATTCTGAAGTTTGTGTTAATATAATCATAAAGCTTAAAAGGGTATAAGAGGCTTAATATTATTGAAGCTGCAGCTGATATTTAAATGAAAAGATAAATGGGATTTTGCTTGTGCGTTTATTTCTGTCAGTGGCAATTATTGGTAAATTTTAAAACGGAAAAAAGGAATCTTCGCTTTGGAAATTTTATATATTTACTTTATCACTGGAAATTAACTTTTTAATGTCACCTATTTGAACAGATTTGAGCTGATATGTTTTCTTTTAAATCTGCCACCAAATTAGTATATCCAATAAACGCAAGACACAAATTTTAAATTGGCAATTATTATCTGCGAATCTGGCTTTTGGTTCGTTACCCTTACAAATCAGTTTTCTGAGGTTCACCGGTCTGTAATTCCTGATGGTTGATCTACAACTACCAAGCACAGAAGATACCAAATGGGATATTGGCGAAACGTCTGCAAACCTCTACAGGAAACCAAACGAACAAATGGATGTATTCCCGGATTAATACTGAATCACATATATATATATATATATATATATATATATATATATATATATATATATATATATATATATATATATATATATATATATATATATATATATATATATATATATATATATCTTCCTCAGCCACTTCCTGTCCACTCCTGAACGTAGGCCTCTTTCATCTGTTTCCATACTGTTCTGTCCTGTGCTATCTGAAACCATCTTGCTCCTGCTTGCTTTTTGATGTCATCTAGCCATCTTTTCTGCGGCCTGCCGACACTACGCTTTGTTTGTCTTGGTCGCCAATGCGTTAGTCTTGCCGTCCATCTGTCCTGAGTCTGCCTAGCTACATGTCCCACCCACTGCCATTTAAGTTCTGCGACACGCCTTATTATATCTGTGACTTTGGTTCTTCTACGAATTTCCTCGTTTTTGATTTTATCCCTTAAGCTGATTCCAAGCATAGCTCGTTCCATTGCTCTCTGCATCACTCTAAGCTGTTCCGCAATTCTCCTTGTCACCGACATGGTTTCGAGGCCATAGGTTGCCACCGGCAATACACAAGTATCGAAGACTTTTCTTTTAAGGTTCATTGGTATGGCACTGTTTCGGAGTATGTAATCCAACCTACCAAAAGCTGCCCAAGTTAGTTTTGTTCTGCGTCTGATCTCAGCTGTTTGATTATCCTTTCCTATTTTGATGATGTGCCCCAAATATGTGTATTCTTCCACATTTTCCATGATTGTGCCATCCATATTGATGTTTCCTTCAGTGTTAGTAATTACTTTGGTTTTGGAGAGGTTCATTTTTAAACCGAATTTTTTTGATGTTCTGTTTAGTTGTTCTAACATCTCTGTCAATTCACGAATATCACTGCTAATTAGGACAATATCATCAGCAAAACGTAGATGGTTTAAATATATCCCGTCAATGCTGATGCCTTTAGTCTCCCACGGTAGTGTTTTAAAAATGTTCTCTAGGGCTAGAGTAAATAATTTTGGAGATATAGTGTCTCCCTGACGCACTCCTCTATTGATCTTGATTCTATCGGTGACTAAGTCGTCGTTGATCTTTACGTGAAATGTGGCATTTTCATAAATGTATTTTAAGAGATTCGAGTATCGGGAGTCGATTCTAGCGTCGTTCATTGCATTCAAGAAAGCCCATGTTTCAATAGAATCAAATGCCTTGTGATAGTCTACGAATGCCAAGTGGAGGGGCAAATTGTATTCGGTTGTTTTTTCTATTAATGTTCTTACTGTTTGCAAGTGATCCAGGGTGCCAAACCCTTTTCGAAAACCTGCTTGTTCCACTGGTTGATAGGCATCGAACTTGTTTGTTAGTCGGTTGGTGAGAATTTTAGTCAGAAGTTTATATAGGTGCGACAAAAGGCTTATAGGACGGTAGTTCTCTATATTGGTATTATCACCTTTTTTGAATAGTAAAACGACTTCTGCATTTTGCCACATATCCGGTATCTTTCCTTGGCTTAAACATTTATTGAAAAGCACTTGTATTGATTCTTCCAACACATCTCCTCCCATTTTCAACATTTCACAAGTAATTTTGTCTTCCCCAGGACTTTTGTTATTTTTCATTTGCTTGAGAGCTGCCCGTATTTCTTGTTTTGTTATCTCGGGAATATCTTCTGATCCAAAATTACGAATAAAGGTGTTTGAAATTTTTGGATCAGGTATAGTAGAGGTGTAGAGCAAGGTGTAGAACCGTTCAATATGTGCGGCGATGTCTTTGTTATCTGAAATTATGTTACCTTGCTGATCCTTCATGTTGGTGATTTTATGTTTACCTGGAGATAGTTTTGATTTTAGAACTTTCATATTTGCATTTTTTTCTATAGCATTTTCGATTATTTTGGTGTTATATGTTCGAATATCTTTTCTCACTTCTTTGTTTATTCTTTTATTCATTTCTTGGTAATCCGCTGCGTCTCTGCAAGTGTTTCTTCGTTGTTCCATAAGTTTTATTGTATCTGGTTGCAATTTATGGTCTTGTTTGTTTCTACTCTTGGTACAGATTTTCCTGGTAGCAATACGAATATCGTTAGTAATTTTTTTATTGAGTTCGTTGATCTCCATTCTGTCCAAAGCTTCGACTGGTTCAAGTTTCTTTTTTAGTTCTTTTTGGTACTCTTCTTGTTTTCGATTAAGTTCTTCACTGGTAGGAAACTTATCTTTATGAATAAGTTTGTTTCTTTCAGCTCTAAGATTAAAACTAAATGATGCTCTAACCAGCCTGTGATCACTACCCGTGTCGAACCGATTCAACACTGCGACGTCTGTGCATATTTTTCTGTTATTAGCTAGTATAAAGTCGATCTCATTCTTCGTCTTGCCGTCGGGACTTTTCCAAGTCCACTTCTGCTTAGGTTTTTTGAAGAAAGTGTTGAGGCAGTATAGGTTTTCTTTATTTAGATAATTTGTTAGCATGTCCTCACGTTGATTTCTTGTACCCAAGCCGAAGTTTCCGATGTTATTTGAGTCAGTTTCATGTTTCTGACCAATTTTAGCGTTGAAGTCTCCGCTAATGACCTTATAATAGCTTTTCTCAGATTTTATTGCTCTTGATAAGTCCTCAAGGAAAATTTCCATTTCTTATATATATATATATATATATATATATATATATATATATATATATATATATATATATATATATATATATATATATACATTGGTTTTACCGCTTATACAATCCCAACTCGTTACATACTTATTACGAACACAAGCTAAATGAACGTTCTCAAGCCCGGGCTTGGGGCTTGAAAACGTTCCTTTTGCCAGCGTAATCAGGAGAGTCATAAGATGCTAGGGACAAAATATTAGCTGGGCCTAAGATTGTGGTAGAATATCGAATTATATATTGATTTAATTCCGAAATCTATCGTGTAGAGGACGCTAGCGTCTGATCTGTATATAGTATGTAATTCGATTCGTTAGATCAACGTTCACAAGCCCCTAAAATTGGCAACCACGCAGTTTGTATAACAATCAATATATCTGTTGGTTTTACTGACTTTGTTAGACCAATTGTACTTTACCGACGGCCATAGACTAACTAGAATGATAATATAATATCAATCATACACATTATTTCTCCATTTTAATGTTCTGCGAGAGAATGGAAAGTAACATTTTTACTTTCGAAAATAATTCTCAAAATTATTTTTATTTGCAAAGTACAAAGAATATTATTATTACATGATTAGTCTAAAACTTCCATGAAACGTTTTTAAAAAATACGATATTTGTCAATTTACAAAAAATAGAGGAAGAGGTGGCCATTTTTTCTATATAATATTATCGATATTAAAGAAAAAAGTTATTATGTTTAAAGATTACTGTTATCTAATTTTGGAAATTGGTATAGTTATTTACCATAATTAGTCTTTCATAAAATTTAATGACGATGTATCTGTAAATGTTTGGCCGGCTGCAGCTGAGACGCTGATAGATGGAATGCATTATCTTGAATTGCAGCAAATAAACAATGTTAAGAACAATATGGACAGGATCCTGGACTACATCCTAATAGATGACGCAATAGAAGCACCGTCGGTTCAAAGGTGTGACCATGTTAGCACTATTGATCCTTTACACCCTCCGCTTCATTTCAAATTTACTGTAAATAAAACTCAAATTCCAAAATTAAGGCTTGACAATGCGATAAAAGTACACGACTTTCAAAGAGCAGATTATGCCGCCTTAAATAATTATTTTGTAAATACTGACTGGTCCTTCTTAAAAACGAGTATGGATGTAAATGAAGCTCTCAGTAAGTTCTACAACATTATATATCGGGCGATAGAGCAGTTTGTGCCTTCTAGAACTGTAAAAGATAACAAATATCCTAGTTGGTTCGATTATAATCTACGTAAGCTTTTAGCTAGGAAAAATAAGGCCCTCAGAAGATATAAAAGAAACCAGTGTAAAGAGAATTATGATGAATATTCATTTCTGCGCAAAGAATGTAAGCTGCAAATCGATCTCAACTATTTGCTTTTCACATCGAAAACTGAACTTATGATTTCGGAAAGTATTAAACATTTTTGGTCTTATATACATTCTTTAAACAAGAATGCCGGAATTCCCTGTGAAATGAATTATGAAGATAAATCGTTTTCGACACCAAAAACAGTCGCCGATGCTTTCGCTGACTATTTTCAGACCTGTTTCGCTGATCACTCCGATTTAGATCTATCTCAGGTTGACACGTCAAAAGTTGAATTCATTGCAAACCTCTGCAACCACACTTTTACCACGGACGAAATTCTGAACAAAATAAAAGGTCTTGATGTGCACAAAAATGCCGGATTGGATGGCATACCTAATGCTTTTATCAAACATTGCTGCAATTCATTAGTTGCTCCCCTACGTAACCTTTTTCAGCTATCCTTTAACACTGGACAATTCCCAAAAATTTGGAAAGAATCCTCTATGATTCCAATCTTTAAGTCTGGAGACAAAACCAATATCGCCAACTACAGAGGCATTTCTAACATATCCGCCCTCCCCAAGTTATTTGAAGCTATTATAACGGACGAAATTTTTGAAACGTTTAAAAGAAAAATAGTCAAACAGCAACATGGTTTTTATAAAGGAAGATCAACTACTACCAATCTAGTCACTTTTTACAACTACGTAGTTAACGCAGTGGAAAACAAACAACAGGTTGACGTCATCTACACGGATTTAAGCAAGGCATTCGATAGTGTTTGTCACTCTCTATTGTTAAAAAAGTTATCTGTGATGGGTGTGTCCGGTGTTTACCTGTCATGGCTCGGATCATACCTGAGGGGAAGGACACAAGTTGTTAGAATGAATGGTGTTACCTCAAAAATCATAACAGTGAAATCTGGAATCCCACAAGGATCTCATCTTGGACCTGTATTATTTTCTCTATTTATCAATGACATTGGGACTTGTTTCCGGTTATCCTCTTTTCTTCTATATGCAGACGATCTAAAGTTTTATAATAGTATAAGTGGTTCCTTAAATTTGCAACCAGATCTAGATCGTGTAGTGGAATGGTGTAAAAGAAATTTGTTATCCTTAAACGTTAATAAGTGTAAATCGTTAAGTTTTTATAAAATCTCAAATCCTTTGTTCTCTCAATATCATGTACATAATGTCCCTCTCGATGCTGTAACTCAATTTAAGGATTTGGGTGTTATTTTTCAAAGCAACCTATCGTTCGATAAGCATATAAATAGTATTGTCTTAAAAAGTTGTAAATTGATAGGATTCATTAAGCGAAACACCAAATATATAAGAGATATTAAGGCCATTACAACATTGTTCTGCTCTTTGGTCCGCAGTGTGCTTGAGTATGGCTCTGTAATATGGAGTCCGTTTTATCAATGCTACATAGATCGTCTAGAAAAAGTTCAAAACAGATTTTTAAAGTATCTACTTTTTAAGCACCGTTTTCCATCCAGAAACATCAACTATAACACTAGACTGTTATTGTGTGGTTTAAAGTCTCTTAAAACTCGTAGAGAAAATGCTATGCTTATATTTTTATACAAACTAATTAATGATATTATAGATTGTCAGGATATTCTTAGCTTGATATCAATTCGGGTTCCTCAAAGAAATACGAGAAACGTACAACTCTTCTCTATAAGAGCCCACCGAACTAATTACGGCAAGAACAATGTTGTGGAGAACCTTTTAATGAACTACAACTCAAACTTTCAGCATATTGATTTGTTTTGTATGACTTTGTGTAAATTAAAACAAACGCTTAATTTTGGATAATATGTGATAATTTTGTGCCTGTTATGTAACAAGTGTTAATAACTGTTAATATCATTTTATTTTGCAATAACTATGTTTATATTTGTTTGATTTTATTTGTAAGCTTTGTGGCATTTACAATGTCATTTGTTTTTTTTTTTTTTTTTTGTACCATTTGGAATAGTTTATTCTGTAGTGTACTGTATTTGAATAAATAAATAAATATATTTACTACTGGAGCTAGTGAGTTTTTTGTGTCCCATTTGCATCAGTGTAAAAGTGTATTGTTTTGGTTATTATGATCATTCTTAACCTGAAAAGTTAGTGCTACTAATGCACATTCAGTCTAATTAATGACAAAAAACCGCTGCCAATCCGTTGACAGTTCAAATTACAACTGCCAGATACATGTAAAAAGAGTTGAACACCGAGCTCATTTCCTTAAATTTAAAATTTATACCAGGCGAAGTTTCAACATGATGCAGATAAATATTTTGGTATTTTTTTTATATACTCTCGACCCCACTTTTCACTGTTGAACTAGGTGTGGAGTACAGACTTTTCGTAATAAAATAGATAACTAAATATACTTTCACGCTAATGCAAATTGAAAAAAACTGTCAATAACTCCCGGGCTGCGATTCTATAAAAGTGTAGGGAAAGAGAATGTCATAATAAGGATCTTCCACCTTTGTTCAGTCTGTAGTAACACATAAGTATGTCACTTTCCTTAAAGGAAAGGGAATGTCAAAACATATGCTTACAGAATCTGGCCTCCGGTCTAATTGAATTTTTAAAAAATGCAAAATAATTTCTTTAAAATTTTTGTCTATTTGTTTCTACTACTGCCACATGACATTAAACCCACTTAGATGAGACTTTCGTAGTTTAAAAGCCTAAAATAAGACTCTAAATCGTGGTCCTATGAAGGCTAAAGGGGAGCATTAAAAGAAAATGCTTTTTTAACCGACTTCTAAGGGAAGGAGGTTCCCAATTCGTCCCGTATGTATGTTTTTTTTTATGTATGTACAACGATTTCTCCGAAACGGCTGCACCGATTTGAATGAAATTTTTTGCGTTATGTTCAGGAAGTTGCTGCGGTAGTCCCATATTTTTTTAGATGAAATTGGTGCAGTAAAATCCAAGATGGCGCTTACAATATGGCGGCCAAAAAAATTAATTTTGTTCGATATTCTCCAAAATTGGTATGGAGAAATTTACGGGGTTATACCCAACGAATTTGAAATTATTTAAAAAAAATTCAGAACGGCGGATCCAATATGGCGGACAAAAAAATTAATTTTGTGCGATTTTCTCCAAAATTGGAATGGGGGAGTTTTCGAGGTCGTATATAACGAATTCAAAATATTTTTAGAAAATTCAATATGGCGGATCCAAGATGGCGGACAAAAAATCAATTTTGTCCGATTCTCTCCAAAATTGGTATGGGGGAGTTTTCGGGGTCTCACATAACGAATCTGAGATTATTTTAAAAAAATTCAGTATAGCGGACCAAAAAATTTTATTTTGTCCGATTTTTTCCAAAATTGGTACGGGGGAGTTTTCGAAGTCGCACATAACGAATTTAAAATATTTTTTAAAAATTCTATATGGCGGATCCAATATGGCGGACAAAAAATCAATTTTGTCCGATATTCTCCAAAGTTGGTACGTGGGAGTTTTCGGAGTCGTACATCACGAATCCAAAATTATTTTTAAAAAATGCGATATGACGTATCCAATATTGTGGATAAAAATTAATTTTGTCCGATTTTTCTCAAAATTGATATGAGGGAGTTTTAGGGAAAGCACATTACTAATCTGATATTATTTAAAAAAAATAAATATGGCGGATCTAAGATGGCGGATTACAGATACTACATCTCTCGATTTGGTCTAAAGTCAGTATTGGTGGATTTTTGTTAGTGTTAATTACGAATTTAAAATATTTTTTGAACAACTCAATCTGACGGATTCAATATAGTGTCCTAAAAATTTTACATTTTTCGACTTTCTCCAAAACTAATATAGAAGGTTCTTGAGGGTGTAAATTAAGAATTTAATAGTATTTTTTCAGAATTCAATAAGGCGAACTAAAAATTTTACATTTTTCGATTTTGTTCAAATGTGGAACTAAATCGTTTTTGAGGATATAAATAGCGAATATAAAATTATTTTAAGAAAATCTAATATGTTAGATGCAATATGACCGTTTAGAAATTTTAAATTTCTGGATTTCATCTAAAATTGATACTAAGGGGTTTTGAAGGATTTAGATTTAGATTAGATTAAAACGTTAAAATTATTTTTTTTAAATTCAATATGGCGGATCTAATATGGTGGGTTGAAAATTTTACCTTATTCACATTTTTTCAGATTTGATATTAGGGCGTTGGGGGGTGGTGTATTACTAATATGAAGTTAATTTTTTACAACCATTAGGTTGATAAGATACAATATGAAGGACTAAAAATTTTACATTTTCCGGTTTTATCAAGAACTGATATTGCTTTGTTCTTGGGGCGTGTACAAACTCAATATGCAATATAAAATATATCGGGCTAAGAAATTTACGTCTCAAATTCTTTAAATATCGATATTGGAAGGTTTTAGGGCCTATATTACCAATCTATAATTAATTTGAAATTTAAGATAGTGGATTTACTATGACAGACTAAATATTTGTTTGATACAATTTCATTGGTATTTGGAGAACTCTAAGAATCAAAGAATTGTGGTTTATTTTAGGGTGATTTACAATTCTGGATAAAATGGATACTTTTTTGCCACCTTGGAGTCATTGCGAGGTACACTAATCTCGATTAGCACTTAGTTCAAATAATTTATGAATATCATAATGAATTCAAAACTAAAAATCTAAAAATAAAATTTTTATAAAAAAATTGAACCGACTTCTAAAAGTGCGCTAAAAAGGGAAAAATAACTATACATTTTTACATGACGCCAAATTATTTCTAAATAAAATAAATAACTAATATATACAAATTATGGAAGAAAGCAATTGCAAATAAAGTATTTTTAATCTGTTTATGCGAATCACTTTTGGTCAGGTATTAGTTTGGCGCCAAATTCAAAAATTTCAATTTCATATAAAAATTTCTAGGTATTTTTCCCTTTTTAGCGCACTTTTAGAAGTCGGTTAAATTTTTTTATAAAAATTTTATTTAGCATTGAAATGTCACGTCGATGATTCGAATTCAATTTCCTGCTGGTTTCTTGGCTGTTATTATTATTCTTTTTTTATGAGGTTGAAATATTGAATTTATTTTTTTAATTAAAAAAGATTTAAAATTAATTATTAAATAAAACACGTCAAAATATTTTTTATCTTTTAACAGTTTTTCGGAAAATGCTTCCTTGCCAAGAGATTTGCAATTTTATGCAAAAAAATTACGAAATTCGTTATTTTTGGAAATTTGAATCTTCAACATCAACAGACATTTTTTTGATGCGAGCAAGTGGAGTTTGTGACGCTGAAAGTGGGACTCAAAAGTAACCCGTTTCAGACGTGTTGCGTGAGCGTACACAAGATGGTGGTTGCGGCCGCACAGACGCGCGCTATGAGGGCATATTTCACTTTCTTACCTTTTGAATTATTTTATTTCAAGTCGACGATTTTTATTTACTATGATATTACTTTATTGAAACTAATATATAATCTGTTATTCTATTTATTGTCTAAAGATAGCGCTCTATTTTATATTATTCATTGTTTTCACCTCCAATAATATGATTATTTTCATCAATAACCCGATTTGTCGGGTAAAAATCATCGTCTTCCATAAAATGTTGTTTAACATTCATACAATTCTTTTATAAACGTGCGTATACTGCGCAGCATTCTAAATTCGAGGATACACATAGATACCATTTTGTGTACATTTTCCAGTGTATGAACAGACATATCTTTGTAGCATGTCCAAAGCTTCAAAATAATTAAGTTCTAAACAGTTATTTCCAAGTTTCCAACTATGAGTTAATGGATCAAGAGATACAATATTACTTTTTTTGCTTGATCCCATTCATTTGTTTGCCATATCGCTCTTAAATAATGTTAAACTAAGGCCGATTTAGAAGGTGGCAAATTTTCATCAGATATATTTTTTTTCAACGCGATATTGTATCTTAATTTTTTTATACATTCACAACAGTCTTTAAAGTTATTCTGAGAGTCATATTTTTGATAAATACACTGTCAAAGTATTAAGTCCCTCACCTGCAGGTTTATTTAAATCTTTGTACACCTTCTTTTTCCCAACGTCATATATGAAACTTAATCTATCACAGCATTGATTATTAAAATACTGTCACACTGAATTTTTCCAATATCGTTTGCAATAGTATGTACGGGAATAAATCGAGAAAACATTTCCAGTATTACACCATAAAAGAAGTTCCTTTAAGAATCCATGATAAGATAAACACATCTGTGTCTGGAGATTTAACAATAATTTTAAACTTTTTATCGGAATCCAGCTCTTGTAACTGACAGGCATAAAATACAATCTTGGTATCTGCTTCTGTATGATCACACAAGAAATATGCATCGAAATATTGATCATTTTCCATAATAACATATGCTCAAATGCTCCAGAAGTGTATTGGTAACCGAATAGTTTTTTTATATAATTTTCAATAAATTCCACTAAATTTGATTTACTTGTATCATTACTGCAGAATTTTTTAAAGTTTCATGTAGATTGACCGCCAATAATTATATATTCTTTGTTTTCGCTATCATTTCCATACCTCCGAATTCGTTCCAACTGTTCTGGATTAACCGTTGTGCTGTCGTATCGATCATAAATCAAGTGATTTTCATCTACTCGATCAAATCTGTGTAATAATCCATTCATAATTTTATTGGTTAAATTACCATTCAATTATCAAAATGGTGTAATTCATCGTTTCCATTCAGTATCAGAATAACTACCTTAGACATGTGTAGTCATAGTTCATCTTGAAGTAGAAAGTTCTTTTTGAGTCATTTCTGTGATTCCAGTCTCTGACTTTGTACTCTTGATTACTGTCATTTCAGTTGTTACATCTGGGAATAATCCCGAAATGCTTCATTAGTCAAATTAACATTAAAATATCCCTTTAAAAACTGTTCTTTGGCTTCGGTTGGTAGCATAAGGAGAATTTCAAATCACAAAAAGTCTCATATCGTAATTCGGTTTATCGCAAATAAAGAAAAAAGGAAGCATAGATAAGTGAGTGGAAACGTATCGGCTCTATCGGCTCGAATAACTCTAAATTTGAATTTAAGATTCAAACCAAAATTGAAAATTTTCAGATTCTTCACTTCCTTCTTTTCTATATTTGTCAAATAATGTCATAAATGTATTACTTTTATCTAAAGAAAGTTTTTCTAAACCATATTTCTTATATGTACCCGTTGAATAACTACTGTAAACGTTTTGATATTTTTTATCAGAACCGCTAGAGTTTCTATTTTATTATTTTTTTAGTTGATCAGAAAAATGTTCTATCAATAACTGCATTAGCCTATCATATATTAAAATTAATTCTCGAACGACCCCTCCAAGATTCTGTCTACGGTATTTCCAGCAAAAACTTTAGATTCGGTTAGCATATCTCTTATGCCACAACTTCCCCATATTTTGCTGAGGCATTAAATTGCACAGCAAACAGTATGAAAAGCGCCTAAACGAGTAACAACATTTTTTAATTTATTACTCATCAAATTTGACCAGCTAAATTAATGTATACTGTTGCTCAAACGTTTGAATACAGTATTTTTGACCGCAAGCTCCCGTTCAATTATAGTATATATTGTATTAAAATCAATTGTTTTTTTATTAAGAGATAGTAAATACTGAGCAATAGTGACTGCATTTTTTATTTCTTCAAAGTGAGTGTTAGAGGCTATCCAATTCGGTATTATTTGCTTTTCTTTTTTTCATTCTTAAAGAAGGTTTCTCGCGCAAATGACCTTAATAGCACACGTACATAAAAATCATTATAATTGAGAAGAATCGATTTTACAGAAGATTTTGCATCAACAAAATCTCGAATACAGGTACATAGGTTTAATTTGTTGTGCATGTGCTTTACTTTATGATTTTGGTAACTGAATACCCTAAGTCTATATTACATGTATATTATTATGGTATTCCCAACATTGATAAGTTTGTTTTATATGTAGCATTTACCTTTAAAATTAAACTCCTTATTTGTGGGTGTTTTTTTATTTAATTATTATAAATTAAGTTAGATGCCAAAATATCGTCGTCTTTACCAATACAGAATTGTATTCTCTACAAAGGTAAAGTTAACGAAACGGTTAGTTTCAATTTAAAAATTTAGATAAAATGCTCAAATGTAAAAAAATACCAATCAAAATGACCAGATTTAAAGAGAAAGGAATATTTCTACACAAATATTTTATATCATTATTCTTTGCTGTTTAATATTTTACATGGCGTAAAAACGGCAACACTGGCGGGTCTGAATCACCGGTAAAATGATACAAATTTGATATACTGGGCTTTAGTTCGAGATAAGTTGCAATTGGCTCATGAACGTGGCTAATATAATATGAAATTTTTTTTTTTTTAAATTGCTTACCCCTCTCAATAGTAATTGATTTCATGAATAAAAATAATCATACAACGCATATTTATTTGCTTCTAATATAATTGTTTCTGGGTGGTGTAAGGTGGTCTGTAAAGTAAAATTGGTCTGGCAACGACGTAAAAACCTGTATATATATATATATATATATATATATATATATATATATATATATATATATATATATAAAGGGTGTTTTTTACAGAGGTATAGAACTTCTAAATGGAATAAAACAAAGATGAATTTTTTAAATTGACATGAAATTTACTTTATTCGAAAGATAACCTTCTGGCATTATAATTTAAATATGACTTCTGGCATATGACCGCCACGGCTGGCTCGGACGTAGTCTAATCTGGAGGTCCAATTTTCGATGACTTTTTCCAACATTTGTGGCCGAATATCGGCAATAACGCGGCGAATGTTGTCCTCAAAGTGATCAATCGTTTCGGGCTTATCGGCGTAGACTAGCGACTTCACATATCCCCACAGAAACTAGTCTAGCGGCGTTAAGTCGCACGATCTTGGAGGCCAATTCACGGGTCCGAAACGTGAAACTATGCGGTTACCAAACGTTTTCTTCAATAAATCAATTGTGGCACGAGCTGTGTGACATGTTGCGCCATCTTGTTGAAACCACAACTCCTGCACATCATGGTTGTTCAATTGATGAACGAAAAAGTCAGTAATCATGACTCTATAGTGGTCATCATTGACTGTAACGTTCTGACCAGCATCGTTTTTAAAGAAGTACGGACCAATGATTCCACCAGCCCATAAAGCACACTGAACAGTCAGTTTTTCTGAATGTATCGGTGTCTCAACATACACTTGAGGATTATCATCACTCCAAATACGGCAGTTTTGTTTATTGACGTATCCATTCAAACAAGGCTTGTCTTTCTACATGTATCATTCAAAACCGTTCCCCCCGGAGATCCGATTGGGGAACTATTTAAACCTCCGGAAAATTTTGAGTTGAATGTACTCATGTAATTGTCTTGGGAAATGTAATGAAGGTGGTATCCCGTTGCCTTCCTTCCAGTTCTTGGCTTTCTTTCGGGCGCCCATTCTGGATCAGACGCCTTTTGCAACCGCCCAATCTGGGTACAGACGTTGCTTTTATTGTGCTAGTTTTTATTAACCCAAGTATTTTATTTCCCCGGTACCCTCCATATCTGGAGATCGTGCCCCAATCCACACGTGGGGAGGCGCTCGACAGAAGATCTAGCAACACCCACGGGATCAAATAGAATAGACAGGAATAATATGAGGGAGGCGTATTACCTATAGCATAAAAAACCGAAGAAGTCCGCGGAAGCTGGAAAAGTTCCCGAAGTTCTATGTTATTTCAATGTTCTTTTAAAATCTTTGTCACTCAGTTACTTTACATTACATATCGATTTACTATATAACAAAAAAATTTTCTGAAAACCGCTCAATCAATAGTGAGAGTCAGTCCAAAATGTTTTCAGTAGTTCTCCAAATTAACTCAGTATTACAAATGGATGTGGCCCAGAAACTTTCTTTTTTATGTAGAGATTTCTGTTTTTCTCAAAATATAATCCTAATAAATTCTCAAAATAAGTTGTTTGTTCTCGCGTAATTTGTTTTAGGTATAAACATCGTATAAGAACTGATTTAAATTTACTTAATTTTAAATTATAATTTTTGCCTCAGCCGACCTTGTATAACAACAATTTATACCGAACAATTTATTTTAATATGCAATTTCCGAAAAAAATACTTTCATATTTCGTATTCAAAAATATGATAAAGAATAGGACATTTTATTATGCAAATAGGATTATTATTCATCACTGACATCAATTATTTAAATTTCTTCCGACCCAAATTTATTTAAATTTTAAATTCAGGAATAAAATCTTAAAACTCTTGTTTAAAAAATCGGTCTTAAATATGCAGCAATTAAATTTAGCTTTTTAATTAAAAGTAAAGAATGGACTGAATTAATCTTAAGGCATTTATTATTGTGTATGCTATTGATAAAGTTAGATAACAAAAAAAAAGACATCCAAGGAAAAATGAGAAATATTCTTTCAGGCAGGTACCAATAATAGAACTATAGAGCCTGTTAGAATAATATTGTCAGTATTTTATTTCAGCGGGATTTTATTCAATTTTTGTGTAAATATTTGTATGTTTTCATTAAATATATATAAAATAAGAGTAGACTGATAATGCTCTCTTATAGGGCTGTTTATTTATTTATTTACTATTCAATTGACGGACATGAATAGAAAAAGAAATATGCTAAAAGAACAATAGCATAAACGAGCAGAAAATATCACAAATCATAAATTACAGTTTACATTTAAGATGTCGTTTAAGTTGAGAGGCAATTGTATTAAATAAAGCTATTTCTATATTGCTTACATTTTGCATGATTTTACTAATTGACTCACGCTCCCCTTATCGAGTTCGGTGGGTTAGAATCTCAAATGTTCTTATCCCACGTAGATTACGAGGTGCTACATCAATATTAAGTCTCTGAAGGAGTTTGGGGCAATCAACATGGCCATGCAAAATTTTGTGAGCTGTAGTAACTTCAGCATTAAATCTTCTTGTTTGTAAACTTATCATGAGAAATACCTAACTCAAATGCAACATATTTTAGAAATTTGCTTTGCACTTATTGCAATTTATTTCTATAAATTTAAAAATGTGGAGACCACATCACAGCATTAACCTCTAAAAAGGGCCTCACTAACGAAACCTACAAAGTTTTTATAGAGTTAATATCGCTGAAGTATGTATTCCTTTCCAAAAAGCCTACTGCTCTAATACAACACTAAAAAAGTATGTTCCCTAAATGTCAATTTGCAGTTAAACAAGACTCCCAAATCTCTAATAAGATCAACCCTCTCAACAAGTCTACCCTCAAAGTAATATGCCCCAGACAACACTTGACTTAACTTACTAAATTGAACGTATTTACACGTGTTAGCATTAAAATGTATTCTGTCATTTTCAAACCATGTATAGAATCTATTCAAATCATCTTGAAACCTGACACTACTATTGTAAGTCTTAATAGACACAAATATCCTCAAGTCATCGGCATACAGTACACGTTAACAATACAAATACCAGACTGACAGATCATTAATGAAGAATTTGAAAAATGGTAACCCCAGATGTGCACTCTGTGGCACACTAAAGGTGACATTAATTTTCCCAGATGTATGCTTTTTAACCCTGATAATCTGAGACCTACCATACAGATATGATCCCACCTATTCCAGCAGTGCCCCATGAATACCAAAGCCCCTCAGCTTGTTTAATAGAAGCCCATGATCCACCCTGTCAAATGCCTTAAAGAAATCAGTGTACACTGGATCCACAATAAACTCTTCCTTTAAGGCACTGACAATGTAGTCATGATATATCGCAGATTACTGGGAACAGGGCGATTTTTACAAGAAAACCTGCTGATCATTAGTAGTAGTATTTTTAAATATTTTCTTCAAAATGTCAGAAACAAGCAATTTATATATCTCTATCTCCAATATTTTTATATACAGATGTTGGGTACGATTGCCTCTAAAAATCAGGGAACCTGCCAGAAGACAGTAAAAGATGAAATAGAAGCCACAAAGGCCTACCCAAAGCAAAAACATTGTTCTTGAGAAATAATGCCGTTATTTCATCAGGCCTGGTCCCTTTCTGGACTTGAATAAATGTTGCACATTATTGATATAAACTGTAACTCAAATGGCTAAACTTTTATAACGATGTATTTATCTTAATAATATAATTTTTATAATGATCTATTTATCAACAAATTTAAATTTTCTTTAGAATATAGAATCGTAATTGAACAATTTTATTACTTGTATATTGAGCCTATTAGACCATCCGATATTTGGCATTTCTAACTGAGATAGAAACTGAATTCGTTAAAACGTTGGGTGATGTATATCTTCCTTACTCAGTTAGTGTTCTATTTAGGAAACAATTATTATTTAGGATACTTAACCAAAGTTGCAAACAACAATAGATCTATTATGGTAGTGTAAAAAGCGCGGCGATATAAAGAAAGGTCTCTTTAATACGTCATGCGCAGAACAGAACTTTCTTCCTATAAACACACGAGGCAAACAAAACACGATATAATATGAATGACTAAACAATTGGAAATTCAGTGATAAGAAAAATTAAGAATTAATAAAAACCTAAGTACACCTAGTAAACTTCTTAACCAATCTAAACGGTGATTAAACCCAAACCGTTTTATAGGTTCCTCTAAAAAAGTTCAGATTCATTTTCAGCAGGCCTACTAAGATAGAGCTTCTTCAAAAGATTTTTCGATGGTTTAAGGCATTTCAACGAGAATCGATTGATGATGAACCACAGAGCGCAAGGCTTTCATTTTTAAGAATGGATAAAAATGTCCACAGAACTTAACAAATTACGCATTCAGATTTTTAATTTACAACATAATCGAGGTATTCTACCTTTGACTCACATCACCATCTATTAGATTTTGACCAATGAATTGGAAATGCGAAAAATATGTGCAAAAATATGCCGAAAAACCTTTTGCAGGAACAAGAGAAAAAAGTGCTTTAACTTTTTGGAATCGATTGAAAATGATCACCAGTTTTGCAAAAGTTTTCATTTCATCTTGCCCATGTCGGAAACAAAAGCTGATAACATACAGTTGCTCGAAATTTTAGAAGTACTAGAAAAAACCATTTCACGAAAAAAAATAACAACCAAATAACTCAAGTGCAACAAACGCTACTTTGCCAGTTTTATTATTCAATTTACCCACCTCTGAGATAACAAAGATGAAGCTCTGTAGAGACCTTTTTTATGTTGTCGGGCCTTAGGTGATATTATGGTCCTCCTACCATAAACTTTCAAGCAGCTCGAGAGGTCCCAAGAAGCCTCGCCTAATCTCTATTATATTAAGCAAATAAAAATTTAGTTTTTGGCCTGTTATTGATAGAAAGATATGGAATCATTTAGATGTTACTCTTTCTCTACGGTCTGTGTATTTCTCCCTCTAGGTTTCTGTATTTGGCGATCTGGTCATTGTGCTGGTCTCTTAGATATCTTTTGTTAGGGTTGGCAACTTCTATTAATGTTGTTCGTGTGGATGTTTTATACTCCGATGAGGTAAATGCTTGGCATCCTCCTTTGATGTGCTGAATTGTCTCTAGTATTCGACATCCATATCAGCATTGGTCGTTCTGTATTGAAGGGTCTGTGTGTATGTATTACAGATAGTTGCTCGTAGAAAGCCTTCAGTTTCAGAAAACATTTACCTTGACGTCAACTAGTATTTCGACGATAATTTGTTGATATTTTCCCGATTCACTACATTTGGGTATCACGAAGAGCTTCTGTATTCAGCCTTACAGTTTTTCCTGGTGTGTTTGGTAATGAGTGTCGTTAAGTCGTTTGCCTCGCATATTGCCTGGTATAAAACAGCAGTCTCTGCTGACCTTTGAAAATATGAGCAAGTTTGTTGGTTGTTGAGCCAGTTGCTTGTCAATATTCACCAATCTTCTTTCTCCATGGTATCTTAATAGCATTGTTTGTTCAGTAGCATTAAGTGCATGATGTTTGTGTGCTTTTGTCAGGAGTATTCTAACTTCCTCGGCAGAATTTCTATATCCGTCCTACTTCAATTCCAAAAGAGCCACGCATAGGCGTTGAGCATCTTGAACGATTTTATTATTATTTTTATTTTGATTTACAAGCCAAATGGCTTCGCACTCCCTCCAGGGAATATTGACTCATACCAGGTACACAAAGATACCAAAAGTATGAAGCTCTGTGGGAACCCTTTCCATGTTATCGGGTCCTAGGTGACGTGGTCTGCTGTATTTCCCATGAACTATCGGACGGTTCGCGCGGTTGCTAGGAGAGTTGCTTTCTGCATCGGTTTATATAGATGCTCACTAAGACCCAGTCCCTTGATGTTCTGCAGGAGGTTCTTTGGTATCACTCCAGTTGTTGAGAGTATTATGGAAATCGTTTGGACGTTGTTCATTGCCCATTTTCTTCGGATTTGCACCTTCAGATCTATGTATGTGGCGATCTTCTTGTTGTATTTTGGCCTTAGGTTGTTGTTTTTGGGTATAGCGATGTCGATTAGTGTAGTTCGCCTTGAAATTTTATCTATTAGTATAATATCTGGTCTATTATGAGCAACTGTTTGATCCGTCAGAACCGTTCGGTCCCAATATAACTTGAACTGGTTGTTCTCAAGAATAGGCTCTGGATTGTATTTGTAATAAGGCACTTTTCCTACCTGTAATAGGTTTAACTTTTCTGCTGACTCTTGGTGGAGTATCTTAGCGGCTGAGTCGTGTCTTCCCTTATACTCGGTTGCGGCAAACGCTTGGCAACCTCCAGTTATGTGCTGGATTGTCTCTGATGTTCGATATCCATATCTGCATTGGTTATTTTCTATTGAGGGATCTCTAATGATGAACTTCCGATAGTTCTCCGTCGGAATAATCTGATCTTGGATAGCTAACAAGAAGCCGTTCGTTTCCGGAAACATCTGTCCTGAAATCAACCAGTAGTTCGATGCTGAGTTGTCGACATTGTCCTGATTAACCTCATTTGGATGCCGTCCCTGAAGTGGCTTCTGTAGCCAGGTTTGTAACTTCTCTTGGTCTGTTTGGTGGTGAGAATTAATATCTTGTTCCCTCAACTGTAGCGGCGTTGAATCGTCTGCCTCGCATATTGCTCGATATAATGTGGAAGAGTCCTCTAACCTGTGGAAATATGAACGTAAGTTTATTATTTATTGGTCGAGCTGCTTACCAATATCCACCAATCCTCTTCCTCCTTGGTGTCTTGGAAGCATTGTACGTTCAATGACACTCCGAGGGTGATGTTTCTGTGCTTTCATTAGGAGTGTCCTTATTTTTCTTTGCAGGTTATGTATGTCCATCCTGCTCCATTTTACAATTCCAAAAGAGTAGCTTAGCGCAGAGCAAGCATACGTGTTGAGCGCCTTAAACAAATTTCTACTATTTAAATTAGTTCGTAATACCCGCCTGACCCTCCTGACAAATTCGGTTGTCAATTCGGTCTTCATAGTGCCATGGTCAATTCTTTTAGCCTGTTTCATACCTAGATATTTGTGTTTGGTCTGCTTCCATTGTAGCTATAGTTTCACCGTTCTGCATTTCAAAAAACCCCAGTTGTATCTTTCCTTTAACGATGTTCAAAATATGGCACTTGTCAAGTCCAAATTGCATTCCGATATCCCCGGAGAACTCCTCTACAATTTCAAGCATTTTTTTCAGCTGGTTTCTGGTAGCAGACATCAGTTTAAGATCATCCATGTATAGAAGATGATTCACTCTGACTACTTCTTCGTTGTTATTTCTAATACTAAAGCCGTATCTGGTGGAGTTCAAACGGCGTGATAGTGGGTACATTGCAAGGCAGAACCACAATGGGCTCAGTGAATCGCACTGAAATATTTCCCTTCGTATCGGAATAGTGTTAGTTTCGATGGTGTCGCTGGATGGCACTTGCAATTGGATCCTAGTTCTCCAGGTTGACATGATGCGTTCTAAAAAGGAAACAAAATTATTATCGACTCTATACGTTCTCAATATAGTTTTGAGCCACTCGTGTAGCACCGAGTCGAAGGCCTTCTTATATTCCACGTAGGCAGCAAAGAGGTTACTTCGGTTGACACAGGCTTGGTTACATATGACAGAGTCAACAATCAATTGTTCCTTGCATCCCATTGCTCCCCTCGTGCATCCTTTCTGTTGAGTTGCAATGATGTTATTTTGCTCACAATGTGCATAGATGCGTTAGGTCAAGCAAAAGGTGATCACCTTATACAGTGTGGGTAGGCAGGTGATCGGCCTATACTTAGCTGGGTCATGTGTGTTATGTTGGTCCTTTGGTATTTTTGCTGGGTTAAGGAAAACATCATTAATAAGATTAGCCAGCTGACGGTGCATACGCCAGAATTTTTTGAGCCAGTAGTTCTGGATCGCCTCGAAACCTGGAGCTTTCCAGTTATGGAATTCCTTGATTATTCTTGAAATTTCCTCGGTGATAAATGGCTCAAACTGCATCTGGCTGTAATCTTGGCAGATTTGGTGTTTTTCATTGATCCAGCCAGCTGCGATGTTACAATCGGTTGGTGTGGAAAGTTGGTTCCCCTAGAACTCTTCTACCTGCTCTTTATTGAGATCTGTCATATTAGGTGGAGAGTTTGGCTTACGGCAGAAAGTCTTTTCTGATTGTTGGAAGAGCGCATTGTCCTGTTTTCGGTTATTGCTGGTCTTGTACCTCTTTAGCCGTCTTGCAATAACAGAGAGCTTCTGTTTCAGCGAATCAAGGCATTGCTGAGCAGTAACATTCGCTGGATCTTGTTTCGAATGATATCGGACACGATTCATGATTTCTTCAACTCGCCTTTGCAGTCGACTAGTTCTTGTGCCCCTTATGTACTCCGTCAGCTGTCCTCAATCTATTCGAGGATTTTCAATTTTCTTATTTAGACGTCTTTCCCATGGTGGTGTTTTGGGTTCTATTGTTGTTGATCGGCAATTATTATTATTATTATTATAAAAGTCACAACATTATTACTATACAAATTATAATCTATCGTCGCGAATTTTGTTACGATACTAGAGTGCTTTCGAGCTTTGAGAAGTCACCAAAAAACTTCGGCTGTACGAAGTCCAGTAAATCTACTAATTATTTTAGTTCTAGTGTGATATGGAATTACGCTTATTATTTGCGGCTAGTCACTTAAATAATTTACAAAACTCATCCTTCATACTGTTTACCCATCATTGCCGTGAATTAAATATGGCTTTTCTGTACTCTCTCTATTCAAGAAGAAACATATTCATGATACACAGAAACATCGTTTTAAAACAAAATATTTCCATTGGCATACTTTTATAAAATTCATATGATGAAAGTTTATTTTATTGGTTTTATAAGTCAAAGAATATACGACAAGCATGTTTTACATAATATCTCTCAGGAGCCGAGCATCTAAAAGGGGTGAATACAGCTCCTATATATTATGAAAAATATGATGCGGAAGGGTCTTTTGTAAACATCCTAATTCGCATGTTTTTATAAACTAGGACAGAAAACATTTACGCACAAGAATACGTAAGAAATTGGATAAAAGCATACGAGATTTTATGATGTTTCTGAATTTTTTTGTGTGTTATAAAAAATGAGATGTACAATTTTAAATTAAAGCTTTGTGTTTTGAAAAATTGTCGTGTTTTTAGGTTGTTATATCTTGCATCAAAAAAAGAAGGTTATCATTTCCACACATATGAAGGGTGTCTTACAATGTTTTTCGTTTTTGATTCTAAAAATAAAACATCAGAGGTAATTCAGACTTGTTTAGTTGCTGTTATAGAGTAGTTTTTGAATTTTTATTTATGAAAAACAACCATCCTTTAAAGCGCACTATCCGCTTCTTCATAATCATTTAGCCTCGACTTTAAATTTTCAATTACTCGCCGGAGCATCGCTCTTCGAATCGCATGGATTTCGTCTGTGATTCCTTGCTTTGGAACATTTAAGTTGAGTGATAATGGATTGAAAATCTTACTTTTAAGTCGCTCCATAGAAAAAAATCGGCAGGTGTTAAATCTGGACTCTGCGGTGGCCAGTTGATAGCTCCTCGATGAATTGTCACTTTTTCAGGAAAAAAAAAGCATCAAGAACTGCCACAGAATCATTTTTGATGCAAGAAATTGCTCCATCTGGTTGGAAAAATGTATTCTGGTTATAGCCCATCTGGTTTTACATTTCTTAAGCCAAAAAAGTCCAGATCATATTGTAATAACAAGGACCGATTATTCCTTGGATTAATATGGCAGCCCAAACGACAACCTTAGGAGAGTGTATGGGTTTCTGATGAAGTTCCAGTGAACTGTTAGGAGCCAAACGTTTGCAATTTTATGTGTTCAAGTAGCCGTTGATATAGAAATTCGATTCATCAGAAAACCATATGCTACTGGAGCTCCTAAAACCCATGTAGTTGTACCTTCGGGCTCAATTTTCTGTACAATAACAGTTTTATAGGGGTAGAAACGTAAATCTGCGAATAATGCAATGGGTCGTGAATCTGTGCAAATTTAGAAACGTTGCGAGGAGCCGCAGAAACTGTTGTCGGTCGTCTGGCGAAGGCGGTCAACATTCGTGTTTGTTCTTGATATCCTTTTGCGTCCAGATGATCTACCTGGCATTGTGTTTCCAGTCTCTTCAAATTTGCGCATCCAATGCTTCATTAAATTTGCACTTGGCATATTTTTCATGATCGTTAAATTAAAATATGTCCTGTACAGACATCGAACAATAGTATAGGAGTCATTGTTTTTATAAAACGCTCGTACGCAAAATGGGCGCTGTAGTCCCGTAAAACGTTCCATCGCTAGTAAACTTCAAAAGCTAATCAAGCGTTTGACAGCACTCCTTTTCCCAGGCTATCGGTATTTGGCGAGTAGCAGTCAAAACAAAAACCAAAAACGTTCTGAGACACCTTCCATTTCCTTTGTATTTTAGTGTAGTTTTCCAAACAGGAAAGTTTTTGTTAGTCTTTTATCCTTTGAAAAACCATGTGACACCCTATATATATAATTTTTTTTTAAATTATTAATACTACAACTACGGTCTTCTAGACTTAAATTTTATAAGGTTATATCATTCATTAAAATAGGTTACCCGCAAGGATGTTTCGTAAATATATTTCTACGGCAGGTTTATTATTATTACAGAAATTAAAACCTAAAAAAATTAAAAAATTGTTGATTAGCAAATTTTATTTCTTTTCTGTGACACTTTTTAAGTTATCGTATTTTTAACATATATCGTACAAAATTTTTCTCTTGTTTACTTTATTTCATGTCTTCCACACCCGTATTACATTATTATTAGGTCTAGTTATTTTGAAAGATTAATTGAAACCAAAGAAAAGAGAAATAAATGATTTACGAAATAAAAATTTGGTCTAAAAGTTATGCATATTGTAATAAATTAAATAACTACATGCTTATTACTTTTCTTATTTTTTTTTAAGTTGGAACTGAATTTAAAATTTATTGAAAATACCTGCAAAAACACAAACACATTTTTAGTAAGACAAAAAAAAATGACACTAGAAGAGTTTTCTACTAAACGGGTCGTAATTACAGTTTGCCTGATGAGCGCGTTGTTATATGTCTCTGCCTCTAAGAAGACTATAGCGATCTTCTATCTTAGGACTTCTGTTAAGGGGGTCCATTTCATTTCCCTATGTATTTCCTCGTTCCTAATGAACCACGGAACGTTTAAAGGCTTTCTCTGAACTATGGTTTCCTGAGTCTATAATCTCTTAAGGTGTGCCTTTGCCGCGTAGACTCAAACTGTAGATCCGTAAGTCAGAATGGGCCTTAGTACGGTCTTGATGATTGTCAGTTTGTTCTTAAGACTCATTTTGCTAGCTTTGTGGAACAGCGGGTAAAGCTGTCTTCCAACAAATTTGAGTTTGTTGACAGTAGCTGAGATGTGCTTGTCCCATCTCAGGCCTTTATCTACCGTCACAGATATTTGGACTGGTCAGTCCATCTGATATATTCGCCATCAATATCTGTCGTTTCGCCCGGATTCTTTTTTCTCCTTTTCAGTAAGAGCGCTTGGGAAACTCGCGCACGCAGTACTGTGGTATATGGTCTGGTATTATTATAGTCGAACGTTTTGAAAAACTAGGAAAATCCCATTTCCCGACATGACATAATCAGTCTATTTATTAAACCGTAATTCCAATATCTTAAATATTTTTTGTAATTGTTATTTTCTGATATATATGATGAGTAAATCTCAGTAAGCATACTCATGCCCAAAGATATCAGTAACTTAGTTACACCACCAAATGACATCTAAAAAAATACTGACGAGGTGAAAATCGTTCAAAAATGAAAAAATAGTTTACTATTATTAATGTTAATGAAATATATGAGACACCTAGCTTGAAAGAAGTACTCGTGCAATTGATGGATGACAAAATATTATTTAATATTCAAAATCAAATTACAGTCTTAATAACGAAAATTGAAAACACGAAAGCCAAAAGAGTAAAAGAATTTGAACCTTTATTGAAATAATAGGAAATATAGTTAAAGTGTCTAAGGGGGCTTAATAATTTATATTTAAAAAATATGCTGACAAATGGACTCATGTAAATAATATAGAAATAATTTTAAATAGTCGTTTTAATAGGCTCAAAACTAATAAGCTACTGAGCTCTTCTTTCCATTTAGAGATATTAAAGGAGCGATATATTAAACGCGAGGGCAGATTCTTATGCTCCATTTCTGACCTACTTCTAACATCTGATATCAAATTCTGATTATTACATAATCACTGTAAAAGTTCACAAAGCATATATTCAAAATTTCAGGTTTTTACAAGTTTTTCACTTGACAGAACAGACACGTAAATTGATGAGTGCAGTGAATGAGTATCAAAATGAAGTATGTCGAGTTCAGTTCAAATTCACGAGGACTCGGAAAATAATTTAGGTAACTTGATGTTTCTAATGACAATGTGAAGTGGTGGTGCCGTGAATTTGATATGATAGAACTTTGTGCAAATAACAATATGCAGGCTCCTTTGGTAACTGTTACGACTCATCTTGTTCTGAGAGACAGATGTCTGACAGTGAGAGGTCTAGAGAAAGAAATATACTTTGAGTATCCTGTTACCCATGCCATATTAACCAAGTATTTAGATATAAAAAAGTTATTTGCAAGATTTGTATCTCAGATATTCGCAGTATCCGAACAACGCATTCATGGAATGACTAACAAGCTTCTTTTACACAGATTCATTGAAAACAGATAATATTTTACCGGAAAATTCATAACGATGAAGCATGGGTTCATCGCTGGAATTCATTTTTGGAATGAGAATATTGTGGCTCCTTTAAAAATTTAAAGGGGGAGATAAGTGCTAGAAAGATTATAGCTTCAGCAGGGTGCAGACTGAGAGAATTTTATATCGAAATTGCGAAACATCATTAAAGAAAAACGCAGAGTTAACAAGTGATGTGTTTTTGATCAGAATATCACACTCAATCACATTAACGTGCATAATACAGTGTCGCCATATCTAAAAATTTTCAGAATTATTTACGTAAAAGCACCTTTAACGTTAAAATTAACACTTTAAAGTAAACAAAACAACATATATAAATATAACCTGCAGCGAAAAGGAATCCGCCGAAAATTTCCGGTCACGAATCCGACCACACAAACAAAGTGCATTCGTGTCTGACATTATGATGAAGTTGCTGTCGGGCTATTGTGTCGTTAGTTTTGTGGGATTTTCTGATTTTACGGGTTTCAGGAATTTCTAAAATGTCTAAACATGGGTAAATTAAACTTTAAAATATAGTAAGGCATTCACTGCGAATTGTTTGTTTAATATGTAGAACGTGTAAACAGTAAATTTATTTTTTTATTTCGAAATGGTGTAAATAAAAATATAGCACGCTAAGATATTAAAGGGTTTGTTTACGTTTGCAGAACTTAAAAGTGTATATGTTCAGCGTCCGTTATTTTTTCTTTTTTTGAACACTTTTTGGGTTCTAGAATAATATGTTTCACCGAGGAAACATTTTATTTTTATTCACTATTTTCACTACATGATTTTGAATGGATTACGACATATGTAGATACTAAAAATACATTCATTCATTGTTGATATAATTGATAAAATAAATATTGTATCTACTTAGTAATGGCCATTTTTCGGAGTTTTTGAATCATTTATTATAAATTTAATACGCTTATTATGGTTTTTGATTGACATAGACAACGATGTTTTTTGTGAAGTAGTAGATAACTGTTGGACTTCCATTGTATTTATTTTTGTTGAATATCACGACGTTTCGGCTAGTAGTTATCTCTAGCCGTTTTCAAGTGAAACTAAATAAATCCCTTAGCTACATGACTATTTATACTAAAAGTAAATACAGTAGAGTATGACTGAGATGGGTGCAGTCATACCTGCTATGGAAAAATAATTTTTTTATGCTGCATTTAGTTTTAGTTTACAATTACTAAGAAGTGGTTTCCACACTTCTCTTATATCTAAAGACTGCTTACTAAAACAACTTGGGTTCTGATGTATAACAGCGGCTTCTTTGAGTTTCCGTTTTCTCCAATGTTGTTCTCGGTGTAGTATTTTAGCTTCAGACCATTTTATATGGTGTCCATGAGTCCAGGCATGGTTGGCGGTACCCGATTTTTCTGTTTCTCCTCGAGATGTGCATTTTTGGTGTTCTTTGATCCTTATGTCAAGAGGTCTCTTTGTTTCGCCAATATAGGAATTGCCACATTCACATGGTATCTGATATACACAGTTCTTCATGTCTCTTTGAGTTGTTGGTTTGACCCTAGTGAGCCGATATCTCAGAGAGTTATTTGAATTCAAAACAACGTTGATCTTATATCGTTTTCCTATTCTTCTAACTTTTTCTGAAATGCCTTTAACATAGGGGATGTTCAATACTGGTTTTCGTTCTTCATTCGTTGTCGATATTGTCCTATTTCTGAGTTGTTCAAGAAATTTATCCACTAGATATACTGGGTATCCGTTGGCTGTCAGATCACTTTTAATATAATCTATCTCTTTCATCAAGTTCTCGTTGGAGTTGCAGAGAGTTAAGGCTGTATCTACGAGATTTCTTATTTGGTGTTGTTGGAGTGATTAGATGAATAATTAAGGTATTGTCTTGTGTGCGTGGCTTTTCTGTAAACCGAAGTTCGAATTTGTCTGCCATTTCTTTCAACCAAGACATCTAAGAATGGTAATTTATTTTCTACTTTTTTCTCCATGGTGAGTTTAATAGTTGGGCTGATATTGTTGAGATGAAAAAGGAAGTTTCGAAGTTCTTCGTCGTTTCCACTCCAAATAATAAAAGTATCGTCTACGTATCTGAGCCATAACTTTGGTTTCTTAGTTGTGGATTCAATTGCAAACGTCTCGAACCATTCCATGAAAATATTTGCGACCAAAGGTGAGAGTGAAGATCCCATTGGTAGTCCATCATCCTGGATGTAGAATTTTTCCTTTTCTTGAAAATAGGAATTAGTCAAACAACTTTCCAACAAGTCCATAATGGCGCGCGGTGGTAAAGATGTTCTTTCTGCTAAGGTCTGGTCTTCTTCAAGTTTCTTCCTTATGATTCCCTTAACTGGAACGTTGGTGTATAGGCTTTCCACGTCAAAGCTAATGAAATGGTCTTCTGGTTGTACTTCTATTTCATGTATAATTTCTACGAATTGTTGCGAGTTCTTAACCCAGGTCGATGTATTTCCTTGTAATGGTCTCAGGATTGGAAGAAGAAATTTGGCAAGTTCAGAACTCGGAGAGTTCCGGGAACTCGTGATAGGTCGTAAAGGCATGTCTTGCTTATGTATTTTCCATAAAGATGTGGAGTTTTGCTATGGTGTGGCGTCAACTGAGTCCGGATCCTCTCAGGAATATACCGTATATGTTTCTTGAGAACGCGATAGATTCTTCCTTCAATTGCAGATGTGGGATCTTTACAAAGAAATGTATAATTTCCTTTGCTTAAAACTTCGTCAATTTTTTGATTGTATGTTTCAGCACTCATTACGACTGCAGCCTTTCCTTTATCCGCTGGTAGAATTTTAATACTGGAGTCCTTGTGTAGGTTAGCTAAGGCAGTTTTCTCGTCTTTGCTGATGTTTGGTTCGGTTTTTCTAGATTTTTGTAGAGTTTCTCTTATTTTCCACCTGAACTCATCTGCAAAAGGGTCTTTGATGTTCGCTGAGTCTGCGGCGCTAATTATATCGAGAATGGGAACCTCTTTTGGAGCAACCGTGAAGTTCAGACCTTTGGCAAGTAGTGAGTTTGTTCTTTGGCTTTGAGATGGCTGTTGTCGTTCTTGTCTGCTCTGGTATTTGGAAAATTTCTTTTCGTGTATGATTTCTTGTTTTGTTCTCACTTTGTCACAAGTAGCGTCAATTTTTCTCAGGATGGAGGCATAGTCTTCTTCTAATGTATGTTCTTTAATTTCTTCGAACCGTTGGCGAATGTCCTCTAGTAGTGTTGCTTTCTTGAAGCGATGATAGTTTATCTATGAACGTATTAATGACTTACTAGCATTTTCCAATATCCTGCTTGCCCGTTGTCCTGGAACACTTATTATGGTGGCTAAATGAAAATATGTCAGGTCTTCATTTTTTTTATGACAAATTTTCTATTTCTTCCTCAGTATCGTAATTAATTTTTAAAGGAGTAACAAAAAATTATAAATAAAAAACATAAATAGAAATGTTAGGTTTGGAAAAAATTAACACATCGTTGCTAAAAAAATTTTTCACGTTGTCAAAGGGAAGGATAAATGCCAAAGAGAAATGTATATTTTTTCCCTATCGCTTTTAACTTCGGGCGTCATTTAATTACAACCATGATAACCGATCTAGCTTACAGGATAGAAAAATTCACAGTTATTAGGAATAAAGCGATTCTTTTCTTTACTTTTTTATGTGAATAGAAAATCTGCCTAGGACCCAGTATAAGGATTCCTTAACCCAAACTCACTTTATCATTTACTTCATAACTATTTTTTGAATATTGTACTGGTACATTGTAAAAAAGAAAATGCATTAATTTTAAGGTAAATATTCTGGAAGCAAATTTTATAGACCATTTCTTAAATTCAATTAATGTAATGCATTAAATTTAATAATATTTACATTAATCTAATTTAATGTATTCTATAAAATTTAATGTAATCATACATTAAATTTAAAGTTTGATCATTACTTTTTAAGGTGACTCTACATTAAATATTCAGCCAGTGTTCATTGAGTTTAAGATATGTTATCATATATTTAATGCACCAACATTAATATTAGGTCAAAAAATTCTGCTACCCGGCAAAGATGGAAATTTTTCCCATAGATACCGCCATCTGTACACCGGTTTCGAACTCATTAATTGTTGTCAGTCCCAGCAGACATGTACACCTCATGAGAAGAAAATTGAGTCCTTTAAACAATTTATATCATACTAAATAAATAGTTCAAAACAAGTTGCACAATCTCCCTGAATCTCATGCAATATACCATGAATATTAATATAAATTCCTTTAATGTGATTTAATTTTAATGTACAGAAACTTGAAATATCTTTTCGGTTACTTTCCTGAAATTTAAGATACCATTTAATCAAATTTAATGTACAACGAACTGATATTTCAATGAATTTGCTTTAAATTCAAAGTAAGTGTAAATTATTCAAGATTTAAAGTACAAAATCATTAAATTTAATGTAGAATGTACATTAAATTTACATTAAATTTAAGATTATTTTCAACAGTGTAGAACGTCATGTAAATAATTTTAATTCTAAAACTCCCTTATCGATGTTAAATCGAAATATTTATTTCTTCTTTTAATTACTGCATTTATTTGATCATAACGTAAAATACTCATCAGTATTCCTGAACATATTTGGTTTCAATTGTTTTGTTAAACAAAAAATATTCTGTTTTTAAGTAATTTACAAACTCTGTTAGAACCATGTGGACGAATTTCAAGTATAAATTATCCAAAAATTATTTGTAGAGGATATTTTAATATCAAAAAAGATGTTAAAATTACAAAGGGCGGCCATATTTTTGTAAACTTAAAAAGGCAGGGAAACCAGGAAAAAAAAATCAAAAAAACTAGCATTAGATACCCAATAGTTACGACGATGTTGCAACTTTAAGAAGCATGTTCTTTTATCAATAAATCTTTTATTAGAAATTACAAATATTGGAATTTTTTTGAGTTAAAACATCTTTTTCCATCTGGTTACATTAGAGGACCCGACATGACACGTTTGTATACAAATATCCTAAAAAATATCTAAATTATCCAACGCCCAAGAGGGATCCGAGAAAAAATTCATGTCACGAATGCGACCGCAGAAACAAGGTGTAGTCGTGCTCGACATTACGATGAAACCCTTTCCGGCCTATTGCGGGATTTTTTGAAATTAGACTTCTTTAGGATTTTTTTTTAATTTGCATAATATCTGGTTGATAAATATTTAAGTAATTTTAAAAGAGTCTACAGTCCAAGCCATAGGCAAATAAGGGGTATTCCCGAAAATGTAGTAAATTTTCCGGATATGAAAAAACAAGTGGAAGGAATACTACAAGTTCATATAAACTTATTTCGTATAGGCCTTTTCTTCAGAGATATGGGCTCCCAAAAAGCTGCAATGTAATCAAGTTTTTTACACATAATTATTGATCCACCAGGTATATTTCGATTTTTTTTTAATATGATGTAAGACCCTTCAAAATCGCGAACTAAGAAAGTTTTGTGAATTACTCACATCTGCAGAGACGGACTAGCTGTGACAGTCATGACCCCATTTTTTACTCCCTTTATGATAAAAACTTCGACATTAAAAGGATGGCCTCGGGCGTTATAATCGTCTTATGAACCTCTCGTAGAATCATGCAACCATTCTCCACATTTAGAAAAATGTAGCTACTATATTGGAGAAAAGGCTGAACTTTGAGGATAAGATGAGTCTGGAGGAAAAGCGATATAAAGTTTAGAACAAAATCGCAATAAGTCGCGAAGAAAATCGTATAAAGCTTGCAGAATATGGAACAAAAGTAAATCTTGAATCAAATTGGTTAAAGTTTGAAAGAACTGTATAAAATTGGATAAAGTTGGATAAAGCTGGTCCCAAAATCAAAAGAAAATTTCGAGGCTAGGCGTACACAAAATGTCAATAGTTTAACTTATTGGACTCGACGATTATTACGAAAAATATAGAATACAGTTACCTGATTTTAGTGTAGACCAATTAAATCAAATAAAATATCACACCGATGATCGTTGGTTTTGTTCTTTAATAATTCTACATAACTGGTAGTTCGACCAATTATAAATAAAATGGCTGAATTCGCAAAATCAGACCTGTCAACAAGTATTTTTCAAAAAATTTTTAAAATCGCGAGTCTAATTATTGGATAAATATTCGACACGACTTATTCCCAAATTCAATATTATCTACCCAGAAACTGCAACAGAAACAGATAATTAGTTTAACGACACCAAAAAATAATACGGATACTTATAAAGAAACCCCCATAAAATCTCAGCTCCAGTTAAGAACGATGTCGGTAGATAACGAGAGACGTACAATCTCTTGCGAAATTACAAATTTATATAAAACAAACGTAAAAGTAATAAAGATTGTTACACTGGCATCCCCCGCAAAAAGCGTAGACTTGTCTAAATGAAAGCATCACAAATAAAAATTGTTAGATATTTTTTTTTAATTAGGAATAGAATACGGCTCTAAATTAGACTGCCGGTACCTCAAAAACTATTAGGTTAGATGAAATAAAATGTACATAGAAATTTTAATCCAGAATTCCTATAAAGTATTAATTTAAATTAATTGGCAACTTTCGGATAAAATGTCCGTTTTCATTGTAATTCTGGTTAAACGAGAACTAAATATATTATAACATTCAAAGCTTTAAATTCTTACAATTTGCAATTGAAAACACTTTTCGAACGATGCCCTTTTTATATCAAGAAGTCAGACTGAACAGTAATGTCGTTGACACTGATAGTGATACACGTAGCACGTCTCCATAAAAATCTTATCTTGTACGGTCCATCTTAAAAGAACATTCCTTTAATTTTACAGCCTATAAAAATACGCTCATTGATGACTCGACTATCATGTCAGATGTAATTTCTTATTTTACTCACTAGTTTTAGTACCCATAAAAGCAAACTAATGTTTTCGTAAACGGACCACGAAAAAGATAAATATCCAGACTGAATAAAACGTATTCTTTTTTTCTCCTCTAGGACTAATAACTTTTATACGAAAAATTTCCCGAACAGCAGTATTCTATTCAAGAGTTTTTTTTTTGCGTCTAGACCTTACTTATCTTTACTTTCTCGTCTATATGAAACGAAATACTTTTTGTCATATGATGCAATTAGTAAAGAAGTTTTTTTTATAAAAATTAAGTTGGTTTAGAATGCTAATAGGCAGATGTTTTTAATCCGCTTAAATCTAAATTAGCGAAAAAATAGGCACGTGCTTGCTGGACACGCATTATAATAGGGTTCGGTAGCAGTTATTAGCTCTTGGGATAATATAACTTGAGATTACATTTTATACAATTTTGTATTTCATGTCATGCATTTTGCTGGAAGTATATTATTAAAAGCCAACCCATGTAACATGAGTACCACTTTTCTAAAACATTGTGAGTATCCTCGTTTTGACGAGTACGACAAATTTTTTATTTGTGAAAATTCTCGTATACGCTGCCATTGTACTGTATTTTCACAAAATATGTTAATTTGGTGAGGTATTAAAATGGTATGACCAACACTTTCTTTTGCAGTTAAATGGTAGGATAATTTGAGTAATGAAATGAGTATTACTTGATCAGAAAATGGAATACACATAAAAATAAAACGTAAAAGTGAATAATTCGGAACGATGGAACAAGTAGTTTTTTTTTTCTATGATTAATCAAAAAAGATATTAAAAGTATTTTTTAGTGATGGTAACGTACAAAGCGAGTAACGACAAAAGATTGTTAACCATAAGAGGAAAACTAATATAAGTTGAAATCTAAAAATTTTTATAAAGGGATTTTATTGTGCGTTAGGTCTAATAGAGTCGAGTTTCATTTGGGCCGAAAGCATTTTATATTTATAAAAATATTTTTAGAGTAGCGTTATATACTTTTTGAAACAATTTAAAAAAAAAGTTTTGTTGAATAATTTAATTAATTCAGAGTTGGACTAAGACAATGACCTAGAAAGAACAAATATAAATTCGTCATTTATTTACGCGATGTAAACAGAGACTAAAGTTCCTAAAAAAAATAAAAACTAGTTCCGGTGCACACGAAAAGAGACTTTATTTTATTAGACAGAACGTTTCAATAAATCGGTTTCTACGAATTTTTATATTTCAATTTATATTAGTTTTCCTCTTATGGTTAAAGTATTTAAACTGTCGTGATTCGCCTTATGGCCCTACCACTAAATATTACTGCATGAAATTTTTTATACAAAAATCAAAGGAGAGATTTTAATAAAAAAACTAACTATAAATGAAATATTGTTATTAACACTAACAAAACCTAATAATTTAACGTAAAACACAATTATTTGGAATTTTTTACGTTTATTGTTATTAAGAAGATTTATATTTACAAATAATTTATATATTGGGTGTTCTGCCTGTTATGGGTTTATTCATTATTTGAGAGACTATAGATGCTATATTCCATTTCAAATATAAAGCAATGTATTCTTTGTTAATCTCTTCGAAATCAATAACTAACTAATACAAATTTTTAAAATAATATGTGACCAGCAAAAAGTAAGATTACATCAAATGCATGTCAAATGTTCACGAGAAAACGTCTTTTAAGCAGTTATTAATAAATTGACTTCATTCACTATAACTTTAAAACACTGTCAAGTGTAGTATGTTATGCCCAGCATTGGTATATAAAATAGGGAAGATACTAATATACTCATGAATTTATGTATCTCCTAATAACTTCTACTTTTTTCTATTGTTTGCTTTCAGGATTTTTCAAACCCTTTCACGGGTGCTGTGTTATGTTTCAATCAGCCAAAAGAAATTTTTACGCTGTCGTCCTCTTCACAATTTACTGAAAATAATAAACCGAAGTAGTGAGCATTACCCGATTCGCTCAATCCCCTCACTCCTTGACCTTGACCTTGTCCCCTCTCTTTGGCCTCGCAGATTGACCATGATATTCGACTTTACATTTATATGACCTTGACCTTGGAAAATGTTGTATTCAAAGTTATGTGTGTCACCTTGACCTTGTTCAAAGTCACACGCCTAAAATATCTCCCAGCAAAGTCAAGGTAGCCTTAAACAAAGCCAAGATCAAGGGTGAGCACAATCTTGGGCACAACATTTTTCAAAGTCACGGCCATGCCAGCGCAAGATCGAATACTATTGCCAATGGGCGAGGCCAAAGAGGGAGAAGGGCCACGGTCGCGGTCAAGGTCAATGAGTGGGGGGATGAGCGAATCGGGTAATGCTCATAACTATATATTGCCCTATCAAATTCTATCTATATTAAATCTGTATCGGTTTTAATTTCCACAATTTTTAGAAAAAAAATCAGCTAATGTTCTGTAAAGTATAATTTCAAATGATATTTTGAGATGTTTGTAATATATTTCTAACATACATTAAAAAAATCCGGAACAAAGCGAAATTCCTTTTTATTATTGAACGACCACATATATTTTCTATCAACTAGACTGAATTTTTTGTAATGAGTTTAACAATAACTTGGATACGTCTTGTATTCGGTCTTTCATCAAATATAATTATTTTCAAAATTTTTAAAAACTTAAACTAAATAAATGTACGAAGTGGCGCAAATAGACAAAGATTAATGTAAAAGTTAAATTATATTACCTAAATTCTCTTTGTTTATTATTAATTTGTTGAGACCATTACTAACTTTTTTATTTTAGTTAAAGTATTTTATATTTTACATCAGTCTCAATTTTACTAAATGTCCTAGACTGCGTTTTATTCTTAAAAAAAAAAACTGATCATATAAGGGTCTACTGCATCTTTATTTATATCACCTAATGGATTACACCATTTTCACTTTTTTTTGCCAATTACCAAGCTCTAATTTAGCCTAAAAAACTCCAATCCTCATCACTTTCGGTTAAACGATTAAGAAATAAAAATATGAATCTGTATAAATGTACCCTAATAAAAAAAATAATAAAATTCGAAAACGACAGGGTATATGATTTCTTACGGAACAAATTTATACATAAAAGTGATCTGGAAGACACTGGTGCTTTCTGAAATATTCAAATATAGCCAAAGAGTTGAACAGGAAAATTTATTTAATTAGATACCACTTATACATACCTATGAATGATATTTTGTATTTAACTGTATTCTCTAATCAGTAACTAGAAATATTTTTTCATTTCAACATACTATACCAAAAGACCGTTTTGAAATAATTTCTAATTATTAAAAATGATCGATAATAATTTAGTAATTTTATTTATTAAATTTGGTTTGGGCACTTTTGATAATCGATATTGTACAACAAAACTAAGATAAATAAGTCCATTACTTATCTGTTAAGAAAAGTTAACGTAAAATTCATCACTTTACAAAAGTAAAAACCAGAAGGAAATGGTTTCGGTTAGCTTCTCTCTTCCTTCTCAAAAGAGAGTTTGAGTTGAAGCTCGACAGATGTACCGAGTTTCAAAATTATTTCTTCATTTCTGCTCACTTCAAAGTGAGACACAACATAAATAGGCGTTTGGGACACGATTCAAGCTTGCACAAGTGATCACCCTTGATCCGATCAATGAAAAGCCATATACGTCATATTTCTCACTCGCAATACTGCCAAAAGAGAAAATTGATTTGGAATACTAAATAGGTTTGGGTTATAACTATGGAATAATTTTTACTAAGATATTTTGAGGAAATTTTGAAACATACAAAACATTTTTCGTATCTATAATATACATAACGTTTTTCTTTAATTTCCTAAACAATATTTTGATGTAAGGGCCGCTAAAATTGCGTTTCAGCATTCCTCACAAGAGATACTTAATTTGGGTAATCTAAATTCAGAAACCAAAAAAATTAGTTAACGGTACTAAGTCATTTATAACATCTTCTATTAATAATATTTAGTGTTTCCTAGTTATTTTTAGAAATTATTACCAATTATGTTCAGTCTTTTGTTAAATATGGAGTCCTAAAATTGCAACTTCAAGGATCTCACTGGTTTAAGACACTGATCTGTTCAAATATATATATATATATATATATATATATATATATATATATATATATATATATATATATATATATATATAACCATAGTCACTTAAATGTATTTTAACGAAAAACTGTTCCTAAATTAAAATCATACAAAAAATCTTATTGTAATTGTTGGGTAGAAAACTTTGAATAGTGATGCAAGATGAAATTATGTTAAAAAAGATCAAAATTAGTACATATACTAAAATAATTTAGGATTATTCATGTTATACTGCAGATTGACTATAAATATACCTCTGTGTTTTCTGGTCGATATTAATGAAATTCCTTCAGCACATAATAATATTGCAAATGTTTTCATTTTAAACTGAAAATTACCTCTATGTTTTCTGGTCGATATTAATGAAATTCCTTCAGCACATAATAATATTGCAAATGTTTTCATTTTAAACTGAAAATTCTGTACTTATTCTAGTTACAAACGACGATCCCTTTTCATATAAATATATTAAAATTGCTGTCTTAATTTTTTTTTAATATTTTTATTTTGTAGCTACTTAATATACTGACTGCACCTATCCGATACACTGCAACTAATGAACGTCAGCCATAAGAAGCATAAGCTTGCGAAATTGATGGAAGTGTTGTTTAAAAATGAATGAAAAAGGGAGATAGTTATTTCCTGTAGTCTTCAAGAACATGGCTGTTTACAGAATCATGTTACTCTTTGTCGAATCACCTTCTTTATACAAATTTGAATAATATTACAAAATAAATATACTAAAAAACCAAAGCATTTCAAATTAAGTCAAGTACTCATCTCTGTACAGTAAAAAAAATATAGAAAATAATTTTGAAAAGTTTTAATTATGCGTATATCCAACAACTAAACTAATTGATGTTTAATTTTCGATAAACGCACCGAAATCATACATTTCCAAATGATTATAAAATTACTGAAATTACTAATTTAAAATGACTGTATTACTATACGTTTAGTGCTTTTAAAAGTCCATTATTTTTAAACAATAAATGTATGTTAATGTACGGTAATTGTGTCATTTAGAAAGTACGATGAAAAACAGTATTTCAATATGTAAATGTTGATCGACACAAATTGAACATTAACCCAGCTTTAGCCTTTTTCAAAATGACTTTAATACGTTTAAAAATTTTATATTCACCATAACATAATATCCAATTTTTAAAATGTTGTGGATGCTCGTTCACTCATTGATATAATAGTTACTTATATATATATATATATATATATATATATATATATATATATATATATATACATATATATATATATATATATATATATATATATATATATATATATATATATATATATAATTTTATAAGCTTTTTTTACATTTTTACCACTTTGAGAAAATTCAGAAAGGTTTCTAATATTTGTATAATATCTTTTAATACAAAAATTCTGAAACATGTATAAGTTACTAAATTTTTTTCTAATCATATTTTATTTCATGTACAGGGTAGTACAACAGTAAGTGCAAGTTATAGTAGCTCGGTAATAATAGGAATTATATAAAATATGAAATATATCAGTTGTAGGAAATGCTGGGAGATATACAGGATTTCCATAGGTTTCTCATAAACCCACTTACTTTTTTAAACAAAATTACTAAATATTATTTTATTTTTCGGTTGTTCTATCTTTCGGCGTTTACTCAGTATAGAGTATTGTGTTCTATACAGAGTTATTTAATATTTATAACCACTTTTCTCAAAAAAACAGGGCCATATTGGATGCCCTCTATTTTTTATTACGTTAGTATATTATGATTTTATATTGGTGAATACTCGAAAATCTATCCTATTTTAGATACTATATTTATAATTCTTTTAAAGAAATATGTAGGATTATTCAAAACTTTGGGTTCTAGTTTTTCGAAAAATTTCAATGGAACACCCTGTATATTACATTTTATTTGGGCACCTATACTCTCATTAAACAATTCTTATGTCTAAATCGATTATTTGTAGATTCACAGAAAACTTGAAATTAAAATATGAGCCATGTAAAAAATCAGTTTTTCAGCGCACCTGTCAGAAATATTAATTTATTTGGTCACTCCTTCAATTTATGGATTTATTGCTATTATAAGATGCTTGAATTAATTGCAGAGAAGAAATCGTATATATTATTTAGGTTTTGAGACCCAGTAACAAAAACTGTTTTTTCGCAAAAAGAATATATCAGGAAAAATATCCCCATAGAAGCCAGGACAAGGCCGATTTGGTATTTTTTATAAAAAAAAGAAGAAAACAGGGAGACTTCTCACAGTTACATTGATGAGAATAGCTCTTTGATACAAGGGAACGGTTAAATATATGAGAGTAATTCTGGATTCACGATTGAGCTGGAATGACCGTATTGAGGCTCAGAACAAAAAAGCTATATGTGTTTTTGGTGTTATTTCGGATATACACTATGGTGATCCACCCCATGACCACATATGCTGATATTGTATGGTGGCCTATTAAAACAAAGCGTAAACATCGCCTTCAACTTGACAAAGTTCAAAGAATTGGTTGTGTGGGAATAATGAGTGCGATGAGAACTGCCTCCTCCAGGGCTCTAGAGGAGCCTACTTCGTAACTAAGACATAGAGAACGAGACCCTGAAGGCTGCTTATCGTCTTACTTCCCTAGGGCATCTCGGAAATTAAATTGGCGGCTTCTCAGGTATCTGAGAAATCATGATGAAGAGATGTCCACCACTCCCCCTACAAACAGATTATATTGCGCCGATTTTGAAACCCAACTGCTCCACAGTGTCTTGTCCAGTACAAGCTAGCAAGCAAAAATATTTTTTTACTTATGGACTGGAAATATGTAATGTGTGGTACGTTGATGATTTCATAGTTTGACAAGTTTGGTCAATATCGACGCTGTGAAATGTGGGTGATTGCTCTGTAATTAGCTATATTTACCAACTCGTAATGTCTGTAGTAATCAAGGGGCAAAGAATTGTTTGGCATGTATTTATTTATAATTTCTATATTTACACAAATAAAATCAATCAACAATACAATAACAACAATTCTTTACAATACTGCATGCACATTAAATAACCAAAGCAATTAAAATAACGACTATAACTATAACTACATAATAAAATATGGCATATTGAATTAATTACAATAAAAAAGTTAACTATAAAAAAGTTAATTACCACCATTAGATCATTCCTTATTATTACTATCCCAATTGGTAGTATCTGATAACAAATAATCCTCCTCATTAAATTCGAAAACTAATGGTAAATGGGATGGTAATGAAGGTGAGACAGTCAACTGCAGAACCTCCGCTAGAATTGTAGTAATCTTGTTTCGTGGTAATTCTCTAAAGGGGTTGGTTATAGAATCAGACGTAATCAAAAGCATTCTCAAAAGATCTGTATTCGTGGTAATGCATGACCGCTTCCTGGTGACGGACGGAATTTACGACAATTTTGCTTCCTTGGCTTCTTCGAAAAACTACGCAACTGGAAGAAAATATGATGTAATGACTTCCGCACTGTGTACAAGGATTTTATGCAAAGTAATGGGCAAACAGTATCACGAATATAGATCAAGGTATAATTCTGTTGTGTTAATGCAAAACTTTTCAAATTCCAAACAATTTATGTCATATCCCGATGAGAAAGTTTTTAAAATGACATCTTTGGATAAGACACGTCCAATCCTGAAATTCTGCTATTCAATTCAGCAGTTGAAAAAGATCTACTAGCTGTGTTTCCATCATTCGTGTTGTTATAGTTAGGTTTTCGTTTATCTACTATGAGACCCATACGATTTTTAAATTTATGCCAAACAGACAAATAAATAGATAGCCAGGCAGACAAAAAAAAGAAGTCAGTATTGCACTACCATCCCGTTCTGAGCTATTGTTAAAATTTTAAGTCTCCAGCTCATTGGGAGGCTAGTTTAAAAACGATTACAAAACGTGTACTGAACAAATAAAAATCAATTTTAAAATTTGTACCGAACAGACAGATAAACAGACAGACAAGAAAACAAGTTAATGTTGCACTGTCATCCAGTTCTGAGCTATTTTTAAAGTTTTAAGCCTCTAACTCACCAGGAGGTTAGCTTAAAATCGATTTCAAAATTTGTACCGAACAGACAAGGAAACAAACAGAAAGACAAGAAAGCGGGTTTCCAGTCTCTAGCTCATGGAGAGTTAGTTTGAAATCGATTGCAAAATTTGGGCCGAACAGAAAAACAAGCATGACATCATAATTTAGGCTTTTCCATTCTTTATTCATAATTAAACAAACAAAGACAAAACAGCAAGTTAATGAAAAAATGTGATAAAAAGTAAACTTAGTTTAAGAGAAACCTATGCGCAATCCTGTTTATTTAAAAATAATTTTAGTTTGTAGCTCACAGCAGTTACTACAACTCACGTGCTAATTTCTTTTATAAATACTATAATTACCAAGCTATTTCACCCGTATATATTATTAGATCACCCTGTATGTAAAAATGTATTTAAAAAGATTTTTGTAATCAATTTTTATTTAGTTTAGATAAAATAAACATAACTGTTTTTTAGTTGTGAACATTTGTGCTATAAGCGGAAATTTATTAAGTTTTCCAAATTGTTTATTTTTATCGAACACGCAAGTGATGATGATCTAATGTCAGTCAAAATAATGGCGCAAAATTTTTATTATTTTATGTATAAAAATACCATAATATTTTTACTTCTTTATATAAAAATTTCAAACAGATACGATTAGGGTTTTAAATGACAGCTGTATTGTAATAATATTTTGGTATGAATGAAAATATATGAAATAACTCTGGATCAATACAGCTATTGCGGTAGCGGACTTATTTGTAGATATGTTTCTAGATCTAGAATAACTTAACACAAAGACAGGTGATTAGTTATGATGGGGCCACCTACGAAGCATGATCACTATGCTCCAAATATTTAGAATAAGAACGTGACAAAATCTGTACCTTATTTTTTTACTTAAATAAGTGCAAACTTTATACACTTTTTCCTTTCTCACTTAGGGACGAATAAGGTGCGTGCTAAAGAATATACGAATAAAAGTCGTGATACTGATAACCGTGCACAACTTTTATTAATATTTCTTAAATAGTTGATTTTATACAGGGTATAAAATTTCTCGGGAGCATACAAGGGAGGTCAAAATAGCCCTACTTTTTCATGGGAAAAAAATTCTCCCCCTTTAACGGAAATACAGAGCTCTAAAGGAGTACCCAGCGATTTACCTTATCGACTCTAAGTTTTAAACCGACTTGTATAATTTAGTGAAATTTTAATATTTTATAGAGGCCATAAAGACTCTGTAAACCATAATACAATAGATGTTTTAGATCATCAGAGAAATCAGGAATGGACTTGCAACCATCCTCGGGCCTAATTTTTGAAAGGTATCATTTTATAGAGCTGAAATCTGATTTTTTAAATACTTTAGTCATTCCTCTTCAAAAAAAGGTGGTCCAAATTTATTTCTATGAAACTGGCGGTTTTCGAGATACATCGATTTTTATGCGAAACACTCAAAAGTTATTAATGCTATACACAAACAGGTAAAAATCAGGTTCTTATTGTCAATACCTACATTTTAAAAAATGGAAGAATATTCTTATGATGAGTATGCTGATATGTAATTAATTTATGGTAAAGCGCTGTCAAATTCTTCGAAGGCAAGTAGACTTTATGCTGATAGATTTCAAGCTCGAACATTGCCAAGTCTCGAAACCTTTCAAAGGGTTGATCGAAGCCTAAGGGAGACAAGTAAAAAATGATTAGAAAATAATTATTAGAATTAAAGAATTAATTTTTTATATGTTTTATTCAAGTTCATTTTTGCCGCGACGTGGTGGTGGGGACCCTCCCAGAAGAGCGCGAGATCCTCACGTAGAAGGCAAGTTTTGCAAAATATTGCTGATAACCCTTCAAACAGCATAAGAAAGCTCACGAAACCAAACCATATTGAAAAAGTACAAGCTATGTCTCCCGATGATTATCCCGCAAGACTTCAATACTCCAACTGGTTTATACAGCAACATAATCTAAATCTAAATTTTTATAACCTTATTTTGCTTACCCATGAAGCCGGTTTTACAAGAGATAGCATAATAAACTCACATAATTTTCATTTTTGGGCTGATAAAAACCCGCACGCTATAATTCAAAGCAACCAACAAAGGTTTATTGTAAATGTGTAGGCTGGCATCATCGGAAATAACCTTATAGGTCCATTTGTTTTAGAAAGAAGACTCAATGGTGAGATTTAGTTACAATTTTTGCAGCAAAATTTAAGTAATTTATTGAAAAACGTACTTCTGGATAGAAGAATGCAAATGTGGTACATGCATGATGGTGTTCCACGTCATTTTAATCGTATAATACAACACGTAACTAATGTTTTTGACCTTCGATGGATAGGTTGAGGTGGGCCTGTTTTATAACCACTAAGATCTCCAGATCTAAATCTCTTAGACTTTTACTTCTGGAGACATCTAAAAGAAATAGTTTATTCAACACCAGAGAAGAACTACTAGCGAGAATAGCACGACATTTTAACGAAGTCCGTAATAATGCTGGAATATTATTTCCAGTGCAGCAAAAAAATATTCGAAGAATAAGAAAATATATTGAAGTACGTGGAGCCCATATTGTATATTTGCCAAAGTAATATTTAAACGTTTTCATTATTTTTGCACATTAACAACATTGTAAATTGATTGAGCCCCGATGAACCCTCTGAAAAGTTTCTGGATTTGACAATGTCTGAGCCGGAAATCTTTCAGCATAACATCTTCTTTCCTTCAAAAAGTGAGACAGCGCTTCACCAAAAAGCACATCAGCACACCCTGCGTATTTTATTTTTGCCAATTTGTGTTTAGCATTAGTAACTTTTGAGTTTTTCGCATAAAAACCGATTTATCTTGAAAACGGCCAGTTTTACCGAAATAAATTAGGAGTATCTTTTTTGAAAAGAAATGACCAAAGTATTTAAAAAATTGGTTTTCAGCTCTGTAAAATGACACCTGTCAAAAATTATGCCTAACGATGGGGCTGCAAGGCCATTCCTTACTTCTCTGATGATCTAAAATATATACTGTAATATGGTTTAATGAGTCTTTATGGTCTCTACTCCCTTAGGCCTCGGTATCTTCGTTAAAGGGCACTTTATGGATTTTTGTATTATTTTGGCCTCCCCTGTATGCTCCCAAGAAATTAGGAGGTACTTACCGGACACCTTCTTTCTTAACTTCATCTAAATGTTCTACATAAATTATTACAAATTCAACACAATGTTTTTAAAGCTTGAACGCTAGCTGTCAACACAATGGTGTTTGAACTGAATAGTTAAAAGAATATTTGTAATTATTCAAGAACACTACTGGTTTATTTAGGTTATCTCTTTCTATCTTTCTTTACCACTAGTGTTTACGATGTATAGTTTGTCTAAATGAACTATGGTTTGTTTTTGTGTGGCTTTGATCATCGACTGATAATGCACTGGTGTTTTTTACTGGACCAACTCTATATTAATTTGTCTTTATAAAATAAAGTGAACTAATTTTTTGAACATTGATAAAATACTGTATAATTGGCAAGAATAAATAAATCTGTGAGGTGCACGAATCCATTAAAAAAAAAACAAGAGGCACATAGTGGGCTACCAAACTTTGTTTTGTCGCTTAAAACGGCATAGTTTTTCCTTTACGTATTCATAGTACTTTTGGCTGTAAACAACTGTATGATTTAGACTAGAATTCACTGTCTCAAGTTTAATCTAAAATTTCTTTGACATTATCGTACACGTTCTTAGGTGAACCTGCAAAGTCAAGCCGCTTGGGTCACCTTAACATATGTGCATTTTCATTTTCTTTATTTGATAATTTCTAGTTTTCAACATGAAATCAATAATTTAAATATTATTTCGTATACTAAATAACAAAAAATGAATATAAATAACTTTTATGACATATATTCTCGGCGCAATTTGTTGCTTGAAAAAGTATAAAATGTATTTTATTGCATTTCTCTAGAAAGACGGTTACAAGAAAAATATTGCACCGCTGCAGCCACAAACGATATTTAATTCAAGTAGATGCTCCTCCCGGGTTTCGAAGAGCTGAAAATTTAGAAAAGTGTATAAAGGCATTTTGTTTCTTAAAGTGTGAGCGCAATTTTTACTCCTATACAAAATGCATACATTTGCAGCAAAGCTTTCACACCCAGATTCTTGCAAATTTAAAATTTAGAAAACCCGAGAGAATCGAAAATGCTGGGATATTGTGTAATGCAAATAGTCTGTCTTAAAATTATATAGTGTCCTGATTTTTCCTGGGTAAATGAACTGACTAGAAATCAACGATTTTTTTCTTTGTACTTGTAGATAGAGTTAAGAATGGGGTCAAATCTAGCAACATTAGATAATTCACTTTTATTTAAGCCCATTAAGATGATCTAAAGCTAAAACCGTATCAAAGGAGGTGAAACGGTGGACAAAATAAAAGAAAATAAACTTTGTTAATCTTAATAATTCCCTTCCCTAGATTTTATTTCTCTTGATCTGCTATTTCTTGCAAATCGTGGGGCGAAAATTGTTGATATTTTACACAAACATTAATACAGGTATTTTTCACTAAAATGAATAATTAAATAATTACTCTGTAGATAAATTTTAACCATGGGAACGAGACAGTATGTTTCTTATATTACTACAATAAGATCTAAATCCATTAACTTAGAAATTTTATTACTTTTGGATCGTTCATCTATTTTTTTGAAACCATAAATATTTGTGTCGAGATAATTTTATCCTTTTTAAAATTATAAAAACCTTTAAAGATTAAGTCAAGAATGGATATAGCACCCACCATATGGCCTAATTTGCTTAGTAAGTTTTAAATATTGAACGATTTTCCCATTATTATTAAACGAAAAAATAATCAAATAAAATTACTATAATGTAATATAGTGTTTGACAACATGTAAGAAGAATTCGTATAGTGACTGTTTTTTTTTCTCTATTCACAAGAAATAACGAATCAAATATTTACCTCCAAAATAGCTAAGAAGAGTGAATAGTTTTTTTCAATAGGAATTATCGTTAACTTTTAGTTAGTTAGACCTAGATTAGTTTTACTAACTTTTTTTTTATAAAAAATAATATTATGATGCTCCTATCCAGATTAAATAACCGACAAAGAATAGCTGACGCCCTCTATAGACCGAAACTTTCAAACTTTTGTGAATAAAATTAAGAGTTAGACGGTTGCATGGGGTAAGATGGGTACCAGCGGGAACCGGCGGTGTACCGAAGAAATGCAAATTTGGCCTTTTAAGAAATAATAAATTTCAGTTACGATCTGAGATTCGTTAGGAGCGGTATGGTGTTGGGAATTGTAGTGCAGTTTTAATGTTTTTTGGCAAAAGTGCCAGGGTAAACAAATTATTACTATATTCTATGGCGAGGCGTGTCATTGTCAGTTGCAATTAATTATATTTAGGCCTATAATTCTGTTGCACTCACCATCAATAAAAAACAAATTTACTATGTCAGCGTTTGTATAAGTATCATTTTCCAATTTTCGGTAATTTCGCGAACAAACACAGAAGCAAATCGTTGATAAATAATTAACTGCAACTACATTTATACCCGACTGGTGCTCAGCGAACCGTGATCCAGCGTGACAATCAATTTTCAAGCGTGATGTAGACTGTAACCTGCATCTCTATTAATATTATTTGGTTATTTACAAATTTTGATTAATTCTCTAATGTTACGTTTAAAGAAACCAGACACTGATGCATATCACATATGTACACAGAATGTCCTAATTTGTCATTCTCTTTCCTTTGAACTAGTACATCAAGAAAAGGAAGGGCACCATTTGATTCAGTTCCCATAGTGAATTTTATGCTTGGGTGTTGTTGATTTAGATGATCCAGGAATTTATGGAGGTTATCTGCGTCATGCGGCCAAACTACGAACGTGTCATCTACATATCTGCACTAAAATTTAGGTTTTATAGGAGCAGAAGACAAAGCGTTTTTTTCGAAAGTTTCCATGAAAATGTTAGCTACCACAGGTGATAGCAGAGATCCCACGGCCGCTCCCGAAGTCTGCTCGTAGAAAGTTCCTTGAAATGTAAAATAGGCAGAAATCGGACATGCTTTAATTAATTCTAGTAGAGTGGAGTCCATGTTGTTGTTTCATAATATGTCAGATACTACGGAAACTAAGTCACCTATAGGAACATTTGTGTACAGGGATTCTACATCAAAACTGACCAATATGTCTCCGGTTTCTAATTGGATGGTTTTTAATTTTTGGACAAAGTGTTAAGAGTTTTTAACAAAGAATTCGGTTTTTCTTGTAAAGGGATGTAAAAGTTTGGCCAGATATTTACCTATTTGTAGGTTAGTGCGTGTATTGCGCTGACGAATGGATTTAGAGGTACATTTCTTTTATATATTTTAGGCAATCCGTAGAGGCGTGGAATCTTAGAGCTGCTTGATTTAAAGTTTTTTTTTCTTTTGGAGTGAGGCTGGAAGCGTACATTAGAGATGTAAATTTCCTTTCGATTTTGTCAGATCCGTCTGAATGACTTTGTAAGTATTTATAGGTATTGTCGTCCAATATAAGATGTTCTATTAATAAATATAAAAACCCAAATCCTAAACAAAATGTCATAAATGAACCTCCTATGGACAGTCTTGTCTTACCTTACATACACCGAACCATCGACAAGATTGCCAGATGCTCCGAAAATCAAACATTCGAACAATTTTCAATACATGTTAGTTAATGTTGACAATGTTTGAAGTCTCCAAAGGACACAATTCCATTTCAAACAGAAGACGTTTACAGAATACCTTGCTCTTGTAGTAAAGTGTATGTAGTCGAAACAGGACAGTCTATATCCAATAGGCTTCAGGAACATGAAAGATGTATAAAAAAGAAGCGAATTGTACAATCTGCAGTAGCTGAACACCAGCATTGATCAGGTCACACTTTTAATGTAAAAATAAACTAAAGTGCTAGCATCAATGCCTGGTTTCTTTAAACGTAAAATTAGAGAATCAATCGAAATTTGTAAATATCCAAATAATATAAATAGAAATGTAGGTTACAGTCTACATCACACGCGGAAATCGAGTGTAACTGTTCGCTGAGCAGCAGTCGGGTATAAACACAGGGCTGTTGCTCCTCGAAAGTCATTCAGTATTCTAATCTCGTGGAGTAAAGATCTCTGAAGATACCTCGTGCAATCATAAACGAAACGTCGGATAATGATTCTAATTTGACACGCTCTAAATCCAAGAACCATGATTTTCAACACATTGTAAAGAAGTTACTAATTTTTGTTCGCCGGACTGTAATTTATTAATTACACATCCGAAAAATCTGATTCTTGCGGGAAAAGAATGCTTAAAGTTTCAGTATTACCGGTATAGAATTAGATTTTCCGCGCCATGCCGGGAAATACGATTTTCCGATAATTTTGAGAGTGTCCGACCATATTAATCGCGCGCCGTATACAGCAGTATTGTATGCGCGATCACCGCACGCCGTCACACGTCACCGTAGTGGAAGTTCGGGCCGACTACTTAAGCTCGAGCAAACCATTATTTCACTGAGAACTGCACGTTCTCCACCCGGGACAACAGTCCAAACGGACTGACTGGGTCGCCTGCCGGGCCGCGCCTTCCTGGTCTAGCAATGTAGGTGAGGCTAGGCTTGTGTGTATATGGTGTTTCACCATACACTTCCTTCCTTACGTTCTACCCCGCTAATGGCCAGCATTGCCGAGGACCCTTGTAAGAACGAGCAAAGTTTTGTCATCCTACCGTCACTGCTGAGGACCCTTATAAGTACGGGCAGTGTCGGTTCCTTTCCTAATTTCCTACCACTATTCGTCGACACTGTCGAGGACCCTTGTAAGAACTGGCAATGTCGTTCCATCCTGCTGACGCTGTCGAGGACTCTTATACGGGCAGCATCAATTCATTTCTTTCCTTCCTACCGTCACCTATACACACACGCACTGATGCTGTCAGTTTAGTTTTGTTTCAGTATTGACCAGGAATGTGTTTTACCGCTGGGTGCCCTCCGATGTCCGTTGATAAGGGCGCTTAACCACTATCGCCCTGACGTTTATCGCCGCCGCCGCGTGCAGAGACGCCGCCTATCGCCGATCGATGCCGAGTTATTGTTACATACCGCATATACCGCTGTCGGTCGAATTTTAATACGAAGCGCCGTGAACCGTGAACGCGGATTTTATATACGAAACGCGATAATTTACGTAAGAGCCGTCGTAAATAGCGTCTCAATCGTGTAGTATGAAGTACGTGAATTATACCGCCGGGTTACCGTCTTCAGCGCAACCGACCAGTACGAGCTACCGTGAACAGCTCTCAAAACTTACTCTTGCCCTCCAGACCGTTTAAATGTTTATATTATTTTCCATCTCAGATTGTAAGTTAGTTTTAGGCCGTATCTTTATATAAGTATGGAATACAGGATACAGGATGTTTTATAATCGTTTGTTTAATTACCTAGTCTCATTTTTAACGTCACAGATAATAATTGGCAGCCGACAGCCAGCACTAATATGCGCAATTGACCCCTGGCTTGCCGTTTCTCCACTGTAACAAGCTGCCCGGTGCATAAGTGGGCCCTCTACCACATGAATCCCGAGGGTGGCACCCGAGAACCGACCACCGAGTGGATGTTTTGACCTTCAGGCAGTCAAACTCTTGATCAGTTCAGAGAGCAGGGAAATCACGAATATAAGTTAATACCGTCAAACCGATACCCCTGCGCTGAGCATTTGACCGATGACGACGAGAAATATCCACTGACCGATCTTCCGCTGCCGTAATCAAAGTAGATCCGTAGAGCACGACTTGCTCCCCTCCTACGTAAAACGCGTCACAACATCATATCGTAAGTCAAAATTACAAAAACTTAAAAACTCTACGATGAATTAATTTTTACTTACTCGTTATTTTCGTTATACTCTAACTGGATAAGATAATCACATTAATAACATTTACAATCCACTTTTTGTAAACTAGTTGTTCCAAGTTTTATTTTATTATTCTTTAAAGAAAATGAACAAAACTAAATGATTCAGCGTAGCGTGTTTTAAATTGCTTTCTTAGGAAATATGTTATATAAAAAAGCATTTTACTCAAGAATTTTCTAGTAAAATAAAACGAATATTTGATATATATTTAAAAATAATTAGTGAAAAAATTATACTCCGAGGAACTTTTTTAAATGAAGCTTATAAACTAACTAGTCAAAATTAAACCCCGAGGAGAACATATTGCAAATTAACTGCGGCGAACGAAATGGGGATTACATAACTGTGTAAACACCTTAACTCATTTTCGTCTCAAAAGCAATTTCGTATCAGATTGTTTGCAGGAAATAATCAAGCAAATTGGATTCTGTTTAGTTGCCTCGCTTGATAAACACGATATGCGAAATTTAAAAAATGTATATACCACAAATGTCAAAAATTGATAATAAATTACATTTTAACATTCTTAATATGTTTAATCTTGCCAAGTGACAATTTAAAAAGATATATTTCTTTTCAAAAATTATTTTCATTTGCATTGATGGTAAAAATGAATCGACACGTTCTGATAAAAATTAAATGAGCAGCATAATGTAGGTGCTGTTGAACTTGTAAAAATGACTTTAATTTCGACCACCTACTGCTCACGTCAGTGGAGCTGTAACGAACCGAGAGCAAAAATGTTCATTTGGACTGTTGAAGATAACAATCCAACATCAAGTTCTGCAAATAATATTCTGCCGATATTTTACGAATTTTAAGTAGGCAGTTGTTTTCTGTGTATTTTAATCTCGTTTCGTTAGATCTTCACTGATGAGGTCATTAGGTGGTCAAAACTTTTATGATAAGAGAATCAGGGTGAAATTTGGAGAAAATATACTGCCTGCCCATTTTCTTAATGGTCATAAGGACAATAAAATAACTTTTCCAAATACATATACCGTGAAGTTGTTTATTTTTAACACGTTCATGCACAGTACAGTCATAGCCATTAAATTTGTTTCCCTCATATAAGACATACCGGTTAGGGTAGTCATGTCTACTTTCCTTAAAAAGCAAACGACGGCTTGCGCCGTCATAGATTTCTTGTAGGTTTATGGATTATCTAATAAAATATCCTATTGGAACCTTCAAAAATCTCAAAATTGAACCATGAAAGGCGCATTTTTAAACATGTGTAAATTTTCATGCGCGTTTGTTCTTGTATTGTTTTGACAACTAGAGCCGTTCAGAATTATATTTAGCTACTATTTGTCGTCAAATAATCGTCATTTAGAGAGCACACCCATACATTGGTGAATGTGTTTGTGGAATAAAAAAATATAATTTGGTGGGTATTTTCGATTTTTGAATTTGTTTTGTTTGATTTGAATAGTTGTGATTTTCGATTTTAGGCAACGTTTTGGTTCAAAAAAGATCAATCATGTCTGAAAATGCTACATGACGAAGTATTTGACGAAAGCGACCACGAAAATGAAGATATGCGTTTATTTGTCGAGTCAGATTCGGAGCCAGACGAATTCCTAGACGATGGAGAGTTTAATGGGGACTCCGAGTCCCTTGATTCTGAAGAAAGCGAGATTGAAATGGAAGAAGTTGAGGGCGCAGAGAATTTGAATGTTCAAGAAAATGAGGAAGTTACAGGCCCAGTAGACATTGATTCTGATTCTTCACGTTTTAGCGTTTTTACGAAAATATTTTCAGAAGATATATTTGATCTGTTTAGTAATTTCTACCAACATCTACGGGAAAAAATTGTGCGAATCTAATAGACCTTCTACTAGGCATAGACACATAATAACTTTTCGAAAAACTTATAAAACCGAATTGTTTAAATTTTTGGGTATTTGTATACTACAGCCGCAAGTAAAGAAACCCAGTATAAGAGATATGTTCAGTGCCAGCTACTTATACTACTAAAAAGTTGGGAAAAGTTTCTGGTTTAATAAAATTAGTAATTAATAACTTTCAGAAATACTATAAATCATATGAAAAGCTCTCTTTGGAGGAATCACTTTTATTATTTCGTGGCAGGTTTTCGTCAATATATTCCAAATAAGAAGAGAGGTTATGGAATAAAGTTTTTTTGAATTGACAACTTCTGACGGTTATGTTTTAAATCTAGCAATTTATCAGGGTAAAACAGGTTCAGGTGAAATTGGAGGAAAACACACCTTATTGTGAAAAGACTATAAACACCTTACTTGAATCTTGGGCATTATGTCTAAATATAATATCTACTACAATTTGGTAGAGTTATTCAAAAAATCACAACGTCACAGAACAGGGACGCTTTGAAACAAGAAAAGGCAATCCCAAAGAAGTGGCTGATTATAAGTTGAATAAAGGTGAACATTTATGGATGAGATCTGGAGACATATATGTATCCAAATGGAAAGACAAAAGAGAGGTGCTTTCTTTATCTACTGCTAACATCCCGGAACTAATATAAATTCCTAATAAATTTGACTAGCTGCAAATAAAACCCAAGACAATTGCCTATTACGAGAAAATGATGGGTAAAGACCATTCTGATGAAATGGTTCAGTACTATTCTTCACCACGTGGTATCCGTCATTAAGGGCGCATAGCGTTATCACCTCATGTTACCACCACCCTCTATAGAAGACTGCGCCCACTGCCAATCGATGCTGGGTAACAGCTAAAATATATATCATACCTTCGCCAATTAAATTTTTAATATGAGTCGTCGTGAACAGCGTCGCGAATTTTAATACTTGAATAGTGTCGTAAAAGAATCTAGTGCGTCGCAAATTTTAGTACGAGGTGCCGTGAACACAAACATACACTTGCCCTCCATGCCACTGTTTACTTTTGTTGTTGTCCATTTCAGGTTATAAGTTAGTATCAGGTCATATTATAAAGTATGGAATACAGGATACAAGATATTTTAAAACTGTTTGTTTCATTACCTAGTTCTCATGTTAATATTTCAGGTAATAATTAGCAGCCGGCAGTCGGTAATTAATACGCGCAAGTGACCAATGGCTCCACTGTAACAAGCTGCCCTGTGGAAGTGGACCCTCTACCACCTTAATTCAGGGGGTGGTGCCCGAGACCAACAACCGGACAGTCAAACCATTGAACTTTTCAGAGGATAGCGATATCTTAACCACGAGTGGGTACCGACCCAGAGTATTTCGGATAGTTATAGAATATCCTTATGCCGAGCATTTGACCGATGACTGTCTACAAGGTAGATATCCATCTACCGATGTTCCGCTGTCCTAACAGGAAGACGTCCGTGGATTACTATATATATATATATATATATATATATATATGTAAGTCATCGTCAGTTAGCATTACCACAGCTCAATCACGTGGATGGTTGTTAAATTATAGCCGCTCAAAAACAGAAGTAACAGTTGCTTTCTAATTTTATAAGACCATGAGAGTGTACGTGTTCTCTCAAATAATGTAATTTTATTTAGTGCCATGGAACAAAAGAAACACCAAGTTTACGGTCATCTAGCGGCGACCTAGGTCGGGAACTAGAGGGTGAAACTAATTCCCATACCTTGATATTATAACTATATTAAGCAAATTTAACCTGAAGCTATTTTCAACCATTTTGCGGTGTCATAAAAAATATACGCTTTAATTTTTTCAATATTTTAAAATACATTAAAAAAAAGAACGCTTATTTTATGGAAACATATTATTCACTTAAACAATATAGTTTTACGAGTTTCATTTTAAAGGCAAATACGTATACAATAGTTCAGCTACGAAATTTATGGATATTTTCACTTCGGCAATCAGCACAATCCAAATAAACAAGTTGATGTTTATTCCAATTCTACTCCGATGTCACAGGAATTCGACAAACCACCCTATCGTTTCCGAATGCGGCCGGAATAATTCCAAAACATTAAATTTTACACATTTCAGTTTGCAGCCAGAGGCTAAAATTTTAAATTTCGATTGTACTATTGCGGTTTAATAAAACGAAAAGCAAAGATTGCCAAACGCAAAAAGGTGATTGGCATATGGCTTCACATTCATCAAAAAATTCAACCTCAATTTTCGGTTCTATTACAAAAATGTTTATTTCTGGTTTTTTACATTACATAAAGAATGTTGCGTAAGCATGCTTTTTTGTAAATAGAGTGTCAAGAAATGATGACGACAAATTTAAAGTATCATTCTAGACAACAAAATATGAACAAAAGTATATATAAATATAGGTCCACAAACGCTTCCATAGGGAGCTACAGACCCTTGAAGATGGTGTCATGACAGTGGTTCTAATTTAATTTATTACGATCTACTTACAATACAGAAATAAACTTTAGGGTATAAATTGGTATTATTAGAAGTCAATTCTTAAAAATATCAGGTTACCCATATTGCAACCAGTGGCGTGGGAACCAAGGATTTGTTAAATATTTATGGTCATATTTTTTTGCAGAGTATATTTTCGCTATTTTTCAAATAAATTATGGTTCCTTGAATATTTCTACGTAAATAAAGCCCCCTAGGTATAAGGTCATATAGTAGACCGCTTTCGAGATAAACAGACTTAAAAGGACGACTGCAGACCTTATCTGCAGTAACCAGGCTATGTTATTAAAATAAGAAAGTGCTTGAGACCTATTTTAAAATGTAGTTATACCCGCTACTATTAAAACGAACCTACCGGTACTTGGTATATTTAACGGATTCTTAAATTAACCTGTGGAATCTACCAATATCGTAAAAGAATCATCTAAAAATGTCACGTATAGGGTGCGAAACGTTTACCAACAAATCATAGTTGGCTTAATTCGAATGCATTTGAGCTTGTTTAATAACCAATAAATAATGTCAATTTTTTAAGTTATTTGTGACTTGCGTGTTTTTATTACTTAAATATTTCGCAAAAAACTGAAAAATGAATAATTATTCAATTCAACGAATAGGACAATTTCATTGTCTGTATAGAAAAGCAAATTTTTCATCAATGTGTATAGAAGACTTTGTGAAAAAGGATCTTTGAAATTAGATGACTTAACTGGTAGACCACTTACCCCACTCGAACAGTCGAAGCTGAAGAGAGAAAGTTCTTGAAATAGTTGCATGTAACCCAAGGATTAGCACTAGGAGGCTCGTTAGGCAAAAAGGTATTCCAAGGAGCTCGGTTTTAGAAATTCTGTATGTCACTACCCATACCACATTCAAAGAGTTTAAGCTCTAAAACCCGAAGATTCTGAATCTAGGATGATGCGCCTTATACTCTAAGGACAGATATGTACTTCATGCAAGACCGGGCTTCACCACATTTTACTCTTAATGTGAGGGGGTCCTGTAAGTTAACCACCTCGTTCTCCCGATTTAAATCCATTACATTTGTTTTTATGGGATTACTTAAAAGCCTTAGTATCGAAAGTAACATATCACAGTGTTGAAGAACTAGAGCAGTGAGTGTTTGTTGCTTGTGAACTTGTAAGAAACAAACCCAATATTTTTATAAAAGTTGGAAGATCTATGAAAAATCGAGTTCTAGGATGCATTAAAATAAATGAAAATCATTTTCAGCACCTACTATAATACTTGTAGTAATAAAAGAAAATGATTTCAGTATTTTTTAATATTTTATTATTGATTTGTATCTAATATCAGTTTTACAAGTCAAACGGCTTCGCACTCTCTCCAGCGATCATTGACTCATGCCAGGTATACAAAGACACCAATGTATAAAGCTCTATGGGGACCCTTTCCTTGTTATTGAGTCGCAGGTGACGTGGTCTTCTGTACTTCTTAAAAACTTTCGGACGGTCTGCTCTATTACAAGAACTGATTTCTGATCGGTTTATACAGATGCTCACTAAGGCCCAGTCCTTTGATGTTCTGCAGAAGCTTCTCTTCTATCACTGCAGTTGTTGATAGTATTATAAGAATCGTGTGGACGGTGTTCATTGTCCACTGTCTGCGGATTTGCACCTCCTGATCTCTGTATAAGGCGATCTTCTCATTATATTTTGGTCTTAGGTTATTGCTATTAGGTATAATAATGTCAATCAGTGTGGTTCGCCTAGAAATTTTATCTGTCAGTATAATGTCTGGCCTACTGTGAGCAACTGTTTTGATCCGTTAGAACCGTTCAGTCCCAATATAACTTGAATTCGTTGTTTTCAAGATTAGGCTCCGGATTATAATTGTAGTAAGGCACTTTTCCTACCTGCAATAGTTTTAACTTATCTGCTAACTCTGGGTGGAATATCTTTGCGGCTGAGTCATGTCTTTCCTTATACTCGGTTACCGCAAACGCTTGGCTCATGAACTACCGATAGTTTTTCATCAGAATAACCTGGTCTTAGAGGGCTAAGACGCCCTCCGCCCAACATTGTCCTGGATGACATCATTTGGATGCAGTCCATGAAGTGATTTTTGTAGCCAGGCTTGTAACTTCTCATGGTCTGTTCGGTAGTGAGAAACAATATCTCTTTCCCTCAGCTGTAGCGGCGTTGAATTGTCTGCCTTCCATATTGCTCGATGTAGTGTGGAAGGGTTCGTTAACCTGTGGAAAATGAAATATATTTTATAATTTTTTATGTACAAACTTACCTTAAAATTTGTCATCATCATTTCCGGGCACCCTGAATTTTAAAAATGATTGTTCCATCTTGTTCACCTTAAAGAGGCGAGATGGTAACTACAATAAGAACACAGTCCCTTTCTGGTACAAAATGAAAAGCTAATTTTTCCGCAGCCATAATTTAAGTTGCAGTAAAAAAGACTTTTTAGAGTGTTTATTATTTATTATAGTTTATTTGTGAAGAAGCAGATTTTATGTTTATTTTTTATTAAGGAGGTCCAATTGCCGCCCACGTTAAATAAAAAATATGAGAATATAATTAAAATCAATTTTTCTGTAATAGTTTAAGTGGTAATCTATACTAATGAGAAATTTCGATTAGTTTTACCGTGTAAATTTTTCTTTGATATATTTTACCATTGTCGATTGGTTGAGGTTGAACTAAATTAAAAATTAATTTTTACAACATACAAATTTCTTTTTTTGCAATAAAATATTTAGCTTACCGTAAAGTTTACTGAGATATCAATAGTATGTTCAGGAAGTTGCTAAAATGGTTCCATATCATTTTGGACGAAGCTAGTGCAGTAAAATTCACGATGGCATTGATAATATGGCGGAAAAAAAATTATTTCGTTCAATTTCCTTTCTAAAATTATTTTTAAAAAATTTAATATGATGGACCCAATATGGCGGATTAAAAGTTTTATCTCTCGATTTTGTCCAAAATCGCCCTTAGGTTTTTTTTTTGCAGTGTCAGTTACAAATTTAAAATTATTTTTGAAATTTTTAATATGGCAGATCCAATATGGCCTCCAAAAATTTTACATTTCTTTATTTTCTCCAAAATTGGTATGGGTGGGGGGGGGGGGGGGTTCCTAAAAGTTTAAATTGCGAGTTTAAAATTATTTTTATAAGATTTTTTCAGTATAGCGGACTAAAAATTTTATATTATTCAATTTTGTTCAAAATTGATACTGGGTCGTTTCTGAAGGTATGAATGGAGAATTCAAAAAATATTTTAGAGTATTTTAATATGGATGCAATATGGCTGTCTAAAAATTTTACATCTCCGGATTATGCCCTAAATTAGTACTAGGGGGTTTTCGATGGTGTAGATTTAGATTAGATTAAAAGGTTAAAATTATTTTTTTGAAAGTCAGTATGGCGGATTCAATATGGTGAGTAAAAAATTTTACGTTATTTACTTTTTCCCAAATATGGTATTAGGGAGTTTTTGAGGTGGTAGGTTACGAATCAAAAGTTAATTTTTTATAACTTAATATGGAGATACAATATACAGGAATAAAAATTTTACATTTTTCCAATTTTGTCCAAAAGTTACATTGGAGATTTCTTGGGTCATCTATAAACTAAATATATAGGATAAAATGTGTCGAACTAAAAAAGTTCGTGTAAAGTTATATAAATATCGATATTTAGAGATTTTAGTGGCATAGATCAATAATCTAAAATTACAAATACAATTTTATTAAAAACCGATATTTAGAGAAATCTTAGAATTAAAGAATTTTTAGTTGTTCAACTTACTGAGATCTAAAACTTTTATAAAATGGGTACTTTTTGTGACATTGGGAATCATTGTAAGGTACACCAATCCCGCTTAGTTCAAATATTTAATAGATATTAGTAGTGAACATAACCCGATTCGCTCGATCCCCCCACTCCTCGACCTTGACCTTGACCTTGCTTCACCCCTTTTTGGCCCCGCCCACATGTCCTTGTCATTGACCTTGAAAGTGCACGTGTGCTTTGGCCTTGGCCCTGTGTTCAAGGTTGTGTGTGTGACCTTGACCTTGACCTTGGTTGAGACGACCTTGACTTTGTTGAAGGTCATCTTGGGTGTGTGACCTTGAAGTAGTTATTTGTGCATTGTAATAGTGTGGGATGATCTTGAAATGATTTCGACCTTGCAAATTGTTCTATAAATTGTGTGAGTCTACTTGCATTCATTCAGTGTGAAATGTCAGATACGGAACTATCTAAAGAAAAAATTATAGAGCAAGTCGGCAGAGTAATTTGTTTATATCAGAGTAATTTAAAAAGTTTGTGTGATTTTGAAGAGAATGATCTAGCATTTTTTCCTCTCGAATATTTAAAAACTTGCGTTGATACGCTGAGTTTACGGCAAATTTGGGATAAGCTGCCAGCGTCATATCGGTGTAACAAGGAACTACAGTTAAGCTTACCCTGTTACATTCACTATGAACAAATATATCGTCATCATATAGATGGGCCACCACCAGCAATAAAAAAGTGTCGTGAATGTAAAAATGAGTGAATAATATGAATAGTGCTTTGCAAGAGACAGTAAAAAAATTGGGCGATGAGTTCACTGAAACGGCTAATAATTATTTCAATGATGCAATGAAAAGTCGAGCAGAATGGGCGTCGCGCTATTGTGATTTGGCTTATGAATATGAAAAGGCTGCGAATGCATGTCGTAAATATTGCAGCAAAACAATAAATTTACAAGACTTTGTTCGTGAGATAAAAAAGTTGGGGTTTAGTGACTGTTTGGAAAAACTGATTAGGTTCATTGCAGATCCGGTTGTGTTAGATGAAATTAGAGTGTAGGACTTAAGTTTAACGTAGTAGTAGTTAATATGGAAAGTTTAGTGCGAGAAATGTACGAGGAATTTCTAATTTCTGCAGCCTGTTCGGAATTTTACGCATATGAAATGCAAGATTCGGAGGCTCAGGACTTTAGTGTATTTTTTAAGTATATGGACCATGCCGAAGTGTGTCTTTTAGCTAGTATAGTTTGTAAGAATTTTCTTAGATATAAAAACAAACAATTATTATTGAACAAATTAAGGAAATTAGGTTTAGGTGATAATGTTAAACGCATAGAAGAATGGCAGAAAAAAATCAATGAATAAAGTACATAAAATGTAGTTATTTGTTTCATTATATTTTGTCCTTGAAGTTATCCTTATACCAATTTAAATGTGTGACGTCATTTGACCTTCAATACTCCTCCCACTATTTCTATCGTTAAGCTACCCCCACCATTGTTACAATTCGACCTTGAAACCCCGCTATAAAGGTTCGTGGGAGAAGAAGTGACTTCAAACAGTCGCAGATATCAGTGGCATAAACATCAAATATTGTGTTCGTGTAGTGTTCTGAAAGTGCTTTTATATTCACGGTAATTTTTGGATTTATATACCATTTTTTTCAATAATGAGTATTGCAAAAGAAACTCTAGATGAAATTAATGAAATGTTTAGCAAAGATTTCGAGGTTTTAGAGAAAAAAAAGGTTACCGAAATGATTGTAGGCAAAGTGTATAAAATTGTAAAGATGGTTTCAATGACTACACGATTTGGTAAAACTCTTTTAGTGGCTTTACACGATGACGGTGATAATAGCACATTTGAGACTTTTTTACCAAAACGTGTGGCCGAAACACTATCTGACGATATTGTAGATATTATGAGTAAAACTAAAGATAAATACACTCTAACTTATTTGGGGCAGGGCACTAGAGTTTTTGGAAACAATACTCGAACATTATTACGTTTTGGCTCATTGGAGTAAATTGTATGTAAATTGTTTGAAAAAAAGGATGTAATTAAATTTAAAATATAGTTGCACATGTCAGAATACTTACGCGTGTTCATTATTTCTGTTAAAGATGTCTGCTGATGCGACGACGACGACGACGACCGCCAACGAATGTGTAGATAGATACATATTTTGGTTGGGGAGAGAATTAAGAAATAGGGCTCACGATATGTTAGATAGCGTAAATGATTGGTCGCATATTGATGTAAACAAAGATCAATATAAGAACGAGATCAGGGATACAATCAATTTTATGGCTGGGGCACACTTGTGCGACAAATTTTTATATGGTTCCATAGACATGGATACATTTTGTGCTGAAATGGTTGAAGAAGAATTAAAAGAATACCTCGTCAATATTCCACATTTACCAGGTGAGCTTGCTGCAAAATATGAATTGGTTTCTGCAACAGCAACAGCCCAAGACGTTGACGATCGAAATAGTGTCGGATGGGATAGAATTTTGAGCAACGAAAACGAAGACATGGAAAATTAATTTTTTATAATTTTTGTATTTGTGCAATTAAATAACTGTAAATAAATATCTGTTACAATCACAGTTTTATTTTATTTCTTTTATAAACATACCAACCCAGTAGATCATAGGCAGTGTTTCTTTTTCTCAGCTGAAATATTTAATATAAGTAGGGCAAATAAAAATAAAATAGTTTAGTAAAGATTGAAAATGAGTCGAGGAAACAACACAATTGATAAATTTGGTCGTCAGAAATATAATGAAAAATATCATATATTATCTGGGCCACAAGGGATTGGTTTTAAACTTACAGCGGATGGGCAGTATGATATGGGTGGAAAAATCATAACCAACTTAGGCGAACCTAAAGATGATGACGATGCTGTGACAAAACACTTTGTTAATAGAAAGTTTTACAATTTTGCAGTTGTAATATGTGACATATTTAACAAGGATGTCCTCCCCATGATATACAAAAATAATAGTGAGCTTAAAACAAAAATTGAAGTTATGCAGAAAATACTCTATCATCAGCCTTTAAATGACTCATTAAGCGCACTGTCGTACGACTCGACTTCAAAAAAAATCTAAAAAAAAGCAGGTTAAAGAATAGGAGAACGCACTCCGAGTGGCATAGCCTTGAAGATAACGTCGTAGTCGTCGGTGAATTGGACCTTCCCTCCAAGAATATTGAAATGTTATTTATGTGTATGATGTTTTATTGTCATTGTTTTTAATAATGAAGATTGAAATAAAAAACTTTATTTTACAATATATTGTTTATTTATTTTACATTTTAAATAAAAAATATAGTCATACAATATGTTATTTAAACAATATTAGCTTTATCTATCCAAGAGTTGAAGTGGTTGGGAAATCCTAGCCATTTGACAAATAATTGTTCGATGTGATTTTTCTTGCGTTGTCTAAGGACCTTTTCTACTAGATAAACGTCAGGACTGCTTGTTTTTTGTAGTTCTGATTCGTAAAAACACCCTCTTATAGGCTGACCTTCTAACGATTCCAACAAGTAAGTAGGTGGATTTGTAACGTTAGCTTTTACAACTTTAAACAATTCGGTTGACCAAGAGGGCGTATATCCTTTCTCGAATAAGCTTTTGTACTTGCTAATACGCACAATGTCACCCATGGAAAACTTAAATTTTTTAGGTACAATTTTTAAATAATCATATGCTTTAATATGTGTTTTTTCTTGCACGTCTGCAGGCTTCATTCCAATGGTGCGATGTTTCGAATGGTTATAGGTTTTTGTTACTGCCGATAATATATGTATCCATTTGTAAGATCCTCTTGTTGAGAATTGTTTATATAAATTATTTTTTAAAGTCCTTATGACTCGCTCAACAATTGCAGCTTTCTTTGTGCTGTAAGTGGAATAATGATTTATATTATATTTTTTCATCAGGGCTTGAAAGTTTGTATTATAGAACTCCTTTCCTTGATCACTTTGCAGATTTATTGGTGTATATGATGCCTCTTCAATGATGCTTTTCATCGCATTAGTAACTTCTATACCAGTCTTGTTTTTTATGGCTTTGGTATAGACAAATTTCGAGTAACAATTTATACAGACCAAAATATAACGATAACCATCGTTTTCATCAGCATACTGTTGCATTTCAGCCAAATCAATTTGCCACAAATCTCTGTATCCTTTTATTATCGTGCGCCGTCTTACAAAATTTTTTCTAGCCGTTCTATGTAGTTCATTAACAATCTTGATTTTTTCTAGACTGGGCTCCATATTATTAGTAATACTAAAGGTTTCAGATCGAAGGAAGAACTGAATAATATCATTAAATATTGAGCTTAATATATTATATCTTCTTCTCGTAATTCCTCTATGATTGACATAATTTCATTTTCGTGTCCAGTGTGACCGGCCATTTTGGAACTCCACAACAAACGTAAACGATCCACCAACTCTTTAGCTTTGTTCCAGTAGACATATTGAAATTTTTTCGAAGATAATTTCTTGTTTGTGGGTAACTGTAGTTTTTCCGAGAGATTTTTTCTTGTAATAGTACCACCTAATTTTGTGCCCATTATCAGAGGTTTAATAATTCGTAAATATTTGTTCCATCTGGTCTCCCGTAAACCATCACTTTTTTTAAAATTGTTGTAGACAGCATTCGTTGATTCCAAAATTTCCTTGTACGTTGAAAGTACATTATCACTTAATTGTTGTTGTTCCTTGCCTACACTTGTGGGTGTTTTAAGAAATAACAAATCATAAAGTGCCGGTGATCCACCATATTCTGCAATATTTTTCCCTTTTTTGTATAAGACAATATTTCCATTTCGAAAACGCACCTCTAAATTACCAATAAAATTTTTGTTATCTGTTTTTGAACCAAAACGTACACCATATACAGTATCGTATAGAGATGGTTTCGAACGTAATCCTTTCAGGTGTGCGTTTAAAGTATCGGAAGTTGTGGTGTCAGCGGATGCGAGAGATGTATTAGTTGAAGTTGAGGGTGTATCAAACACCGATTGGCTAATATCTTCTTTTGAAATGCGATGCTGCTGCTGCTGCTGCTGAATAGGTGTGGAGGTTTGAAAGGAATGTGTAGGTTGGGGAAAACCTGATATTTGAGTCGACTGCACTGATGTACTGAGACTATGTGACTTTGTAGCTGGATAATGTTGTTGCTGTTGTTGTTGCTGCTGCTGCTGCTGCTGACGTTGCTTAACCACATCAGATATAGTTGTCAACGGCTTAGAAATGGGTTCGTAAAACTTTTCCAATTCCACAACATTAAACTCTTTAGCCGCTTTAATTTGTTTAAATTTTTTTCTGACGGCATTGGTAGCTTCCACTAGTTTACGTTTTAAGTCGATCGCGTTATTCATGATGTTAACAAAGGACGTTTCAACAATCAAATGAGCATTTTCCCTTATTATTACAGTAATATATAGCTATCAAATCCTTTGCGGTATCTTCCCGATTTCACATCACTGTCTTTATCAATTACTAAAAATCCATACTTATTATCCCAACATTTTGAGCACATTTCTTGAAATTGAGTAAAAGTTAGATCCGGTGAAACGTGGTCGGAAAATATGTGTTTCATATTCAACTCATCTTGTTTAAACATAATAATAAAATTGGCGTTGTCTCGCACAAGCTGTTTAGGCACTCGCGAATATGTTTGCGCTAGGTAAAAGGAGTCGATATTTTTATGACGTCCCATGCTAAAGTACGATCTTATAACATCTTGTTTTTCACATATAACATCATCAAAGATAAATATAGAGTTTGGTTTTGCATCGGACGGTACCACAATATTACTGGAATCACTAAAGGCATAGTAGCCTAAACCTTTGATGGGCGCTAAAATTTTCCTTAAATACTCATATTTCGGTTGATACAGAGATTTCGAGTAAATATAGACATTTTCGAAACGTAGCCCAAGGGGGTGTGTAAGCAGCGAAATCATGACATTAGTTTTTCCACAATTGGATGGACCAATTAACAGGCCGCGAATAGAGGAAGGAAGTAGAGGACCGTGTCTCTTCATTATCTTCTTTTCAAATCCAAGTCCGACTTTTTCATCGAGATTGTCAATAGGAAGTTTTTGTTTAAGATCGATAACGCGCATCTTAGGAAAATTTGATATTTTATAGGCAATTTTTCACAAAAACTGTCATTCAGATGCCGAGCGTCAAACGAAGTGGACGGTCTCACGTTTCCAACAAAACTGGATACGGTATTGTGAATTCGTTAATAAATAAATTACCATTCGAGGTACACATTCCTGGTTATCAATATTGCGGACCCGGAACAAAAGTAATAAAACGTGTAACAAGAGGTGATCCAGGCATTAATCCTTTGGATGCCGCATGCAAAAAACACGATTTAGCCTATTTACATAATAAAGACAACATAAGTGCGAGACATCGAGCGGATTACGAGCTCGAACAAAGTGCTTGGAATAGAGTAAAATCGAAAGATTCCAGTTTAGGTGAAAAAACAGCAGCTTGGTTAGTTACAAACATTATGAAAGGAAAACAACGTTTTGGTATGGGTGTACCATCATCATTATCAACAAAAAAAACATCTAGTAAAGGCACGCGTCATACAAAAAGGAAAGGTGTTAATAAAAATCGACATGTTCGGAAAGCCAGTTTCGGAACAGCTATTCGACAAGCAGTTCGAAGGGAATTATTAAAAGCCGGAAGTAAAAATGTGTTGGAAAAAAATGTCATGAATGCATCTAAAATAGCTCTGTCGGCAGCACGTAGATCGGTAAAAGCGGCAGGTGGCAAAAGGAAGGTTCGTACACCGAGAATAATACCGATTCCTAAAACTGGTGGAATATTACCATTAATACCAATTTTTGCCGGGTTATCAGCTTTGGGTTCATTAGCCGGTGGGGCAGCGGGAATTGTGCGCGCCATAAAAGCAGTAAAAAAAAGCAGCGAAGATAAAACCGGTGCCGGCCTGTATTTAAAATCGAAAGGAAATGGTTTGTTTCTAAAGCCATATCGTAAAGGTATGGGATTATTTTTAAATCGTAGATCAAAAAACTAATTGAATCCCTACCTCGAAGACCACTATCTAACATCGATATAGAAAAATATGCCAAAAAGAAAAGAATAGGACACTTTCGAGGGGTTTATATGAGGGATTTATTACCTAGACAAGGTCCTCGACGTTACGAAGCAGCAATAGTGAATTTGGATAGTACGCGTGGTGCAGGGACTCATTGGGTAGCTTATAGAAAAAATAATTCTAAAGTAACATATTATGACAGCTTCGGCGATTTACCCCCACCGATCGAATTGGTACGATATCTACAAACGGGATCGGAACCATCAAAAATTATTTACTATACATACGATCGTCAGCAGGATTTTGGAACAGTCTGGTGTGGACATTTGTGCTTAAAGTTTCTTGTCGAATCATCAGCGTAAAAGATGTCATCATCATCATCGTCACCATTAACACCGCAAATGGATCGCAATAACTATACTAAAATGTTGCAATCACTGAAAGCATTTCATCTAGCCGGTGGATTAAGGAAAATGACCGTGAAACAGTTAGAAAACATGCCCAAGGAAGTAATGATTGCATTAGCCTCAAATGAAATTCCATTCGTTTGGGAAAAGTTGCCGGAGCACCTTAAAAGCGATATCGATATATTAAAATATCAGTGCGGTTGCAAACATTATTTCAGCAGCAGCAGCAGCAATTTAAACGAGGTTATGACTGATGAGGATCTTACGGCTAGAAAAATATTTTGTTGTTATTGCAAAATCAGCGATGTGCGCATAAAAGCAGAAAATAGCATAAAAACATCACTATCTAATGCAGTGAGAAAAGGTGTGACGATGAATCTTTTTAAATGTTGCCGCTAAGAATAAAACCGAGATGTGTGATGTTTTAATGGTTAGTCATGTCTTATACGTTCACACTAACAGGACACTCGAGCGTCTTAAGCGCCGATTTTTATCCACCAGTCGAATTAAATAGAGAAAACAAATATGGTCTGGCATTGCTGGGATTTTACACATACAATTCAATTTTTAATGTGGACGAAAGCAACAATAAGTTTGCCTACATGAAGGAGGGTTACACCACCGAGCCGATACAATTGCAGATTCCACCTGGGGCCTATGAAATAGATGAGATAGGTAAAGCTATGTTGGAGGCTTTGAGGATTTCAACTGAAGAAAAGAACGATGGAATCTTTTACTTGGTCGCTAATAATAATACGCTGAAATGTGAACTGAAATCCCAATATACTATAGATTTCCGGGGAGAGGCGAGTATCGGTAAAATGTTAGGATTTAATCATACAGTGTTAAAAAGAGACAAAAAGCACGAATCAACCGAGATGGTGAAAATAATGAAAGTACGCATCATACGCGTAGATTGTAATATAATTTCCGGAGCATATATGAATTCGGTGGAAGGTCATACCTTGTTCGAATTCGATATCGACGTGGAGCCCGGTTACAAAATCAGTAAAGAACCACAAAATAATATTTATATGCCGTTAATGCCGGCAGGACGTCAGTTTATCGACAACATTACTCTTCGCATCTTGGACGATAGCGGTGATCTAATCAATTTTCAAGGCGAGAAAATAATCGTGAAATTGGAACTGAAGAAACTTTCATAAAAATGGGTTTTTGCTTCAATCGTCAATTGTGTGTGCTGTCGACTAAGATGGGGGAACCGCCGAAACATAATAAAAGTAAAAGAAGAGTTAACGTCAAGGTTAGTCGTCGTCCAGACGTTAGATCACAAACATCTCAACAGTTATCTGCCGAAGACTATAAATTTTTAAAATCAATCGGTCTTAAAGTGCGAAAATGATTTCCACCACCAGCGATAAAATAGAGGTTTTCTCCGAGCCCATCTTGGACAATTCCATTATTAGTCTAGAAGAGCATACGTATAAACCATACGGATCTCCATCATTCAACAATTCGGATGAAGTCCGTATCCCCATTAATTTTCAAGATATTATACTGGATATCGCCGAAAGTTACATATATATCGAAGGAAAATTTAAACCCATAGACGCAACGAAAAGATGTTTTTTATCAAATAATGCCCTCGCATTTTTGTTCGATGAAATTCGCTACGAGATGGGAGGTGAGCAGGTCGCCGTGGTTCGTAAACCTGGAGTTACGACGACATTAAAAACCATGGTTTCATTCGGAAGTTTGCAACAAAGATCTCTCATGACGTGCGGATGGGGTCTCGACGAAGCAAACCAAGATATCGTAGACACGGCAAGTAACGTATTCTCCGGGAAATTACCCTTAAAATATCTTATGGGATTCGCCGAAGATTACGCAAAAGGTGTTTTCAACGTAAAACAAGAGCTTATTATGATTATAGCTCGCACTTTTACCAATTGTTACGTCGGCGAAGTAGAGGCAGAAATTAGTATCGACAAAATCGAATGGAAAATTCGTCACATCATTCCAGACGACAAGCAAAAATTGAAAATACTGTCTCGCATTAATAAAGGAGGAAACAATGCCAGTATTCAAATGGCATATCGTAAATGGGATCTGTACGAATTACCAGCTTTAAGGCAAACATCTTCCGACGTGTGGGCCTTGAGAACGAGTACAAGTCTGGAAAGACCGCGCTATATAATCGTCGGGTTTCAAGACAGCAATAATTGCGACAAGAAAGAAAAAAACGCAACCCAGTTTACCCACGCCGACGTATGCGACATTAGACTGTATCTGAATTCAACCGTTTATCCATACGAAAGATGGAATTTAGATTTCGCCAAGAAACTGTACGCAGCAGCCTATTACAATTACGAAAACTTCCAAAGCAGCTACTACGGGCGCGAGATAAACGATCCGATGATAACGTTCGCGGAATATATGAAAAACCCCGTTTTTATTATCAATTGCAGTCATCAACCAGAGGCGATTAACTCATCGACAGTGGATGTAAAATTGGAGTTCCAAACGAGAAAGAATAAATTCCCCAAAGACACTAAAGTGTACGCATTAGTTATTCACGACTCATTTTTTAGTTATAATGTATTAAACGGTTCGGTGACCAATAAATCTATATTTTAATGTATCTATTATATGTAACACAAAATAATGTTCTTGAATCAATAAATTTGTAATGAGTGAAGTAGTAGTTTTATATTTATTTGAAACCCAACCAAAAAAAAAAAAGCTGGCGGAAAAGCCCGCTCTTTAAGAGAAGAGTACGGGAATTTAGAAAATGGTGGTTTATTAAGTGGAAAAAAGAGCTTAAATAACACAAGAAAAAATTTTTAAGGCTAAATATGAAAACAACAATTTAGAAAATTTGTAGGAAAGTAACGGTTAGGAATAAGGAAAAAAGTTATAAGAAAAAATTATAGAGGAAATCGAGTACTATAAGCAAGCATTTTTCTCGATAGTAAAAACGTAAAAAAAATTTTTTCAAAAAAAAATTGAAAAATGGTGAATGCGCGCCAAAGTTGAAGTTTTGGAGCAAAATGATATTAGGAAATTAGAAAGAGAATTTTTTTCTACATATGGTAGTACTTTTCAAAATTCGGAAAGATGAAATTTTAAGAAAAGGGTTATAGTAAGTTAGTAATTTGGATTTTTTAAAGCGCTGTAGCTCGGGAACCGTTCAAGATAGAAAAAAAATAAAAGCACTTTGATAGCCCAAAATTTTGAGGAGAATGCGATGGTGTAAAAAAAATTATAATTTTTTTTTTTTTTGAAAATGCTGAATACGCGCTAAAGTTGAAGATTTAGAGAAAAACGGTATTGGGAAATTAAAGAGAGAACTTTTTTCTACATATTGTAGTATTTTTGAAAATTCGAAAAAATGAAATTTGAAAAAAAGGGTTATAGAAAGTTAGTAATTTGAATTCTTTAAAGCGCTGTAGCTCGGGAACCGTTCAAGATAGAGAAAAAATAAAAGCACTTTAATTACCTAGAATTTTGAGTAGAATACAATGGTGAAAAAAAAATTTGGAAAATCTTAAAAATGACAAAAAATTTAGACGAAAAAATTGAAATTCTCGAGTTATGAGGCTAGGGCCGCCGAACGGGAGTATGTGGAAGTTGTAGGGGGAGGTTTTTTTTTTTTTTTTTTTTTTTTTTTTCCACCACCGCCTCCCCCACCTTCCCACCCGCGGAGGGAAAAAAAATCGATTTTTGATGGTTTCAGAGCGATTGCGCGGCTCCTTCACCATTTTCTCGCAATTTTTGAGGTATCGATTTTTTTATTTGCGGTGACAGAAGTTCGGAAATTTTTTTTTTGGATTCTAGAGAAAATTTCCCACAATATATGTATTTTTCCAATTTTTTATCGTCAACCGTTACGATGCCAGAGCCCATCCAAAATGCGATGAAAAAATTTTTTTTATATTAGCGAATCGGGAAAAATAGTGTGATATACTTCAACTCTTCCTTATTACGATTCCATCAAAACATTTTCAAAATTTTCCTTACCTTGCCTGAAAATAATTAAAATATATGCATAATTTGCATTTTTTGTAAATATGTAGCAAAGTAATGGTTAGAAATATCAAAAAAATTTATTTGAAAAAAATGTAGAGAAAGTCTAGTACTATATGCTAGAAAAGTGGAGGGGGGTAGTTTGTGTCCATACCAGAGATACGGTGAGTTATAAAATCATATTATTCTCAAACTTATATAATGCATATATGCACTCCACCTTACCCCCTCCAACTTTTTGAATGTATATAGAGGCCGGTATTAGAATTATTTCATCATTACACATTCGATCGGCAAGATGGAAGATATACCAAAAAGGATCATTGGCATTGTCAGGCCATTCGTGCCCGGCAAAATATGCAAGTGTGAGGAGTGCGGGGGTACCGCACCAGGAGCGGCACCTTCGGCACCGCCTGCAACGCCGACACCACCAGCGACGACGACGGTGCCGCCAATGAGAAGACCAAGGGCTGCACCTAGGTCGGTGTTAATATCGTTGGGTATTACTCCACGGTAGGCACCCCACCCTCCCCCCAGGCCCTTTTAGGGCCACAAAAACGGTCCTTTTCAGGACCACATTATATTTTGATCGTAGTTTAGTAATCGTCACTTATGGGGCGAGATATTCGTTTAACGACGATTTGTCTCGTAGCTTAAGTGCCAAGTTATATGCTTGAGAACCTATGAAAATGTTAACAGTTCAAACAAGGTTTCTATTATTTTTTTTTTTGTAATGTATTCTTCACAAAATATTAAGAATAAGTCTTATTGTCTAAACAAATCTAATTCCTTATTTAAAGTTTTTGAAAAAAATCAATAATTCTATAAGCTCTCACCAATACATAACATTTAGAATCCGTTGGTGGGGTGGGGGTAGTTCTATATATATGAGACTGGGTCAGTTACACAGTCATATATTCATCAACCCTCATACGATAAACATGGAGGAAGAAAGACCCGCCAGCCGAGGCTCATCCATCTTTAGTGATGACACCGTAGCCGACAACGTTGGAGACCTGCAAGTCTTCGACGACGACGACGAGGTGGATTTTGAAATTGACGTCCTACGTTGGGACGACTTGGATGAGCCGATTCCGCTAGTATATGACCATGATCCGGGTCTAGTGGAATTAGACGATGCGGGTGATTGGGTCTTACAAAGACTCGAAACTCCGTCGCCGCAGCCAGAGCCGGACTCGACGGAAGATGCGGTGCTGGAAATTCCAGCATCACCAACACCCGACGACCCACAAGGCCCCTGCGATTCGTCAAGCTGGTGGTCGACCAGCCAGGATGGGGCACCATAAGCCCCACACTCTCCCTGGCCCTTTTTAAGGGCACACAACAACGGTCCTTTTCAGGACCACAAAATACTTTGATCGTAGTTTTAGTACATATTAGTACTTTGTTACTAATATTGTATGTATAGAATATACAATATTAGATACAAAGTATTAAAACTTTAAGTGCTGGTGGAACCCAGCTAAATCGTTCGTTCGTATTTGAGACCACAAACAACTTTTGGTCTCAATACGTAATATGACATTTGTTTTCACCCCCCACCATTAATTTGTCTCTATATATACGACCATCAATACTTATTACAATCATTTTAGTTCAACATGTCTGCGACTCAACAACAACAACAACAACCCATCCAATGCCCTGTGGTAGATTCTACCACAGAGAATTGTTTGGAGTGGGAGCCGAACGATCCTAGATGGGATGAACTTTGGCGGTTCATCATCGAATACACAGAGGACAGCACCACCACCCCCGCTGATGATGATGACGGGCCGTGCGACTCCACAACTCAATAAAAGAGTCGCATGTTTTAAAACCAAACGGTCCTTTTCAGGACCACAAAATAATTTGATCGTAGTTTTAGTTGGTTATAATACTTTGTAACCAATATTTTATGTTTTTTTCATAAAAACATACAATATTGAGATACAAAGTATTAGAAGTTCTGGCGACAGAACCTTAACTTCATAAACCGAACCATGTTTTAGCATACTTGTAAATATTATCAGAAAATATTTACAACTATTGCTATTGCGTAGTTTTAGTGGATTATTCACTTTTTTTTTTTTATTACCTAATATTATGTGGGACAGGGCCTATATGAAATAACACACAAAAATAAATTTTCAAGTCATTTTTATTCTCATTATAAAATATAAAAAATTTGATCAAACACTTTTTTATTAACTACAATATATATATATATATTTACAAACTTAATACTATAAATTAAAAGCTAATATCTACAACTACCTAACACCTACTACATAATTTATTAAAGTCCTCTAATTGTCTTTTTAACCGCGCAGATTTCACCTTTTTTATCTCTAATTGTTTTTCAAGTTCTATAATGTCACTGGCACACTCGTTCACTTCATTCACTAAGCGTTTTTTCATGGTATAAATGTCAGTCAATTTGGTCTTCTGAGAGTTGGTGAAGTCTTCGACCCACTCCGGTTGTGATGGCTCGGAAGAAGACGCGGTTTTATTTGGTGAAGACGATGACGACGACGACGACGACGAAGCAGCGGAAACTTCATCGCCTTCAAAACACCGCTTAAACCGCTTCTTCATGGGTTTCCGGCACCCCAATATCGGCGACAGTGGCGCTGGCGCTGGGGAAGACTTCACCTCCGACACTATTTCATTCTCGACGCTGGCCGGTGTTGGTGGCGTTGGTGGTGTTGGTCCATCGGGGCCTTCTATGACTTCCACTTCTACTGACAGTGGCTCTTGCGGTGCTGTTTTTAGGAAGTCGGGTAATGGAACAGGGGTGGAGGGACGCTTAAAGTTAAACTTTTTCTTCTTCCCTTGTCCCACACCTTTAATCGCCGAATAAAATGTTTTTTTATCGGCGATTTCCGACTTCCGCATAGTCAAGAGCTTTTGCAGTTTCGACGCTTTCGGAGAAGATTCCCTAGGCCGCGATGCTTTTCGCACAACCACATCACTAATCACATTAATTTTTGGCTCTTTCTCCTCCGTCCAGCATTCCAGGAATTGCGCTGCCGACTGAACTAACTCCTCGTCGCGACCATCGTTGAGGGCTCGGTCTTCGGCATCTTCATGCTCCACGCCATTCCAGTTCTCGAACACCCCCGGACTTAGCACCTCTAAACCACTCATGTTATCCAGCATGCCTTGCTGTGAACCGCAGCTCACGTCAAGAGCATCTAAAAGAGACCGTACACTAGACATTTTCGATATTCCAACTCACACAATTAACTTTTTCTTAGCACTGTACTGTTTGCTGTTCTGACGAACTGTGAAGAGCTCGAGCCAGCAAGTCTGCTTTTATGCCCATTTCCCCCACTACACCGCCTTTATTCCTTTTGTTCGATGCATTAAGTATAATATTTAAACTTGTCAGATGCAAGGCCAAGGCCAAGGCCGACGTAACCGGCAATACCAGGGTCGTTTTCAGGGCTGTAATTTTCATGGATTTTTTTTTTGTCCCTGTCAAGGTTATTTTAAAGAAGCATATAAATATAGTACTAAACTTGTTAGATGCGAGGCCAAGGCCAAGGTCAAAGTACCCGTCAATGTCAGGGTCGTTTTCGAGGTTGTAATTTTCAAGGATTTTTTTTTGGTCCTGTCAAGGTTATTTTAAAAACAAGGACATTAATGAACGTGCCATCCAGAGAAGAAATTGGGTCATAGAAGAAGCTTACCTGTACAGAAGAAATTAACATGTATTTTATTTCTTAATTTTTAATTTTTTGTTTGTTATTTTTTTTATTTTTTTTTAATAATAAAAAGTAAACTCAATCTTTTGTTATATTTTAATTTTTTTTCAATAAAACAATAGTAAAATGAATCTGTATGTGTATTTATTAAACATCACCTAAAATACGTTTTGCAATCCATATTTTTCTGCAGAGTCCGTTTATTAATGAAATAGAACCATATATTAGGGTGAAATCTAATGGTTTCAAATCAGTCTCACATAACAAAGTCAGAAGTAAACACTATTGATAAGTTCGGTCGCAAAAGAAAATTTAAGGATTTTAACTTTATGCGAGGTCCTTCAGGAATAGGTTTTAAACTTACACCTAATGGAGATTACGACATGGGAAGCAAAAGATTGTGCTATTTAGCAGAACCTCTTGAAGGAGACGATGCGACCACACGAAATTATGTTGATAATAACCTTGCTCAGTGTGTGCAAGATACGCAGAAAGCTTTACATGACTCAACAATTGTTATTAAAGATATATTCAGAAACCAACTTGAAGGTTACGTACGCAAGAAATTAATTGAAACCGGTCAAGAACTTAGAGGATACATTGATGATACTGTTATTGCAATATATGAACTTAGGCAAGACGAACTGCGTGATGAACTTAACTCTAGAATGTTGAAAATTGAAAAGACTATGGAGGATCTTGTCAGCAAACCTGTTTCACATTAAACATTTACTCGTAGACCTGTGCGTTTAATTTACTATTAGACAAATTTTTCAACAATAACTTTTACAGTTTGTTATTTGTCGACACTTCATTATATTTATAATTTTAAAATAAAGGTTCAATAAAAAAGCAATCAATCAATGAATACATGTTTTTTATTTAAAAAAAAAAAAAAAAAAAAAAAAAAATTACAATACTATCGTTACATATTAATGTTGTATGTTTAATAGAAATAATAAAAACAATACAAATAATGAAATATGGATTTTCCAGATTACGTGCTGTCCTGACTTAGAAATGATTCCAACACGGTGACTAAATTTGCTAAGTTTTCTTCCGGGTCTGTTTTGTAAAAATCTATGTCTGCATGCCCCCAAGGTAGAGTTTTGGTTGAACTGGGAATTACATAACGTTTATCATCGCTATGTGACAATGCTACTTTATTTATTATGTTGGTATAAATGTTATGTAATTCACTTCTAAATGTCTTCATCTTTCTTAATATCAAACCACCCCGTTCAACAATTCTTTGGTAGTCTTCCTGATGAAGGTCTTTCTCGATAACACATTTTTTGATACCTTTGGCTTTTTTTAATTCATTATTAATGGACTTTACATAATAAGCCTTCGCGCCGGTACCATAAAAACTTATTATCGGATCACCAGGAAACTCATCTTTCATTCTACCAACTACAGAATTACTTTTAATTATGTTGAAATTATTAATTTCGGGGTAATTTCATGTATCGAATTTTTCGGGGTTTTCTGATATAGTTTGATAAAAGTTTTCCGTATACACTTTTAATATAAGCGAGTCAGTATCGGTGTAAAGTAACGAAGCATCATCGCCAAACTTGGATTTAATAAAATTATAATAAAAATCGTATATTACAGTCTTTGATATATCTAATATGGAAAAACCGATATAAATTGGTTTATTGTACAATATTTTAACTTTATTCATATGTATAGCAACAAAGTTCTCGGTAAATATCGAGCTACTATTGAAATTGGGGCGGGATATTAGTGCTCTAGCTCCATTTCTGCCTACACTGTTCTCCCAATGTGTTACTAATTTTATATCCTTTCGATTTTCCACATTTTCCATAGTTTTACCAAATATCGCGTTATTTTTTAATTTAAAAGTGTCCTTCGCAAATTTTGTGGTGGCCTTGTTACGTAAATTGGTATTAAAATCAATATACGATTTTAGCCATTTTGATTGCTCAAACTGTAATACTCGATGGGTTTGCATTACCACTAAGCCGTTGGCGATGGCTTGTTTTAAAGTTCTATAGTGTACAATGTATTTTTTTTTATCTTGTAAATTGGGAATTAATTTCGGTAATTTAGCGTTTTCTGTTGGCGGTATGATATTTTCTACTAGAAATGGAAGATCAGAATGTGCATCATGCAACTCAGTCGGATAATGCACATCCACTTCCAAAACGTAGCCATGTAAACTATCATCACCAACAGCCATAATATTTAAATCCAGAATTTCGCGCTCGCTTAACCATCGAAAACCACCATATGGTAATGCTTGTGACATACTATGACCATATAGATTTGTAGCATCAAGGTATGTTATAAATGAAGAAGGTTTTGTTGGGTCATAGTCTGGTAAAAAAATATTATTAGCGATGTGCTTCCTTTCTGTACACTGGCTTATGCCGCCGCGTATACCTTTCTTAAAAAAATGTATCATGTCTATATCAGTTAAGAGCTCTAACTCTACCTTAGTCATACGTAGCATACAATCAAATGATAAACTTGGAAGGGTATAGTAATGTGCTGGATCAAGTTTATCGAATTTTAAGCAATTATTCCGAAATTGCTCAAAAACATCACACAATAGCAACACATCTGATTTTAAATACACGTCCGAATAGTCCCCCAAAGTTTTACACCCAAACAAGCGCCATACTTCTTTTGCTCTTCTATAGCTTTCATCGCTAATATGTTCTTCCCGTAAATTATCATAAAATTCATCTTTACTTGGAAGACATGTATTTTCCATTTTTTCTATAGAGTCAATAAAGCTATAGGGAAAAACACCCTTTTGACGCATCAAATTAAATTGGTTGATATTTGAAAAATGTTTCCGCGTTTCAATAAAATCGTCGTCGTTTAAACCGCTGCCTAAATTTTCCAAAGACGTTGACAGAAATTTAAAACTATCAATAAATCGCAACTTTAAATATTTCCTCTTGACTTTTCCACATTTACTATCAAAATAATCGTGCACATAAATGCTTTTGGTAAATGATATGTACTTTTCCTTACTTTGAGCCAAAACACCAATTTTATCCCCATATTTACATAACTCTTTTATAAATAAATGGCTGTCGTAGCCGCTTAAGTTATGAAATATGATAGGGATAAAAGAGGGTAATTTATAATTTAAATTACAAACGGAATGTGCAGCACCAAATCTTTTTGCACCAGTTATGTGACAGTGGTCTCGTACTTTAATCTCACCCTCTTCAAAAGGGCCTTCACATATACCACATATTTTAGCATCATTAAACTCCCTTTTTTCTTCAGGCGTTAACGGTTTCATAGGCTTAATGTCTTTTAAATATGTGTTGTATAGAGCCCTTAAATCACACTCGATACGATCCACAAAGACTTGAGCTGCATTATTCCCCCGAAATAGCTCAAATTTCGAAAGTGAGTCGTCAAAAGAGCATTTAATTAAATAAGCAAAAGAATATGGTTCATGTTTAAAACTTTTTACAGTGTAAGAATTTTGTGGGTTTGGTTGTACCGTTTCAACGGGTTTTAAAACAGATTCGAAATCTGCATAAACCACGAATGGAACGCGCATTTGCTTTTCTATACCCTCGAATTTTAAAATATTTTCCGGCACACTCTTTCCAAATTTATCGATTTTTAAATCCACTGAGGGTGTTTGCGTGAAAATGTGGTTACAATCGTAGCTTTGATGTAAAGTTAAAACTGACGGTGTACTAAAATAAATGAGGCAACCATCACAGAAATATATTTTATGTTGTTGACAACTAATTTGACTTGAAACTAAACGTGATAAATCCCGAATCCAACAATAATGACTCTTTGAACAAGTCGTATCACAAAAATGTTCACCGCCATCTTTACTACTACAGTCTTTTGTAATTAACAATAAATTTACATGCCTATCCAACTTTTTTGACGCATACCTCAGTGGACCAATAACTTCATGTATTACTTCATTATTTTCATATTTAGATTCCAGACCGTATACGTTAATTGATATGTTGTTCATTTCCTCAAATTTTTTAATGTCACGTAATTTTACTGGAAAATCCATACCTGTTACATTTAGCACTCTAGAAAAATGGGGGTAGGATGTCTTCTGTGAAGTCTCTGCTGTTGGAGGAAACAATGCTGATGTTACAGCCCACGCAAAGCAAAATTCGTCCTGGTTAATCACATTGACGACAGCTCCTTTCTTTTCAATAGAACACGGCAACTTGATGTATGATGAGCCACCCATAGGCATATACTTGTTGATACCAACTTCCAAGTATAAAATTCGCACAAGAGCCCATCCTATAACAAGAAAAATAATATATAAAAATCAGTTTAATATATCGGGTTTTGATTTTTCCATACCTGAATCTTTCTCCTGGAACTCTGTCGCCTGCGTTTTTATTAATTCGGTGAAAGAATGGTAAACGGCATCCAAATCACTTTCTACACTAATTATTTGATTAGCAGTGTTGAAGGATTTTTCACTGAATATTTCTTGTGATGGAAGCATGTACTCGCCAACAGCTGTCATGTTAACTTTTAAAGCATGATGCACACGCAATAAATTATTAACAAGTTCCACCACCTTGGATTTAATGTCTGCAAAGAACATTACGTAATCGGAATGCTCCATATCACTGCTAACCCGATAGGTTGCAATTCTCCTTTTGAAGGCACATTGAACGAGTTGCACACCATGACATACCGGCAAACATGAATTATTTTTATGTTGTTGTGTTCGTTTATGCACCGACATATGATTTATTGGAACATCTACATTACATGTAGCGCAATTAATTAGCGGAATCGTCGATGTATACTCTTCAATTCGGAGCCGTTTTCCTCCAGGCACTTCATTAAATCTCGCCGCACACGATTCTCTTTGATGACGTCTCATATTATAAATATTAGTAAACTTAGAACCGCAATTTTCACAAACATATGCCATGATTTGTCAAATATTAACACATGTACTACCTATACAAGTCAGAGCCAACTGATGAATGAAACTGCCCCATACATTATATAAAACCATTCAAGGTCACCCCCAACCACGTAACATATCTTCAAGGTCACACACCCAAGATGACCTTCAACAAAGTCAAGGTCGTCTCGACCAAGGTCAAGGTCAAGGTCACACACACACAACCTTGAACACAAGGCCAAGGCCAAAGCACACGTGCACTTTCAAGGTCAATGACAAGGACATGTGGGCGGGGCCAAAGAGGGGTGAAGCAAGGTCAAGGTCAAGGTCGAGGAGTGGGGGGATCGAGCGAATCGGGTTATGTTCACTACTGATATTAAACAAAATCAAAATCAAAAATCCAAAAAAAAAATTATAAAATAATTTAACCAACTTGAAAAAATGCGCTAGAAAGCGGAAATTGGCGTTATAAATTTTTTTATGAACATTACCTTTTTGAAGTCGGTGCTAAATTTTTTCTAAATGGAACAAATAACCACTAACATGAGAAGTATAAAAACTACGGTAAGAAAGCAATTACAAATAAAGTATTTTTTTATTCTTTTTATGCGAATCACATTTTGTCTGACATTAGTTTGGCGCCGACTTATATTATTACTTTTCACTTTTAAGCGCATTTTTAATTTCTTTTATAAAAATTTTATTACGTAAAAATAACTATCAATAATAAAATAGTTTGACGGAAAGAAAGTTTAAAATTTATTTTTATTTTAAAAATATATTTTTTTAATTAAAAATATACATAAACACAAATATTTAACGTATCTACAGCACTCGAAACATCCAGCATGTCAGCGACATCTTAGATAACTATATCTCGAAGGAGACGTCAAGCTGATGTAGCAGTCCCATCTCAGGGGAAAGTCCCTTCAAAACCCGCAAGAAGCGGCTTACGGTCATGAATATGCAGGCGAGAAAGACTCTGTCATCGGTCCAAAGGGACGTCTGTTGTCGTTTCCTAGTAATGCTGACGACACCGGCTCGAACCGCAGCAGTATTGGTTTAGATTTTGTAACCTAATTTGACGAGGGATGTCGTCGCCCGTCGCATGGGAACGGTGTGACGATATTGTCACGAAAGAATTCGGGACGATTGCCATCGAATTAGGTTACCTGCTAAAATACGTTTTGATAGAAGAGGAGAGAACAAAACTTGTTTTATTAGGTAATACTTTATACGAGGTGTGTAAATTAAATAACGAGATTAGTTTTTTTTATTTATTCTATTTGAATAGAATTACATCAAAATCAACTTCCTTGGGAAGCCGCACAGCGCTGGAAATGGTTCTTTTAATTCTCATAGCAGTGCTGGAATATGGATACTGAAATAACCTCAAATTGGTAGTTGCTGCCGTATGCATATTTTCGAGTGTCTCAAAGTGACGTCCCTTTAGGTAAATTTTCAATCTCGACAAGAGAAAAAGTTAGAAGGATTTAAGTCAGGAGAATAAATAAATCGATTTTAACTGGCCCAAAAATCGCTTATTGAAATTGCTTTGCAATAAGGCGCATTTTCCTGATGAAACTTTTAGTTTTTCTTGATGTTTGCATGATGACATGCATGACCAATTTTTTTAGAACCTCTCCTTAGAAGTGTTTATTGACTGTTTGGCGTTAAAGCACAAACTTTTTATGGACGAATCCCTATATATCGAAAAAGTAATTTAGAACGCTATTCGGTTCATCTTCCATCGACTCTCTTTCTTTTACAAATCCCTTAAACTACCAAAAAATCTGAACCTTTGACAAAAGAGCAGTTTACGTAGCACTGTGCTGAAGCAAAACCTGCTAACAGACTTGAAAATTGATATCATTCGCATTGGAAAAACTGTTTCACGGAAAAAATCGCTACTGACGACCAAATAACCCCAGCTAGTTCAAATTCGTACTGAAGACGTATCACATGTTTACTTGTCGCCCTCTAAGTTTCAAGTCTTGCCAGATTGAACGCTACGTTGCCAGTTTCATTACCTAATTTGCACATCTCGTATATCTTTAAAAACGTGTTAAAATTTAAGATTTCGGTAAGAAATATATAAATCTATTGGCTACCATATTTAAATAGTGGCCTATATTCATTCTCCTTTCAAGTAGTTAAAGGAAAAAATATATACGAACAGTTTGTTTCCTGCAAATACAAATCTAGTTCTCTCTCCATACTCATTTCGAGCACCTTATGGTCTTGTCAGTACAGCTATCTAAAACCAAGAGGATGATTCGCAAGAAACAACGGTTTATATATCTTGGTTCCATACAGCTCCACTGATGATACCATAAAGGGATCTAAACGCGTATGGCGAGACAACCAGAGTTGTATTTGCAGGAAACAAATATTTTTTGTATATTATTTCTCTTAACTGCTTGGAAAAAGAATGAATACCGGCAATTATTTAAACACGGCAGCAAATAGATTTATTTATTTTTTACGGAAATCTTAATTTTTGGATTTCGCACTATTCTGGTAGATATGTAGATGTTGTTTGATTGGCGATATTTTTTAGTCTGCCATCGAAAAGTCGGCAGGAAAATTTCCTGCAAATATTGCTCTTGGTTCGATACAGTTCCACTGATGAAACCATAAGGTAGTCGAAACGCGTATGAGGAGAGAACGAGAGTTGTATTTGCCGGAAACAAACTATCTATATTATTCTCTTTAACTGCTTGAAAAGAAAATTAATATAGGCAACTAAAGAAAAGTGTGTGACACATTTTGTTGCAATTACCATTTCCTTAACAAAATAAATCTCTTTTGTGTAAACTGGAATTTTATTATTAAGACGTAAGTCCCCTGAAAAGCAACGATACGGCTGTATTATTTCTATATCAAAAAGAAATGTATATTAATAAATGAACAAGATATTCGTTTTAAAAAATTCTCCGAAACATCAAATATTCTTATATAAATGATTTCATAAAATTGCTTTTGAATCTTCTTTATTGTTGAATAATTTTGGGTAAATTGGTCCAATGAAACATTTTCATTTATATAAACAAAAAAATTATATTAATTTAAAAGTATGTTTTTTTTTCTCTTTCAGGTCCTCAAGTATTCATATCATTTAACATTAATACTTTTTCAAAGATATAACCGTGAATGTTTAAGACGCACAATAGGCAATCTTTTAATGATTGAAGAATAATTTTTAACACACTTGCGGCCAAGAAAAATTTAGAAAAATTGCCTGCCATGCCAAAATCAAATTCGGCGAGATTAATTTACTTGTTCCATGCATTTTAACAAAATTTTTCCCAAAGAGATTAAAACAGAGCCTGGTGTCTGACATGGCAATGTGAACAAATAATTTATATTTTCCGTAAAGCACGCCACAATTTTTCCTCTAAACTGATTAATTTAAAATATATTTTCGTGAAATATTTCCTCCTACGAAAAAATTCTGTTAGACACCCATAATAATAAGGATGCAGTGTGTTTTACAAAATTTGGCCAAAATACCGGTTCACCAAAAATATTGTCAATAATTGAAGAAATTGTGATATTTTTCTTTCTGACTGGAGCTTTTCCTTTGGCAATCCTTGAGTTTTAAAAATTCTACAGATAATGGAATTTATGATAAAAAAGTGGTTAAACTTATTCAACCAGAACGAAACATAACAATAAATAAATATAAAAAAAAATAATCATTTAATGCGTTTCTATCAACTAAATTATTTTTTTTATTTTGCAAAAACGGAGAAGAAAATAAATGTTTTATTTTAAGACTTTAGAAATAGGAAACACACAAAAAAATTATTAGATTCAATACTTCTAAGAATGATGCACAGTGGGCAGAAAAGTAGTTTTTTTGATTCAATAATCCACTATCCAATTACATTTTTGTTCGATAATGATTAATAGTCGCTTATATTACTTGTAGGTGTCACTGTTCGTGTGTTTTGTTGCGCCATTGTGAAGAATAATCATGCATAAAGTCGAAAAATCAATTCAAAATGCAATATAATATTTGATTAAAAGCAATTAAGCTTCGACACTCTGAGAATGGCCTATTTTAATACATAAATGTGAATTTTAGGTTACAAAAGCTATATACAGTGTGTCTCATGACGAAATGTCCTATACCAATATTTTAAATTTTATGTCAAAGATGGCGTTTGAAGGCCTAAACATAACTATCAATTACTCCCACATGAAAGCCTTTTTTATTTAATTCTTCTAGAAGGAGATGTACTTCAGTATACTGAGTAGATATTTTGATAATAAATAAATACAACGTGATCAGAAACTACAATTAAATATTAAAAAAAAATCGTTAAAAGTCAATTTTTTAAAATATAAAACCTCCATTTTTATAATTTTGTCTTATATAGCACTAAAAATGAGAGTGACTTTGAATAAGGTTCTCTATTCGAAAAATTTCTGGTTTTTGAAATATTTTTATCTACTAGACGGTGCTCCGCCACACAGTGAAAATGTGATAAACCAGAAGATGTATTATATATTTGAGGGTAGATGGATTAGGCGTCGAGGATCATGGAATTGGTCACCAAGTTCCTTAGACCTAACACCATTAGACTTCTATCTTGAAAGAAGAACAGACCAAAGGATTTACTTCACTTCCGTTGAATCATTGGCAGAACTAGTATTTTAGATAAGAAGAACCTTCGACCAACTCGATTCAGTTAAAATAGCGAAACCTATTACAGAAGCTGTTATGTCCAACATTCGAAATTATTTAAGAGTTAATGGGGCTAATATTGAACATTTAGATTAAGAAGATTTTCTGTTATTATTTTAATTTATTACCTAGTGTTTCCTATTATTACTTATTGCTTGTCATTATTTACTGCCCATTGTCGCAATTTTGTTTAAAATGTCATCATAATTGAAATTATTTTTCATAATGTTCCTAAGTTCTCTTCTGTTCTTTGGTGTTAAGTTGGGATATCTTTCTTTGAAAATTCTATATCTTCGACTTTTAATTCTGTCGTACTCGCCATTACTGGAAAAAATATTCTGTCTAGGTATAAGGCCACCCTATATGGGCAGATAGGGAATGTTCTTGCCTATTTATATTATGATACTATTAACATAGTATTCTATTTGGAAAAATTAAGTTTTTTCAAATTTTTTTGATATAGCTTAAAATTTGTTTCTTTCCCACTTCTTTGTATCTAAAATGTAATTTTTAGAAAAATCATTATCGAGCCCAATAATATCTAATGCCACAACCGAAATTTCTAGTTTTACTATTTTATTTTGAAACGATATTTTATATTTTAACTCATACGGGCTTTTGATTAAAACTCGTTGTTTATAATGTATACTTCACAGTTTCTAATTTTTCCACCAAGAACAATCTCATAGTGAAATATTTCAGAATACCACGCAATTAAGTACTTAATTTTCACACAGATACCGGATTACTGAGAAGGGGATATAAAGATTTTTCGTAATTTTTGTATTAAATTGCGTTAATAAAACCACTTTCCATCATGGGAAAACTTTTTAGAATCGCAAAGGGAGTAGTAAGTAAATGTCGAAAAAATTGCATGAAAATCACTATAAAATAATGTTAACCCATCAACGTAGACTTTGACAGCGATGACGTTTATGACACAGTGACGTCGTGTACTTTAATTGGTGTTCATTGTTACCTGACTTAGGAGTGATTTAATTACATAAATTAAAATTAAATTCCTTAAAAATAAAGAAAGATATTGTCTAGGATTTCTGTTTCGCGGCAAAATTATATTTTTATTTCAATACAGTCAACATCCCTATTAGAAGACCTGTATCAAATATTTAATAAAGTAAATTTACAATTGCATGCTGATGAGTTGGATATAATTAAAACAAAAAAAAACGTCATGGCTGTTTTTATAGGGAAACTTCTTTTGTTCAAGCAGAATCTCTGTAGAGGTGAATACAGTCTCCGTCCAACATTGTCAGCAGTGTCTGCAAAACGGGAAGATTTACTTATTTACTACTAATTCTTGGACGTTCTTCCAGCTGATTTCAAGGAGAGACTTCAAAAAGCAATACCGAAACCCTAGATTGTGGAAATTAATTTAAAAAATTTAACTTCTATTCCCCTCATCATATTTTGCATATTTATTGCCGTCGCAAACTTACTTTTCATAAACAGCAGGAGACTGAGCGTGGCAATTTGCAATTGTTGTAGTCAAAATTGGAATTCGATATTAAAAAATTATTCAGTCTCCACTAGCATCAACGGTCTCAAAAACTAATAATGAAATACCTTTTTATACAACAATATAATGGCCAAACATTTAATTCTAAGTGACCATTGCATTCCGACTATCTCTATCGCTACACAAACGAAACATTTGCTATTCGCAGATCCAAATGGTTCGTATTATACTTGTAAATAGGTTTCCTGTTCAAAACACCTGTCGAAGTTTAATTTTCCCTCGGTTCCGGATTTTCTGAAACAAATTTAAGTTAAACAACTGGACAACAAATTTCATTATTTATTCTTTTTAATTTATTTTACTAAACTTTTATTCGTAGAAATTTAAGTTAAATAGGGATATTTTTGGTTAGAAGAAAAATATTAAAGAAGTTTAATTTATTTCTTCAAACGACAAAAATATTTATAGTATTTCAATTACTATAAAGTTTTTAATAAAAAATTGAACCAATTTCTAAAAACGTGTTTAAAAGGGAAAAATATCGATACAGAATTTTTGAAATCGGCGCCAAATTAATAATCTAAAAAAAGTGATTCACATAGAAAGATTGAAAAATACTTTATTTGTAATTGCTTTCTTAGCGTAACTTGTATGTATCTCGTGTTAGTAGTTATTTGTTTTATTTTTCAATAATCTGACTCCTACTTCAAATATTTCAATTTGCCTTTTAGCACATTTTTAGTATTAAATTGTAAAAAAATGACTTTAGATTCGTAACCTACGACCCTAAAAACTCTCTAATATCAATTTTTATAAAACTTCAAATTTTAAATCCATCATATTAAATCGAGGATGAAATATGAGAATCTAGCTCTATTTATCTTAATCCAAAAGTTGATAATTTCCTAAATACAGAGTATTAAATTATATATAATTTTTTAAAACTTTTCTGCAAATATTTATCTTAATATAGCCTCATTTGCCCTCACTTTAGTACTTTTGAGTTTTTTGGGGTGAGAAATCAAAATTGGATTAGTTTCGATGTATATAGCAGAGGGCACTATCAATAACCCTTGGCATATATCTAAGACTTTACAGCTTTTTGTGCCTCGAAGTAGTATATTTGTAATTAAAAATTCTTTTTCTTTCACCTCTTGTGAAGCGTTTTTAAATATGATAGTAATCCACGGACGTCTTCGTAATCTATGGATGCCTTCCTGTGACGGAAGCGTAACATCGGTAGGTGGATATCTATCTTGCAAACAGTCATCAGTCCAACGCTCAGCATAAGGATACCCCCATCCTAAATACTCCCGGTCGGTATCAACTTACTGTCGAGATATCCCTATCGTCTGAACTGTTCAATGGTTCGACTGGCCGGTTTTTAAGGCACTCGGTTATCGGTATCAGACACCACCTTCTGGATTAATGTGGTAGGGCCCACTTTACATCAGGCAGCTTGTTACAGGAAGAAACGGCAAACCAGGGGTCAATTGAGCGTGTTAATTACTTGCTACTACCTGCCAATTATTACCTGAAATGTAAAGAAAAATGGGAACTATCTGATGAAACAAACCGTTTTAAAACATCCTGTATCATGTATTTGATACTTATAATATGACCTACTAACTTATAATCTAAGATGGACAACGATATAAACAAATACGGTACAGAGAACAAGAGTATGTATGTGCGCTGTTCACGGCACCTCGTATGCATCCAGCGGTAGCGGTAAGGTAGATAATAAACTGGCGGTATCATTCTCGACTCACGACGCCTCGTACTAAAATTCGCAATGCTATTCATGGAGACTTGTACTATACTTTAGCGACGCTGGTACTAAAATTCGCGAGGCTATTCACGACTCCTCTCGTACTAAAAATTCAACGTGTGGCGCACCATGGGCCAATCGTCAAATTTTTCGTTTCAAAATTATAAATCTCCGAGAAAAATAAATATATCGAGTCAGTTTTTTTTAATTGGGGCGCGATTAATGTAGATTACAGGAAAAATAAGAAGCATGCTAGCCTCTTTTCATAGAGTCACTGTAAAGAGCCTAAAAATACATTTTTTTGAAAAATGTTTTTTTTATGTAATATCGCAGCATGAACGTTTACAGTTGTAAGGGTCCTCGACAGCGTCGTGAAGATGGAACGACATTGTCCGTACTTATAAGGATCCTCGACAATGTCGATCAATAGCGGTAGGAAATTAGGAAAGGAACCGACACTACCCATACTTATAAGGGTCTTCGATAGTGTGGGTAGGATGGAAGAACATTGCCCGTACTTACGAGGGTCCTCGACAGTGTTTGTCACTAACACTGGATGGTGAAACACTGTATACACACAAGCCTTGCCTCACCTACATTACTAGCTAGGAAGGCGCGGTCCGGTTTGTAATCTGGGCATTCTATTTGGACTATGCATTCAGGTGGAGAAGTGCAATTATCTAAAAATTATGGCCTGCGCGACCTTAAAAAGTTTCTCTGAACAGCGGTCGGTCGCTTCCATGACGAGAGGGACGCGGGACATCGCGCATCGAAAAAATCTTATTTCACGGTAATGTGAAGCCTCGAGTAATATTTTTCGGCAAGAACTACATTTTGCCGATGTAGAATAACTTAGATACATTCCGGTAAACATACTCATGCCCAGAAATTCAATAACTTCCTTACACTCTTTTATCCAAAAAAGCCTTTTCTAAGATAACAGAATTGAAATGTTTTATTGCATAACTCAGACTCTTCATATCACTTCTTTACACTTTATCTAATCTTAGGAATGGTACAAGAAATTTGAAGCGTGACTTAGGGTCAGCAGGCCAACCACAATAAAAATTTACATAGCAGCGAGCCAACAATGATAATAACGTAAAAATGAGCTGGCAAAAAACAATAAGAATAACAACAAAAGCAATAGCATATCAAAAGAGAAAAATCTATTTATTTAATTTTTATTGGCTTACTATCCTGCCTTTTATATATGCAACATTAGGGTTGGATAGGTCGATAAGTATAAAACTAACTGAAATTTTATCACGTAATATGCGGAAGTCCCTTCGGTGATTATATCGCTCTAAAAATTGGCTCCATTTTAAAGCTGCCATTTTCATGAACTTTTTAATCTCAGGGTATATATTTTAAGGCCACTGTTTTTTGCTAACAGTCGCTTTTTGTTGATAATTCTACGAATTTGTTGAAAACAGTATCATTTTGCAAATTTTCAGTGGGCCCAACGATATTTGAAAGTGGGTATCCCTGACAATATTTTAGTCTCTGAGGAATAGAGGTTCTTAATCTTTGTGAACAACGTTTAAAAATCAGTATTCTTGCAAATACTCTAAGTCCCAGGGAAGTATTTAATGACCATTAATTTTTCTTAGCAGCAGCAATTTGTTGAATATTTGGCCGATGGTAACCTCTATTGTAGTGAAAAAAAAAGCACATTTTTGTAGCCGTAATTTCGAAAATTTTCAAGACGCCACATAGCAATTGGAAGTGTATATCAATACGAACATTTTAAGCCCTCGCATGTTTTTTAAGCTCTTCTATTTTTGTTCTTAGTAATGGTCCGGTTGACGTGGAACATTTCAAGGTCAACTTTGTTTTTTCCCTAAGAAATCTCTATTTTTTATTACAGAAATGAGAAACAAGGAAAACTCTGTCCAACGTTATAAGCTGACTGAAAAACGCAAAAGGTTTAGAAACCAAATAGTTGAAGTTTTATGATCTTGACGCAACTGACTTCGGAGCTATATGTCAAGGTTAACTTTGCTCTTTAAAATAAGATCTTCTATTTTTTATTGTAAAAAGGATATAGAAATCCCCGACTAGCGATACAAATACGACATATGATTTTCTTAGATTTAGAATTCTGAAAAAAAAAATTATAAACTCTTAGAAACGAAGAGCTCTAATAAAATGAGATTAATGACAAGAGACATAAGTTTCTTTGTGTTGGAAAGGCTTAACATTGATCTTAGACTTGTGTTTCAAGGTCATTTCACGGGCGACTTTCTTTCTGAATCAAAAACCCTTTTCTATCAGATAAGTGCGATTAACTTTTAAATGACCTATGAATGTGAAAAAATCATATGCCATATTTATATCGTTAGGCGGGAACATTTCCCTGCTTCCCATTTCTGCAATAAGTTGGAGTTCCTATTCGGAAAAACAAAGTTGTTCTTGATATTCAAGTCACAGATCAGTTTTACTATCATAAACGTTAAACCATTTTAACGTAAAGAAACTTACGTCCCTTCTTATTAAATCGCTTGGTTTCTAAAATTCCATACGTTTTTCTGTCAGACAAGTGCGATTAACTTTCAAACGACCTCTAGATGAGAAAAAAATGTGACATATTCATTTTGTCGGACGGGGAATTTTTCCCAATTTCCATTTTTGCAATAAAAAATAAGAGTTCCTATTTATATACATTAAGCCCTTTCAACATAAAGGAACTTATGTTTCTTGTCATTAAAACGTTTGATTTTTATGTCTCTTTGTATTTTTCAGACGGGTGAGCTTGATATTCAACTGATCTCTAGATGCAAAATAGCCTAAGATATATTTATATTGTTGAATCGAAATTTTCCCTGCATTTCAATTGTGCGGTAAAAAGAGGGGTTCCTATTTTGAAAAACAAAGTTTACCTTGAAATGGTTTTGATATATAGATCCAACCAGAGTCTGTTTCAAAGTTTTAAGCGTTTGGCTTCCTTAAAATAAATAAACTTTTGTCTATTGTGTTTTTTAGGAAAACATTAATTTTCCGAGTTTTTTTAGTATCTAAATTAAAATGGGGGACCCAATATATATATATATATATATATATATATATATATATATATATATATATGAAATTAAATGCGAAAGTAAATGCAAACTTCGTTCCAACCATATCCTTTCCGTGTTAAAAGTGGCAGATTTTGAACAAATTGCTAAGAAACACAATTTATCCTATTCCACCACCATGATGAGGGCCTACCTGTACCACCATATCGAGAAGAAAGTCAAAACTTATCCTCCCCGCCACAGTGATAAGGCAAAAGTACATGTTTCGTCTCAACTAGACTCATCAGAGTACCGACATGCATCTGGCTGTACAAAGAACAGATCGGAAGGAAGCATGCAAATACTGAACGCGGCTTCGCCGACCTCCCGCCTGATGGGGTATATATGTTTATGCGGCTTTCACGGATTTGTCCGTGTGAGATGCAATAGCAGTGGATATATCCACATTATGCCGTTGCAGTGCTGAAATCACATTCAGCAAACGTACAACTATATGCAGCTCCATGTATGAATGAAATAAAATGCGAACAGTAAATGCAAACTTCGGTCCAACCATATCCTTTCCGTGTTAGAGGTTGCAGATTGAACAAATTGTTAAGGAACACAATTTATCCTATTCCACCATCATCGCGATGACGGCCTACCTATATCACCATACCGAGAAGAAAGTCAAAACGCCCTCCCCGCCACAGTGATACGGCAGAGGTACATGTTTCGTCTCTACTAGACTCGTCGAGGTACCGACATGCACCTGGCTGTGCAAAGGATAGATCGGAAGGAAGCATGCAAATACTGAACGCGGCTTCTCCAACCTCCCACCGGATGGCGTATATATATATTTATGCGGTTTTCACGGATTTCTGCATGTAAGATGCAATAGCAGTGGATATATCCATATTATGCCGTTGTAGTGCTGAAATCACATTCAGCAAACGTACAACTATATGCAGTTTCGTGTATGAATGAAACAATGGCATAATGTGGATATATCCACTGCTATTGCATCTTACACGGAGAAATCCGTGAAAGCCGCATAAACATATATATATATATATATATATATATATATATATATATATATATATATATATATATATATATATATATATATATATATATATATAGATAGATAGATAGATAGATAGATAGATAGATAGATAGATAGATAGATAGATAGATAGCGGTCGAATTGAGAACATCCTTCTCTTTTTAAGACTGCTAAAAATATATCTGTGTTGACAATAGGGTGCCTCTCTAAACAAGTTATTTTATTTTCAGCCAATAATTTACACATTGCATTCTTAAACCTAAGGAATATTAATTTTATTCTTATAAATATTCCTTTTGGAGTTATATTTTCTAAATATATTATTTAATATAGTTGAAAATTAGTTTTTACTTAAATTCGTATTCGTATGAATCGTAATGTTTTCAAAAAAGCAGTGTAACATTATCCTCTCAAAGATTTTCCTTTTTTTTTTTTTTTGTGCATAATCTCAAATTTGTAGCACTCAGTATTTTTTTGTTTGTCACGTGTGTTAAAAACCTTTTAGAAGTTCAAGGTCCAAAAGTTTTTATGGGTGAGGGTTAAACAACCTTTTTACCTTTCGGGTCGTTTTAGGATTATGTTGTCACTTTAGATAAAGTAGTAGATTGGGATCTGACGTAAGATAAAAGAAACTGGCACAGCGGACTAACAATATTAAAAAGGAGAGTTCTTTAAAAAAAAAAAGCTTAAACTCTAAATCTAGATCCACATTTAAAACCTCAAGTACGTTCTTGTCTCGCTGGGTTAATATTCTCTTTTTTGTGTGTATGTTTTTTTTATTATAGTCGAGTCGTATTATTAATCCGCATTTGACGGTATATAGGAATAAAATTCTATGAGGCGAAAAAGGCGCAAAAGTCTGCACGCGTTAACGAGGTATTAGATGTCAATATGTTTTGTCTACATGAGTGATTTTCACTAAACAAAACATATTGACACCTAGAAACTCATTGTCACGTGCAGTACTCTCTTGAAACTTGACGTGTGTACGTGCTATAAAAAGTTGGAGAGGGATAATTTTAATACGAAGTTATTTATGAATGAAGTAGAAAAAAGGTGCTTGATATCGGATATGAAATTTCCTGAATATTCAAGTAGGTATCTCGGAATCGGTGAGTGTGAAAAAAAAATCATGGTAAGTTATTTTATAAATTTACATAAGTAGATAAAAAAAATGTGATTCAAATATACTATACTATGCAATTTTTATTCAGTTTTCCAGAAAATACAAAAATCGTCATGTTTTATCCCTCAAGGTCACTTTATTTCGGGAAATGACACTGAACTTTCGTATTTATTTCAAATAGTGATAGTTAAAATACACTATGTGTTCTAAATTTCAATTATTTTTGCACAAAATTTAGCAAAGAAAATAAGAAAAATTTGTATTTTTAACGAAAAAGCAGAAATGTCTTTCGCATACTTCATCGACCATTTTATTATTGAAAACGACAAATATTCGTTGCGATGTTGCCGGATGTAAAATATTTTCATGAAACAAACTTTCATTTAGAAAAACTTTATAAAATTTGTCCATCTTAGTCAGCCAAAAAGATTAATTTTTGTAATATATGTTAAAATCAAGGGGAAAATTAATGTTCACCAACCGAAATTTTTGGTTGGTTCAGGTTTATCTTGGTTTTAGTTAGTTTGGAAAACTCGGACTAACCTGAACTAACCTAACTCACCTAGATATATTAATTAAAAAATGTTATTGTCTAGTAGAGACCAAGTGGAGTTAGGAAAATCTTTGCCAAGGGAAAATATTGGGGTATTGAGTTACAGGGGAAGCAGCTGGTTTGGTATTTGTTTAAAAAATAATATGGTTATTAAATCAATAAGGTCAAGATGTATAAAAATGAATTGTGATTATAAATTTGATGGAACATGGGTATAGTTTAGCACTTAAACAATGGAAGAAATAAGCGGCATAAAGAAATATACTATAAAAGCAAATTATTAATGTTCTTCCTGATTCTCATTAAAAGAGGGGGGCAGTCCCATGTATTTAAAAAAATCATGGTATTCTCTTTCGAGATGAGTGATATCGGTTACGGATGTAACTGAGAGTTTTTAAAGTTTGTTGATCATTAGTCTGATTAAAAAATTGAAATTTTTTGAAACTTAATATAATATAGAAGCTCTCGTGTACACAAAATTTGTGAGTGTAACAAAAATATAACAATTTAGTGGAAAAAATTAAACCTAAGGTGAAAAATGATTTTCTGTTTACATGAAAATTGTAAAAAAATTATGGAAAACCAACACCAGAATCATTTTCTACCACACCGAAATAGTGGGTGTATGAAGATTTTTTTGAAAAACATAATTTTTCTAGATTTTATCTAATTGAAATTATTGCCCATTCTTTTTTTTTGCATGTTTTCCATTGATTCAACTCCACGTTTAATACTGACCTTATTTCATGATTCAGTAGCATTATTTATGCTCTACGTGGACCGAACATGTCAGGTTCAGTAGTATATCAGATTTAATCAGTAATTCTGTGATAGTATTCACAGCATCTTATGCACTAGATACACTTCAGGAATATTTTCGTTAAAATAATAAACTGATGAGTAATTTGGGAAGCGTTTTGTTATTGCCGAGTAAGTAACGCAACATCAACGCATAATACGTTTTTGAATGTATTACTCCAATCGAATTAAATATCGAGGTGATTGTAACGGGAGGCAGTTTTACTTTTTAGATAAAATATTCTGAATAATAATTGATCTATGCGCTAACCTGAAAAGGTGAACTCAAAGCATGAGAAATTATTAACTAAAAAAATGCTGAAGATCGACGATTTTATTATCGTTTTTTTTTTCCATATCTACATAAATATCAACCATAGAGTAAAATATCATAAAACATTTACATATATAAAAATTTTTTCTTCAATCTATGTTATTTCGATTTTGGAGATATGCAAATTTAGATCGCAAACTGGAAAAATACTGAAACACGTAGGAAAGAGAGACATTTTTTCAAGTAAGCGGCTATACTTTAAACCTAGCCAGGGTTTTTAGCCTTGGATACATTAAATTTCACATTTTGGACTTAATTGGACACCCTTACTTCGTATTGTAGCGTTTCCGCTTCTAAATTTTAAAATCAGTTTTACGGACAATCCTCTCGAAATATTACTACATAACGAAATTTATATTACTACTGTGAATTAACAATGATGCTAATTAGTCTTATGAAGTTTGCTATAAAGTAATTTTAACTTCTTTGAATGTTACATTCAAGCGACGAAACACAATGTCCCGATGCAAATCGGCAGCGTCGCGTATTCGTCACCCTGATCAGAAATCTTTATTTTTTTTTTATTTTGACAAATATTGCACAAATCAGTGCTAAAAAGATTATCTTTTTCAGATTAACTCACATTACTGTCCTCAACAACTTGTCTACTTTAAATATAAAAGTAAAACAGTACTCGTGAACGAAAGTACAAACAATAGTGTCATTAACAGGTTGCAACTTGATTAGCTATTAGCTCGTGAAGACATCAATGCGATCATAATTGTTCAAATTGTTGAATTTCACCTTAAAAATACTGTCTAACTGATATGCTATTAACAAAATAATAATAACCCACTTTCACGCAGTTTGAACTCCATCAGATACGGTTTTAGTATTAGAAATAACAACGAAGAGGTAGTAAGATTGAATCATTTTCAATACATGGATGATCTTAGACTGATGGCTTGTACCAGAAACCAGTTGGAACAAATGCTTAAAATTGTAAAGAAATTCTCCGGGGATATCGGAATGCAGTTTGACAAGTGCCGTATTTTGAACATCCTTAAAGGAAAGATGCAACCAGGACCATTTGAGATGCAGATCGGTGAAACTATAGCTGCAGTGGGAGCAGAACAAGCATACAAATGCCTTGGTATGAAAAAGGTTAAAAGAATTGTCTATCGTACTATAAAAACCGAACTGACCACCGAATTGTCGAGAGAATAAGGCTGGTATTACGAACTAGTTTAAATATTAGAAATTTGTTTAAGGCACTCAACACGTACGAACGCTCTACGCTTAGCTATTCTTTTGAAATTGTAAAATGGAGCAGGACCGACATCCAAAACCTGCAAAGAAAAATAAGAACACTCTTAACAAAAGCACACAAACACCACCTTTGGAGTGCTATTGAACGTACATCCATGAGAAAGAAGACTGGTGAATATTGGTAAGCAGTTCAACCAAAAAAAAAACTTACGTCCTTATTTCCCCATATTAGCGGGCTCTTCCACTCTACATCGAGCAATATACGAGGCAGACGATTCAACGCCGCTACAGCTGAGGGAACAGGATATTGTTTCTAACCATCAAACAGACCAAGAGACGTTACAAGTCTGGCTACGGAAGCCACTTCATGGACGGCATCCAAATGATATCAATCAGGACAATATCGACAACTTGACGTTAAACTTCCTGCTCATTGCAGGACAGATGTTTCCGGCAACGGAGGGCTTTTTTTAGCTATCTAAGATCAGGATATTTCGACAAAAAACTATCGGAACTTCATCATCAGGGATCCCTCAATAAAAAACGACTAATATAGAGATGGTTGTCGAACATCAGAGACAGTCCAGAACATAACTTGAGGATGCCAACCGTTTGCCGCAATGGAGTATAAGAAAAGACATGACTCAACCGCAAAGATAATCCACCAAGAGTTAGCAAATAAGTTAAATCTATTGAAGGTAGGATAAGTGCCGTACTACAAATACAACCCAGAGCCTATTCTTGAGAACAACGAGTTCAAGCTATATTGGGAGCGAACGGTTCTAATAGATCAGACAGTTGCTCATAATAGACCAGATATTATATTAACAGAATAAATTTCTAGGCGAACGACACTAGTTGACATTGCTACACCTAACAACAACAACTTAAGGCCAAAATACAATGAGAAAATTGCCACAAATAGAGATCTGGAGGCGCAAATTCGAAGACAATGGGCAATGAATAGCATCCAAACGATTCCGATAATTTTATCAACATGTGGAGTGATATATATATAGTCGGTTTATAACGTCCTTCTGCGTCTTCCGATTTCCAGTCGCCACTGATCCCGATCTTGCCAAAGATCGTTATCCAGTTGCCTTATCCTGATTTCTTCGTCAATTCCTCCTCTCCAACTTCTTCTTGGTCTTCCTGGTTTCCGTCTTCTTCGTTGTTTCCATTCTAATAACTGCTTTGGGAGCCGTTCTTCAGGCATCCTTTGAACATGTCCATACCACGTAAGTTGTTTAATTTTAATGTCGTCCACTATGTCATGTGTAACTCCCATAATCTCCTTAATTCTTTCGTTGGTCACTCTATCCATCCTTGATTTACCTGCCGCACGTCTCCAGTAGTCCATTTCAGTAGCTCTTAGTTGACCCTCCGTCCTCTGTTTGATTTGCCACACTTCGCAGCTATATGTGATAATACTTTTTACTATCGTATTAAATATTCGATGTTTATTAGTTTTTGATACCTGCTGGTCCCATAGAATTCCGTTCATCATAGCTATAGCTCTCCTGCCTTGAGTGCTCCTTTCCTTTATTGCTTTATCCAGTGTACCATCATTTGTTATTTTTAACCCTAAGTATGTGTAACTCTCGCATTTTTTAATACATTGCCCATCCTCCAATTTAAGATCTTGCTGAATCCCTCCAATACACATGTATTCGGTCTTTTTTATGTTAACCTCCAGACCTCACTTGTTATATTCTTCGATTAACTTCCTTGCCATGTAGTTGAGGTCATCGTACTCCTGAGCCACCACTATTTGGTCATCTGCGAAGCATAAGGTGTACAGCGTATTATCGTTTAATGGAATACTCATAGCACTACATTTCCTTTTCCATGGTTTAAGTACTTGTTCTAAATATATTTTAAACAATGTGGGTGATAGGCAACATCCCTGCTTAAGTCCTCGATTAACTTTAAATCCGTTCGACATTTGATTTTCCAATTTTACATGTGTATTACTATTTTCATAAAGGTTCTTGACAGCTTTAATAAGGGTTGCACTTATATTTGTTTTCTCGAGGGCTTGCCATAAGCGGTTTTGTGGTACACTGTCATAAGTTTTTTAAGATCCACGTACAAAAGATGAACTTCCTGATTGTAAGCCAGCTTCTTTTCGATTACTTGGGTGATAGAAAACAGATGGTCCATAGTGGATCTTCCTGCTCTAAATCCGGCTTGTTCCTCGGCCTCCATGTCTTGGTATTCCAGTTCTATCTTTTCCTTTATTACTTTCCCGTATATTCGGCTTAAGGTACTCGTAACGGCTATACCTCTGTAATTTTCACATTCATCCCTTCTTCCTTTTTTGTGTATGGCGGATATTAGTGAAGTTTTCCATTCGCTGGGTACCGTGCTTCCATTTAGGCATTTCTGAAATAAATTCGTCATCTGTTCATACAGCTTTCTAGTTCCGTATTTTATCAACTCTGCTGGGATATTACCGGGCCCTGGCGCTTTTCCGTTTTTCAGTGATTTGCATATTTTAATGACGTCGTTTAGGTATATTCTACATGGGGAAGCTATTACCTGTATGTGTTGTTGTTTTTCCTCCTTCTGAAATTCCACCCTATCTTCCTGGAGCAGAACGGAGAAATACTTATCCCATTGTTCGAGTGAGATTGGTGCAATTACATCTTTTTTCTTTTCCTGTCTGAGGGATTTTATAATTCTCCAGCTTTCCGTACTTCTCTGTCCCCCCAGAAACATGTTAATCTTGTTACATTTAGCCTCCCATGTTTCGTTCTTCTTTAGGACTATCTTTCTTCTAACTTTTGTTTGTAACTCTTTATATTTTATCTTGTCTTCGTTGGATTTTGTATTTAAATAGGTTTTGTATTTGTCCCTTTTGTCCCTAATGTCTTGTTCAATATCTTCATCCCACCAATACGGTTTTCCTCTCTGTTTCTGTCCCCTTTCTTGGTACCCCAGTGCTTCTGTTGCTGCTTCCTGAATGCAGGTCTTGATTTGCTGATACTGTTCTTCCGTATCTTCAAACTCTACGTCACCCAGTTTAGAGTCTAGTCTGTCCTTATACAGTTTCTTAGTGCTGTCATGTTCTAGGCTGTCTATGTTGTATCTGATTTCCTCCGTTTTCCTATAGTTATTTTCGTTCGTTATTTTTCCTTCGTGTCGGATTGGGAACGTTACTTTCATCTTTAGTAGGTGATGGTCACTTCCACAGGTAGCATCTCTATAAACTCTCACGTCTTGTACTTTAAGTTTTGTTTTAACTCGAGCTATAGCATAGTCTATAATAGTTTTTAATTGTCGGGTATTCTGGGTCCACGTATATTTGTGTATCATCTTATGCGGGTAAAATCTATTGAGGATGCGTAGTTCATTCTGTTCACATACTGTAATCAACCGCATTCCGTTGTCATTGGTCACTTGTTCGCCGAATGGGCCTACTGTTTGATCATGTTGTTTACTTCCGATTCTACTGTTTAAATCTCCAAGTATGATAACTTCCCTCTCGGTACCAATTTTTGTTATAATTGTATTGAATTGCTCGAAGAATTCATCCTTCTTTGTGCCCAGTGAGTCATCGTTTATGGCGTAAACTCCTACTATTGCTATTCTGTGTCCATATATCGTTAGGTTTACCCTTATGATGCGCTCAGTGATAGCTTCCCATGAAGTTACAAATTTTCTTAATTTCTTTTTAATTAAGATCGATATTCCCTGTTGGGCGCGTTTATCCCTAGCTACACCGCTAAAGAAATGGTCATACTGTCCGAGATTCTCTGATCCCTGTCCCTTCTTTTTTGTTTCCGTTATTACGGCCAGGTCCAGGTTTTGTTCTTTAACTTCTGACAGAATTTCATTTAATTTCTGGGATATACTCTGCACATTCCATGTTTCATAAATCATCGTCCGTTTCCTGAGCTTTTGTCGTCTTTTTTTGTTCCGTCCGGAGTTCCGAGGCTGAAGACTGGTTTCTTTAACCGTATCTTCTTTTTTATGAGTATCAGGGGGTTGGCCTGATGTCTCAACCCCCAACCTGGAGGACCAGGTAATTTTTGATCAAGGTATTCTTCTTCTAGCCTTTGATGAGCCAACATCGGTACTACAAGGCAGCAGTTTTCGCCGTATCCTGGCAGGAGCCCTTACAGGGTGCTATCATCCGGGCCAGATGAACCCTGGTTTTTTAACGAGGTTGTTACTCCTCCCCTTCCTCCTTTCCCATCTCTTGCATGATGGGACCCCAGGCTTAGGACTGGCATAGCGGAGTGGAGTGATACCAAAGAATATTCTGCAGAACATTAAGGGACTGGGTCTTAGTGAGTATCTGTATAAGCCGATTCAGAAAGCAGTTCTCCTTGCAACCGCGCCGAGCGTCCGAAAGTTTGTAGGAAATACAGCAGGCCACGTCACCCAGGACTCGATAACATGGAATGGATCCCCACAGACAATACGAGTCAATGTTCCCTGGAGGGAGTGCGAAACCGTGCGGCTTGAAAATCGTAAAATGGGTTCAATATAATTGTTGCAGTACGATATTTTATTTCGTTCGTTATCCCACATTTTAAACAGGGATGGTAATTATTATGCAAAAACGATATTAACTCGTCGCTTTCAAACAAAATAATATTGACTAAAATTCATTGTGCTAATGCATTGTTTATTTTATGATGAGATGCTTAAAATTATTAAATAAAAATAGATATATATTAAAATATGTTTAAAGTGTTAATGCAACGATCAATGAAAGCTCTATTGGATTATATGTACTAGGTGAGCGCCTGTATATAGACTTCCAATTTCCTTTATACACAGCAGCGCAAATGTTGTAATTGATGAAACGCTGTGGGTTTGTAGGGTTAAAAAGCAATAAAAATATTTCTTTTTCCCATTGCGATTAACCCTAATCTGTAGTTCTTAACTTGAGCTATGAATTGCTCGGTGCAGAATTTGAAAATATTTATTTAATTCAAAAGTTATTCATATTGAAAAGTTCAAAAATGCTACTTTTGAAATTATTAATGATTTTTAACTCAAAAACTATGCGTCGCACATTGGGACAGATACCCTCAAAAACTGCCGAAAATAAAAAGAAATGTGTTTTCAGAATATCATCAGTGTATTACTTAATTAGGATACTAATTAAGTTACTATTTGACAGTATTTAAATGTTTGATAATAAACCCAGTTCGTTATTACAGTGAAGGGAACCGACTTATTCAGTATTAGTCATTTACGTGCAATTTTAAAGTAGTTTCGCGCTAAGGTAAATTATTTTTTGGTGTTATTTTGTCATGAAACCTTCATCCTCAGGTATGTAACTATGTTTTAGTAATATTTTTTTCTTCAGTATATAAATAGTTTCAGGTCGCCAAGACAAATTTAGGTATGTAGTCAAATAAAAAGAAAATTACTAAATAATAGATATTATGTTTTCTAAGAAATATTAAGCTATGGTGGTTATCTGAAAATAATCTTTATTGTATAGACTCTTACAAACAATTTTTATTTTTGCTACTTTTTGCTACTTTACGATATAGATCAATTTTTAGTATTTGACTTACAGAAAATATTTTTATCCGAAGTAGTCATTGTCATCCAAAATTATTTACTTTGTTTTAGGAATATCTAATACATTATTTATTACTAGACAAGAACATTAAATACAATGGAGAGTTCTGGGGAAAATATATGTTTTTCATAAGAGAGCTAGAAAAACGGACAAGTTGTCATATCAAGAATCTAAAAAAGAAATTAAGTAGTGTTAAGTTTGTATATAAGTCAAGATGGGCGAAAGCGAGTAGAATAGAAGAAACATTTAATAAATATAATGAAAAGTGGCTGGAGACATTTCTTTGATTTAATAAAAAAGTTTTACATTATTTTAATTACTATATCAAGTGGATTTGACATAGATGCTGCAAAGTACGGGGTATATGCATTTAACACTGCTAGATATTTCGTTTCTTTATATATAGTACATAGTACAACATGCCATCTACTCTGCATAAGCATTTGATTCATGGACCAGAAATAATATCCTTTGCACTGTTTCCTATCGGATAATTAACAGAAGAATCACGGGAAGTGAGAAACAAGAACTGTAAGTGCTATAGAGAGCATAATTCGAGAAAATGTAGCAGAAAAAAATCTAAGAGGGATATTTTTAATTTCTTTTTATTGAACCCTAATCCGGTAATCACCGAAGCACTGTTTATGTTGAAAGCTCCATCGTTAAATAAGTCAGATGATAACGTAACAGTCGATGTCGATGATAATGATGAAGATGGTGATGCTTTTTAAATAATTAAGTATTATAATATATTATTCATAATTTTGGAGTACTTATAATTTATTTGGATTTATCAATAAAAATGTAATTAGATTTGTTTTTAATTTTTCCAACATTCCTAAATATTCAAATATTTTTATTCATGACCATTCAATACTTTATCTTGATGTCTAGTGAAAATCGTACCGTTCTCCAATAATTTGAGTGGTTATCATACTATTCAGTAGTAAATAATGCTTTTTTTGTAAAACAAATACTTTGATGTGCTTTTTTTAATATTAAAAATAACGTTCTTCACCAAAATGTTTTTTTTCTAATAGTAGATATGTCTATTTGATGGCAGTTATGAGCGTCTCCAGCCCTAGTGTGCGTCGAAGGAAAAATCACAAGAGATAGTTTGTGCCTAGAATCGGCTAAGGAATGCAAAAAAAGATAATTATTAACAATTTTTTTTTATAACGAATTACTTGACCATTTTTCGAGAACCCACCCTCAGTATCGTAATCAAGGGTCAAACTACATATAAAAAAATATGGTGGGTATCAACTACGAAAAGCCCCTGAGGTCCCGGACTATAAAGAAAAAGACGTGGTCGTCTCTAAATAAAGCAAAGAAGCCCATGCTTTAAAAAGTCCATTTTTATCTTCATGTAATGTAACTTTGATCAAAAGTATCCCAGGATTATTTTTAATAATGCACTTAACTGCAGCTCGAGCGTACTTTATGACAATATTAGGGATTAATTTCCGTAAATAGATTGCGACTGCCTATGACTAATGATTAAATAGAGGGCTTTATGATGTAGTTTTCTCAAATATTCTTTTATGGTAATAAGCTTTTTTGTCTTTATGCATTTTTAGAGCACTTTGTAAATGACAAAGGATTGTTACTAATGGGCTGTAATTTACTTAAGCTTTTAGGATATATAGCGAAAATCCCATTACTTGCTTAGTGCAACAGTATCACCGAATATATGCTACTACTATCGAGTAGGTTTATTTTCGTTTAATAGAAGAAAGCATAAAGAAATTCAAAAAAGAGATATAAACCTTTTTTACTGGAATAGCTCCTAAGATTTTGTAAAAAGTTAAACTACACCTTAGAAATTTTCACTGAAACTAATTCCATGGAATATAATGATTTAGTATTTCGTGGTTATATGCAGTGTATTCGCATTTGGTGGCCAAATAATAGATGATGCCGGCAATATATCAGAAACCGATGATCTCACTGCTTCAGAAAAAATATTTATGGTTAACACAGCCCTGAAAAATTGCTGGAAATTAGATTTAAGTTTTGAAGACGATCGCTAGGGGGCGTAAGAAATATAGTCAATAAGAAAAAATATTTTTTTCCATAATTTGTCAGGTGAAGTTGATTTAAAAATATTCGTATTTTAGTTTCGATTTCAAACTTTTTATCTTTTTTACGTTTTAAATTTGTTACTCAATCCTTAAGAATAAAGTAATTGGAGTCAAACTTTTTTTTTTATTGAAGTGCCGACAACCTCGATTCATACTAACACAATTGAAAATGTGTTAACCTGAAATAACTTATAACATCACCAGTGTAAGATTCAATCGAGAAAACAGAGTGGTCCATAAATTACTATAAAAGTCAATTCTCCATTACTATAACCTTATTTAACGTAAAACAAATATATGTAAATATAAAAATTTATTAATACAATATATACAATTACAAAATACAAATGTATATTGTAAATAAACTAGAATAAGTTAACCAAAATAATGCAAATCTTAGTAAATAAATTAAGAAAAACTGTAAAAATTATAACATATATATTCAATAAACATAACTGTAAAAACACCTATACACATAAACAAGCACATAACAATAAATGTGTGTCATACTATGATAAGTAGTATATGTATTAAAATATAATATATTATTACTGTTTCTCTTTCCCTACTGTATAAATTCATAACCCGCGCACGTATAATGTGACACAAATAACGTATATATCAAAAGGAATGATAAATGTGTCGAATCATAACAAATTGTACCTATAATCTCAATCTCTAATAATATGATGCAAATACAAATGATGAATCATAAACAATTATGTATACATAATAGAATAAATTAGGATATGTCACATGATGCAAATAGTGTAAATTGATGTAATTTTCCAATTATTCGATCAAGATTGAGTTACCCTCATTGGTGCAGGGACCTATACACCCTCTCCTCCTGGGGAGGAAATCGTATACCTGAACTACATCCACCATAGAATCCAATTCACGCTAGAAATCGAGCAACAAAAGAAACTTCCTTTTTTAGACCTGTTATTAACTATAATAAACCGAACAATAGCCTGGATTTTAGCGTATGTCGGAAACTCACCCATATTGACCGGGATCTCAATGCAGTCACATCATCATCCCTCTCAAAAACAAGCAGTAGTCAATACACTAGTATCAAGATCTCTCCGCCTAACAGAACTCGATACAAAACAAGATGAAATGAGGCACATTTCAACAGCTCTAGAACGGAATGATTTCTCACAATTAGATATAAAAAAGCTATAAAAAGACAAGAGAAGACCACAACAAAAACCAAAGACGAAGATCAAAAAAATAACAAAGCCATAATCCCATATATAAAGGGAATAACGGACAGAATCGGAAGATGCTTAAGAAAACACAACATTGAGCCCAGATTTAAACCACAAAAAACAATAGCCAACGTCCTGGGAAATCCCAATTTAAAACCAATCTTGAAAATCATGGCGTTTACAGCATTCCATGTGCAGATTGCCATCAAACATGCGCATATCAGCAAAAATTCAAAAACATAAAAATAGTCTTAAAAACAAACAGACAATCTCAGCTTTATTTCAGCATCACCAAACAACCGGACACACCATCGATTTCGAAAAAGCAAAAGAAATAGCACTAGTATAGAACTACAAGGTACGCATCATAAAAGAGGTCCTAGAAATCGAAAAAGTGGGACAGCTGAATAAACGGGACGATGCTTTACATGTTCCAGTTTCATGGAAAACATTGATAAAAAATCATCGCATTCGGCTGAGGGGAGGAGCCCGCGAAGCCGTTCGTCCAATCAGAAAGCGAGCCAGCTAAACAAGATTCGAAATTCATTAGAGGCAACCATCAGTTCGCAGCGAGTAATGAGGCGAATCGCACTTGAAAATGCCAAATGAGATTTTGGCGAAACGTCGTGGAAACCATTTTTTAAACGAACGGATTGAAACCCGGAATATCAAACCATTCATTCCACCATCCCTGAAAACCTACGATATTATATAAATATATATATATATATATATATATATATATATATATATATATATATATATATATACTTACCAAACAATTTCAAGGCTACCTACCTAAAACTTAAATTAAATGCAGTTGAAGATTCACGCCGAAGTTCCCTTCACCCATTTAACAATAATATCACATACACCCAAAGTTTAACATCAACATAGACTGTACAATCGCTGGCCTGGCAGTTGCTGTCATCCATCAGCTGTAACAGAAACAATGTATGTAGTTTCAGCTGACGTGAAAATATTGTTATTTAATACAGAGGTTTTAAAATAAATGAACTGACGAAGGGCTTTCCTTGCTTTATCTTATCTTCCTAATTATAAATTGAGTGTTTAACAGTGGCCCATAGGGGGCGTAATTTGCAGTTCACAAATTTAATTTTTTACTAAATTCCATATATCATTGCATGCTTTTTCCTATGTAGGTAAAGAGAAGATAAAAATCTTCAAGATTCAGTAAAAACCTCGATTTCATATCGTCTTCTTAACTGCAAATATTAACAAAAAACTACCATTATGGAAAAATAAGCCGTTAATGGCATTGGTTTCCAGGTTTTGGTTCAAATTCAACTTTTATTTGCTCAAGGATTATTCAAGTAAAAAAGCAATATTATAAAATAAATAGTTTGTATCGAAAACTAATTTAGTTAGCCAGTAGTATTTTTAAATAAGTAAACTTTGGAAACAGAAACAGCAATGTGATGCTTTAAACATTATGTGAAAATATTATAGCGCTGAATATCTTATCTTATGTACTCTTGCAGCAATAGTAACATTTTACATACATTCAAACTAAACTGCAAGCAAATTAGATGCTTCTGGGTTTGAAATAGATATTTTAAAAATGGCACAAAAATAAACACAACAAAATTTTCCAATCCAAATATTGATGGAACAAATTGTTGTTATTGGTTTCCATAGCCTACTTGTTCAACAATATTACGAGATAACTCGATTACAGTTGTTCCAATTAAACATGTTTAGTAAAGCAGAATGCTTAATGATTTGCTCATAGACACAATTTCTTCATCGTTTAGTTCAGTTTAGAGTAACATTGTTAAATATAGACCACTAATATTGCCTTGAAGGTTGGCTTATATTATAACAAAGATTATACTATTAATACCTTGGTATATATTGTAGAGCGTATTTTGAATTTTATTTTGGTCCCTTCGGGATGATCTGTGTTTTTTAAGTAGTGGCCTATTTTTCCAGAGGACAATATAATTGGTGTAGTTACTTTCTAAAAATAATGACACCTATTTTTAACTTTTGGGCAGAAGAAGCAGATTTCATAGGACCGCTGTTTCTGTTCTCCAAGTCAAATCCTTACAGAAATTAAAGACCAACTGTTATGCTAACTCTTAAGAGTTCCACGACGCACTACCTAAAAGAGCAAATCGAATTTCACTACTTTATATAAATTTTTAATGTCTGATTATTTCCATTTTCACGCCGGCCAATAGCGTTACGGAGCAAGAGAGATAGCATAATCCCTTTATTCGCCCCCTCTCCCTCTTTGCCATGGAACGCGCGCAAACTACTGTGACTGTCTCTAGTAATGTAAACTCGAAGATATGTGTTAAATTGTATTCGAAGTAATTCCCACTACCCAAGATTAAATTAAAAAGAAAAAACTGTTAACTTCATAAACGTCTGCTTGTTGAAAATAAATTAATGCAGTCTATATAGAATTTTAAAACACATTGAAGAAGCTGTAAAGAAAATACAAATATAAATAGTGTGGCAACTTTATTTCCCACCTTCGTACACAGTGTAATGTTAAAACAAATTAATTAATTCTTTGTACAAACTATGTAGTTCCGAAAGTATCTGTTAAATTCTTTCCTTGAAGACAAAAGCTTCAAATTTTCTGCAGATAATTAGAAAAATATTATTAGAGAAGGAAATTAAAATTATTATTAGGAATCTCACAAAAGTAAGTCGTGTTTGTATAAAAGGCTTTGCTTTAATCTTAAAACTGTCTTTTTTCAGTATTCGTTTCAAAGAAACGTCTGTATTTTAATTAGATCTTTGTTATTGAAAATCGGGCTCTTCTTCTAAACTTTTGGCTCATGATTAGATGTTCAAAAATTTTACGTGAAACACAATTTAGGAAATTTTGATGACTTTGTTGTAGATTTAGTTCCAAAAGGCGTTAATTAATAAGGAAATACAGCAGAAAAAAATAGAAGATATATAATTTTTAGCTAGATTTTCACCATATTGCACAAAGATTTCATATCTCTAGGTTTAAAACGCTATAAATATAAATTAGTTTAAATTTTTCGGTAAATATGTAAATGTTTATATATCGAATTTCCTAAAAAACTGATGAGTAGCATTGATGACAATTTTACAAGATATATAAAAAATTCATTGTCAAATATCATAAACTTAAATTTTTTTCTTTTTCGTCATATATAACAAATTTACTCTTGTTTGAAGGTTGTAGACAATGTTGAAGATTGACTAAAATGTGGTTACCGGACTTGCATCGTCTCTATTTTTATTTATTTTTACGACATTTTGGTTAGGTTGTATCTCTAATCGTTATCAAGTCTAAACTGAATGTGCAGTTTACATGCTAGTCCGACAACCATATTTTAGTCAAATGTACTCTTAAATTGATTTTCTGCATTTTGAATATACATTATTTGGATAAAATATTAAACTTACAATAAACAATTTTAATATTATAAATAAATATATATGTGCGTATGTGAACGGTAGAGAGTAATATTTATGTTATGTGATTTATATGACAATATTATAATTAATTGCTTTTGGAACGTAAATAGAACAAATTCAGATTAAAAATATAAGCAGTTGTTATTTATTAATTAAAAAAGAACAATAATAAAAATATCAGAAATAAGTCATTTTATGTTTTTTAATTGAAAATCCAGCAAGAAATATTGAATATTATTTACATATATTAAGCGTATGAAAATAATAACATATTTATTCTACAGCCAACTTTATGATTCATCTATTAAAACACCATGTACTCTAAAAAGGGTACTAAAACTGTTATACATCTATACTATTGTATAAAGAAGACGAGGGTTTATATATAGAAAGCATAACTGAAACAAAGAAAATGGAATATGGATCGGAAAGTGTGTGCATCTATTTAGTAAATTGCCGAAGGATAATTATGTAAAGGGAACAGTTACAATATTAATAAACAAAAAATTTAATATATATGTCACAAACTGGGATTCAAATAATGAAAATATATTAGAGATGAATGAGACATGAAGCGAAATGAATTAACATTTTTTATATATACGCTCCATCTGAATATGACCCTGTAATAGTAAAAGATATTTTCTTTGAAAAACTTAATGAACTGGCACAGAAAGTTGGAAGTACTAGAGAACTAATTATATTGAGAGACCTAAATGGTAAAAGAAGTCGTAACACGACCATTTAGTAAACCAATCAGAATTGATCACTACCTATTAATATCAGAAATATATTTAACAAGTAATGATTGCAACCCACCAGAGGAAATTAATATCGATTTAGATAGATAAGCAGCCAATTACTCCAAATACAACCTTGATAGCTTAGACGAAGAAACAACTGGAAACTTATACCAGCTGAGATTAAATAAATACTTGGATGAATCTAATCATTCAACAAGCCTTGTTGGACGAAGGAGTAGTAAAAATAAAGAAACAGAAGTATGCGAAATTAGGTAATTAGGAAAATAGGAAGTTAGGTATAAAAAATCCACGGGAAAATGAAGCATATAAGGAACAGTCAACTTTGGAAAGAACGAAATGTGGGATAATAAATGTAAGGAAATATACACACACATTGTCGGAAAAAAATTCTTATAAGCTTGGAAATTCATAAAAACCATAAAGAATACAGGACAGGAAACAACATCAATCGAAATAATATCTGAAAACAAATAAATTATGCATTATTAGGAATTTTTTCTGAAAAGAGGGTGTAGTATATGGAAGAAACAGCTGTAATTTGCATACAATCATGTGAACTTGAGGGCATCTTTGCAGAATTAATTAAAAATGGAACAACAAAGCTTTTTAACGTGCTTAAATGAGTATTTAATATATATATATATATATATATATATATATATATATGTCTATGGTTAAAAACCCCCTGCATAATGGAAAAAAAGCCTTATTATTTCAATTCAAAAAAAAGTAAGTAAGAAAAATTGTATAACAATAACTAGCTTAATGACTCGATTCTATGGAAAAATATTCAGAGACCTCATTGAATAAGAATATAATGACGATGAAGTAGTTTTTTTGCATAAAACAAATATATGAAAAAGAGCCTTTACAAATCAAGGTAGTCATATATTATTGATAGGTTTAACTAAAGCCCTGGATAATATCCCTATAACTAAACTGTAGGAAACGATGACGAGCACAAATATAAATTGTAAACTTATTAGAGCTGTAAAAAACCAATATAGATAGATTCAATTTCAAAAATCAAAATGAGCAACAATCGATAGCTTGTTTGAAGATTTTCAAAAGTTTAAGACGGGAATGCCGAATTTCATTTACATTATTCAAGATATATCCGAAGAAAGTTTTATCAAAATGGAAGCAGAACCATTATAGAATGGGAATATAGCCAACTGACACAACCATGTATAGATTGCAATTTTTCAATGATTAAGCAGTACAAGTTGACGACATGGAAAATATTGAATGCATGGCAAGAAAACTACAAGAAATATATAAGGAGTGAGGTCTGTCAACTAAGACTGTGAAAACCAAATACAAGAAAAAACAAGTTGTTGACAGGGGGGGAGGATGTGAGCAGCATACACATTTTTAGTATAAGATGCAGAATCGAGTCTAACCTGAACTCAAATCTTTTGGGGTGGGGGGGGGGCTATCGCGAGAAAAACAAGTTGTCAACGGGTGGGAGTGCCAGCAGCTTACACATTCCTAATATGAAAGGCGAAATCGGTTCTATTTTCCTGAAATTAAAGCTCTTGGGAAGGGGAGGGGGGATCCCAAGCATCCACATTCCTATACTCTATTCAGGAACTAAAAAGTTATAAAACTGTTACCGAAACTTACAGTGCCGCAGGTAACCGAGAACTGCCGTAAATCTAATTATATTTAATTATATTTAAATATAATAAGCTTTTATAAGTTTACTACAATAAAATTTCTGATAGTTTAATTTAATTTTTGTCAGTGAGCAAAGTACATCTTACAGTGTGTATCTAGTGATTTATCTTGTTTGTGCTTATTTTTATATATTATTTCAGATTAGTGAGATACCCAAAAGATATGGCTTTCACATCTATATTTATTCCAAAATCGTTAAATCAGGGCATTTTTTCCTCAACGAAAAACTTATTACGATGAATGTTTACGATGCCTTAAGATAGCAATATCTAGATAAAAATGTTAAAAGCTCTGTTGAAATGTGTTCCAACATGACAGGAGTTGGAAAATCTACTATGTACCGAATACTGAAGGAGAAAAAAAAATGACTGGAATTGTTAGTACTCACAAGCCACATTCGATCACAGGCAGACAAAAAACCTCGTTGAAAGAAGAGATGTAAACTGCAATAAAAGGAGTTGTATATACATTTTATTATGAGAAGCAGATCCCAACTATCGACCAAATTCTAACTAACATCAATGAAGATCGCGATTTACCTGAAATTAAAAGAACTGAGCTCTGGAAATTGCTCAGAGAACCTAATTTTTGCTGGGAAAAACCAGATAGGAAATCTGTTCTTATAGATCGTTCGGAAAATGTCCGTTGGAGAAGAAAATATATCCTCAAGTAAAAGGTAGAGTTGCAAGAAATAACACAACTTACAAAATTAGTAATTTAACTGAACTTTTGAAATATTTTTTTAATAAAGTTACTGCAGAACATTCGGAAAAATCCATATAATAAAAGAACAAAAGAAAATGTGGAATCTCATGATCGGTGAGATAGAGGAACCAATTTTAATTAATTTGAGCGAAGATAGCTTCACTGACTTTGATTACGAATTAGATACGTAATATTTACCAGCGTAAACACAATTTATTATTTATATTTTCTATAACGTATAAAAATTAATTACATTTGAATCCCTTTTTATTGTTTAAATGTAATTCTGCAGATGATTTAAGAAATATATAAACTGAAACGTCAAATGTCCTAAAAATGTTTTTAATTAATAACAAAATGACCGATAGCCCCAATAAAATTTTAAAATAATATGTGCGGAATTATTTTTTTATGTATGTTTAACTTCTGGTATTTTTGACAATGGGTATTTTGTAAGTATTTAAATTATAACTTAGAATTTCTTGCGAGAAAAAGGCTACGTTTTAATCTGAATGTGCCTAAAATGGTTTCTATCCAAAATTAAAAATAATAAAAAAACAGTTGTGATTTGTGTTAAATATGTCAAAATTATCTATATTTTCTAATGTATGTGAATTGTTAAGAAATCATAAGAAATAAAATAAGAGTATAAAAACTTTTTATTTTAAGTTTATTACAGAAATAATATTCTATGCCATAAATACTTAGTAATAATATAAACCTCCTTCCCACGCCTATGACAATGATTAAAATCCTTCACACATCGAAATATCTATTATTATCCAACCCAAATAGTCCATCATTATAGACCGGTATTTTTGATTATAACATTTCTAACCCATTCATATGAAAAATATATGTGTCTAACAGATTTTGCCAAAGACACCGGACTAAAGAACACAGGTAGTTTTCGAAGAAAAAAAAGTTAAAAAATGATTTATTACGCTCTCTAGTTCTTGAATAAACTATAGTATAAGAGGCAAAATCGGGTCTATTTTCCTGAACTTATAGCTCTTTGGGGGGGGGGGGGTGATCGCCCCCACCGCCCTCCCCGCTTGGATCCGCGCCTGATATATCTATATATATATAGATATATCAGGTATATATATATATATATATATATATATATATATATATATATATATATAAGGTTCAGAGCATTCGACAATACTGTTAAAAAAGAATACTTCAAAATGTAGTTTATTTGCTCCCCGCTAGGTAACAGTACACTGTGACATGGTTAACGAGTAATTACTTTAGATAGAGTTGGTAATAGACAACTTAATATTCTTTGTTTGCAACGTTTTATTGCGAAAAAATTGTCTCATAAATTTGGAGGAATAAACTGATATCTCACTGTTAGAAGAGTTCGATCGGTACATATGTAGTTCAGCGCGAGTTATTCACATTATATGAAATATCTTTCTACTGTACAACTCATGTATGACCTAATGCGGTAACTTCGGGTTATCTATCTTATTAGAAATGATCTACGATACTTAGAACCAAAATGTATTCATACATGTGACAAGATTCTTCGGAAAAGATGAAAACGAAAATCGTCGTAATTAAGAGTCACCCAGTTATGCAAAGATTATACGCATACTTAAAAGATATGCCACATCTAACTACCACAAAATGTAGTGTATATTAATTAATCTATGTTAAAGGAATCATTGTTTAGTTAATTGGAATTGCGAGTTAGTATTCTCTACTATATTAATTGAAACATATGTTAATAAAAAGCTGAGTTTATTAGCTCAAATTTTCTCATTCAATATTAATTTTTAAATAAAATTCAATTTCAGGAAGGTTCTAATTCTTTATACTGCAACCTCGTAGCAAGATTCTTTCTCAACTGAGTTGGGTCCTGTCAACTTTAAATACTAGCGAATAATGCACAAGTTCTTTAATGATATTACTGTTGAGAAATATAACGCAGACACAAAAGCAGAGCGGACGCAGCCACGACGGTGTATGTTGTTACACATATAAATTAATCCATGTACGTTATTCAAATTTTTATATTAAAGCATTATTTAAATTTAAAACTTAATACACAACAGCCGCTACGAATTTCTAATAAGATAAAATATTATAAAAAAAGTAAATTTCCTGTTTGTCTTTTCTATTTATTTTGCTTTATAAGCAAAATAATGGATTTTTATAATAACCCTATTTATATGCAGAAATTATCGGCTTTGTAAAACAACATTATATTAATTTTTAATTAGAAAAATGCGTTATGAGGGCTGTTTTATAAGGAATTAAAAAATAATTATTTAGAGTTTTAGCGGCGTAAAATATTTAGTCTGAAAACAAAAAATTATTCAGAAAAATGATGTGACATGGGGGCCTATATTGAGACATTTGATAAGTCGGATGCTGTGATGGAACGGAACTTTTCTTTAATGAAAAGGGACTCAACAAATATTTGAGTTCACAATACAAAATTGAAATATTTTTTTAGAAAAGTTAGACTAATTCATTACGTAAATAAACAAAACCTACACTTTTTAGATATGGAAACTAAAGTTTATGCTGAATACCCAATAAGTGTTGTGGCGACAATTCAACCCTGACATTTGACCAACCAATTTCTTAAATAAACAATACTTTAAGCTGGTCATTTGAATGAACTAAAATTTTACTTAAGAAAGCTATAAAGTTTGTTTTAGTAGCTTTTTTTTTAGTTTTCTGTCACAAACAAAGGAAGTTACTAAGTATTTTTTAGTAATAGTGATATAACGAGTAAGTCACGACAAAGAATCGTTACCTATAAGGGGAAAACTAATATGACTTGAAATGTAAAAATTTATATATAGGGATTTTATTAAACGTTCTGTCTAAAAGAGTCTAATTTTGTTTGCGCCGAAAGCAGTCTGTATTTATAAAAATATTTTTTAATTTGGCGTGGGATTAGTCTAGCTATTTAAAACACTAGGATACTCCATGGAAAATAGAGATGTCCGAGTCTAATTGTATTTAAGAATTAAAAAATAAAAATTTAAATCGATATAATTGTACCTCAATAAAAAAAAAGAACTAGTAGAATTCCCAAAAACCAGGGTGTATCATTTCTTAAGGAAAAAATTCAGACGTAAAAATCATATGGACGACACTGGCACTTTCTGAAATTTTCAAATATAGCCAAAGGATTGAATACTTATTTATTTACGTACATTACCTAATATATGAGTGTTACTTTATATTTTACCGTTTTTGCTAAAGAATAAAGAGACATAATTTTTCATTTAAAGATCAGGGGCGGATCCAACCTCTCTCTTTGGGGGGGGGGGGGCGGTGATATCACAAAAGTACAGTATGGCAAGAAAAACAAGTTGTCAACGGGGGGGGGGAGTGCAAGCAGCATACTCATTCCTAATATAAAAGGCAGAATGGGTTCAATTTTCCTGAACTCAAAGCTCTTGGGAGGGGGGGGGCGATCGCAAGTATACACATTCCTATACTCTATTCAAGAACTAGATAGAGAGAGTAATAAAACTGTTACCGAAGCCTCCAACGTACCTGCTCCAGTGCCGTTGGTAACTGAGAACTGCCGTAAATCTAATTATATTTCATTATTTTTAAATATATTTTATAAATTTACTGCAACATAAAAATTCTGATAGTTTAATTTAATTTCTGTCAGTGAGCAAAGTACATCTTAGAGTTTGTTCTTAGTGATTTATCTTATTTGCGCTTGTTTTTATATATTATTTGAGATTAGAGAGATACCCAAAAGATATGGCTTTCACCTCTATAATTATTCCAAAATCGTTAAACCAGGACATTTTTTCCTCAATGAAAAACTTATTACGATGAATGTTTATGATGCCTTAAGATATCAATATCTAGATAATAATTTTAAAAACTCTGTTGAGATGTGTTCCAACATGACAGGAGTTGGAAAATCTACTATGTACCGAATACTGAAGGAGAAAAAACGACTGGAATTGTTAGTATTCCCAAGCCACATTCGATCACAGGCAGATCAAAAACCTCGTTGGAAGAAGACACGAAAACTGCAATTAAAGGGATTGTATATACATTTTATTATGAGAAGCAGATCCCGACTGTCTACAAAATTCTAACTTAAATCAATGAAGATCGCGATTTACCTGAAATTAAAAGATCTGATCTCTGGAAATGGCTCAGAGAACTTAATTTTTGCTAGGAAAACTGGATAGAAAATCTGTTCCTATAGATCGTCCGGAAACTGTCCGTTAGAAAAGTAAATACTCGTATCTCTCTCAAATAAAAGGTGGAGTAGCTAGAGATTACACAACTTACAAAATTAGTAATTTAACTAAACTTTTAAAAGATTTTTTTGAATAAAGTTACTGCGGAAAATTGGGAAAAATCCATATCATAAAAAATAAAACAAAATGTGAGAACTCGATCTCATGATCGCTGAGATAGAAGAACCATATAATTAATTTAAGCGAAGATAGTTTCACTGACTTTGATTATGAATTAGATACGTAATGTTTACTAGTGTAAACACAATTTATTATTTAAATTTTTGTTTTTGGTGTATTTTATTTTTTAATGTTGTTTATATGTTTTCTTATTTTTTTATATATTTTTATTTTTGTGTGTCCCACTCTTTAATTTTATATATATTTAATTCTAATTAGCCGTAAGTTTTTTATTATTTTATTATTGTATTTGTGTCTTTTTCTTAAGCGTGCAAAATTAACATGTTTATCTTATTTTTTTGGGGCTATCGTATTTCCATATAATAAAGTAAATTAAATTAAGATATCAGTACAATAGAAATAAAAATAAGTAGGTCTAATTTTAATTACAGTGAACTCTCTCTTAACGGACACCTCTATTCAATGGACACCTCTTCTATATGGGCAATTTTTGAGACAAAAACCATTCGTATATACCAGTCTGTACTTTTAAACCTCCCTCCAATGGACGCTCTCAACAACGGACACGGACAGTAAATTATTTATAAAAAATAATTCTAACGGACAAATATTTTACTATTTTCCTTTCAATATTTGCCTAAATTTTAAATTTTATTAAAGACACATTTTATTTGCATAAATACCCACAAAATAGGCGGCAGCCAGGTATATTGGTAGGTAATTAGGGTTTTAGGGTTTTCCAAGGAATTTTATTGGTGCACGTGAATTCTATTAAGCACATTTTACTTTATTATGTACGTATTGTTAAAACTGCTGCGGAAAGGATAATATCATTTTAGTTGCATAAACGTTTTGTGACGCGAATAACATGGCTACCAACAAAAGAAAGTTTTTAAGTTTGGCAGAAAAAGTCGATGTAATCCATTATGCGGATACGAATAAGTTAAGTGTTAGACAGTTAGCAGAAAAGTTTGGAATTGGAAAAAGTCAAGCTAGTGAAATTTTAAAACGTAAGAGTGATATAATTAAGCAGTTTTCTGAGAGCGGAAACACCGAAAAGAAAAGGAAATTTTTGAAAATTGAGGGTGCTGCATTAAATCAAATTGTTTTCGATTGGTTTTGTAAAGTGCGTTCTAAAAACATTCCTGTTTCTGGTAAAATTATTCAAGAAAAAGCATTAGAAGTTGCAACGGAACTAAATTTTGACATGAAGGCTTCCAGCGGATGGCTCGAGAAGTTTTGTAAGCGGCACAATATTTCCTTCAAATCTATATGTGGCGAAGCAGCGGCTGTAGATTTATCAGTGGTTGCTGACTGGAAGAAAAAACTGCTCACTATAATGAAAGAATACTCTCCTCGTGATATTTTTAACGCAGATGAGACGGGACTATTTTTTCGTGCCTTGCCTAACAAAACATATGCACTGAGAGGAGAAAAATGCACTGGAGGTAAGGCTTCCAAAGACAGACTCACAATTCTGTTTTGCACCAATATGATTGGAAACAAAGAAAAGCCACTGGTAATTGGAAAAAGCAAGAATCCTCGTTGTTTCAAGAACTCCTATGTAGAAAAATTACCTATCGAATGGTATTACAATAAGAAGTCATGGATGACAAGAGAAATCATGACAGATTGGCTAAATAAATTTGACAGAAAAATGCAGAGAGAAAATCGAAAAGTACTTTTGTTCCTAGACAATGCTGCGTCTCATCCACAACTTGTATTATGTAATGTTAAATTGATATTTCTGCCGCCTAATACTACATCTGAATGCCAGCCCCTCGATCAGGGGATTATAAAATGTTTCAAAAGCTACTACAGAAAGTTATTGATCCGAAGACTGCTATCGTCGATAGAAGAGTCTGATTCTATAGGGGAACTTGAGAAGTCTATTAACGTTACCAATGCCTTGATTTGGACTGTAACTGCATGGAAGGAAGTACAACCGAAAACTATCAACAATTGCTTTCTTAAAGCTGGATTCGGTACACAGGACAACGTTGAGCCTGAAGAAGATTCCGAGGACGATCTGCCACTTTCTGAATTATGGAAAAAAAACAAACACTTTTCCATTGATTTATTAAGTTATACGGAAATTGATGGAACTTTGTTGACTGAAAATCCCGATTTAAGTATTCAAGAGTGTGTACGTGAGTTTCAGGTGAATCAGGTTGTTGAAACATTATCTGAAAGTGAAAGTGACGACGAAGAAACGAATACTTCGAATATAAAAGACATTAATGAAGCCTACAAAAAACTAAAAGACATTGAAACATTTTTTGTATTACAGGGAAATTCTAACATTGCACAACAAATCTCCCAAGCTGTAAGTTCAGTAGAAACCCAAATTGTTAAAAATAAATTAAATGGCCTTAAGCAAACCACCCTTGAAAGTTTTTTTTTTAAATAACAAATGATTTATGTGCATATTTTAATTACATATACATAGGTTATATACATATTTAGTATTAAAAACTTGTGTTTTTGCTAACTAACATTTAAACATTGACTACATATACGTAATATACATGTTTAAATATTTGAAGTTTATTTTATTTTCTCCATTCAACGGACACCTCCATTCAAAGGACACTTTATGCTACACAAGTGCTGTCCATTCAAGAGAGAGTTCACTGTACAACATAAAAAAAAGTAATTACATTTGAATCCCTTTTTAGTGTTTAATTGTAATTCTGCAGATGGTTTAAGAAATAAATAAACTGAAACGTCAAATACCCTAAAAATGTTTTTAATCAATAATAAAATGACCGATAGCCCCAAAGATATTTTAATATTATATGGTCGAATTTATTTTTTTTATATATGTTTACCTTTTTTTATTTTTGACAATGGATATTTTGTAAGTATTTAAATTATAACTTCGAATTTTTTGAGAGAATAAGGCTACGTTTTAGTCCATTATTATAGACCGGTATTTTTGATTTCAAAATTTCTAACCCATTTCTATGAAAAATATATGTGTCTAACAGATTTTGCTAAAGACACCGGACTAAAGAACACAGGTAGTTTGCGAAGAGAAAAAGGGTAAAAAATGATTTATTACTCTCTCTAGTTCTTAAATAAACTGTAGTATAAGAAGAAAAATCGGGTCCATTTTCCTAAACTCAAAGCTCTTGGGGGGGGGGATCGCCCCCACCACCTCCCCCTTTGATCCGCGCCTGTGAAAGATACTATACCTAAAGACCGTTTCGAAATAATTTTTAATTGTTAAAAATCTTCTACAGTAATATTCTCAACGACAATATTCTACTGATTTTATTTATAAAATTGTTAAATTTAGTACGGGTACTTTTAAGTATCGATATTATACTATCAATTAAAATAAATACATTACTTACCTGTTAAGAGTAACAAGAAACAAATTATTAGGAACAAGTAAACAACTGAAAACTCAGTGATGCAGAGCACATCGCTTTACAACAACAAAAAGTACCAGGAAGAAGTAGTTTTGGTCGGGTTCTGCCTTTTGTCTCAAAATGAAGTTTGAAGTTTTAACCTTTTTCATAGAAAAAATGCAATTTTAAAGTTTAAATTTTAACTTCTGTATTTATTTCATTATTAGAATCAAATCGATTATTTAATTTTAAACCATAAATATTTCATAGATAATTTTCAACAATTACTAGTGACAGATAAAGGGTAAATATTACTTTGACTTTTACTTCTTTTGTTTAATACTCATGGCTAACTAGATATCAATAGGTTAACGTATTTTTGTATATAATTTATAAAAATGAATATACCAGAAAACTGTAGTTGACAGGAATAGGACAACTTTTAGAAAAGTGATAGAGAAACAATAAGTGTACATGATAGAATAGTTTTATATAGAGTGTCTCATTTAAAAAATCAAAAAATTGCATTTTGAAAATGTGCAAAGTTTTGGCAAACACCCTGTCTGAGATAAATGTTTAGGAGCTATATTAGACCTTATTTAATTTATCTTTCTTAATACCAAATTTGGTTTCTTTAATGGTTATCGATTGAAAGATATAGTAGATTATAAAAGACCATGATTTTTTTTTCAAAATTAGTTTTTTTTTAAACAGTTGGCAACTTAGCAATTAAATTCAAAACCAAATATCCTATCATATGGATAGTTTTTGGGGGAATCCAAATATACAAAGATATACAAGGTATCTGATTAAAAAAAAAGTGTTTTCTGTCGTGAAACACCATGTATAATTGAAAATATTTTTAGACTATAGATATTAGCATATTATAAAACTTTTATTAAAACTTTTTTGTACACTATTGCGCCCCATGCGTGCCACATTTTAGTTTGTTCGGGTAATCGGAAGTAATTACAAATTCGATTACAAGATTTGATGGGCAGTCAACAGTCCATGGGCCACAGGCAGGTGTGAATCTAAATAAAACTTTAAAAATTCAGAGAAAAAGTAAGAAATAGTTGTTCAGAGAAAATAAACAAAATTTTTTATTTAAAATTTTCAATTTTTGTCATCTTGGTTACAAAATAAAACCATTTTTTTTAAAGCTTAGGACTTGCTTGACTTGGTGCTTGTCAATTAATAACTTTTATTGACAATTCTGACTGCTTTTAAAGTCTGAATGTGTAAGTAAGTTGAGAGTAACCTTTTAGAAATAAATCATTAAAACCATATTTAAAACATATTTAACTAAGCCTATTTTGTTAAGCAACGTTCGAGAAATAAAGCTTTAAAATTTCAAATCTCAGTGGACCATTAAAATCGTTTTCAACCAATTTTTTTAATCTTTCAGATCAATATATTCCTAAATTTCATTTCGAGGCCGTTTCTAAGCTTTCATTGCCATTGTAAATCTCTGAACAGTTGCAATTGTCCTATTGGAAATCTCTGGCCATTCCCTGGTAAGATATCGGCAATTCAAAGTTACGATCTATAATAATAGTACTTGCTCAGCGAGATTCAAACCGGAAAACCGATAATACTACTCTAAGTCGTAATGTAAACTTCAAAATGAATTGCTTAATATAATGGTTTTACCAGATTGTCCAGTGTTACTTATTAACTTATTGAATAATTCGTAAATGAAAATAAGATTTTATACTTCATTAAAAATTATATTTATTGAGAAAATCTATTCAAAATAATAACATTAGTCAACAAATAAAAAAAAAATTGCGACTCATATTATAATGGCTATCCGTGAATATATATATATATATATATATATATATATATATATATATATATATATATATATATATATATATATCAACCTGCAGTATTCCAGAACAGTGGAGGAACAGCCTGACTATACCCATCTTCAAAAAGGGAAATAAGAATGACCCAAGCAATTATAGAACAATAACACTACTAAACAGTACAAGCAAATTATTAACAAAAATCATGAATTCAAAACTAACGAGTAAAAGTGAAGAACAACACGGGTTTAGACAGAACAGATCGACAGTTGATGTGATTTTCATTATCCGACAGATTATTGAAAAATCGATAGAATACAATAAACCTCTTTTCATCTGCCTAGTGGATCTTAAAAAAGCGTTTGATAGAGTTCGACTTAAAGATGTCATGCAAATACTTCAGGAAAATGGCGTTAACCACAACTATATTACGGTAATTAAAGAGCTAAATAAAAACAATAAGACTATCATGACGGGAATACGACAAGGCGACAGTATGAGTCCATTTCTCTTTAATTTAATTATGGACAAGATAATACAAAATGTAAAAGAAGTCAATGGAGGATCCAAAATGGGACGAAAATCTTTAAAAATGTTTTGCCGACGACGCCTTATTGTTAGCAGAAAATGAAGACGATCTGCAACGACTACTATACCGATTCCAGACCACATCAAAAAATTTAAATATGAAAATATCTACAGAAAAGACCGAAACGATGGTAATTTCAAAAGATCCTGTCAGATGCAAATTGGTGGTGAAGAACCATCCTATCAGACAAAGCATGTCTTGCACATACTTGGAAGTTGATGTATCAAGCAATAAAAATCTATACCAGGAAGTCAAAGCACAGGTTAACAAGGCCTCAAGGATATCAGGATGCCTGAGGGACATAATCTGGAAAATAAGTATATGTCCACAGAGAGCAAAGTACGCATCTACAGAACTGTGATAAGACCAGTACTAACTTATGCATCGGAAACTCGAGCCGAAACATCCAAAACAAAAAGTATGCTACGAACGGCTGAAATGAAAACGTTAAGAACAGTCAAAGGAGTAACCCTAAGAGATCAAATAAGAAGTTCCGAAATAAGGGAAGAGCTCAAGGTGCCTGATGTGGTACGGTTCATAAGGTCGAGGCGCAGATATTGGAGGGACCATGTGGACAGAATGGGCGACCACCGATGGGCAAAATCTGCTAAGAACGAGATAGCAAACACTAGAAGACCCACTGGTTGACCTCCAAAACGATGGCACGAATGTTGGACATCAACATCACAGGAGGTTTCATATAGCAGGAAAACAAGACGTCGTCTTAAATAAAAGAGGAAGAAGAAGTATATATTTTGTGTTCTAGAATGTATTAGTTAAATTTATTTAATATAAACATTTTTATATAACATTTATACTTAAAATCAAAACAATAAAAAAGAACAAGATGTTTAAAGATAAAAGGATTTATTTACAAAAATACATATGAAAATACATTTCTAGTAAGTTTTTTGTACATACCTTTTTAACAAGTTGATATTTATATTCCTGATCGCTTTCTCTCACAAGAAATCCACAATAATCCCCCATCATTGCTGGATCTCATCTGGCTTGGTAACGTTGCTCCATTATTAATATGTCTTGGTGGAACCTTTCTCCTTGCTCCTCACTAGCGACACCCAAATTTTATAAGGAAAAATTTAAATGGGAATGCAAATGATGTATTCAAAGAGACATGCGATAGCCAATTTTGCAGTACCTTTCAAGTAATTCTTCTACAAGTTTTATGTAGTTTTCTAGTTTTTTGTTTCCTAAAAACTCCGAAACAATTGTTTTAAAAGAACTCCACGCAGCTAGTTCAACATCACTTAATTTTTGATCAAACTGTTGATCCCTTAGTATTTTTCTATTTTGTTTCTTTTTTTAAGCTTAACATCACTTAGTTTAGGAAAAATTTGTTTAAGGTATTCAAACCTCTCTTTCTTTATCTAACGCTTTAATGAAATTTTTAATCAATCCCAGTTTAATGTGTAATAAAGGTAACAGTACTTTTTTAGGATCAACAAGAGGTATATTCTTGACGCTAGCTTGACCTGAAATATATTGAGCTCTTGGAAGTCATTCTTTTACTTAATGGCTTTCTGTTGCTCTACTGTTCCAAAGACAAAGAAAAGACCAATACTCCGTAAATCCACCCTGAGGCCCTAATAATAGTGCTATGACTTTTAGGTCACTACATATTTGCCACTTACACGTATCATAGCTTGTTGCACTTAGAAAAAGTGATATACTTTCTTAAGTTTCCTTCATGTCCACTGCATACGCAAGAGGAACAGAGAGTTTTTTGTTGCCATTATAGAGCAGAACCGTTTTTAAACTTATTTTAGAAAAATCTATAGATAAGCGTCATTCGTCCGGGTTATGTGTAAATCCTAATTTTTCCATAACACTATTTGGACTAACACAAACACAATTTAATCCTGCAGAGTAAAAAACGAGGATAACTCCTTGTTACGGATCCTAAATATTGTAACTTTGCCAAGTAAATGCCATTGTTGTAATCTAGACCCTAATACTTCAGCACGTTCTTTGAGCAAGTTGAGGTTCCGAACTAGATCCTTTAATTAAGGTTGTTCCATTAAATGGGATACTTTTCCTGCACTTTCAGGAAAATAAGAATTGTCCTTTTCTGATACATTATTGGGTTCTGCTCTATCATTTTACATTTCTAAATCTTCCTCTAATTTGGCCGGGGTGCTTTATTCAACACATAGATAACACAATACCATTACTCGTACTAAACCAATACTGACAATACGTCTGCCGGCCATGTTCTTTTATAACCGTTCGGTACTTTCGGTATTTTCTAGAAACAGCAAGTTCGAAAAGCTACGGCATATTTTTAGTATACAGGGGTCATCTATAAGTAGATTCCGCTACGGGACAGAGTGAAATTTGGAATTATATGGGTTCAAATGAGTACTTCCGTTACTTTAAGCTCTAGTGAGTTGAAACTTCATGGTTGACTTGTCATCTCTAGACAACATATTTTTGTGATCTGATAACATGTAGTTTTTCACGATTTAAAAATAATACATCCCATTTCAAATTATTTATGAATAATGCAAATTTTTCTCACTCTGCAGCATGTTTTTAGGGTGCCGTAGTACCCCGGTAGTCTCATCATGTCCGTTTGTCTATCCGTTGATCCGTCTGTATTTCACAGCCTTATAATTTTTCGTTGTTTAATTATTTCTAACCAAATTTTACAAAAATATATTCCAGGAACCTAAAAACAGATCACAGGGGTGAAATTTGTAGGAAATCAGGTAGAATATCGTTGAACAGGCCTATAAAATTTTGAAAGTACAAATATATACTTCAAAAAAAAACATCATAAAATTATCTTTAATAATACTCTCAGCAGCAGAAGAACAACTATTAAGCAAGGGGCCTAATTTTTCAGTAACATATAAAAACAAATCTGTTTTAGATATCATTAACTCTGTAGAATCCATATAGGTCGAAGAAAACCAAGTCTAGTTAGAAAATAAAATCATCTTTAGAAGACAAGAAAAATCCCGTTCAAAATCTCTCCAAGTTGGAAGCATCAGCCTTAACAGAACTTCGTAAGGCTAAATCCATAAAGATTCTATCAACGGACAAGGGAAATGCAAAGGTAATCATGGACATTGTAACGTACGACCAAAAAGTCGGAGATATACTACCAAAATTTAAATTTAGACAATATAATTCGTGACCCAACTAAATCTATAGAGTCACAAATCTACTGAACACTAAGGAAATACCAAGACCATATACCTGAAAACCTACGATCGGCGCTCCCATCTTACTACAGTAAGCCACCACATTTTTAAGGACTACCGAAAATTCATAAGACAAACATACTATTGAGACCAATACCCATCTCTAGAAGATCCCAACAACTGTACTGGCAAAGTTTCTTCTAAAAATCAACAAACAACCTTTACAAGAGAAGACGAACACATAAATTAAAAGTTCCACACGTTTCGTGAACATTATTAGTAGCATTAATCTAGAGCCAGACGATATACTAATAAGTTTTGATGTGGAGAGTCTGTATACTAATGGGCCATTAGGGGCATTACACTTTCAAGGGATACAACATCATCAAATCTAAATCACGTTACCTCTGGGCTGAATGATGGACTTATATATATATATATATATATATATATATATATATATATATATATATATATATATATATATATATATATATATATATTGTCGCAAATAGTCATGCCCCTGATGGAAAGGACATATGACTATTTAGCTAAGTTTTGTCGGCAAGTAATGGTGAGAGGTTTCACAATATGCCCCCGCAAGGCATCTGCTTATCCGACTTTGACTACGATAGGAAGTCCAAGCCGTAGGAAAGCATATGCCTGAGAAAGAATGTGAAACGAACATCGTCGGTGGTCTTCCAAAGGTCAGGCCGGGCTTAATCAAAGCCCTTAAAAGAAAACATTCAGTTTATATTTGATAATGATTAGAGACACAACCTAGTCGAAAAGTCGTAAAAGTAAATAAAAAGACAATACAAATCCAATAACTAAATTTTATTCAATCTTCAACATTGCATACAACCTTCAAACAAAAGACATGTCAAATACGATTTTATAGAACGTTTGTTTCCATAAGAAACCGAACCACTGAAGAGATATACCTCTGGATTAATATGGCTAGTACCAAATCACATTTTCCCATTCGTAAAACACAACATAGGAGGTTATTTTGTGTCCCAATAAACCGAAATTGAAATAACCACCTCCAGCGCGCTGGAATTATAATCCTAAACTTGTTTTCTTTTTTTTAATATTTTGAAGTTTTTTTACAAAAGGTCGGTTAACAGCGTCTCATGTATTTCAAACAATATTTTATAGCATAAAGAAAAATCTTTCAGAACAAATTTTTTAATTTAGATTCCAATTTCATCTTATTATTAATGGTTGCAAAAATAGAAGCTTAAATATATTTAAAATAGAATAAAGTCATATACGGAAATCCTCTTTATTATTCTGCCCATAAAATTACAACCCGATAAAATACATTAGCTTTTGCGTGCCTAATCTTATTTAACTGTTTACACAAAGTGGCCTGTTGTCCATTTATTATGTTGGAATGTGTTTGTGTGTTATGATTAAATCTAATATTTTTTTGACTTAATAAGGTGAAGCTATAGATAATACATTATTTTGTAAAGTCATAACAGTATATAATCACGGTGCGATTTAATCATGTTGACTTAAAAATCATAAACGTCGAAATATATTTGTTTTTTATTTACAATGTAAATAATATTGGTGATTGATAACAGTTCCCAGGTAATTATATTTTCTCACACGTTCAATTCTTTGATCATGTACGGTTATGTCAGGGAAGTTTTGTGGTGAGTTAGATACCACCATTATTTTTGTTTTACTGATAATCCATATTCTTCACTGCATTCTACTATTCTATTAATTAGTATCTGAAGATCCTCCGAAGTTTCTGCAATTACAACCGCGTCATCGGCATATCTCAAGTTGTTTATTGGGATGCCATTTTGACCCAATTTAATGATAGTTTTGTGATATCATCGCTCCATTTGGTCGACTATCCGTCCCTTTCCTTTTTGTCCTCTCTAGGTCCACATTATATTAATACCAAAGAGCAAAAAATATATTGAGTTCAAGTAACATGTTTATTTATAAAAGACAGTGGTTTTACAATCTTTACATAAAATTAACCAAAAAAAAAAACGGAGATAAATTCAAACTTAAGCTACACAAAATAAAATAATAAAAAACTTTTATTCTTGGTGGCATACCATGATGGAATGTTACGAATAGAAAAATTTCTTGCAGTAAACACAAGAAAAACGGGTAGATCTATTTTTTTTTCGGTAGCAATACGAACAACGTCCTCGCTGACCCGCACGTACTGGCTCAGGCATAGATGCGTCTATTCCAAAATTTCTCTGATTCTTGCTTGCATAACCCTGAGAATAGATTAAGTGACATAATTTTGAATTTAAATACACATATTTAAAAAAATAAAAGATGAAACTATTAATAATAAATATTATAAAGCAAAAGGTCACACGTGGACGCACGGTCAAAAATAGCCTAAACAAACTCACTAACCAGCAGTCACTTAAAGATTATTTATCGAGGACGCTGTGACCGAAAGATACTCAGCGGTGCTTAAAGATACAGTGACGGATTTTAAAATAAATGACAGAAAAATTCGTCAGCGGAGTGAGAGTCCGTGCGCGAACCCCGAAAGGTTAATTATAGTGGGTAAAAATTTTGTCAGGAGTAAATTCAAAAACAAAATTACAAACCGTTTTATAGAAGATTTTAAAAACGCATTGGTTTTGGCGTTCATTTGGACACATATCCCATGTGGTTTTGTGAATATTTCAAAAAGTGTAAACCAATTCTTTTTTTTTAATAGAAAGTTTTTTGATTTAGAAAATATTAAAATAGTAAATAATTTTTCTTGGGAAAATTCTAGGTAAAACTAAAATTAGATTAATTCGTACGTGTGGTATTATTTGCTTTATTCCATGTCCAATATTTTCCTTAAGCTAGTAAATATTAGTTGGCTTTGCCATAGACTTTTATCTTAGCTGACATCGTAAAAAAGTTAAAGGGTAATCTTCCATATCCTCTCGGTTTCATCTCGTCTTTCAATATCTCTTTTGAGAAGAACTTTGTCCAACTATTTAAAAACATATAACTAGTATTAGACGGAGAACCGTTTTGTTGAAACCATATCTGATAGTTAAACTAGTCGGGCTTCACCTGAAGACACTTGGAAGGTATATTAACGTCCCCTTAGTAATATACAGGCCATATAACTCGCTTACCAACTACGTAGGCCTTTACTTTAATTTTTCATGGAATCTGTCACATAATTTGTTTAAGGTAGTTCACTCGTGAAACGACTTTTCTTATGAATGTGATCGAATTTGAATATATAGTTTACAAAAGTGTCTTTTATTTAATTAAGAAAAAACGAAATTTTTTAATCGTCTGTGAGACGAAATATTAACAATTAAAATATGCATAATTGACATACTGGAGGTAAGTACATATAAAAAAATGCCAATACATTTTGGAATATCTCAAAAACGGTTTTTACCATATTTCTTAAAAATTAATGCAACGTAGATTCAAACATTATGAATTTTTTAGAAAAAACTCAGAATTTCTTGACCGTTTTGTTTAAAAAATACAGATTTTTAAATAAAAATGATTTGAAAATATTTGACGCGTAGTGGGGAACAGTGATCACAACTTGGCAAACTTGTTATCGTCATACTTAACGCGTGATAATCCAAACCCAAGTTAGGTAGGTTAGTTCTTCAGAATGTGACATTTTTTGAAATATATTTCTAGATATTTTTATTTATTTTATCAATGTGTTGAGATGTCAACATAACAAACTATACAGGTATGAGACTCACATTATATGAACGTTACTATACACACTTTTACTCTATAGAACATTCAATATAGACACTTGCCGTGCTGCCCGATTTGTTATATATACAGTTATTCCTGTATAAGAATGTGTCTGTATATTGAAAGTTAACTTGTGTTGGGTACAGTCTCGTACAAAAACAAAATTCCTTAGGCCTGAGAATCTTTAACTTTTGATACTTACTTAAGGGCTATACTTTTGTCTACGATTGTCGACTACCTTAAATAGTGGCTTTCTAACAAATTTATAATTTATTTTTTATCACCATTTTAAAATATTTTCAATACAATTTAAAATAAAGAAATTCTTTACATTTAATTTAATTTATTAATTATTATCACTTAACCAAACAGAACCATCTAATGCTATTAGTTTCTTTGTCCGTCATATGCTTCTTGAAAATTTACTGCTGCAATTTTACCCAGAATAATATTGGAACACCTCAGCGAAACATTACGTAAAAAATTTCATTCAAATCGGCATCATCGCTTCGGAGTAATTGATTTACTGTCACGGTGCAATTTTGCGCTTAAGCTCACTTTGGCTAATTTATTTAATTTAACCTTATTTTGCAAATTCGTCATGGGTAACACAGAATCATTTTCCTCAAGTATTTCCCAGAGATTCGTTGAAGGAAAGCATTTCATCAAGTAGAGTTTCGATCAATTTTATTTTCCATTATTTTGTCCTTTACTTTGGTTTTTCACTACACTGTGTATTTTCTTATCAATATCAAATTTATTGCTACCTTTTTTTTGTGTTCAGATAGATCTTGTTTTTTTCCCGGCCATTTATATTTGTATATGTTGGGATTTTAGGTATATTAGGTTGAAGAAATCAGGAAATTTCTATTGATCTATTACACGTGGTAACTGAACCCGCCTAACGGAAGCCAATTAGTGCGCAAGCAGGGCCATGGTTATAAATGGAGGACGATTTGCCTTAATTTTTCACTTTTTCCTGGTTTGATTCGGTCGAAGCAACTGCAGACTTCTATCTCAATTTTTAGTTGCCAAATTCTTGGGATTCTGAGATGGAAAGTCGAAGACAATCCTTGTAATTTTGTTGGGTTTTTGTGTACCGTAACTTTTGCCAGGCAGTTATGGTTTATTTTATCGGAATAAACCTGGTGACAGGGATTTTGGGCAGCTTGCACGGATCAACGAAGGAATCAATCTGAACCCAGAAAATCGGGGTCTTCTCTTGGGGTAGCTGTATACCCGTATCCACCCTTAGAGATACATACAGCAATCCATCCTTGGGGTAGTAGTATACCCGTGTCCACCCTTAGGGACACATACAGCAATCCACTCTCAGGGTAGAAGAATATCCAGATCCACCCTCTAGGCACTAGAAAATCCACTATTATTATCAATGAATGAAGAGTAGTATTAATATAAAACATTTTCTTTGAGTTCCATTTGTCCCATAAACTTCTTGTACACTTAGCAATTTTTTTATTTTGAATATTTTGTGTAGCGCTTTGAGAACTGACCTAAATGCTAGGCCCAAGCGACAACGTGGGGGGTTTCTGTGTTTACCCGGCAAAATATAGTGGCGCCCTCTTTTAAAATACCCACTCCTTCTCTACGGCATAGGGACTAGCTTGACACTTTGCTTGCTGGTGCCGCTTTTAGTTTTCAGCTCTGTTCTACTCCTTCGAAATAATCTCTAACGCCTTAAAATAAATACGAGTGTAGCAAATTGGTGCCCAACGTGGGGCCACTGTTCGTCAGTAAAGACAAAAAGTGTTGTGGGATCAAATGAAGACTCAGAAAATGTTTTAATATTAATACTACTCTTTATTCATTGATAAGAATAGTGGACTTCCTAGTGCCCAGAGGGTGGATCTGGATATTCTTCTACCCCGAGGGTGGATTGCTGTATGTATCCCTAATGGTGGACACGGGTATACTATTACCCCAAGGGTGGATTGCTGTATGTATCCCTAAGGGTGGATACGAATATATTACTACCCCAAGGGTAGACCCTGACTTTCTGGGGTCAGACTGATTCCTTTCATAACCGCCAACCTGGCAAAAGTTACGGTACACAAAAACTCACCAAAATTACCGGGATTGTCTTCGACTTTCCATCTCAGAATCCCAAAAATTTGGCTACTAAAAATTGAGATGGAAGTCTGCAGCTGCTTCAGCCGAATCAAACCAGGAAAAAGAGAAAAATTAAGGCAAAACGTTTTCCACTTATAAACATGGCCCTGCTTATGCACTAATCGACTTCCGTTAGGCGAGTTCCATTACCACGTGTGATAGAAATGACAGTTTAAAAGGAAAGACACTGGGCAACAACAGTCCGCTGAAATGCATTAATTAGTCAAGCCTATTCGTTAATCATTAGCATTTTCCACTCAAAACAAGAATAATAAATCTAAATATCCCAGTAGTTATTTTTAAATTCAAGAAATATAAATTAATACATCAATAGAAATTTCCTGATTTCTGCAACCCAATATACCTAAAATCCCAACAAATTCAAATATAAATGGCCGGGAAAAAAAATAAGATCTATCTGAATATAAAGAAAGGTAGCAATAAGTTTGATATTGATAAGAAAAGACACAGTGTAGTGAAATACCAAAGTAAAGGACAAAATAATGGCAAATAAAATTAATCGAAACTCTACTTGATGAAATGCTTTCCTTCAACGAATCCTTGGGAAAAACTTAAGGAAAATGATACTGTGATGCCAACAACGAATTTGCAAAATAAGGTTAATTTAAATAAGTTAGCCAAAGTGAGCTTAAGCGCAAAATTGAACCGTGACAGTACATACATAAAAAAGTACATAGCATTCGAATTGAAAACTTTTTTCTTTAAGAAGTCGGTTAAAAATTAAATTATCTAAAAATTTTCCCATTAAACTATATTTCTATCTCGTATTAGTTTCGACATTGCAATAAATATATCACAAATTTAGAACTCACTGTATATGGAAAGTACTTTGGTTTTATTTGATGGGATAAATTCTCTTTTTTGCAAAAGAAAAAGGACCTTTAATTTAATGTCTTAAAGAAATACTTAAATAATATTTACATAAAAGCGTCACCTAAATCTAAATATCTTCATCTAAATACACCATTTATTTCGCATTTTGTGATAAAAACTTCTACAATAAATTTTATCCTAGTTAGCCCTTTGCCTCTTCACTACTTCTTATAGCATCAACAACACTACGAAATTAAATCATTAGCTTCTTTTTGTCGCAATTCTCTTGATTGTCCTTCATTCATCAACGGATTATCTCGTGCAATAGACACAAAAGGATAAACTTAATAGGGCACAATTGAACTTAATGTATCAGAAATGGTTTGGGAAGTTTTTTAGTTTTTACTTAAAATGTTACATTTACTTATAAGAACCTGATATACTGGATGTTAATAAAAAAATAGCGTTTTCTTTCATGGCGCTTAAATCAACTAGATATTATTTTAATTTAAAAACTCGAAACCATTATAATTCCATCATTTTCGTTCATCTATATGCCATAGCCTTATAACTGCATCAATTTTTCATCTCTTGTAATAAAATTTTGCTGGCAAATGTTTTTCGTTAATCCAAAAACCTGAGGCAAAATTGTAAAAAAGTAAGATACCTCTCTCTGTATCAGAAGTAGCATTGATATTTTTTTTTTTTTTGGTTTCATTCGCGAAATATGAGCCCCTAAAATGACCTTTAAAATGTTATTATCTAGTTCTCCAACCCAATGAAAATTCTTATGGTTAAATTATATTTGTAACATGGAATGTGCTATCACTGAAGAGACCTTCAAAAATACAAATAGTTATGTGGACCTATGACAACAGAGCAACAGCTTAAAACTTGAGAATTTTATATAAACGGCAACATAGGATAGTGTCATTTTATTGATACAATACAGTGAGGAGACGAAAATCGAAAGGTTTTGTTTGTTTTGAATTAAAGTTGCGTAGATAACGGTGGTCATTTGGTGACTGAACCTAATGTAACGTGGGTTTCAAACCAAGGTTACACGGTCTTCCCAAGTAGTCACCCATTCAAGTACTAACCGCGCACTTAGCAGTTAGTATAAAGGTATTTTGCACAATACTTGCTAAATAAATTTTTATGCTGCTAAGACAATAAAAAAATTTAATTTTTGAAAGAACAATTTTAGTGACCTAAAATTGAAAAACAAAGTGGAAGTGAAGAAAAGTCTCTCCTTGGCAAATTTATTAAAAAAATTTAGTTGACTGTGCGGATGTGAGGAAACACATATTTGTTTTGTTTTAAATGTGTGTTGCTTGGAAGTGATGAAATTTCATCGACAAAACAGACCATCTGTTCATATAAAGGATAAAATAAAGATTGTAGACAATGTTGAAGAATGACTAAAATGTGGTCGGACTTGCATTGTCTTTATTTTTATTTTTACGACGTTTCGATTAGGTTGTATCTCTAATCGTTATCAAGTATAAACTGAATGTTTTGTCTTAAGACTACGAGCTATATAGGAACTGTGTCCATTGAAGCGCAAAGTTTCGCTTCACTGTACACACCTCAATAATTTGATGTTACAAAGTAGTGGTTGACAAAGATTAGGTATCTCAACACCCGGTTTACTGAAGATTCCATTATTGTTTTTAATGAATGCTGCTTCTATAAATTTTCTTTTTTTTATATTGGGTTCCATTTATATTGCCGCAGCCTCAGACCATTTTATATGGTGTTGTTTGTCCCAGGAGTGTTCTGCAATACCTGATTTCGACGTTTCCCCTTTTTGCGTATGAGTTTTATGTTCCTTAATTCTAACTTCTAGTGGTCGTTTGGTTTCTCCAGTATTCATTGAAATGGAACAAATATTAATTATTTTACACTGTTCAATGTGAATTATATTCCGTTAAAATGAATAATTAAATAATCACTCTGTGAATAGATTTCTCGTGGGAATAGGGTAGTTATATTTTTTATCACTATCCAAAAATTGCAAAGAAAAAATAAATCAGTTATCGAACTTAACTTTTATTATATTCGTCGTTTAAAGGTTTTCTTAAAAAATACATAAAGTCAGTTAATTTATGAACACGTAATAAGACCCTCTCTAAGAATTGCCTATAAATCTGTGTAAGTAATCCTGCCCTGGTTATGTAAATAAAACCGAAAGATAAGGGAGGTTTATAACATATGGTATATGCACAAACCGTTAAAATGTTTTAGAATATTGAACGATTTTTCCATTATTAGGAAACAAAAGAATGATCAAATAAACTCACTATAATAGAAATATAGCGTTTGGCCACTTGTAAAAAGAATTTTGAGTAATCACTATTTTTTCTATGCACAAGAAATAACGAGTTAAGTTGTTTATTGCCAAAACAGCCAAGAAAAGTGAATAGTTTTTTTTTACAGTCTTTAACATATATTCTTTTCGTTGTAGGAAGACGTAGGTTAGTTTATTTTACTACTGGGTTATATAAAAATTAGGATTTAGACGCTCAGAGGCCAATTCGGGAATCAAACATCCGATATAGAATAGCTAACGCCCTAAACACGTAACGATCGAAACCTTCAAACTTTAAGGGAAAGAAATTGACGTTTACAGGGTTCCATCGACTGATATGAGTACAAACGGGAATCAGAGGGATGTCGAGGGGGTGTAAGATTCGAAGACACTCTTTTAAGGAATAGTAAATGTCAGTCATAATTTGAATGTCGTTAGAACGGTACCGTGAGTTCCAGTGCCGTAGAATAATTACGTCACGGGTATAATCGTCGGGAAAGAAGGTTATCTTTGTTTAATTTGGGAAATTGAGGGATTATCGTGTGTTATTTTAGTGGGGCATTTCGCGATTTTCATACGGTTTGATAAAGTAATATAAATATCTGTTTTTCGCGATTTATTTCTTTTTCTGTATAATATTTTAGAAGCTATTTATACGTGTCTCTTCAAAATTGGGTTTTACATTTTTGGTTAAAATAACGGCCGAGAAGAGCGATTATGTTAGTTTTTTCGTAATTGTTATTAGTTTTAAGTTTCTCATTATAAATAGTTCATTTTTCTATTTATTTTTGTTAAATAGATTTAAATGTTTTAAGAAACTTGTTTTATTCAATTTAATTAAAACCTTCACACGAATTAACTTGCGGGCGCGCTGTTGCGAGACCTTCAAAACAAGAGATGTCTTAGCAGCCTTTCCTGAGTCCTGAAGTTCTGAGTTGTGGTTGGTAAGCTTAAATAACCGTAGTTGTTTGGAACTAAAGCGGCAAGAGAGAAGATGAACATCCAGACTTCCAGAGTGTCTTTATTACTGTGAAATTTAATTGTAGGTTATTAAAATAGTTACAAATTAATGTGTGCAAAAATTTGGTTACAGATAGATTGGCTAACGTTACCTCAATATGTCATTGGCAGGAGTCTAAAATCAAATTCTGTCACAACATTTCACCACACTCACATGGAACTTTGTAAACACATTCTTTTCTATCGGTAGTTTTAGGTTTTGTTTTTATTAAATGAGCTCTAAGTGTATTTCCTGATTTAAAGCCTATTTTTATATTATAACTACTGGCAATTCGTCTTATTTTCTCCTTTAAAACTAAATGACGATATTATAAATAATTTTAGAACAACGAACACTGGACAGCAAGAAACACATTCCTTCTTCACAATTCCGTACATCAAGGGAACGTTAAAATAAAGACTGTTGAAATATCAAAGGTTCACATGAAAAATATTTTTATCTTTCTATGCAGAGTAGTATATAAACATAAAATACAGTTAAATTCTTCTAACTGTGACTAAACATAAATGAATACTTGTTTTACATATTTTGTGCAGATCCTTATTTTGTTCCATATATTGGCGCTACCTCTCTTAAAGAGTCATGAGCCGCTATTGCCTTTTATAAGGGGTGCATAGTACAGAATAAACCGTTCGATTTCTATAGTTCTAGAAGGTGGCCTTAAAGGTGAAGGAGAAATCAAAATTTGTTTTCCTTTTATTTTTAAACCTATTTAGTTACGTTACGACATATATAGTTGAATACTAATTATAAGTTATATTATTTTGGTACAATTTTTTTCAGTATTTTGTCTTGACAGAACTTAGTAAATATTTTGAACGAAAAGAATGTTAAAAAAACAACACCAATTTTGTTGTTAAAACTATTAAAACTTCATTATATTGACATACTGGACAATATCTTAATCATACAAGTTGGTTGAAAAGTTTTGAAAGCGAAAATGAAAAAATGTGTATTTTTTAATAAAATTAGTTTTTTGTATTCAATATAATCTCCCTCAACTTCAACACACTTATTCCAACGATCGTCTAATAATTTTATACCACCTTTGTAATGATTTTCCGGAAGCTCTGCAAAATAATATTTCACGGCTGCAATAGCTTCTTCATTCGACGAAATACGCTTTCCACGAAGAAATTGTGTCAAATGCTTGAAGAGGTAATAGTCGAAGGGAGCCAAATCTGGTGAATACGGTGGGTGTTCAAGCAATTCGTACTTTAATGCTTTCAATTTAGCCATTGTCAAACCACTTGTGTAAGGACGTGCATTGTCTTAATGAAAAATAATTTTTTCTTCTGTAAGCCGGGTTTTTTTTCATGAATTTTTTTACCCAATTGGTTCAAAAGGTGGCGATAATAATCAGAGTTAATTGTTTTAACTTTTTCAAAATAATCAATCAACAAAATCCCTTTTGAATCCCAAAAAACTGATGACATAATCTTTTTTGCCGATCGGTCTGACTTGGCCTGTGCTGAAGCTGAACAATCAGCTTCAGTCCACTGAAAACGTTTTTGTTTCAGCTTAAGATCATGATGGTAAATCCAAGTCTCATCTACAGTTACAAAATAACGCACAAAATCGGTTTTATTCTGCTTAAAACGCTCCAAATTACGCTTACAAATCTGTTTTCGATTCAGTTTTTGTTGAATTGTTAACGAATGCGGAACTATCCGAATAGCTTTTTCATACGTAATTCTTCGTGTAAAATATAAAGTACCCGTTCGTCCGAGATGCCTATGCTATAACACTTAGTCGCACTGGGATCGTTACAAACAATATCATAGACTTGCTCAATGATTTCTGGTGTTGTTGCATTTTTTGGACGTCCACTACGTGGTTCATCCTCAACGCTTGTACGACCACGTTTAAACTCTAAAACCCATCGATGCACAGTTGGAAATGAAAGAGCAGATTCCTTTAACACTTTCATCATTTTTATATGAATTTCTGTTGCTGACAAACCTTCCAAAACAAAAAAATTTATCACTGCACGATATTCGGTTTTATCCTATGTATAAAAATTCACTGACTCGTCAACTCAAATGGCTTGTAAACAAAGAATGAATTGACAGATAGAAATAAACTTTTGTGTGTGTTCATATAAAAAATAAAATATTAAAATGGCGAATAAATTTTGATTCCTGTACTGGTTAATAGGTGTGGTTTTCAAAATTTTTCAACCAATCTGTAGTTCTAATCATTCTGTTGTTAACAAAACGAGGAAGTATTCGCAATCTCTATAATGGCACTATATCTATATGAAACAATGTCGACTCATTGGAAAAAGAGATAGCAAATATTAAATCCGATTTACAACAGAATGGTTATACTTTAAAACTAATTGACGATGTTATAAATAACTTTAGAACAACGAACACTGAACAACAAGAAACACATTCCTTGTTCACAATTCCGTACACTAAAGGAACCTCGGAGAAACTAAGATGAATTGCCAGTAGTTATAATATAAAAACAGCCTTTAAATCAGGAAATACACTTAGAGCTCATTTAACAAAAACACAACCAAAAACAACAGATTAATTTTTATATAATAACTGATATTTTTGAAATCCAATAATATCTCTATATTTGACAATTTTTTATTTGCATTTGTTACAGTCATTTTAACTTTAATTGAAGCAAAGTGAATGTAATCAATAATAAGACTATTATTGACGACACGATAGTGTTTTTTCAGTGTAGAATCCAACATGAAAAAAATTTATAGAAACAACTTACATTAAAAATAATAATGGAATCTTCAGTAAACCGAGTGTTGCGATACCTAATCTTTGGCAACCCCTACTTTGTAACATCAAATCATTGAGGTGTGTACAGTAAAGCGAAACTATTCAGTGAACACAGTCCTTGTAGTATTAAGACAAAACATTCAGTTTATACTTGATAACGATTAGAGATACTACTAATCGAAACGTCGTAAAAATAAATACAAATAAAGACAATGCCAGTCCGACAACCACATTTTAATCACCAATTATGTTATTATTTATATACAAACTAATTGGTAAAGGATAGTTCAAACCAAAACCTAAATATATTTAACATAACAATGTTACAAGCACCGAAAATGATAAGTAATCAAAATCGATAGTCATAACATATTGATAAACATTAATTAGCCTTGTCAAGTAATAAGAATTTCAGAGCTTATTTGAACGATTAAATCGGGTGTGTAACCCTTTTTCGACTAGACTAGTGATTGTAAACAATTTTACTTTATATTATACAAAGTTCTTTATTAAGGAAGACCATAATATTTTTACATTTAATAAAAAAAAGGATTATAATAAAACACTACTTTTTAACAAAATGTTGAGCAACCGGTTGCTTACTTTCTACATGCTACAAGATAAAACATTTATCTACAAACACAAGCTTTTTGTCCCAAACAAATCCTAATTAACGCCGTTGCGTGATATATCTCCTGTGGGAATTTTATGGTGGTAATAGTAGGAAAGGGACTATCCCTTTATGTAAATAGATAGGTAAAGGGTCGGCTGAAATGTCATTTTCATTCCAATTTTAAACTAAATCTTTAACTCAGCGCATAGGTCTATGTAATTTGATCTTGTTCCTAAACTGTTGACTTGGTAATTTTATTTTATAGAGATATATTTTGCCCACAAATTACCGTCTATTGTACCCGTCCTGAAATCTAAAAAGTATGTTTTTTCTGCATTAGGTTTTTATCTAAAATTTCAAGATTTTTTTATAACATTAAGAATGTTACATGATATAAAAAGCACTTTAAAGAAACTTTTAAAAATGCAAAGTTTTAAAGAATATGAACAAAAATACATATTACTTAAGCTACATAGCATTTTTTGTTAGGTAAATTCCTTAAATTGGTTACTAACAAAATATTAAAAATTACCTACATTTTTATCTTTTTACAAACTTTCATTGATCGTCTGTCTGTTAGCAATGAAATTTTGTACCAAATTTTTTATACACTTCTACACTTCTGATAGACCCAAATTTTGTATCTGTATGTAGTTGCAACGATCACATATTATGATATCATGATGTTGATCTAAAAAATGGATCGAAAAAAGTCACAATTCCATTGTGAATAATGGTAGACTTATTATGATTGGACTGGTGTGATTTATCTCCAAAAATTATAGATGAAAGGTCACTGATGAAACTAGAAGGTGGTTAACGGAAGTATTCTATGGTGACTTGTTCAAAAATTCCCTGGTAACCAGATATTTTCGATAGTCTGATAATTATATCAGTAAATAATTACAGGAAATCCTCAATAAATGGCATTAGACCTATATTTATAGGGACCTGCCGTCTCTGTTCTGTTATATATATATATATATATATATATATATATATATATATATATATATATATATATATATATATATATACATATATGTGTGTGTTTATGCGGCTTTCATGGATTCTTCCGTATGAGATGCAATAGCAGTGGATATATCCACATTATGCCGTTGTAGTGCTGAAATCACATTCAGCAAACGTACAACTATTTGCAGCTCTGTGTGTGAACACTGTGCTCGTGCAGTTTCTGCTAACAATTCTAAACGAATGAATTTTTTAAATAGCTCTGAAGTTCGGGATCAATGTAGTATTATAGCAACGTTGTAATCTTACAACTTTAGTATGAAACATTATATAAAATAATGACGTTGAAGATTTTCGCTTGACCAAAAATTGACCTTGACATTAGACCTGAACTTTGTGGTCAAGGTCATATCTAATCATCAAATTACTGTGAAATTGATCGGTCTTTCCATTTCCGGAGGACAAATTGGGAATTTCCTTTTCAAATTTTAAAATTTAACCTCAAATGACCTTGAAGATCAAGTCCAGTGTTTTTTTCAAGGTCATCTCCACTTGGCCCCAATACCGCCCAACAACTCTTGTATGAAACATTTCACGAAATACTGCGATGTTTTTGTTTTGATCTTCAAATGACCTTGATATTTTCATCTTTAGCTAAGATCATATGTGATGGTAAAATTTTGCGTCCTCTTCATTCCCGGGGTCGAAATTGGGGAGTCATATTTAAAATTCCAAAGCTGACCTTCAAATAACCTTGAATTGCAAGGTCAGGGACATTTTCAAGGTCGCTGCTAGTTAGCCCCATTCCGGCCTATAATTTCTGTATAAAACATATTTCGGGAAAATGTGATCTCACCGAGATGTTCCGTTGTCTCAAGATAAATGCCGCACCCTGTATATGTGAAGAGGTAACGCCGCTCTTCGGTTTTCTAGATCTATTTATCAGAGCAGATTGGTCTTCAATATTATATTTTTTTTGCTTTATGCATCTTTACAGATTTCTGTTCCTTGTCTTGCCTTGCCAATTGTTAATTCCGACTCTGTCCAGGTCCTGTGCACTCCTTACTACCAGTTCTCATTATAGTATCGAATATACTCTTCTACATTGTCCTGCTCTATTTCCAGTAATAATACACATTTTATTCACTGCCTATATTAATTCGTTCCCTCCCATTATTGCTTTGTATATTTCACATTTTGGTACTTTTTCAAAGAATCTTATTTTCAAATAGCTTCTAACTCACATAGAGAACCTTATTCGTTATCATTATTTTTTCTTTGATCTCTATTTCCCTTTAGAATCACTTGCCAATATTATCTCTAGATATCTGAATTACTCTACTTCTTCAAATTCAAATAAGCTACAATTTTTTGGTTTTCTACTGTGTTGTCAAGTTTCATAATCGAAGTTTTCCTGGTTTGAGTCTCATCCGTTTTCCCGCGGCTACCAACTCTTTAAACATTATTTTCAGTTCTTCAAGATTCTTGTTTGTTGCATACCCTTATTTACTTTTTTGACAACATACATAACACTGAATTGAATAGTATTGCTGATGGAAAAAACTCTCTGTTTCTCCCAATTGAGTTGAAGTTAATTATTGTTACCTTCATAGTAATTTGCTTTGACCGGATTAATTTATTATATATTTCAAAGTTTTGCGGTGCAGTCATCAATTTTCTTTGCATCGAATAAAATGCCTATTTAAAGTCTATAAAAACTTACCGTTAATAAATTAACTAAAAGATTAGTTATTCCCCAAGTAGCAAGGTAACGTTTTAGAGACGTAGTTTTTTGGTCTTCTTTTGGATCTTCAGGACCAATATGGCGATACCCTAATGACGGCCCTGTGACGTTAATTTGTCACAACCAGAAGCGTCTTCTTAGAGATGTCATAATGATTTTGAGACTAGTGTTCTTAGGACGTCATAATACCTATATTTAAAAATAATCTGTAGCGGTTCATTTTTTTAACTTTTACTTTTATGTTAAATAGGTATGTACAGTTTTTATAAAACACAGGATGTTAGAAAGTTTCTTTTTTAGTCCCAATTAAGATGCAATTAAACTGTCTTTAAAGTGGGCTTAGAGACGTCTGAAAATAGACTTATTCATTTGGCCTATGACGTTTCAGTTGAATAAGTTCGAAACAAAGACGTCATCTGCTATCTAAGCCATATATAACCCAACAATACTCAAGTTCGAACGAATAAGAGTTTTAAGTTTTCTATTAGACAGTGTTTATTAATGGAATTTTTACATAATTTTCTATTTCCAAGATGAAAAGCACATTTAATCAAAAATATAAATATAATTTTTCCAAGTAAGGCTGAAAACTTATAGATCGTACTAGGTACATAATAAATTCTCTTTCAACGAAACGCTACGCTGTTGTCACATTTGTTTATAGCAGGAACCCTACAAAATTAAATCCTAAGTCGCTTTTCGCCGCATTTTTGTTGATTGTCGCTCATTCGTCAACGGATTATCTGCTGTGACAAACACAAAAGAACAGACTAAAGAAAACAAAATTCAAACATTTTCCTCCGTGTTATTTTTAGGAGGTTGAGAGGAAGCTGTTTATTTCCCTAAATAAGATTACACTTGGGATTACATTAGGACCGTCTAAACGATCCTTTTCCTTTGAATACATACGTTGAGCTTAAAAAAGCAGGTTTGAGTTGACAACCCACTATGTGATGTCTATAGGTAATTTAAAAATGGTTTTATTATTTGAATCTTAATTATAATTATTGGTATAAATTGTAGCCAAAATTACCAAATAATCAATTTTGATTTCCTAACTTATAGTTTATGATTGGTTATTATATTTAAAATATTTTGTTAAAGTGACAGCTGGTTCTTCAAAACTTTGTTAAATAGATAATCAATATCAAGCAAATCCCCCTAAATACCTGACTATGTTCGCTACTAATAAGTAGGGGACATAGTCAGGTATTTTCAAAACAGAATTATATATAATTTTGTTCAAGTTTTAGAATTGATTGGGATATTGTCTTATGGAGTACTGATATTTTACACTCATTTTATAATAAACTAGTTTAGTTAAATTTTTGGATACAATTTTTTTTATTGATAATTTAGGATGTAAAAGTAGAAAACCACGTTTCACAAGAGGTTTGAGTGTTGCTTCTAAAAGCAGGAATCCACCAAAGGTACAAAAAATTTGCAAACATTTACAAACAAGGTCAGTCTGGAAATATTTTCAGTGGAGACATAAATGGCGTACGAACAAACATTGTCGACAAAAGTTTTCCAATATTTGCCGGTGTTCCAATCGTTCTCGGTACTTCAAAGTGAAGTCACAGTATGTGTGCCTATTGTGCGCGTTGAGTGGATATGCGAGTTCAACCTGATCTACGTATGTAGTTTTAATTACACACTGTAGAACATCGATGAATCATGGTAAATTTACCATTTATATGCAAACATTTATTCAAGGAATACACAATGTTTACAAACAACAGAAAATATTCGAAAATAGTTACAAACGTTTGCTCCCTTTTACTCTAAATGCTCGCTAGGTGGATTCCCTCTATAAGAATATGAAATGTTTGTATACAAGAAAAATGTTCGCCGTTTAGAACTCCTCGTCTATCGCATACTTCAATAGATATAGATGAATTTATCGACAAATCATTAAGTTCACAAAAGCCATGTATTATAACAATAGAATCTATTGTTGATGATTACGCTTAACATGAAAATCACTAACCTCCTTATCTTTTCTGAACCAGGTCTTGGTTTTTAGGTCTTTTTACTTTATCCCAATATGTTTAGAAGAGTTGACATCTTTATTTAGTACATCAAAAATACATGTGCTTCTGATTATAAAAAATCTCTATAAGAATATTTATGAATTCTCCTAATGCTATTTTAGCAGAAGCAATAAATTATTTCTTTTATAATGGAAGTTTGCTTTTTGTCCTGAAACAAACTACTATAATACCCATTTATGAGAGTGGGTACAATGAATTACTATCTAATTACACACCTATTTCATTGTTGTCTGCATAAACGAATACAGTGGTTAATTTCTGGAGGAAAACTATTTAATTTGTACCTCTCAATTCGGTTTTCAATCTTCAAAAACACAGGAGCTATATCTGAAGCTTAATGATTGAGAAGGGATTGAGGTCGTTGTCTGTGATTTGGCGAAAGCTTTTAATTGTGTCGGTCATGGTATGCTGCTGAGAAGTCTATCGCCTTAGGTGTATTATCCTAGAATGGTTTAGGCCTTTGTCTGCTCTCGGAAAGTATCTGGAAAGTACTGGACGTTTTTCAGAGTTCAGTTTTTGACTCTTTGTTATTTTTGTTGTACGTGAATTACTTTCAGTCTGTTATTAGGCATGGTAGACGTTCAGCTCTTGCTGATAATACCACCAGACTCTCACAACTTAACGATTTAATAAACATTAATTTAACTTCTATTAAAGAATGGTGTGATTGTAACCTATTAGGGCATAAACGCATACTTTTCTCTTAATGAATCACATTTACGTTATAAAATTTGTTTCTGTGGTGTACTCTATTTAGGTCGGTCTTATTTTGCAGACGTGTGTACTATGAAACATATTATAAGTTGTTAAACCTCATAATTCTTATAGACCTGCTCTTTTGAATAAACAGAGACTCTGGCATGGCTCTTAATCCTAGAGTCTGTTTATCTGTTCAAAAACTCTTCTATTATCCATGCCATATGTTTATCTATAAAACGCAATTATTTTATGGTTAACTTTCCAATTTCTACAAGTCCATTAACGAAAAATTATCTTTGTGTTAACATGGTTTTACCTAGAATTAAAATACCATAGGTTTTCCTCCGAAACTAATGGATACTGTGTGTAATTTTAATCTCAGATAGACCAAAAGTAAATAAATTAAGCACTATTTTTGAATAGCGGGATCTATAATATCATAAAGTGGAATATTTGGAGGATATAAAAATATTGCCAGGGTAAAGTCTGGAATTAACCTTAAAAACCTTCAAATTATAGATTTATTATACTTTTTCCATTTACGTCACTGGTATTACCACAAAAATTAAAAAACTAAGAACATCACCGAAGTTTTGCTCTATTTTAAAAGCAATGACATTACTGACAAGAATACCAGAAGGGTACACAAGATATTATTACTTTTTAGGTGAATGGGAGAGTAGTCAAAACATATTAAAAGAAAGGCATCTTCATATAAACGCTATACTATATGAAACATGATGCATGAAGATATGGTTTACAAACACAATTTATATTTACTCCTCTTCCACCTAAAATTAGCCTTTTTTTGTCGCTTATGAATACATACCGTCCATATGATGGGAAGAGGGAAGCTTGTTTTCTGGCGTAGTACACGATTTAGCCTTCTTTGTATGTATATAGCTCAAATAAGCTGTTCATTTATGGCCGAAAAGAAGTATTTAAAACATAAATATTTCGTATAGCATTTTATTGTACACAGAAAAAAGGAAATGCATTAAATTTAATGTAAATGGGCTGGAAGCAAATTTCACAAATGATTATTAAATGCATTTAATGTAATGCGTTAAATTTAATAATTTACATGAATCTATATTAATTTATTCCATCAAATTTCATGAAATCATGCATTAAATTTAAAGATAAATTATTACCTTTTAAGGTGACATATACTTTATATATACAGTCATTGTTCATTGAATTTGAGATATGTTATCTCTTATTTAATACACCAACATTAATACGAGTTCAAAAAATTTTGAAACTACCAGAAAAAGTGGACATTTCCATAAATATCCGCCATCTAGATCGGTTTCAAACTCGTTGGTTCCCGTCAGTACGGGGCAGACATGTACACCTCACCATAAGAAAATTGAAACCTTTAAGCCACTTATATCATACTAAACAAAAAGTTTAATACAAGTTGCGCTATCTCCCGGAATTTCATGCAATGTATAGTGAATAATAATGTAAATTCCCTTAGTATTAGGGTGTATGTGAATTAATTTTAATGCACAGAAGTTGAAATATCTTTTCAGTTACTTTATTAAAATTTAAAATACCATTTAATCAAAACTAACGAATTGATATTTCAATGAATTACTTTAAATTAAAAGTAAATGTAAATCATTCAGGATTTTTAGTAAAAAATCATCAAATTTAATGTAGAATGGGCAGTAAAGTTGCGTTAAATTTAAAGTTATTTTTAACAGTGTAGATTTTGATTTGAACTAACCTGAACTTTCGGTTGTTTCAAGCAAAATTGAAACATGTTTATTAAGTATAAAGTTATTAGCGTTCAAAAAACACATTTTTCAAGTGTTTACTGTTGTTTATTTCAGCAACAAGAGTATCGGAGGGATGATTAAAATTCGTTTATTGAAATTGTATGTCAAATCATATTCACCCTGTGCACTTGAGCTAACCCTTTCAAATTTTAATCTTTTCACAATCATTCATTAAAAATTTCTTGTTGGAAAAATGGATGTATCTGATTCCGAGTTTATCACAGCCATGAACGCCTATTCTATTGCCTTAAATGAAAGAGCCGATTTAGAGTGGATCCAACCACTGTAGCATAGGGTAAATAAGGGAGGAATAGATAGGCCAATCAATACTAATTTCAGTGACCGCGTTCTGCGCCCTCTGGCGAAATGTTCGCCTACTCGCAGCTACGTAGCGAGAACACTAATTGATCCACATTTATGACATCAATGTGAAAATTATGTAAATATCAGTGCTTTCACGCCTCTTTGGACACAAACATAAATAATTTTATTCATATTTATAGTTAGTTCAGATTTTTAACTTAACATTTATATAAATAAAAATTGTATGAAAATGACTCTTGTAGGTAGTATAAATAATTCGTCAAATTACCAACTTTTATTGATTATTTCATTGCAGGGTACTCTATAAGTCAAAATAGTTCTCTTGTTTGGTCATATAGATTGACGTGTCTTTGGTACATATTAATTTATTTAAGGTCATCGAGAGCATCAGTGTCATTCGAATAAAAAAATTAAATTGACGATAAAAAATGTTAAAAATTCACAAAATATGTTTTTTTTGACGAACTTACAAGAATAATTTTGATATAATTTTTATACAAATGTTGTTACGAATTTGAAATAAATACATAAAGACACAAAAAATCGCTTAAATAAAAACCTTTTATATCCGAGAGCTCGAAAAACAACTGATCTTTGCCCACCTCCTTTTCTATTTGTAGTAAGTTTTACTCAATTTTCAATATCGTATCTCCCTCAAATTTATAAAAATTGAAGGTATTTTGTGTGTGTGTGGGTAATCCACACCGCTAGATTTGATTTGTTTTGATAAGTGACTTCTCCCCCTCCCCCCCCCTCCCAATGAATGAAGAAATTCGAGGCTTTGTAAAGAAAGTCCTTTTTCTGTATTTTCCGAACATCCCATAGAAAACCAAAAATTAACTGATTTCAAAACATTTTGAGTAATAAAATTTTCTAAGAAATCAATAAAAGTTTTCCATATGGGGCCAACAACTGAAAACTATATTTTTAACATAGATATGAAATGAGAATGTATTACATACCTGTTGATATAGTGGGTGTAGTACATATCTTACCAGTCTTCCTAGTGGGAGCGGTTGCACATATGTCCTCACTTGGCTAGGAAGAACCTGTATAACAAGTATTGAAAGGATTGACTTAATAAATTGGATGGCAAAGCTATAATAATGACAACAAATGTGTGCGCTACTTTAAAAAAAACATAAGAATATAATTTTAAGTAGCACAAATTTAAGTAAGATCAGAGGAAAAGATATTAAAAGAAAAATAAATCTATAAGAGCTATTTAATTAAAGCAAGTGCACATATGTACATATTTAGGTGAACAACTAATGTCACCCTTATTTAAGTTATAATCTGCCGAAAAATCAAGAAATATTGACTACCCTGCAAGAGTTTCTTTAATACAATTATGTTATGACTTCAAACTAAAGCCAGAAAAAAGCATAGGGTCTCGACATTATCCAGAACTACTGGCTCAAGAAGTTCCGGAGTATGTACCTTCAACTGGCTAATCTTATTAATGATGTTTTTCTTAACCCAGCAAAAAGGCCATCTTGACTGAAAGTATTACGTACCTCTTGCTAAAGGACCAACACAACACACATGACCGAGCTAAGTATTGGCCAATCACCTGCCTCCCTACACTGTATAAGGTGATCACCTCCTGCTTGACCCAACACATCTATGCACATTGTGAGCAAAATAACATCATTGCAACTCAACAGAAAGGATGCACGAGTGGAGTAATGGGATGCAAGGCACAATTGATTGTTGACTCTGTCATATGTAACCAAGCCTGTACCAACCGAAGAAATCTCTTTGGTGCCTAAGTGGATTATAAGAAGACCTTCGACTCAGTGCCTTATGAGTAGTTCACAACTATATTGAGAATGTATTGGGTCGATAATCATATGGTTTCTTTTTCAGAACGCATTATGTCTACCTGAAGAACTAGGATCCAGCGACACCATCGAAACTAACACAATTCCAGTACGAAGGGGAATATTTCAGGGCGATTTAGCCCATTGTGATTCTGCCTTACAGTGAATCCACTATCACGGCGTTTGAACTCCACCAGATATAGCTTTAGTATTAGAAATAACAACGAAGAGTTAGTAAGAGTGAATCATCTTCTATACATGGATGATCTTAAACTGATAGCTGCTACCAGAAACCAGCTAAAACAAATTCTTAAAATTGTAGAGGAGTTCTCCAGGGATATTTGAATGCAATTTGGACTTGACAAGTGCCGTATTTTAAACATCGTTAAAGGTAAGATATAACTAGGAGCATTTAAAATGCAGAACGATGAAATTATAGCTGCAGTGGAACCAGAACAAACATACAAATACCTAGGTATGAAACAGGCTAAAAGAATTGACCATTGCATTATGAAATCTGAATTGACAATCGAATTTGTCAGAAGGGTAAGGTGGGTATTAAGAACTAACTGGAAGAGAAGAAATTTGTTTAAGGTGCTCAACACATACGCTTGGTCTGCACTTAGCTACTCCTTTAGAACTGTAAATTGGAGCAGGACGGAAATCCAAAACTCGCAAAAAAAAATGTGAACACTCCTAACAAAAACACAAAAACATCACCCTCGGAGTGCTACTGAACATACAATGCTTCCAAGACATCTAGGAGAACGAGGACTGGTGGATATTGATTAGCAGCTCGACCAACAAATCATAAACTTACGTTCATATTTCTATAGGTTAGCGGACTCTTCCACACTACATCGAGCAATATGCGAGGCAGACAATAATAGTTATTTAACTAAAGCAACTAATATCATTCTTATTTGCGTTATAATCAGCTATAAAAACTGAAAAATAAAAAACTATTAACTACCCTACAAGGGCTTTTTTAATACAATTATGCTATGACGTCAAACTAAAGCCAGAAAAAAGCATAATATTTTGTCTATAAATAAATAAATAGGTCTTCCAGATTAGAATTAAATTAAAAAGAAACCAGGAAAATAAATTTAAGCTTTACTGTATACTAATTTGTCCAACAAAATAAAAACATTACTGAAAAAATATAAACTTAACATATTAGGCATACAAATTAATATGTATCGAAGTAAGTAATTATTCATTGTCGTGTTCATTTAAAAAAAGAGTTACAATATATCATTGTTATTAGATAGAGCGAATAGTTTTATAATTTTCAATATTGGGAAAATCATGTCTGGTAGAAGTTGAATCAATAAAACCAGGGACACTACAGTTCCTCTATCTGCTCATATTTATTATCTTTGTAATGGAACAAATAAAATGAATAATTAAATAATCACTCTGTGAATAGATTGCTCGTGAGAATAGGATAGTTATATTTTTTATCACTATACAAGATGAAAAGTAAATCAGTTATCGAGCTTAACTTTTATTATCTTTGTCGTTTAAATGTTTTCTTAAAAATACATAAACTCAGTCAATTTATGAAGACGTAATAAGGCCCTCTCTAAGATTTGCCTATAAATCTTTCGAGATAATCCCACCCTGGTTTTGTAAATAAAACCGACGTAATAAGGGTAGATTTTTTAATATATGGTATATGAAATGCCGTTACAATGTATTAAAATATTGAACGATTTTCCCATTATTCGGAAACAAAAGACTAATCAAATAAACTCATTATACTGTAATATAACGTTTGATCTGTGAAAGGAAATATATAGCGACTGTTTTTCCTAATTGCAAGAAAGAATGATTTAAATACCAGCAATAGGAATAAAAGGACACTCAGGTTATTTTACAGACGTTATATTATTTTATTTCTTTAGTTATAGAAAGAAATAGAATAGTTTTATTAACTTTGTTTATAGAAAAATTAAGATTAAGAGGCTCATCCGGTATAGAATAGCTAATGTCCTCAGCACGTAACGATCGAAACCTTCGAACTTTAAGGGAAAGAAATTGACGTTTACAGGGTTTCATCGGGTAATATGGGTACAAACGGGAAACAGAGGGGTGTCGAGGGGGTGAGATACAAAAACGCTCTTTGAAGGAATACTAAACTTCAGTACCAATCTGGAAGAAGTTTATGGTGGTCGGTACTGCTCTTTAAGTCCAGTGCCGTAGTTTATATTCGGCGGGAATGAAGGTTTTCTTTGTTTGATTTGTTTTTGATATAATTTGGGGTAATTAAGGGAATATCGTGTGTTACTTTAGACGAGCGTTTCGCAATTTTCATACGGTTTGATAAAGTAATATAAATAGCTGTTTTCCGCGTTTCATTTCTTTTTCTGTTTAATATTTTAGTAAGCTATTTCTTCGTGTTTCTTTAAAATTTGGTTTTACGTTTTTGGTTAACAGAACGGCCAATAAGAGCAATTATGCTAGTATTTTTTTTTGTAATTGTTATTAGTTTGAGGTTTCTCATTGTAAATATTTCGTTTTTTTTTTCTATTTATTTTTATTAAAAGACTATTTTTTTGAGAAACTTGTTTTATTTAATTTAATTAATAACCTTCACGCGTCTCAACTCGCGGACGTTTTGCTGTGTGAGCTGTAAACAAGAGATGTCATCTGTCAAGCTAATTAGAAGGCATTGCCTGAGTCCTGAAGTTCTGAGTTATGGTTGGTAAGCTTAAATAGCCGTAGTTGTTTGGAACTAAAGCTGCAAGAGAGAAGATGAACGTCCAGACTTCCAGAGTGTCTTTATTACTGTGAAATTTAATTATAGGTTATTAAAATAGCCACAAATTAATGTGTGGTAGCAAATTGGTTATAGATAGATTGGCTATCGCTACCTCAATATGTCATTGGCAGGAGTCTATGATCAAATTCTGTCACATCTTGACAGCAATACTAAAAAAATATATTATAATCTTAAAAGATATAAGAGCAAGCTTAAACTTACTGAAAAAGGGCATACATTTGGGATGTTGATATGTAGAGAGAGAATTGATATTATACGTCATTTTGGTCAATACAACATCAATCAAAAATTAAATTTACTTACCACTTTCTTCACTATGATTTTTGAAAACAATGCGTAGTAAGTTATACAGTTATATACAAAAACATCGGAATAAATTTCACAGTTCATCATCATATTTAAGCAAACTAACAGAACCTATTAGATGACAAATCAGTAAATTACGATTCCACTTTTTTTTTGGCTCACCAACGCCATCTATTAAAATGATCGCCAACTGTAAACTTCGTTTCAGATCTGTCGTATGAATTAAAAAAACCGTGCACTGGATCACTGATAACGCAAATGGGTATTACGTAGAAGTAAATTTATAATATTATTTTGGTATCTTCCTTAATATATACAGAAAAATATATATTTTTTATTTACTAAACCTTCCTAAAATATTAGTCAATATATACTGCTCGTAAATCAAAGGCACTTAACAACAGACAATAATATTTATGCGGATTTCCAAATAATCCTTTCAGTTTTAAGTATTTCAGAGCAAAAAGATTTATAATAAATTTTCCTTCAGCAACGGTCGCATTTCTTATAGGCGACAATCCTACAAAATTAAATCCTAAGTTGCTTCTCGTCGCATTTCTTGAAATTGTCGGTCATTCATCAACGGATTATCTCTGGCAACAGACACAAAAAAACAGACTTAACCCGACATGATCAAAATGTCTCCAGTGTAATTTTTTAAATGCGTGAAGGGAATAGATCATTTTTCTTGCGACATTTTTATAGAAAAAAATTTTTATAAAACTATTTAAAATGAAAATTATTATAAATGTGTTTTCTTTAAGTAACAACATTCATTATTATATGGTCCTGAATTAATGACTTCATTATTAAAAAAGTTTACGCCAATGTATCCACGATAAACTTATCTTAGTTCTACTTAGATACAGCAAAAATATTATTTTCTTTTCTATATTTCACGAATAGGGTAACTTGAAATGAACGAAAAATAAATGGAGGGTGACACTTTGAAAAACAGTAAGGTCTTATTTCCATTTTGCTAGTAATTCTGTTGTTATTTGGGTATTAGTATGTTTACCAGAGAGTATTATATTTATGATTCATCGGAAAAATGTAGTTCTTGCGGAAAAAGAATATTTTAAGCTCTGATATTACCGTTCTCTAAATAATTTTACCGCGTCATGACGAAAAATAAGATTTTCCGATGTTTTTCAGAGCGTCCATATATGGTAACACCGAGCCTTTTATGGCAGTGCTGTATGGGCGATTTCCCACGCCGTCACTGGTCAACGTAGTGGTACGACGGAAACGATCGAAGAACCGACCACCGTTCGGGAAAACTATTTAAGGCCGCGCTCACCATTAGGTGTTGAGAGGTAAGAGAAAATTCTTATTTTAAATAATTAAATACTTAAAAGATCAACTTTACATTGCACGCGAAATGTAAGAGACTGCGAAGCAATGGGCGCACCGATACTTAAAATAGAAACACCAATGCTGTGAAGCCCATAGATTTGTAAATGCCCACTGGCCCGGTAACTCAAGAACTCTCACTGCGAGTCATCGCAGATCGTGGCCTAACCACAATCAGCAAGGACTGTAGAATTGTGGGTCCCCCAGACAAGGGGAGTAGGGATTTAGCCGGTAAGTATCTGGCACTACCTCTACACTTAGTGGAAATCTCTATGCAAAATTTCCCCTCCTCAAAAAAATAGCTTACCAAGACCTGCACATTCTCCATTCAGATTATTTGCCGAATTGCCTCTTTCTGCTCGAGCATTGTAGGTAAAACAAAACTTGTGTGTATATGATGTTTCACCATCCACTGATTTCCTATCTCTAGTGGCCAACATTGTCGAGGATCCTTATAAGAACGGGCAATGTTGTTCCATCCTACTGACACGGTCTAGGACCCTTATACGCACAGGCAGTATTGGTTTCTTTCCTAATATCCTACCGTTATTCATCAACATTCTTGAAGACTCTTATAAGCACGGATACAGTCGGTTCCTTTCTTTCCATCCTACCGTCATCTATACACACACGTATTACATGCTGTCAGTTCCATTGCGTTAGTTCCGTAATGATCAGGAAAGTGTTTGTCGTCAGGTGCTCACGAATGTCTGTCATTAAAGGTGCTTAACAACCGTCGCCGCCCGTTCACGGCCAGGGTTATGGCCCCGAGGATATCGCCGCTGCGTAGAGAATCACTGCGTAAAAAGTACCGCTCACTTAGTACGAGGCGCTATCAACATACCATCTATTTGTTTATATTGTTAGGTTATAAGTTAGTTTCAAGCCATTTTATAAAGTAGAGGATACAGGATGTTCTAAAACCGTTTGTTTCATTACCTACTTGTTCTTTCTACATTTTAGGAAATATTGGCAGCCAGGAACTAAGATACGTAAATGACTCGTGATTTGCCATGCCTGCTTTATGCAAGTGGGCCCTCTACCGCAATAATCCAGAGGGTGGCGCCCGAAACCGATAACCGGATGGATATCTTGACCACCGGATAGTCAAACCGTTGAACAGTTCAGACGATAGTGGTGTCGACCAGAAGTATTTAGTGTTGGAATAGGATATCGCTTGACCGCTGAAAGTTTGACCGATGGTTGTCTGCAGGATAGATATCCACCTACCAATGTACCACTACCGTAACAGGAAGATGTCCGTAGATTACTATATTTAATTAAGAATAAATTGCCCATTTTTAATTTACTTTTTTTTGTATGTACCCTGAGTCAGTTGGTAAATGAGTTTTTTAATATAATAGCAAACTTTATTTCTGAAGTACTTGTAAAAAAATTTACATGGCAAATTCCTGTTAAAATTTAAATTAATTTTAAAGGAATTTATTTTATTTACAATTATTGTAGTGGGAAGAAATATATGGATAAACAGATAAAAAATATTTTTTAAAAAATGGGTAGAATTTAACATGTACTAATTATTTCTCAAACACCGTTACAGAGGCTGAAAATGGGTACAATAATTTTCGTTTCTATAATTTTATTTTTGGGTTAGGTAGAATAGCAACAATATAATTGAAATTTATAACTGATGTCGGTTAATCTGGTGAACTATGTATGTATATATATATATATATATATATATATATATATATATATATATATATATATATATATTGGAAACACATTTTCTCGTCTGAAACAAATGATAAAAACTTTATTATCATCATCATAAATTTCTCAATGCAAGTCATAGTGATTCGCGTTTCTGACACCTCCTAAAAAATTTACCAGCAAAAACACCGCTGGTCTGCGGTCTGGCTCTTTTTCTACTTCCTCTATATTTTCTTTTATAGTAAACTCAACAAAGTCAGAAATTTGTCTTTTCTTGACTTTCACTCTCAAAATTGAAATTTTTCTTTTAATTTTTCCTTTTTTTGTTTTCTTTTTATTCCTATTTGTTTCTCTTTAAGGTCCCTTATTTAATTTAATTTTATGAACTCTTTTTCCCTTTTTTTTCAATTTTTTTAAGTACTTGTGCATCTCTCCATATTTTACATTGCTGGAAACTAGGTTATCTTTTTAACTGTTTCCCTTTTCTCATAATTTGTACTGATAGTATGATAGAAAATTTCAATTATCTCACTTGGTGTATCAGTAGGTGATGTTATTTCTTTTAATGGTATGAAAGCTTTAGGTGAGAACCTTTAAATTTCAGGTTTTGAAGTACCGTATAAACTCGTCTTTTCAGTTAGTGATATTTGTTTGTTCAAGGTGAGCAGTGCTGGCACTTGGAATATCGATGTTTTGTTTATTCCTGGTTAATTGTATTTTGCTAAACCGAGGATCATTGGGTTGGGGAAAAAGCAATTGTCTCTGTAATTTCAGTTGACATAAAGACTTTAATAGTAATATCCGGTTTCACGGATGATTTTTAAACTAAACCCAGAAGTTGTACCAACTTGCATTTAGATAACGTAGCTTCCCATTTCCTTACCTGTGATTTAGTAAAGGTACCAATTGTTTGGCGCCTAATCAGTTTTTATACAGAGTTATGCCCATCATACATAAAAAGAGTAGTTTGATTATATGCACTATGAGTCGTTTTTTTTTATTTTGAACTTCTTTAATGAAAGCAGTAGAGAAACACTCGAAAAATTGATGTTCTTTTATCCAGCCATTTGAGGATGTAGTGATTGAGTGTTCCAGGATATGCATTATGCGATATCCAGCTTGACTGGATGGCTTCTCCTTTAAATTTTATAAAAGGCGGTAACTGCGATACATCTGCACATATTGTTGCTAATACTGAAATAGATTCCCTTTCTGAAATTCCAATAATGCGAACAAAACCTACAATAATCAGGAAATTAAAATAACTTATTCTAGCACGGGTTTTTATGTATAATTTTAAATGGTATTTAGCTTCTTCTGTTAAAACACGGGCGCGAGCAACTTATTGACAAGAACTATTATCCTTTTGATATATACCGGCTTTAGGTGACTCTTAATAGGTTTTGTTTTTATTACGGACTTCTGCAATTGTCCTTAAATTCTCATTACTCTCCTGAGGTCCTTATATATTTTTAATATATTTGCAAGGCATATCTGTGTTTATCTATTTATTTATAATTTTTTACATTTACTCTGTTTTGAATTTAATAATTGCCTCGAAGCTCTATATTCATGGGATGATCTACCCAGTTACGAGAATTATGTACAAAATATTCTTTTATTAGACATATCAAATATTAAACTTTCCTTCGCATACAGATGTCACTTTGAATTTACGATAAACTCGACATAAAACTGAAATATATCTAAAACGATTTATATTTGCTTTTTAATGTGTATGTAAAAGAATCTTAAACACATTCCCTTTAATCTTCGCTTATTCATTCTTTTGCAGCACTTGCAAAAGATTGTGTGACAAGCCAGTGCTATCGATTACACAAAAAAATACAATTTTTTAAATATAACATGTTTACAATTACTTCGTTTTTACAATTACCCGAAGTTACAACCATATTCACTATATAAACATATTTTTGACAGACGTAAGTACCAAATACGCAAATATGAAATACACCCTATATTATGGATTTAACAAATAAAAAAAAATTAATCCAAAATATTTACTAAAGTAAAACAATTATTCTATCTGTTGAAATAACATGGTAAATTTCTAGATGCATAATTTTAATTCAGTATTTAAAAGCAAGTTCAGAATTTTTTATTCAGGACGACTAGTTTTTAGACAAACAATTGAAATAGAATGATTATTATTTCTATGTAGAATAAAAATGTTCTCAATTTAAATCAGCATTGCTTTACGAATTGAAAATCTATCATTACAGTAATTTTATCATCTTCTCTTCTTCTTCAAGTGCCTTCTCCATTGCGGAGGTTGGCAATCATAATAGCTATTTTAATTTTTGAGGCAGTTGCTCTAAATAGTTGCTTTAAACTGCATCCAAACCATTCCCTTAGGTTTTTTAGCCATGAAATTCGTCGTCGTCCTACGCCTCTTCTGCCACTTATTTTGCCTTGGATTATGAGCCGTAAGATGCTGTACTTTTCTCCCCACATAATGTGTCCGAAATATTGCAGTTTTCTCTCTTTTACTGTTATCTCAACTTCCTTTTCTTTCCCCATTCTTCTCAACACTTCGGCGTTCGTAACTCGATCCACCCTCGAAATCCTCTGAATTCTTATATAGGTCCACATTTCAAAGTCTTCTCATTGCCTCTCGATTCAGTGTCCATGCTTCCACTCCATAATATAGAACACTGTATACGTAACATTTAGTCAGTCGTATTTTCAGGGCTAACGTTAGATCTTTGTTGCAGATAACCTTTTTCATTCTAATAAAGTTGGCACGTGCTTTCTCGATTCTGGTTTTTATTTCGACAGTATAGTCATTATTTTCTGTTATTAAGGTTCCCAAGTAAGTGTACTTCTTAACTCTTTCTATGTACTGGCCTCCTACCATTAGGGTTTCATTATTATTGGTGTTGTTTTTACTAATTATCATGAACTTGGTCTTTTTCGTGTTAAGAGAGAGTCTATATTCTCCACTAACTGTTAATATTTTATTCATTATTTTTTCTAGGTCTTTCAAATTATCAGCTATTATTACGGTGTCATCTGAATACCTAATATTGTTGATTAAAACTCCGTTTACTTTTATCCCTGCTGTTTCAGATTCAAGACTCTTCAATATGACCTCTTCAGAATAAGCGTTAAATAGTAAAGTTGACAATATACACCCTTTTCTGACTCCCCTTTGTATTTCCACATCTCCGGATATTTCTTGTCCAATTTTTACTGCCGCTCGCTGATTGTAATACAGATTTGATATCAACCTTAAATCTCTTTCATCCAAATTTTTGCTTCTGAGAATCTCTATCAGTTTGTCATGTTTGACCCTATCAAAAGCTTTGTTGTAATCTATGAAGCAGACATAGAGGTCCTAATTGATATCCAAGCATCTTTGGGTAAGCACATTAAAAGCAAATAATGCTTCTCTTGTACCCACTCCGTTCCGGGAGCCAAACTGTGTGTCACCAATATCCAGCTCCAATTTGGAATGTATTCTAGCGTGTACAATTTTTAAAAGGGTTTTCAAAGTATGTGACATGAGACTGATTGTTCGATATTCACTGCATTCTTTTGAATTTGCTTTCTTTGGTAAACATATGAATGCTTGTTAAGGGTTTATTTTTCCCAGGTTGAGTAGCGTGGATAGAATAATTATTCTGACCTTATTCTACAGTAAAATAATGTTAGTTGTGTTTTATTCATTTAGTATTTACATTAGTATTCGGAAATTTACTTTTTTCTTCTCAATATAAAATATAGCTAGGCAGGTCCAATTATGCTCTTTTATTGAAATAAGTGAAACTGGAGTCAATATGGTCAATTTCATTGCCGCTATTTTCTGTAACAATTCTTTTTACTAGCTCTTTGGGAAGTAACGCCATTTTCTCAAACATTTAATCTTAATGAAGCCGTGCAGTGAAAAGCAACTTGTGTCTGACATAATTGGATCCATTGGATGGGATTTTCGGCCAGTAGCGTTTAAAAAGTTTCTCATTTTGGTTTCTTTTGTTTTTTTATTTTACCTTTTAGCTTTGCTGTGATTATTGTTGAAAATTATTGAGTAACCACTTCTTCTCTAAAGGATTCATTTAAGAAGATTCGTTAAGTCATATATTATGGCATGAAGGTCCCCAAAACTCTAGAGAGGCTTTTGTTTTTACCAGAATTCGTAAATTTTCCGAACAGGTTGTGAATCTTATGGGTTTTCTTCCCCTTCTTAATGTTTATTTTCTTTCCTTACTGGAATTTACTTTCTTTATATTAATTCTTTTGGTATAAGTTACATTTTCGCCTCCTGGCCGGAGTTCATGCATGATTACTCAGGTGGTAATTTGAGCTCTCTTATGATTTACCGAAGATCTTCTGTAGACAAGAATTACACCTAGGGATCAGAAAAACTTTTATTGAGAAATTTTTCAGCTATTGGACATTAACCGTTAACTAACTTCTCCAAAGATTGGAATTTTTAATATCTCTTTGGTTTGCCAGTCCCTTGGAACTTCATCAAAGGATTTTAGTTAACGGAAATGGAAATGAATTATCTATGTTGTTAATAATGCTAAATTGTTTTTAATTCGAAATTTATGATATATGACTAATAACTTAATATATTTAAGTTCCCTTAGCTATAATTTTAAATAGGATAGACTTGCTACAAAGCGTGATCATGATTTGGCAAACGCACGCTACTTTAGTATGCTAAATTTTTTTTTAGCTCATATTCTAAAATTTTCTGTGGTTATCTGGAAAATAGACTCCAATCTTACATTGAGTTGTTACGAATTACAAGAACTGTTTTTTTGTTAAATGCTATTGAAAATAAGATTAATAGATGTTAGTAAGTAAATCCAGTTTTTTTGTTTATTTGATTCCTTAAGTATTAGTGGATATTGTAGAGCAAGTACCGAAACCATCAAGGGCAGTATACGGTTCAACAAGTATGAAGGTGCTGGCACCTTAAATCTACAGGACTTCCTCTCGGAGACTTGCTCCCGGAACTACTTTTTCCATCTGGCCACTTTTAGTTAGTTTATAATTTCAATAACTTTAAATATAATTTATATATATATATATATATATATATATATATATATATATATATATATCAACCAATTCATATTATTTGAACAAGAATATTAGTCCTCTTTACTCTTTAAATAACTGCCATGGAGCGTCTGTCAATATATGAGGAAAAATAGTGCACAGCTTAATGGCATTACTATATCAAAAGATTATAACCAAGTTAATAGCTAAATTATCATCTAAAAACCTTTATTTATAAACATAAAGCACTTATCGGGTTGTTGTGGAAAAGCTATTTAAAGTAGGTGCAAGTCAAAGGCTACACAAAGGGTTACAAACTCTAAAGGGTGACCGCTTTTAAGCTTTATAAAACTTTTATGAAAACAACCTAGTAACTTTATAAATTGATGTTATTCAGTACTAAGCACTAGAAGTTCAATTTAGGCCACATTTTATATCAATTTTATATTAAAAGAATATGAAATTATAGCTTATACATGCCTGTTGGAATTTTTTTTTATAATGTATAATCTAGACTACAAAAACTTTATCGTAAGTAATATTTAGACTAAGGTTCTCTATCTAATTTTACTCTATGTTATTTTGTAATTTTCATAGCGCACTTAAAAACGGACTAGTATGTCTGGTGATATTAACTTTACTAACCTGGCAATCATATATTTTCCTTTATACATTATAAGGTGTACTAGAAAAATTTTCTTCCCAACAATGAAAAAGAAGATTACAAAGTTATTTTACTTTGCATCAGAATCTCCGTTAGCGTAGGCGTGGATCCAAGGGGGGGGGGGGCGGTGGAGCGATCCCCCCCCCCAAGAGCTTGGAGTTCAGGAAAATAGACCCGATTTTGCCTCTTATACTATAGTTTATTTAAGAACTTAGGAGAGTTTTTCATTTTTTACCTTTTTTTTCTTCGCAAACTTCCTATGTTCTTTAGTCCGGTGTCTTTGGCAAAATCTGTTAGACACATATATTTTTCATAGGAATGGATTAGAAATTTTATAATCAAAAATACCGGTCTATAATAATGGAGTATTTGGGTTGGATAGCAATAGATATTTGGATGTATGAAGCGTTAAAAAGGATTTTAATCCTTGTCATAGGCGTCGGAAGGAGGTCTATTTTATCACTAAATATTTATGGCATAGAATATTATTTCAGTAATAAACTTAAAATAAAAAGTTTTTATAATATTATTTTCTTTCATATGACTTTTTTGATAATTCACATACATTAAAAAATATAGATAATTTTGACATATTTAACACAAATCACAAATGAAATTTTTATTATTTTTAATTTTGGCATAGAAACCGTTTTAGGCACATTCAAACTAAAACGTAGCCTTTTTCTCTCAAAAAATTCTAAGTTATAATTTAAATACTTACAAAATACCCATTATCAAAAATACAAGAAGTTAAACATATATATATATAAAAAAAATAAATTCGTCAATATAATATTAAAATTTTTTTGGGGCTATCGGTCATTTTATTATTAATTAAAAACATTTTTGGGATATTTGACGTTCCAGTTTATTTATTTCGTAAGCCATCTGCAGAATTACAATTAAACACTAAGAAAGGATTCAAATGTCATTAATTTTATATGTTACAGAAAATTTAAATAATAAATTGTGTTAACGCTGGTAAACATTACGTATCTAATTCGTCATCGAAGTCAGTGAAGCTATCTTCGCTCAAGTTAATTATTATTGATTCCTCTCTCACCGATCATGAGATCGGGTTTCCACATTTTCTTTTATTCTTTTATTATATGGATTTTTCACAATTATCTGCAGTAAATTTATTTAAAAAAATCTTTCAAAAGTCCAGTTAAATTATTAATTTTGTAAGTTGTGTTATTGCCAGCAACTTTACCTTTTATTTGAAAGAGATATTTCCTTCACCAACGGACATTTTTCGGACGATCTATAAGAACAGATTTCCCATCTGGTTTTTCCTAACAAAAATTAAGTTCTCTGAGCAATTTCCAGAGCTCAGTTCGATTAATTTCAGGTAAATCCCGATCTTCATTGATTTTAGTTAGAATTTTGTCGATGGTTGGGATCTGCTTCTCATAAAAAAATGTATATACAACTCCTGTTATTACAGTTTACATCTCTTCTTCCAACGAGGTTTTTCGTCTGCCTGTGATCGAATGTAGCTTGGGATTACTAACAATTCCAATTTTTTTTCTCCGTCAGTATTCGGTACATAGTAGATTTTCCAACTCCTGTCATGTTGGAACACATCTCAACAGAGCTTTTAACATTATTATTTAGATATTGATATCATAAGGCATCATAAACATTTATCGTAATAAGTTTTTCATTGAGGAAAAAATGTCCTGGTTTAACGATTTTGTAATAAATATAGATGTGAAAGCTACATATTTTGGGTATCTCATTAATCTCAAATAATATATAAAAATAAGCACAAACAAGATAAATCACTAAGGACACATTGTAAGGTGTACTTTGCTCACTGACAGAAATTAAATTGAATTATCAGAAATTTTATTGTTGCAGTAAATTTATAAATGCTTATAATATTTAAATATAATTAGATTTACGGTAGTTCTGTTACCGGGGGCACTGAACCAGGTACGTTGGAGGTTTCGGTAAGAGTTTTATTACTTTCTCTAGTTCTTGAATAGGGTATAGGAATGTGTATGCTTGCGATTGCCCTCCCCTTCCCAAGGGCTTTCAGTTCAGGAACATAGAACCAATTCGGCCTTTTATAGTAGGAATGTGTATGCTGCTGGCACCCCCCTCCCGTTGACAACTTGTTTTTTTTTGCGATAGCCCTCCCCCCACAGGAGCTTTGTATTTAGGAAAATAGACCCGATTCTGCGTCTTATACTAGAAATGTGTATGTTGATCGCATCCTCCCACCCTCTGTCGACAACTCGTTTTTGTGATCGCCCCCTCCCCTCTCCAAGAGCTCCAAATTCAGAAAAATAGCCCCGGCCCTGCCTTTTACACTAGAAATGGGAATATTGCTGGTCTCCCCCCCCCCCTGGGACAATTTGCTTTCGCTTGCCATGCTATACTTTTGTGATATCACCCCCCCCCCAAGGAGAGAGGCTGTATCTGCCCCTGCGTTAGCGTCAACACTCTTGCGCAATTTTTCTTGCAGCGATTTTATTCCATGAGAAAAAAAATATTTTTCGAGTAAAATTATTCGAGAAAAATTAAAAACTGAGGTGTATCACCAAAAACCGATGTGTTTACCTGTCACGTCGAAATATCAGGCCACGATGGAATTTCCACCACCTTCGTTCCAATTTAGGTAAACACAAGGTGCATGGGCTCATCGGTTTTGAAGGATGGCCATTCTGTCAGTAATGCAGTACCTGAACCTTATTCTTGGAAGTCAGGGCAAAAAAAAAATATTACAGAGCCTATACTATCATATAATACATCCGACTTTTGTCAGTTCAACAAGAATTTTGTATTACAATTTATTGAGTTATACAGAAGCTAACCCTGTACATGGCAGGTAAAATAGGCTGAATGAATTGAATTCTCTACTCAAACCTAAAACTGTTCTGCCTTAAAATATGACGTTACCAAATTACTAAGTTTTTAAATATTTTTTTGCTGAAATCGATATATCACTCAAATTTTAATACCCATTCCAACGATCTTTAAATTATTCTAAAAACTCTTACAGTCGCAGCTGGGGTTATTTTATCTTAAAACAGTCCAATATTTCATTTTTTTCCATATACATTTTTTTACATACTCTTTATTCATTGATCATTAAACATCAGAATGGATACCCATAATATAAAACAAAGAATATAATGGCCACATATTCTTCTCTTTGAGATAAAATGATTTCTGACAAATTTTTACAGAAAAGCAAAAAAATTGTGATGTAGATGTAAAAATTTTAGCGAAATACTGATTTCGATCAAAAAATACACAGCCCAACAAAAAAAATGTTCAGACCAGCGAATCATGGTTCTGAAAAAATGAATCACGTCTGCTTTCTGAGGGGGTGAGAAGAAATTAGAGCATGTGTAAGTTCGACACTGTATTTGAAGCCTCCCTCCCTTTTACAAAACATACACGGCAGTCAATTTTTTACACTTTAAATTCTAACGATCATCTTATAGATTGAATATTATGTTTCTCGCTCGTTTCTTTTAAGAGATACAATGTAACTTCCTACAGTTGTACTAGCGCTAGCCCTCGGACGCTAACGCTCCCTCGGAAGTAAGTAATATATTCATTTCTGAATTAAAGAACAAAATTAATCACTGCAGAATAAGCTAATTACTGCAATAAGGTGCCTGTGATAAATGACGGTATTTTAATATATATCTTAAGCAGGAGCGGATCCAAGGAGGAGGGGGCGGTGGGAGCGATCGCCCCCCTCCCAAGAGCTTTGAGTGGAGGAAAATAGACCCAACTTTGCCTCTTATACTACAGTTTATTCAAGAACTAGAGAGAGTAATAAATCATTTTTTACCTTTTTTTCTTCGCCAACTACCTATGTTCTTTAGTCCAGTGTCTTTGGCAAAATCTGTTAAACACATATTTTTCATAGGAATGGGTAAGAAATTTTATAATCAAAAATACCGGTCTATAATAATGGACTATTTGGGTTGGATAACAATAGATATTTGGAAGTGTGAAGTGTTATAAAGGATTTTAATCCATGTCATAGGCGTCGGAAGAAGGTTTATTTTATCACTAAGTATTTATGGCATAGAATATTATTTCGGTAATAAACTTAATATAAAAAGTTTTTATAATATTATTTTATTTCTATCGGTCATTTTATTATTAATTAAAAACATTTTTATGACTTTGGCGTTTCAGTTTATTTATTTCTTAAACCATCTGCAGAATTACACTTAAACACTAAAAATGGATTTAAAGGTAATTAATTTTTATATGTTACAGTTAAAATTAGACCTACTTCCTTTATTTCTGTTGCACTGATTTCTTAATTTAATTTACTTTATTATATGGAAATCCAGTAGCTCTAAAAAAATAAAATGAATATTTTAATTCTACACGGTTAAGAAAAAGTCACAAATACAATAATAAAATAATAAAAAAATTACGGCTAATTGAATTAAATATATATAAAATTAAAGAGTGGGACACACTAAGATAAAAATATATAAAAAACATATAAACAACATTAAACAATAAATTACAACAAAAACAAGAATTTAAATAATAAATTGCGTTTACACTGGTAAATATTACTCTGATTCGTAATCAAAGTCATTGAAGCTATCTTTGCTTAAATTAATTATAATTCGTTCCTCTATCTCACCGATTATAAGATCGAGTTTCCACTTTTTGTTTTATTGATTTAATGTATGGATTTTCTCCAATTTTCTGCGGTAACTTAATTCAAAAAAATTCTTCAAAAGTTCAGGTAAATTACTAATTTTGTAAGTTGTGTTATTTCTAGCAACTCTACCTTTTACTTGAGAGAGATATTTCCTTCTTCAACCGACAGTTTCCGGACGACTATAAGAACAGATTTCCTATCTGTTTTTTCTCAGAAAAAATTAAGGTCTCTGAGCAATTTCCAGAGCTCAGTTCTTTTAATTTCAGGTAAATTCCGATCTTCATTGATTTTAGTTAGAATTTTGTCAACGGTTTGGATCTGCTTCTCATAATAAAATGTATGTACCACTTCTTTTATTGCGGTTTTCATCTCTTCTTCCAACAAGATTTTTTGTGAGTACAAACAACAGTCGTTTTTTTCTCCTTCAGTATTCGGTACATAGTAGATTTTTCAACTCCTGTCATGATGAAACACATCTCATCAGAGCTTGTAACATTATTATTTAGATATCGATATCTTAAGGCATCATAAACATTCATCGTAAGTTTTTCGTTGAGGAAAAAATGCCTTGATTTAACGATTTTGGAATAAATATAGAAACGGAAGCCATATCTTTTGGGCATCTCACTAATCTCATATATTATACAAAAACATGCGCAAACAAGATAAATCACTAAGGACACCCTGTAAGGTGTACTTTGCTCACTGAGAAATTTTATTGTTGCAATAAATTTATAAAAGCTTATAATGTTTAAATATAATTGCATATAATTAGATTTACAGCAGTTCTCAGTTACCTGCAGCACTGGAACAGATACGTTGGAGGTTTCGGTAACAGTTATATTACTCTCTATAGTTCTTGAATAGAGTATAGAAATGTGTGTCTTGGGATCGCCCTCCCCCCTCCCATGGGCTTTAAGTTTATATTAGGAATGTGTATGCTGCTAGCACTCCCCCCGCTGATAACTTGTTTTTCTTGCGATAGGCCCCGTCCAAGAGCTTTTAGATCAGAAAAATAGCCTCGATTCTGCCTCTTATACTAGAAATATGTATGCAACTGACATCCCCCCCTGTCTGCAACTTGTTTTTTCTTGTGATCGCCCCCTTCCCCTCTCCAAGAGCTTTAAATTCAGAAAAATAGACCCAACCCTGCCTTTTACACTAGAAATGGGAATGTCGACAAATTGCTTTCGCTTGCCATACTGTACTTTTGTGATATCACCCCCCTCCCCCCAAAGAGAGAGGCTGAATTAGCCCCTGATCTTAAGGTTGTTACGAAAACTACATTCATCACTAAACAACACATTATGAAAAAAGCATTCATTTTCTGCTACTTTATCTAACACCTACAAGGAGAATTCAGTTCGGTTGTCAAAATCATTTCCGTGAAACTGGATTTTATAAAGATGAAATCTGTATTTGTTAAGAATCCTTAAAACACTTACTTGGTTAGTGTTAGTATTTTCGGATATATGATTCTGATTAATATTGAGATTTTCAATTACTCAACTCAGTACAGTAACAACATTTTCTTTAGTCCTCAGTGACAGGTTTTCTTATAACAGGTTTTTAATTAGTGACACTCCCACTTTCCCGAAACTGGTATAATAGTCTCACAAAAACGGCTGGTTTAGGATGGTTTGTTTCAGGAAACCTTTAAGCAAAGACTTGAGAAGCAAACAATCAATTTTGATGACATTTTCTAAGAATATAAATCATATGAATACGCTCTTCCTTTGGATAAATCTTCATTTTGACAAAGCAATACAACAACAATATTCAATAATTCAATTATAGCAACAGGCTTTGCAGACTAGACTGACGTTTCTAAATGCCATAGGTAACTAGATACATTAGAACATCTATTCAAAAAACACAAAATGGTGCAGCAAACGACTACTTGGCGTATTCTGTGAAAACGCAAGACAGCTATAGAATATTCTTATACCATTCGATAAATATTTAAAAGGTCCATTTTCTGGTAAGTTAAAAATATTATGTTCTAATTAAAGTAACCACTTAAAGTTCTTATCTGATTAGTTTTAATTTTTGGGCACCCTGTATAATATAGCAAGTTTATTATAACTGAGATATAAAATTTGATTTATTGTTACATTTCACTGTGAATTTCGATTACATAACTGAAATACTTCTTAAATTTTTGAAACATAAAAAAGTTAGATTTTGCCAAAATTCAAAAATTTAAAAACCCTTAAGGTTTATGTACTATAAACCTTATTAAAATAGGCACTTATTTTGATCGGAGAACCATAAATGCAATAATATACAGAGGGCTCTATTTAAAAAACACAACTTTGCGAATTTCAGAACCTTTGCGACACCCTGTATAATATGAAAATAATTTTAAAAATTAACTATATAATATAATAAATAACATATATAAAACTTTTTGAAAGTCATGTATTTTGGCCGCAATATTCCGTGACGTATAAGGTGAATAATCCTGTATATATAATTTGAAACCCTTTTTTCGGGACGAAGGGCCGTTTTTTTGCAGACAATGTTCCCTCTGAGCGATTTCTTCAAAACGGCAGGGAGATTTAAAACACGGTAGAAGAAAACGGTAAGAAACGAAATTATTTTAATATTATATAGGATTTTACACAGGGGGGAATTTTTACCCTCTAGGAAAGTACAATTTAATACAAACTGTTTGACGTGAGATCCTAAGCCTAACTTTGAGTACTACTCAAATTTAAGCGATCATTGCGTCCGGAAAAATAGAAATACTTTTAGTTTAAAGTTCTTTTCTCATTTTTCCTATGTCATCGAAGATACAGGGTAGTGTACAACTTTTTTCGACCTCAGATTCAGATACATAAGAATACATGGGTTTCATTCGCTGGTCTGAACATTTTCCTTTTTTAAGGCTGGGATATTTTCGTGCAGTTGTCGGAATAACAAAATTGTGTGTATTATTCTCAAAGCTTCACGTAGTGAGGTATCCACATGGATTAAAACCTCTTTCAGTTCTCCATTTCGTACGATTCGACAATAATATACATTGTTTAATGAAGTTTTAATTGATCTATTAGTCTTATTCATCAAGGGTCATGCTCTTTACGGAAAGTAGGCAACCTTGGACATATCGGTATTGCGTGTCGACTATACAGTATTCAAGTCTCCCATTTTTACATGTTTTTCGAAGCAGAGCTGAAAGATTTTACTGGACAAAATACTACATATTAAATTACTTTATGTGAGGCGACGAGTGTATAAATAAATTTTGATGATCCAGACACGAACTCGAGTCTTCTGGGTTCAAGGCTGACATGCTAAACACTATACCACGCCAGCCTGTCTAGTTTAAAAACCCATTTTTAACTGTCTTATACCTTATACAAAAAAATACATAAGGGCTTTATATACCTCTATATACAATCAATCGTGAAGTGAAACCGTTTAAGTAAAAAAAAAACGTTTACTAAATTTAATCCCATAAATAATTTAATTCTTTTTATATTTTTAGTTTACTTGGAAAACTTTCTATGTAAGAATGTTTGATATAATCACCAAAAAAATAACAATATACTTTATGGTTCAGTTTACGTATAGTAAAGTTTGTTTGTTACGATCTTTATAAGTAAGTTTAAATACATAACTTTATAAATTATTCATATTTCTGACATTTATGGAACTAACGGGTAAAAAACTTTATTTTACCCTTTATTATATCGACAAAACTTGTCTTGAATTAACATAAAACAAAAAGTTTTCTTAGTACTCAACTTTTTTTACCAATATTAGATGGAGTGCATAATATAATAATACAGGCCAACAAACGTTAGAACCAGAAACGAAAGTATACTTTTCCAAAGGCTTTCCGCAGGCTGAATACAAGTATAAAGTCAGATTAATTTACCTATAGACATAACAAAATCGGGGCTGATCTGCTTTTGGTTGGCTGTTTAAAAAGGGCACGCTAATTTTTGCCCTAAACGCTCCAGAATAATGTTCATAACAGTAATTGAAATATGGTCCCTCTCAAAAAAAATCGCTACATTTATTTATTTAAGAAAAAGTGAAAAACAAAGAAAAAACGTGTTTTTTTCTTTTCCTTCCTTGTCAGCCTGTCAACTTTGACAGCTTATATCTCAGATAAAATTTATTTTTTTTTTAGAATAGAAGGAACTTTTCGAGTACAACCATGTTTTCATTTCGACGAAAATTCACGGAGATATTCAATTTGTTTATGAGAAAAAAAATTAGCAACAACTTTAAACAATACCTGAGCAGACCTTAATTATAATTTTTAAAAAAGTATTTGAAAGCTTGAGGTCTCTAGTATATGTGCAAAAAATTTAGTATGAGACTTTGCACTTCAATCAAATTTGACCTGAAGCGAGTGCCAAAAACATTTTAATATAGCTATTATTTCGTTTTAATTATCAAACCTTCCTTTCTTAAACGAGATCAAGTTTATCAAATTCGGTTCAGCCAAACCAAACTTATGGTAACTTTTATTAGTAGACTTTCCCCCTCTTCTCGTGCTGTAACATCTTACAGCAAAAATATTAAACCAATAAAATGTAGTATTATTAAGAGTGTAATATTTTATTTTAGCTTATGTAAGAATATTTTCCAGAAAAATGTTTTTTTACATGATCACAGCAATTCCTGAAGTTCCTGAGATATGGTACTCGGCCACTCTTAATGAAATACCCTATATATATATATATATATATATATATATATATATATATATATATATATATATATATATATATTATATATATATATATATGTTGTTGCGTAGTGTTTCACGGATGGGAACATGTGATTCAGTATTAATCCGGGAATACATCCGTTCGTTGGTTTGGTTTCCTGTAGAAATTTGCAGACGTTTCGCCAAAATCCCATTTGGCATCTTCTGTGCTTGGTGGTTGTAGATCAACAAAAAGCGAAACTACAAAATTGTATAACTACTTCCATAAATCTATAGAATATATAAAATAACTTACCAAGATTCTTCTTTTTTTCTTCAGATTCATCAATATTCGAAAATAGTAAGTTTCATGCGTATACTGGACACAATACGGCTTCTCTATTATCTCAACGCGCACTTAATTTGCATGTGATTAGAGCGAGTCGAGAGTCTGGCGCAAAACGCGCGAATTACGCACAAATATTTAATTCAAGCGATGCATGAGACGGAACTTATTGACGCTCAGTACCTCGTGAACGCGCGAATCCACACGCGCAAAGATTTGCGCGTATTTAGCGTTATTCGGACAAATTCATGGTTGCGACATAGCCAATTATTCGGAAAAATACGCGACCATTTGCTTCGAAATGCTTTGTACGCAGGTAGCTATTGTTGATTTTTGCTAATCATCGACTGAATTCTGTTTACCTTCTGTCTCATATGCATAGATCCATGACTCGTCACCACTCCTGATCTTATAAATATCTCTGAAGCACTACGATCCTATTTTTTGAGGAATTATTGCACCAAACAACACAAGCCTTTTTTCAGTGACTGTCAAATTCTGCGGTAACTGACGCTAACATAACTTCTTTACAGCGAAATTTTCAAACCAAAATATTTTAAATGCTGGTATAACTAATGCCCGAGAATGCCTCAAACTCATAGTGTGTCACCTGATGATTCTGCACAGCCCCGAAATTTTCTTGCATTACAACCGATTTTTGACAACCTTCACACCTCTCGGCACTAAGCGAAGGACAACCACGATTGAATTCAACAAACCAGCAATTTACAGTGCTTTTGTAGGCGCTTCATTACCATTTAAAGAATAAAGTTCATTGGTGCACTTTTGTCTAGATACACCACATAGAAAATTTAAAAAAATATATTTTCACGAAATTGTTAATGAATTAATTCCATTTTATGGTCGAGATTAAATTTTGAAGTTACTGCAAACAACGCAACCAGCGTCCGTATTTCAAAATATTCTGAGTACGTCACAATATCAAACTTTACATAGATATGTCAAATGACACCTAACCAACGCCAGGGTTGTCAATTTCCAAAATATAAGCGTCTCTCTCTCGTCTATCCTCATGTTCTGATTTTTTGTGTTTTTTCTAATATAGCATACAATATTATTTTAAAAATATTGAATTTATATATTATTTTATCAATCTTATTTCATAAAATCATAATTTGTAATAAGTCTCATTACATACAGGGTGTCAGGTAAGTACCTCCTAAGTTCCCGGGAGCATACAAGGGAGGTCAAAATAACCCTACTTTGACATAGAAAAAAATTCCTAAGGTGTCCCCTAACAGGGGTACTCAGCTTTTTACCTTATAGGTTCTAAGTTTTGAATCGACTTATATAATTTAATGAAATTTTAATATTTTATAGAGATCATAAAGACTCATGAAACCCTACTCCAGTAGATATTGTAGATCATCAGAAAAGTAAGGAACGGACTTGTAGCCACACTCGTTGGACATAATTTTTGATAGGTATAATTTGGCAGAGCTGAGAAATGATTCTTAAATACTTTATTCATTCCTCTTCCAAATAGATACTCTTAATTTATTTCGGTAAAACTGGCGATTTTCTAGATAAATCGGTTTTTATGCGAAAAACTCAAAAGTGACCAATGCTCAACACAAACGGGTAAGAATAAAATAGGCAGGGTTGGTTGATATGCTTTAATTTATAGGGAAGCGCTGTCTAACTTTTCGAAGGCAAGAAGATGTTAAGTAAGTTATTAATAGGTTGTACACCGAAGAAATCAAGAAAGGAGAGATTGTGTATTTCACCTCAACCTTGTCATTTGGAGAAGAGTCTCTAACGCCAGTGCAGCCTTTACACAGTACAAATCACTTATACAATTAAAAAGTCTATTCCAAATTAAAATTAAAACGTTCAAAACAATGCATACATTAATATTATTGAAACAATCAATTTAAAAGACACAAGATTTAGGTCTGGACACCTTGATGGCCATAAGACAGGCCCACTTCGACCAATCTATCAAGGGCCAAAAACGTTTGTTAAGTGCTGATGTACTATACGGTTAAAATTAGGTGGAGCATCATCATGCTTGTACAGTATTATCTACATTTTTCTATCAAGAACTACGTCTTCCAATAAATTATTTAAATTTTGCTGCAAAAATTGTAAATAAATCTCACCCCTGAGTTTTAAGTTCAAAACAAATGGTCTTATAAGGTCATTTCCGATGATGCCAGCCCACACATTTACATTAAACCTTTGTTGGTGTTTGTTTTGAATTATAGCGTGCGGGTTTTCATCAGCCAAAAAATGTAAATTGTGTGAATTTATTATGCCATCTCTTGTAAAACCGGCCTCATCGGTAAACAAAATAGGGTATGTTGCTTATAAAGCAGTTGGAGTATTGAAGTCTTGGGGGATAACCATCCGGAGACATAACGTATACTTTTTCGCGTGGTACGGATGAAGAAACTGTTCTGTTAAAGTTTCATGTACAATCCATCGTGTAACATTGTTTTGTGTCGCGAGGTTTCTTATGCTGTTTGAAGAGTTGCCACCAATATTTAACAAAATGTGTTCTTCTACGTGAGGATCTCGTGCTCTCCTGTCAGGGCCTCACCGCCACGTCGCGGTAAAAATGATCCTAAATGAAATATTAAAAATTAATTCCTTAACTCTAATAATTATTTTTTAATCATCTTTTATCAGTTTCCCTTAAGCTTCGAGACCCTTTGAAAGGTTTTTGGACTTGGTAATATTTGAGCTGGAAGTCTTTAACATAAATTAAACATATATCAGTATACTCTGCGTAAGGATATTCTTCCATTTCTTAAAATTATTTTTACTTGAAGGCAATTTTGACAAGTACCGTCCATAGTAATTCATTATGTAGGTTTTAACAATAACAACCTGATTTTTACCTATCTGTGTTTGGCATTAGTAACTTTTGAGTGTTTCGCATAAAAACAGGTTTATCTCGAAAACTGCCAGTTTTATCGAAATAAATTAAGAGTATTTTTTTGAAGAGGATTGACCAAAGTAAGTATTTAAAAAATCAGTGTTCTGCTCTGTAAAATGACACCTGTCAAAAATGAGGCCAACGGGTATGATTGTAAGTCTGTTCCTGACTTATCTGATGAGATAGAGCCCATAAGGTAAACCGCTTTTAGAGCTCTGTATTTCCGTCAAGGGACACTTTAGGATTTTTTATTCTATAACAAAGTAGGGCTTTTTTGACCTCCACTATATGCTCCCGAAAACTAAGGAGGTACTTACTGGACACCCTGTATTAATTTTTAAAAATTGGTATGGTGTATGTAGACTCTTACTATTGACTATATAAATTCTGAACATCTGGATTGATGTTCCTCCATAGATTTTTTACTTCCGAGTGAATTCATAAATTTTGGAGACCTGTTTTTTGGCAAAACTGTTAAATTAGTTTCTTACATACTGAGATTAATTTCCTAATCCACAACAAACAAAAGACCTATTTTTGGGAACTGATTGGAATTCTGTAGTTTTTGTTGACAATGTTTTACGTGAGCATGCGTCCCAATAATTCTGGCAGTTTTGCACCCGCGAAAATTTGCGCACTTGTTCATTCTTGTTGCTTAGTTGCCTCCCAACATTTGCGTGGAAGGGGGAGTTAACGGACGGTGCGGAAAATACGCAAATTTCCGTAACACTGATTTTAATTCATATAACTACCGCACTTTTCTCTAGTATAAAGACATGTCTGGCCAAATAATTGTACTATTAGTTTTGTACAAATTGTTAACTACTAATAAGTGATATAAATATAGTGTGTGAATTTTTTTGAGAGAAAAAATTTTTGCGGAAAATGTTAGTGAAAATAATGTGAATTGTGCACTGAGCAGAATGAAAACACCGACCGGTTTAATAATTTTGTTTATTTTATTTCAAAGTAAGTGTAAATATATTATAAATAATATATAATATATATTATAAAGATAAATAACATAATAAATAGTTACTTTTTCTAGGTAAAGGTGTATAATCTATTTTTTAAAGTACAATAATTATAATGTTTATAACATTAAACATATTTTTAAACTCTGATACAAGTTTACCAGGTTTGCTAAAAAATGTTATTAAAAAATAGGATTTTAAAAATTCGCAATTTGTAATAATTTTAATACTTTACTATTATTACACGATAATTGGGTGTATTCTTTTTAATCTCAATATTTAAAATTTTCATAACTGTATTAAAAAGAGATTAATAACAGAAAATACCTCAAAGTTTTCTTGTTATATAGAGTGTACAGCAAAAAAGTTATATAAATGTTTTACACTTTTTTTATTACTATTTTTAGAAGATCAAAATCAAGATAATTATTCGGAATACTGGAAATAACGAATTTTTGGCTTATTTTTTTAATACATTCAATTTTTGGACGTAAAACACGAATCCGGCAATCAAAAGTAGTTTTCCCAACCAAAATTACTTTTACACGTATAAGTCTCATTTTCTGACCGCCACCTTCAAATTTTGCCAATTTTAGTACAATACGCAAACATGGTAAAGTATTCGAATATTTTGTTAGCAAAATTAACCCTAAAAAACTATGGACTTATGTGAATTCTCAATAGAAACTGTCAGCTCATAGATAATTTTTTATTTTTTCATTTGCTCTACATTTTGAAAACCCAGAACATGAAATATTTGTTACGAAATGCAGTGTTGTCACGTTGACGTCGTTTGTAAATTTGATTTGGATGGAAATAGTGGTTAAATTATAATTAATTGTATTAGTTCTAATATTGTAGCATTAAATGTAACAAATATAGCTGATATTGATATTATCAGGAAAGTACCTACAGAATATTTCTTAATCTTTGTTCATATTTTACTATTTACTAGATTTAGACTTTATGAGATTTAAAATTAAAAGGATTTTTTTAAAGCGTGCATTCTATTCGGTGGATGAGTACAGAGAGACTTCTTCTAGGGCATATTGTTAGGACTTTTTTAATATAATTTACAGATAGTTTAAACCTTATTTTTTTGTTTTGTGATATATTACAATTGTATTTTTCTGTACAAAATGTTGAAATTAAGGAAAAAGTTATGAAATATAGTCGGAATTTATTTCCCTGGCTATTTAGTCAAACATTTATTTAGGAAGGAAATATCCTAACCGCAAAGGCATGTACTATATTTTTTTTAAGTACTTAGGACAAGTCTCAGTAAAACAATAATAAGTATGAGCTAGGTTAATTCGGTTTTATATATTATATATGTATGTATGTATAAATGGATGTACAGAGTAAAAGCTAAATAATAACATTTAAAAAAAATAATCAGTGGCAGGTATGGTCAGTTTTTTCTGCAATTTACCTGCACAACTGTCTTTAATTGAAAGCACATTTCTGTAAAATTTCATCGTAAATTACATTTTATCGGATATCATATAGAAATATCTTGAGATTTAACCGTATTCAATTCTTTTTTAATTTGATTATGTTGGTCGTTATTGGTGGAAATCCATAATAGTTTATGAGTGTAGGGCCGCATCCAGCCTCTATCTATGAGCCGGAGGGGGGGGGCGATATCACCATGGTATAGTATTGCAAGCTAGAGTGAGTTGTCGATGAGAGAAAGGTGTCAGCGACATTAACATTCCTAATGCAGCAGACATAGGCAGACATTTTTCTGAATCCAGATCTCCTGTGGGAGAGGGAGAGCGATCGCCGAGTATAATATACACTATTGTGTATGAAAGGACATCCTCGCCCAATATATTTACCATGTCACTACACAATTTTCCAATTTCCCTATTAAAAAAAACACAAAGTACTTCTACTTCAAATTCTGTAGGAAATAAACTATTTGGCCAATCAACATGAAACTTCACATATGTTCTTCTGACAGATAAGTATACGAATTTAACAATAACGAAAAATATTGGCTAGCGGTGCCATCTATTTAAAAGGCCCAAAACTTATAGACTAGCCTAGCGCAATATCGTATTGTGATAAGTATATTGTATACATTTTATTAATAGCACCTCAGTTAGACTGTAGTGTTAAGTACATTTTATTAATAGCACATCAGTTAGACTGTAGTGTTAAGCCGAGATTAAGCGATTAGAACAATTATGTCAATAATGTTTTCGCGAGCTAATAACTAGTCAGATTGCTTGCAACTTGTTAATGACTCTACTACCTCTACTTTTCTTCACACGCACTGTTGAATAGAAATAGATAAATTGTTCAAGGTAACAATACCAGTAAATCACAAAAAGATGTTTTTTTTTGATTGTGCATTATTTTTCATGGAAATAAAGAGGGCATAAATTTAACGAGTAGTTACCAAGGAAGGTGTCGAATATGCAACGCTGCCGATTTGTATCGGGACATTGTTTTTTGTCCTTTGGATTTAATAGCCAAAGAAAGTAATATTACTTTATAAAAACATTCTGCATTTAATTCAAGGCTTTCACATTTTATTTACTTTCGAACAACTTTGAATAAACACTGAGTAAATATAAGATGTGAGTATTGACTACAATTAATTTAATTTCTTGAATGCTCAAGTACCACGTGTTTTTTCTGTCTGTAAAGAGTATAGACAAAAAACTTTAGATAGGTTAAAACGAAAATCTAAAAAAGAAAATAATGATCTAAGTAAGGATAACATTATGGAACGTAAAAAAGTTAAGCCTAGTCAGGAATCAATATCAATGCAATTATCAACGAAGAGCTTTTATAGTTATGTGATAGATTGTACGAAATGTATTATGTACGAGAAAGCATCGTACAAAGGAAATTCGTAGCTACATCAGATGGAATCATAGGCATGTGCTGAAAAATTATTCACTAATTATCACATTTGCAACACAACTGTTAATTTTTTCATGAGACAGTTTACTAATTCTGAAAATGAAGTATCAAGGTAAAGGCTTTATATCATATGAAAGGAAATATATGGAAAGTATTAAAATTTAAAAAAAACCTTCGGCACACCAACACATACAAAAATAGTTATAATAACTGAAGTTCCTTATATAGTATTGTTTATTTTATGTTCATATACTTATAACGTATATACTGCGATGATTTGTCGTTTATTCGCGACTGCGCAACGTGCTCGTAAAAAAAATTAACAAAATTATTTATTTATTAGAAAAAAAAATTATTGAGAGCATATATATATATATATATATATATATATATATATATATATATATATATATATGTTTGATTCTAATTTTCCTTTTTTAAAATTGTTGGGCGCCAGGCACAAATAACTATGCTTAATTATAATTGATGTGTATCAAAATTTTTTATTTTAATAAAAAAAATTACACAAATACACATGTGCAGAATTTCTGAATGTACCCCGTTTTTAGTGATCCGATGTTTAAAAAAAAATTATGTCAATTTTCTTTCTCAGGTGAGTTCAGATTAAATCATTATTATAATTATTAGAAAAGTCAAACCAATGATTCATAAACCCAAGTACAAACTTTTTTAAAATAATACAGTGGGTACAGTTTTATGTAAAATTTATAAATCACCTAATCTATTCTTAATTAAAAATTATGAATATTATTTAATGTGCACTGTTTTCTTTCATTGGATTTAAGCTTATTAAATCTGGCAATGTTGTATAAATGTCTGAATGGTTAAAAATTACTAGTGACTTAATATATATAATTTAATTTTAAACAATCAACAAAAAAATTTGTGTGTGTCGTTATTATTAAAAGTGATATTGTTACAGTGCAAATTAAACAATTTATTTTATTACTAACTACAAATATTCATTATAAGGTTAGTATATATATATTTTATCAAACTATTTTCAGGCAAGTCTAAAATTTTCGTTTCTTATAAGTTAAATAAATATATTTTAATCTCCAGATTTTTTTTATATCCACGTTTTAGGTTTCTTCTTTCTTTTTAAAAAACTTAAAAATCCTTTCTCCTTTGCCAACTATTGTAACTTTTAAATATATTTCACAGCTGCCTACTTATTGACATTATATATTTATCGATTTAGTAAACTTCATTTCCTTCCTTTAAAATTGTCTTTTAATCTCCAGAAATTCCCTATCCACGCTCTATGTTTCTTCTATTTTCAAAATTTTAATCAATGTGACCAGCGATGTTAACTCTGTCACAAATTAATGTGAACTGTCTTCTTTTATTTTTTTTATATAAATAACAAATGAAAATTTTGAGATTATGTTACTGTTAATAAAAAGACTAGCAATGTTTACACTGCAACTGATTAATAACCACTCCTTCTTTTATTCTTTAAAATAACAAAATGAGAATTTTGAGGTTATGTTACTTTTCACGAACAAGAACAATGATGTTTACTGTACAACTGAGTAATCTGCACTCCTTTAAAAAATATTAATTTTGGCTTTTATAGTCAGCGGTGACGTAGTATATATTTGTGTTTTAATGTTTTTCTGATTGGTCGGCCATCTGACGTGAACTGGCAACTAGATGGAATTTTAAGCTTTGAAACACAAAACCAGAATAGATTCCTAATTGTCAAATTATGATGAAATTTTGATATTTTATTGATATTATGAACTAAATATTATATTTGACGAAAATAAATTATGATTTATGCAAATTTTGGACTTTTCCTGACATTTTGATATATCTGCACTTTACATTTGGTTGTTATTTAGTACAGAAAATTGATAAATAAAATTTGAATACATCTAAAATAATTTTACATATACATTTAAATTTTAATTGTAACTTGCTGAAATTGATGATTCTTGTTTTATTAATATTATAATCATATTTAACAATGTTTTACTTACAATTAGGTACTATTTTATTCTAGTTTCTTTTTAAAATTAACTTATAATTTACATTTTTCTATGCTATTCTTACAAATTTACAATATTTTTAACAAAATTTTTATAAATATTGTTGTTTAAATGACTTAAAACTAAGATATTATAAATAATTATTGATAAATAGTGTCCATATTTCACTAAATGATTATTATTTGACCTTTATTCCAACTAATATTGTCTTTACCCGCACTATTTTTAAAATGGGTGTTCAAGATTTTTTTCTTTGTGGATTTCGCTATATTGTTTTAAAATTCCTTTTTTAATCACTGTCTTTGGTCAATAACACTTGAGACATTATTAAAAATACCTATTGTTTATTAGTTTATTTGATCCATGACTTTTAGAGTGAGAGATGTTTATTATTCTTAATTTAAATGCACTAATGTCCAACCTTTCACTCAAATTTGTATACATTTTATCATGTCATCACACAAGTTTAGGCATTTAATGTCCTTTTAAAACATGATTCATATACAAATTCTTACATACTATAAACGCATATCTATTCTACCATATACATTTACCACCTAAATGCATTGATTAATTATTTATGTCATTTTTTGTTTGACATTTTCATAATCAAAACTTATCACACCTGAGATGAGATGACTTATACAATACAGTATTAATGGAATGATCAGCGAAAGCTGCAATGGCTTATGTGCACTACATAAGCGCAATGGCATTAATCCCAACTTATAGTCCTTAACTGGAGCTGTCAAATGCTGGGAGCAGAATTTGAAAATTATTTAACAATTTGTTACTTTATAAGAAATGACCTGATCATTTTTCAGAAATCCACCCTTAATATAGTGAACAGAAGGTCAAAATAAATATAAAAAATGTCATATCCCATCATCGGCTTTGAAAACCCAGTGAGCCCCATGACTAAAAGCAAGAGAAGTTTTACTGTTGCATATAATTAAAATATTCGAAATAACAAGACAAACACGGTATCTATTTCCAAGTATTTAATTTAATTAAATGAATTGTTCGAATAAATGTTACTTTCTTAAGTATCGCTATAAATACCGACAACACCCTTCATTTTCTTTGTCTACAGTAAATTTATTGGAAAAGCATTTAGCTTCCCAAAGCAAACAAATAAATATCGCCTTTACTAGAAAGTTTGAACACGAAGTGCCAGAACTTTACAATTTATTAAGAGATCAAAACGTAAGTGAGAAAGGCACACGTAAATTTCGATGTTCAATACAACCACAATTTATGGTCTTATATAGATAGATTTTACAAGTTATCTTGGTCTCTTAGATTATATTTGACCTAGAAAAATATAATAATTAAAATCTGTAGTATTCGCAATTAACCTATAGGGTTATTAATAATATTTTGACTGATATTTTAACTTACAAATTTGTCCAAAATTACTGTATTTTTGTGGGTTTAATCAAAATCATTATACCTTTAACAATAATTGTATAATTAGCTAAGCAATGATTTTTTAGAGCTCAAAAGTCAGTATCGCCTTCATTCGCGTTACTGCAAGCTCATATTGGGTCGGTGTGAAGGCAATTAAGTAATCTAATTGGTATTACGAAATCGTTCCTTTTTTATGCGGCTGAAGTTTGGAACGTTCACGAGACGAATTATACACTCAAAAAAATATTACCGAAAAATGAGAAACAAAATTTTATTTACAAAAGTATTTCATCTTATATTGTTGTAAAAAAAACAAATTTTACTGGTTAGGACTGTCTTGGAAAATCTTATAGTAATTTAGGACACCTGACTGACACTATATAACAAAAAAAAAAGATTTTAAACACACCCTTAAATTCATTTAAAAATATCATCTAAGGCGTTTCACAAGTTAAAATCCGCACATATTTTACATTGACGGGCAAGGTATGTTCATATGAAAGCCCTGTATAAACAGATATTTTTAAAAATGCTTGCGGACAGGACACTACCACCCTTAAATTCATTAAAAAAAACGTCTATGGATTTTCACAAGTTAAAATCCGCATATATTTTACATTGACGGGCTAGGTATGTTCATATTAAAGCCCTGTATAAACAGATATTTCTAAAAATGCTTGTGGAGAGGACACTACCACCCTTAAATTGATTTAAAAAAAATCGTCTATGGCGTTTCACAAGTTAAAATCCGCACATATTTTTTATTGACGGGCTAGGTATGTTCATATTAAAGCCCTGTATAAACAGATATTTCTAAAAATGGTTGCGGACAGGACACTACCACCCTTAAATTCATTTAAAAAAAATCGTCTATGGCGTCTCACAAGTTAAAATCCGCACATATTTTATATTGACGGGCTAGGTATGTTCATACTAAAGCCCTGTATAGAGAGAAATTTCTAAAAATACTTGCGGACAGGACACTACCACCCTTAAATTCATTTTTAAAAAAATCGTCTGTGGAATCTCACAAGTTAAAATCCGCACATATTTTCTATTGACGGGCTAGGTATGTTCATATTAAAGCCCTGTATAGAGAGAAATTTCTAAAAATGCTTGCGGACAGGACACTACCACCTTTAAATTCATTTTAAAAAAATCGTCTATGGCGTCTCACAAGTTAAAATTTGCACATATTTTCTATTGACGGGCTAGGTATGTTCATATTAAAGCCCTGTATAAAGAGAAATTTCTAAAAATGCTTGCGGACAGGACACTACCACCCTTAAATTCATTTTAAAAAAATCGTCTATGGCGTCTCACAAGTTAAAATCCGCACATATTTTCTATTGACGGGCTAGGTATGTTCATACTAAAGCCCTGTATAAACAAATATTTGTAAAAATGCTTGCGGACAAGACACTACCTCCCTTAAATTAATTTAAAAAAAAATAGTCCATGGCGTCTCACAAGTTAAAATCCGCACATATTTTATATTAACGGGCTAAAGCCTTGTGTAAACAAATATTTCTAAAAATGCTTGCGGACAGGACACTACCACCCTTAAAATAATTTAAAAAAAAATCGTCTATGGCTTCTCACAAGTTAAAATCGGCACATATTTTATATTGACGGGCTAGGTATGTTCATACTAAAGCCCTGTATAAACAAATATCTCTAAATATGCTTGCGGACAGGACACTACCACCCTTAAATTCATTTTTAAAAAAAAATCGTCTATGGCGTTTCTTAAGTTAAAATCCGCACATATTTTCTATTGATGGGCTAGGTATGTTCATACTAAAGCCCTGTATAAACAAATATTTCTAAAAATGCTTGCGCACAGGACACTACCACCCTTAAATTCATTTTTAAAAAAATCGTCTATGGCGTTTCAAAAGTTAAAATCCGCACATATTTTCTATTGACGGGCTAAGTTTATTCATACTAAAGCCCTGTATAAACAAATATTTCTAAAAATGCTTGCGGACAGGACACTACCACACTTAAATTCATTTAAAAAAAAATCGTCTATGGCGTCTTACAAGTTAAAATCCGCACATATTTTATATTGACGGGCTAGGTATGTTCATACTAAAGCCCTGTATAAACAAATATTTCTAAAAATGCTTGCGGACAGGACACTACCACCCTTAAATTAATTTTTAAAAAAACCGTCTGTGGCTTCTCACAAGTTAAAATCCGCACATATTTTATATTGACGGGCTAGGCATGTTCATACTAAAGCCCTGTATAAACAGATATTTCTAAAAATGCTTGCGGACAGGGCACTACCACCCTTAAATTAATTTTTAAAAAAATCGTCTATGGCGTCTCACAAGTTAAAATCCGCACATATTTTATATTGACGGGCTAGGTATGTTCATACTAAAGCCCTGTATAAACAAATATTTCTAAAAATGCTTGCGGACAGGACACTACCACCCTTAAATTAATTTTTAAAAAAACCGTCTGTTGCTTCTCACAAGTTAAAATCCGCACATATTTTATATTGACGGGCTAGGTATGTTCATACTAAAGCCCTGTATAAACAAATATTTCTAAAAATGCTTGCGGACAGGGCACTACCACCCTTAAATTAATTTTTAAAAAAATCGTCTATGGCGTCTCACAAGTTAAAATCCGCACATATTTTATATTGACGGGCTAGGTATGTTCATACTAAAGCCCTGTATAAACAAATATTTTTAAAAATGCTTGCGGACAGGACACTACCACCCTTAAATTAATTTTTAAAAAAATCGTCTATGGCGTCTCACGAGTTAAAATCCGCACATATTTTATATTGACGGGCTAGGTATGTTCGTACTAAAGCCTTGTATAAACAAATATTTCTAAAAATGCTTGCGGACAGGACACTACCACCCTTAAATTAATTTTTTAAAAAAACCGTCTATGGCGTCTCACAAGTTAAAATCCGCACATATTTTCTATTGACGGGCTAGGTATGTTCATACTAAAGCCCTGTATAAACAAATATTTCTAAAAATGCTTGCGGACAGGACACTACCACCCTTAAATTAATTTTTAAAAAAACCGTCTATGGCGTCTCACAAGTTAAAATCCGCACATATTTTTTATTGACGGGCTAGGTATGTTCATACTAAAGCCCTGTATAAACAAATATTTCTAAAAATGCTTGCGGACAGGACACTACCACCCTTAAATTAATTTTAAAAAAAATCGTCTATGGCGTCTCACAAGCTAAAATCCGCACATATTTTATATTGACGGGCTAGGTATGTTCATACTAAAGCCCTGTATAAACAAATATTTCTAAAAATGCTTGCGGACAGGACACTACCATCCTTTAAATTAATTTTTAAAAAAATCGTCTATGGCGTCTCACGAGTCAAAATCCGCACATATTTTATATTGACGGGCTAGGTATGTTCATACTAAAGCCCTGTATAAAAAATATTTCTAAAAATGCTTGCAGACAGGACACTACCACCCTTAAATTAATTTAAAAAAAAACCGTCTATGGCGTCTCACAAGTTAAAATCTGCACATATTTTCTATTGACGGGCTAGGTATGTTCATACTAAAGCCCTGTATAAACAAATATTTCTAAAAATGCTTGCGGACAAGACACTACCACCCTTAAATTAATTTAAAAAAAATCGTCTATGGCGTCTCACAAGTTAAAATCCACACATATTTTATATTGACGGGCTAGGTGTGTTCATACTAAAGCCCTGTATAAACAAATATTTCTAAAAATGCTTGCGAACAGGACAATACCACCCTTAAATTAATTTTTAAAAAAACCGTCTATGGCTTCTCACAAGTTAAAATCCGCACATATTTTATATTGACGGGCTAGGTATGTTCATACTAAAGCCCTGTATAAACAAATATTTCTAAAAATGCTTGCGGACAGGACACTACCACCCTTAAATTCATTTTTAAAAAAACCGTCTATGGCGTCTCACAAGTTAAAATCCGCACATATTTTATATTGACGGGCTAGGTATGTTCATACTAAAGCCCTGTCTAAACAAATATTTCTAAAAATGCTTGCGGACAGGACACTACCACCCTTAAATTCATTTAAAAAAAAATCGTCTATGGCGTTTCACAAGTTAAAATCCGCACATATTTTATATTGAAGGGAAAATGAATTTAAGGGTGGTAGTGTCCTGTCCGCAAGTATTTTTAGAAATATTTGTTTATACAGGGCTTTAGTATGGACATACTTAGCCCGTCAATAGAAAATATGTGCGGATTTTAACTTGTGAAACGCCATACACGATTTTTTTAAAAATGAATTTAAGGATGGTAGTGTCCTGTCCGCAAGCATTTTTAGAAATATTTGTTTATACAGGGCTTTAGTATGAACATACCTAGCCCGTCAATATAAAATATGTGCGGATTTTAACTTGTGAGACGCTATAGACGATTTTTTTTTAAATGAATTTAAGTGTGGTAGTGTCCTGTCCGCAAGCATTTTTAGAAATATTTGTTTATACAGGGCTTTAGTATGAACAAACCTAGCCCGTCAATATAAAATATGTGCGGATTTTAACTTGTGAAACGCCATACACGATTTTTTTAAAAATGAATTTAAGGATGGTAGTGTCCTGTCCGCAAGCATTTTTAGAAATATTTGTTTATACAGGGCTTTAGTATGAACATACCTAGCCCGTCAATAGAAAATATGGGCGGATTTTAACTTGTGAGATGCCATAGACGATTTTTTTAAAAATGAATTTAAGGGTGGTAGTGTTTTGTCCGCAAGCATTTTTAGGAAAATTTGTTTATACAGGGCTTTAGTATGAACATACCTAGCCCGTCAATAGAAAATATGGACGGATTTTAACTTGTGAGACGCCATAAACGATTTTTTTTAAATGAATTTAAGGGTGGTAGTGTCCTGTCCGCAAGTATTTTTAGAAATATTTGTTTATACAGGGCTTTAGTATGAACATACCTAGACCGTCAATAGAAAATATGTGCGGATTTTAACTTGTGAAACGCCACAGACGATTTTTTTAAAAATGAATTTAAGGGTGGTAGTGTCCTGTCCGCAAGCATTTTTAGAAATATTTGTTTATACAGGGCTTTAGTATGAACATACCTAGCCCGTCAATATAAAATATGTGCGGATTTTAACTTGCGAAACGCCATAGACGATTTTTTTTTAAATGAATTTAAGTGTGGTAGTGTCCTGTCCGCAAGCATTTTTAGAAATATTTGTTTATACAGGGCTTTAGTATGAACATATCTAGCCCATCAATAGAAAATATGTGCGGATTTTAACTTAAGAAACGCCATAGACGATTTTTTTAAAAATGAATTTTAGGGTGGTAGTGTCCTGTCCGCAATCATTTTCAGAAAAATTTGTTTATGCAGGGCTTTAGTATGAACATACCTAGCCCGTCAATATAAAATATGTGCGGATTTTAACTTGTGAGACGCCATACACGATTTTTTTTTTAAATGAATTTAAGGGTGGTAGTGTCCTGTCCGCAAGCATTTTTAGAAATATTTGTTTATACACGGCTTTAGTATGAACATACCTAGCCCGTCAATAGAAAATATGTGCGGATTTTAACTTGTGAAACGCCATAGACGATTTTTTTTAAAATGAATTTTGAGGGTGGTAGTGTCCTGTCCGCAAGCATTTTTAGAAATATTTGTTTATACAGGGCTTTAGTATGAACATACCTAGCCCGTCAATAGAAAATATGGGCGGATTTTAACTTGTGAGATGCCATAGACGATTTTTTTAAAAATGAATTTAAGGGTGGTAGTGTTTTGTCCGCAAGCATTTTTAGGAAAATTTGTTTATACAGGGCTTTAGTATGAACATACCTAGCCCGTCAATAGAAAATATGGACGGATTTTAACTTGTGAGACGCCATAAACGATTTTTTTAAAATGAATTTAAGGGTGGTAGTGTCCTGTCCGCAAGTATTTTTAGAAATATTTGTTTATACAGGGCTTTAGTATGAACATACCTAGACCGTCAATAGAAAATATGTGCGGATTTTAACTTGTGAAACGCCATAGACGATTTTTTTAAAAATGAATTTAAGGGTGGTAGTGTCCTGTCCGCAAGCATTTTTAGAAATATTTGTTTATACAGGGCTTTAGTATGAACATACCTAGCCCATCAATAGAAAATATGTGCGGATTTTAACTTGTGAAACGCCATAGACGATTTTTTTAAAAATGAATTTAAGGGTGGTAGTTTCCTGTCCGCAAGCATTTTTAGAAATATCTGTTTATACAGGGCTTTAATATGAACATACCTAATCCGTCAATATGTTTTAATATCAACCGATCCAGCCAGTCAATAACAAATTTGCTTATATTTTTATTTGTAAACCCTCACGGGCGATATTTTTAAAATTATTTTAATAAATGTTAACCTTCAAGTGATACCAAATATAATTCCCAAGTTTTATAAACATTTCAGGTTGAAAAAAGAAGAAGAATTCATTTTTTAAATATTTTACATTGTTTTGCTGTCTTAATATGAATTTTAAAAAAATTTCTATAATTTTTGAAATTATTTTTTACTGTGTACAAAATTCGTTCGCGTGAACGTTCGAAATTTCAGCCGCATCCTTTTTTAAACGAAACAAATTTGTTTCTGCCAAACCAAACTAATGGTAACTTTCATCAGTAGACATTCCCCCTCCTCGTCTGCTCTAACTTTACATCTTACAGCGACGAGTGGTAAGTCAAAAAGATGTAAAATTGTAGTAAAATTATCAGTGTAATATTTTTTTAATAGCTTATATAGGTATATTTTCCAGAAAAATGCCTTCTTTTTACATTACCATAGCAATTACGCACCCTAGCGATAGAGTTAGGAATCTAAAAAATATTTCCAGCAATTTCTTTTAGCCACTTTCTTTAGCGGGATTTTTTCCCAAAGTTTCTGAACTATCACTTCCTGAAATATGGTACCCGACCACCCTGAAGGAAACACCCGTTTTCAAAAATTTTGAAGTGTCTATTACTGGTACATTTAGATATTTTGTAATAAGTTTTGATTAAGCATATGTCTGCATTACAGTCACACAATTATGGTGGATTTTCTGGTTATTGTCATAAGTAAAGTGTGTGTACTGGTGTTTTTCCGGTTATCAATCCGTTCATCAGTAGAAATATCTTCACGACGTTTTGCGAACATCTCAGCTGGCATTTTCAAATGATGCTTCCTCGACGGCTGCTCGACTTAGAACGAGCGTGCTGGTCCTCCGACGGCCTTTTAATACTTTGACGGTTACGCAGGTTATACCTTGGTTCTGTCTGGTTGGTTTCTTCGCTTCTCTGGGTTTGTGCCTCTTCTCGGCCCGCTGTCTTGTTTCTCTGGTGTGTTGTTTTTGATTTGGTTTTGAGTAGAGTTTTCCATGTATTTGAAATATTTTGCGCATCATCTCTCTTGTTAAACTTTTTAGTGCTTTCTATTTCGAGAGCTTCTTTGATGACGCGCGTTCTATAGTATTTTATAGGTGCGATCTGTTTGGCCTTCTGGAAATTTATAGTGTGTCCTGTCTCCTGATGATGTTGGAATAAAGCTCTTCCGTGTGGCCATATGATGAAGATGTCATCCACGTAACGTTTCCAAAGGGATGGTTTTGTTTTGGTTTTTCTTAACAAAACCATCCCTCTGGAAACGTTACGTGGATGACATATGGCCACACGGAAGATCCAACTTAGATATATTCTTAGAAGAACTAAACAGCATTCATCACCGCATTAAGTTCACATTGGAGGTCGAAGTTAACAAGAAGCTACCTTTCCTTGACCTTCTAGTCACCAGAAACGACGACCTAAGCATCGATTATAAGGTCTACAGAAAACCCACACATACAAACAGATACCTGAACGCCGAATCACACCACCATCCATCACAATTGCAATCGGTCGCCAATACTCTGATTTCCAGATCCTTGCGACTAACCAAACCCACCAACCGCCAAGAAGAACTCAACAATATCACAACAGCACTAAAACAAAACAACTACAAAGAACACAATATCAAAAAGGCCATAAAACAGAACACGAAAGTAGTAGCAGAGAAAAAAGAAGAAAATGACAAATCCAAACCAAAAATCACACTGCCATACACAAAAGGTGTAACAGACGTAATTGAAAGAATTCTAAGGAAATAGGACATATGCACAATTTACAAGCCGCAAACAACAATACACAAATTATTGGGCAATCCTAAAGACAAAACACCATTGGAAAACCAGGGAGTGTACAGCATTCCATGTAGTGACTGTGAAAAAGAATACATTGACCAAACAAACACAAGAATCTCTACAGGGGTCCAAGAACATAAAAATAACATAAAGAATAAGCAAACGACATCAGCTTTTTTTCAACATCATCAGGAGACAGGACACACTATAAATTCGTCGTGAAGATATTTCTACTGACGAAAGGATTGAAAACCGGAATAATACTAGTACACATTCCACCATCGTGAAAACCAACGATACAACATATATATATATATATATATATATATATATATATATATATATATATATATATACATATATATATATATATATATATATATATATATATATATATATATATATATATATATATATCCTTATAATGTCCATTACAGGTGCAGTCATCTTATATAAAGCTAAATATCATGTTGGTATCGTGATTTTTGGCAGAGAAAATTACTTATTAACGGGTAATCTTTTAAAATGCGAATATTAAAGAAATAAGTTTTTAGATATTGTTATAAGTAATCTTTTGAAACTAAAGTCTAGCCCGTATTTATTTGATCAAGACATATCGATAAATTTATCAAATGACTTCTTTTTGCCCTGACGTGTGAATTTTAAAAACTAAGATAGGATTATCTTAGCTTGCCTCTTTCCAAAACTTTTTGATTCTATCTTTAGAAGTTAGTACAACGCCACTTATAAGTATAGATTTTTATATATGTAGTCTGGCACAATATCCGCAATTCTAAAAATCCACTGCACTGGAACTTACTGAGAGCAGATTTCTTTATTGATTCGCTAGAAATTATACTGAAGGGTCATAAAATGATCAAAACCGATTTATGGAAAAACCATAAATGAAGTCTATAAAATAAAAGGTCTATTTGCGGTCTGAGAGAAGTAAAATCTTGTTCTAAAATGTATTGGTGCATACCGAACAAATAAATAAGGACAATCTGTGATGGCCCGAAACAACAAAGTCTATTTCTTGTGGAGTGTTTATACTTCTTAAACACGTAATATAAGAGTGAAAAAACAACTATAATTCGCCTCGAATACTTTCATAAAACTGTTCCAGCTAATACTATTAGCAAGTTGCGGGTACGTATGGCATAACCTAAAATGTGACCGTTATTCCTGCGGATAACAAAGGCTACACCTGTTTTAGATAGTAAAAACATAAACATTTTGAATAAGGGGATTAAAGCTTGTTATTATTATTAATGTGGGCACACAATTAAAATATTGACGGTATTTTAGGTAATAGATATAAAAATAACAATAAATATTATTTGTTATTTTATGTATTATGAGGTATTCTTTGTTGAAACTTAGATAAACTTTTACATACACTGTAAAAAGGAATTGTATTAAGTTTAAGGTAAACGTGCTTGAAGCATATTTCATCAACATTTATTAAATGCATTTAATGTAATGCATTAAATTTAATAATTTTTACATTAATCGTAGTTAACTTCCCCATTAAATTTAATGTAATCATACATGAAATTTAAAGTTTGATCACTAATTTTTAAGGTGACGATGTACAATAAATATACAGCCAGTGTTCATTGAATTTGAGATATGTTATCACATATTTAATGCACCAACATTAATATGGGTTCAAGAAATTCTGAAACTACCAGGAAAAGGTGGACATTTTTCCCATAGGTCAAGTCCACCATCTAGACTGGCTTCGAGCTCATTGATTTCTGTCAGTCGGGGCAGATTGGTACACCTCACCATAAGAAAATTGAGTCCTTTAAGTAAATTTTATCATACTAAACAAAAAGTTCAATACAAGTTGCGCCATCTCCCTGAATTTCATGCATTATACATTGAATGATAATGTAAATTCCTTTGGTCTTAGGATATATGTGAATTAATTTTAATGTACAGAACTTATAAAGGGTGTTTTTTATAGAGGCATAGAACTTTAAGTTGGCTACACTGTTTTAACTGGCGGCCATTTTGTCAGCTGTCAAGTGATTTATGTTTTGTTTGGTTTGGCATTTCAACATGAATAGACTGACGCTTGAACAACGCTTCCAAATTGTGCAAATTTATTTTGAAAATCATGGTTCTGTTCGAAATACGTATCGCGCACTACGTCCATTTTACGGTCAACATAATCGTCCATCAGAGCAATTAATTCGATTAACTATGGAACGTTTTCGCACCACGTTTACTCTAAAAGATAATACGCATCCACAGAGACGTCGTACAGTGCCTACAGAAGAAGTCATTGCTGCTGTAGAGCGTAGCGTAGAGGAAGACCCGAATCAGTCTATCCGCCATCGTGCACAGGAATTGGATATGTGTCCATTCACTTTATGGAAGATTTTGCGGAAAGATCTTGGTTTGCGTGCTTACAAAATCCAACTCGTGCAAGAATTGAAGCTACACGATCACCTAGCAAGGCGTAGATTCGGTAAATGGACCCAAAACAAGATTGCCGTTGATCCCGATTTTCATAAGCGAATTTTGTTTAGCGATGAAGCTCACTTTTGTTTGAATGGATACGTCAGTAAACAAAACTGCCGTATTTGGAGTGATGATAATCCTCAAGTGTATGTTGAAACACCGTTACATCCAGAAAAACTGACTGTTTGGTGTGATTTATGGGCGGGTGGAATCATTGATCTGTACTTCTTTAAAAACGGTGCTGGTCAGAACGTTACAGTCAATGGTGACCGCTATAGAGCCATGATTACTGACTTTTTCGTTCATCAATTGAACATCCATGATGTGCAGGAGCTGTGGTTTCAACAAGACGGTGCAACATGTCACACAGCTCGTGCCACAATTCATTTATTGAAGGAAACGTTTGGTAACCGCATAGTTTCACGTTTCGGACTCGTGAATTGGCCTCCAAGATCGTGCGACTTAACGCCGCTAGACTATTTTCTGTGGGGACATGTGAAGTCGCTAGTCTACGCCGATAAACCCGAAACGATTGATCACTTGGAGGACAACATTCGCCGCATTATTGCCGATATATGGCCACAAATGTTGGAAAAAGTCATCGAAAATTGGACCTCCAGATTAGACTACGTCCGAGCCAGCCGTGGCGGTCATATGCCAGAAGTCATATTTAAATTATAATGCCAGAAGGTTATCTTTCGAATAAAGTAAATTTCATATCAATTTAAAAAATTCATCTTTGTTTTATTCCATTTAAAAGTTCTATACCTCTATAAAAAACACCCTTTAGAAACTTTTCAGTTACTTTATTGAAATTTAAGATAATCAAATTTGATATACAAAGAACTGATATTTCAATGAGTTTGCTTTAAATTCAAAGCAAATGTAAATTATTCAGGATTTAAAATATAAAATCATTAAATTTAGTGTAGAATGAACATTAAATGTGCATTAAATTTAAGGTTATTTTTAACAATCTAATTTATAGAATTTAAATTGTTTCTATTTGTTTAAACTGCCTTTTGATCGTACACGCGATATTATAAATACAGATACATAATTAATGAAACTAAATGTTTTCCTATTAGTTTGGGTGCCTAGTGAGTTTTCTTTACCGATAAAGAGTCATGACTCCATCAAAGTTTTTTAATGGTTACGTGATTTGTTATAAAAAATTATTAATTAATAAAATAATTGTTTCCTTTGTAAAATATAACACATTTTCGTATTCCTTGGGTGAGTCTAAGCAAAAACTATATCCTGTGATTTTCCCGTCCGACGTTTTTGAGTAAAAAAAAACATTCAATGGCACTTTTTGCCACTTGTCAACATGAAGAATTTTTGATTCAATAAATATTTACAAATTTTGGAGACCTTTAATCTCGACAATCAAAAAAATATATAAAAAATACCGTTTTCCAGATATTTTCAATATCACATAATCTAATTTTCCAAACTCTGACTGCACCATCGAAAAGCCGAGAAAAAAGTAACATCAAAAATCTTTATTTCAAAATTTTCTGATATTCATTTTACCTCTGCAAATACGAGTTAAAAACAATATGAGTTCTTTGCTGAGCTGAGAGACTAAACTTGAAACGCCTCATATAAGAGAGAGTATCCTCGATCCCATTGTAATGGAACAAATATTCATTATTTTATAATGTTTAACAAAAAGTATATTCTACTAAAAAGAGCAAATAAATAATCACTCTGTGGATAGATTTTATCGATGGGAACAGGATAGTATATTTTTTTATTACCACCCAAGGAAGTCTAAAGGAAAAATAATTCAATTATCGTACTTAAGCATAATCTCAACTTTATTATCTTTAAGTGGTTTAAATGTTTTCTTAAAAATATATAAACTCAGTCAATTTATGACGACATAAATTAAAAGACCCTCTTTTAAGATTTATGAATAAATCTGTCGAAGAAAACCCATCCTGGTTATGTAATTAGAATCGAAGAGATAAGAGCCGAGGGAGGTCTTAACATGTGGTATCTGCAAAATACCGTTAAAATATATTAAAATACTAAACGATTTTCCCAGTATTCGGAAACAAAAGGATGATGAAATAGACTCACTGAAATTTAATATATCGTTTGATTAAATGTAAAAAGAATTCGTATAATTGCTGTTTTTTTTTCTATTCATAAGAAATAACGAGTTAGATATTTACTTCCAAAATAGCTAAGAAGAATGAATAGTTTTTTTTTTTTAACAGCAGTGGTTATCTTATTATTCTTTTAGTAATAGAAAAACGTAGATTAGTTTGATTTATTGTTTTTTTATATAAAAAATAATATTAAGACGCTCAGAGGACAATTCGCGAATTAAGTATCCGGTATAGAATATTTAACGCCCTCTGGGGACGAGAAGACACTATTCGAATTTTAGGGAAGGAAATTTACAGTTACAGGGATGCACGGGGTGAATAGGAAGGTACCAAAGGGGTACAAGTTTGGTGTTATAAGAAATAATAAACTTCAGTTACGGTCTGGAATTTGTTAAGTGCGGTACGACGTTGGGAATAGGTCATAGAAAATTACGTGTCGTGTATATTCGGCGGAAATCAAAGTTTTCTTTGTTTTGTTTTGTTCTTCATTTAATTTGGGAAGCTAAGGGAATATCTTGTGTTATTTTACTCGAAAATTTAGCGACTTTAATACTGATGTTTAAGTTATATAAATAGCTGTTTTTATCACGTTTTTTTTTTCTTTTTTCGGTTTAATATTCTAGAAAGCTATTTATACGTTTTATCTTCTAAATTGAGTTTTATATTTTTACTAATAGAACTGCCAACAGGAGCAAATATTTCAGTATCTTCATATTGTTATTCATTACTAATTTTAAATTTCTTATTGTAAATAATTCTGTTTCCTATCTATTTTTGTAAATGGACTAAGTGTTTTGTGAAACTTGTTTGGTTTAATTTATTAAAAACCTTCACGCGATAAAACTCGCTAATGCACTGCTGTAAGAGCTTCAAACAAGAGATGTCATCTAACCAGCTAATTAGCGGCTTTACCTGAGTTCTAAGTTATGATTGTAGTAAGCTTAAATAAACTGTAGTTGTTTGGAACTAAAACTGAGAAAGCGAAGATGAGCGATCGAACTTCAAGGGAGCTATAAATTAATAAGGGACGGCTATATGATTGTACTCGGAACGGTCAATGCTACCCAAAATACTCCGTTTGCAGGAGTCTATGTCACATCATCATTTAATCGCACAAAATGATATAGAAAATATAATGTCAATAAAATAAAAAGAAACAGAATTGTACTCATTTTCCAACGGATCGAGTTGCTACAATATAAACAAACTCATTGATTGTTCTAAAAGAATAAACTCACCAAATTCCCTAAAAGACATAGTAACAAAATAAATTTGTATCAAATTGTAATTACAATTTAAAATATCTGTACCGTAAGTTCAGAGTTAAAATTATCTAAAAGTACCTTATTTAACACCTAAATTTTATATCATTAAATACGTTTTGTATTAATAAATACAGAAAAAAAAATTGATTCTATTAAACAAATTCTCATAAAATTTTCAGCTTTTATAAAGTGAATCAACTGCAACGGTTTTATCAGTTTTGAATAGCATAAAACAATTTACGGTTTTGGTTCGTAATTTTCACTACTTTATTTTGCTTTAGTCAGGTTGATGCCATAAATAATTTCCAAATTGCCAGATAGATTTTTTCTGGCAAAGCGTTTTCCACATTAATTATTTTTCGCTGTTTATCGGTGCCAACCATCTATGAAATATGACGTACAAAATAAATTTTTTATCGAAATGTGGGCGTGAATTTGATTGGTGAATGAAAGAAATTATATCTCCAGTATATCAGATATTAATCTGATGCGTCAGTTATGATTTGAGGCTTTATTGATATTTGCACAGTGTAATTCTGAAAATTAGAAGTATTTTCAAAACGATTTTTTGAACGAACAGATTGAAACCCGGAATAACTAAACTATTCATATATATATATATATATATATATATATATATATATATATATATATATATATATATATATATATATATATATATATATATATATATATTAAAGTTTCACAGAATACTCCTTTGAACAATATCTAGGTGACTGCATATCTATAGTACACTTTCAACTAAATACTGTTTTGCCTGCCCCATGTTGAATGAAAGTTATTCGCAGTGGTACTATATGGCCTAATCCCGTTAGCAGCTCTCGTGCAGGTCGGTCACTAACTCAACATAGCTGAACACACCGATATAGAGGACACTCAATACCCAAACTTCAAATCTCCATGTGAATGTGGAAACAAAGCTTTGCATGCCCACGGCGGAGTCGTAGCAACTTATTGATACTTATTTGGCACATTGCCCCTCCTTTACCAAGGTTCTGGTTTCTTTAGAGGTGACGCTGCTAGGCTAAACCCTAAGCATTTTTTAGACACGTTCATATACAGTTCGCTTCGGATCTTGAAGAGTCAGATATCTCCTGGCACGATAAAAAAAAGACTCAGTTCAGATTATATGATTATAATTATACGACCCTGAGTAGAGCATGTCGAATCAGACCGGTGAAGCGGTGTCTTGTATACTGTCGATGGAAAGAGTCCCTATATTTCCACTGAAGCTATTTATCTGGTATAATCTTGGTAAGCATATGTTGACTTTTAAATAGAACTTAACAAATACGAAAGCTTAAGTATATTACCGGCAGGGAATATAGATCAGAACATATATTAAAAAAAAATCAATTAAGACCAAATTTACCAAAACTGATACGAAGGGAAAAATCCAGCAAATCTCCAAAACTCTCCAGGGTTTCTAAAACATATAAAAAAAATGCTTTTCTAACATTAGTTGTTAACTGTTATAACTCTCCTATCCAAAAACTCAATTAAAAACAATTATACATTTTCACAGATTTGAAAAGGACATCAACGTAAAATCCCTGTATTCGATTATGCCGAAAGATGAGGTACTGGTCCAGAGAGCTGAATTTACGTTATGAATCTGGCTTAAGAAAGTCTACTTTTTTAGCCGTAGATAAATGGATAGCGCGGCCACCAGTTCGTCACTATCTAACAAATTTATTCACAGTCTATTTCAAAAACAAAGCTGTTTAAGAATTTTACCTCTAGTGATTCTACGTAGAGTATCTATTGGTTGACGTTGATCTTTTCTATTTATTTGGCCTCTCAAGAACCGCTATTTGCGAAATAGACGTTCTTTTCTTAAAAGTATAACAAGGTTTGTGTTCATTAAATCTAGTTTCAAAATTTTTTCCTGCCTGTTCAATTTAGCGGCTATTGCATTGGTTACATTTTAACTTATAAACTCCTAATTTTTTATATTTATTTTGTCTATCTTTAACATTGATTCTGTTAAGCAAATAAGACGATAATAATAGAACAATACCAGTATACACAAAGAAAACGTGAACAGCTTTCACAAGTAAACTTTATTAAATTTGTAACTTTTAAACGTCAGGGCAAAATAACATGTTAATAGATATTATACGCTTAATAAAATTGTTTATTCTATTGTAAAGAATTAACTGAAGAATCTTTGAACAAGCAGAGACAATGCTAACAGACCTATAATTATATACCCTGTTATAATTAGGATAAAGCCGAGGGATGCGAGATTTGAGGCGGCACATTCACCTACCTTATTTTATATGTATGTCTACCTTGGGCAGGCAAAACATAATTAAAACAAAACTTATTGTTAATTGGTATTTATAGAATCTAGAGCCATTATCCGCCTCACTTACATTTGTTAGTATGTCCGGGATACTTTCGATATGAATTTTCATCCGGTTTTCTTAATTAGTTTGGTAGTTTCCCGAAAAAAATTTTCGTATATTACAGTATTGCCGAAGCGATGGTTTGCGAATCCCCAAGGGTTAAAATAACGGAAGTAGCCACTTAAGCCCATATAATTCCAAATTTCACTGTGCTCCGTAGCCGAATATACTTATAGATGGCCCATGTATACGAAAAGTACGCCACCAATTTTTGAACCTGATGTTTCTAGAAAATACCAGTAGTACGGAACGGTGATAAAAGCAGCTGGTTGGCAGTCGTCTAATCAGTATTGGTGCGAGAACAAACCAAGAGCATGAGCCTTGTATTACTGTTATCTTTTTGTTGAATAAAGTTAGTTGACGCTTGTAAACGTAGTATCACATCTCTGAACCGATGTACGTGATAGTAGAAAAATGTCTAAAGTGCAGAAACATGGCTGTGTTAACCGCGAGGATAGTTTTTGCTACATATGTGTGTTAGTGCACCCGTAAATTGCAGAAAAGGATAATTAACAAAATGGCCAAAGTAGCTTATCATAAGTATTTTGGATATCTTGTAGACGATCAAGATCGGGACTGGGCTCTTCACATATATGGCCAAACCTTTGCAAAAAAGTTATGTAGAAAGACTTACTATATATGTATTTTCATATATATTTTTGTAAATAAATCCTGTAATCCTTAAAATATCTTGTTTTTTTTTATTGTTTTGAACGTATGTGTTGTAACGAAGTTACTATATTTTTGGGCACTAGTATGTTCGCCGGGATTTAATTTATTTATTTTACATCCGAAAAAGCGGGAACGAATGCTTAAAATTTCAAGATTACCGACATATAATTAGATTTACCGCGCTATGCCGGAAAATATCATTTTCCGAGATTTTCAGAGCGTCCGACCATAGTAATCGCGCGCCGCATACAACAGTATTGTATGTGCGATCCGATACCGCTATTGGTCAACATTGTCGAGGACCCTTATAAAAACGGGTAATGTCGTTCCATCCCGCTGACGCTGTCGAGGACCCTTATAAGAACGGGCAACGTCAATTCTTTTCTTTCCTTCCTACCGTCACGTATACACACATGCACTGAATGCCGTAAGAAGTGCTTTAGTTTTGTTTCCTTATTGACCAGCAATGTGTTTTACCGCCAGGTATCCTCCGATGTCCGTTGATAAGGGCGTTTAACAGCTGTCGCCCCGACGCCTATCGCCGCCGCCGCGTGTAGAGATCACCGTCGCCGTGTAGAGACGCCGCCTATCGCCGATCGATGCCGGGTTATTGTTACCGCGTATACTGCCGTTGGTCGAATTTTAATACGAAGCGCCGTGAACAGCGTCAGTGGATTTTAGATACGAGGCGCGATAATTTGCGTACGAGCCGTAGCGAATAGAGTCGCAACCGTATAGTTCGAGGTACGTGAATAGCGTCGTGAATGATACCGCCGGGTTACCGTCTTCAGCGCAATCGACCAGTACGAGCTACCGTGATCAGCTCTCCATAACATACTATTGCCCTCCAGATCGCGTAGTTTGTTGTACATCTTAGATTGTAAGTTAGTTTTAGGCCATGTCTTTGTATAAAAGAGTGGAATACAGGATACAGGATGTTTTATAACCGACCACATGAATCCAGAAGAGTGGCGCCCGAGAACCGACCACCGAGTGGATGTCTTGACCTTCAGGCAGTCAAACCGTTGCACTAACGAGCATTTGGCCTCAAAAAGCGGACAAAAAGGAGAAATGTAAACTATACAAGTAATCATCGAAATTATTTTTTTTTGTATATCTGAGTAACCGTACCATCATAAAAATATGAAAAAGTGGCCCCTCCCCGCCGCTACGCTCCGCACAGTTAATTGCAATCTAAACTTCATTCAATACGCACGCATTCGTTCTTGATAGATTTTTTTTAGACTTGTGTTTGGTGTTTGGTATTTTGTAAAGTGAATATTAAAAAAAAATTTGTGATGGAATCTGAAGAACAAGGTATGTATTTAATTTAAATATATATTATTTAAAAATGTAATGACTGTTTAGTATTCTTATGGACCTAAAACAATATGCAAGAAAATTTTCTATTTTTTTGTTTTTCTTTTTAACTAATTAGTGTTTTTGAGAATGTTCCGAGCTAGGTCGGGCTACAATTCTTTTTTTATAATAAACTATAGACATTAGCCATATCATAACAGTCAAAACATTTTCTACATGTTTCCACCTCTTAAAAACACCGCTTTGAGTTCCACGGTTTTTTTTTGCAATAATTTTGGTTATTTTTTACTTACATATATATTTTTTTTCTATAGGTACAAATTTGACATCAAATGTTATTGAGGTATATCGGAAAACGCTATACATGCTTTTTAAATAAAGCACATCCAGAACACTTGAAGATAAGGTATCACTTACGGAACATAAGCTTTGCGAAATGATGAAATGTCTCCAAAACGGGTACCATACTTTAAGTCACGATTTAAAACATTTTAATAGTGATTTGAAGAAAAGATGGATATCATCTAACTATATTGAAGAAATATTTTTGAAAAAAAAAAAGAGAAATGGCTTAACACATCAATACCAGTACATAACTGGGCCACGAATTCTACGGGGCGCCCAAGGAAGCATTTCCAAGAATTACATGATCGTAGTAAACGACGAAATACAAAAAAACTCCGCGAACAGGTACCTGTTAAGGCGCTTACCTATGCAGCCAGCGTACGTCAACGAATGTCTGGAAATGCTGCGGCCTCTAAACTTATAATAGATGCAACTTCAACACCAACAAGAGCCAAACTTTACAGGAAGGTAAATACTGCTCAGAAACCGAAAGTAAAAAATTACACATCTGAGCAAGCTTTGCAAATCTTTGTTGAAGGTGACTTACAAGGAGGCAGTGGGAGTTGTTACATGATTTCAATAAGGGTATATTTCCTTGTTATACTCTAATTAGAGAAGCAAAGAACCTCTGCTGTCCAAAACCAGAGTCAATCCGAGTGACGGAGACGAGCGTTGAAGTTGTGCTTCAGGACCTACTTGATCATACAGTAAAGAGACTTTGTTTTTATCTTGAGATAGATTTTTTATAAGAAACCGTACAATTATCCTAAGTCAACATATAAAATGATACCCATTACGTTTTTTTAATATTATTCCCCTCCCCCTCCCCACCTTAAGTCAGCGCCCCTTCACCCGATTGGTAAAATAATGCCGGAAATGAAATCGGAGCACCTAAAAACATATAAAACGATAACCATTACGTTTTTTTAATATTACTCCCCTTCCCCTCCCCACCCTAATCAGCCCCCCTTCACCCGATTAGTAAAATAATGCCAGAAATCAACTTAGCGCCCTCAAAAACCCCCGGATACTGATATTGACATGTCTAGAATCAAAAACAACGACGTTATTAATTTTGTCCGGTTTTTGAGGCCAAATGCTCGTTAGTGCGTTGATCAGTTCAGAGAGCAGGGATATCCCGAAGATAAGTAGATACCGCCGAACCGATACCCCTGCGCTGAGAATTTGACCGATGACTGTCTGCACAAGAAATATCCACCGTCCGATATTCCACTGCCGTGAACGAAGTAGATCCGTAGAGCACGACAGCTTCCTTCCTACGTAAAAAACGCGTCACAGTATAAATATTATATAAAAATGTTTGTTTTAAATAAAAATAACTGATACATTCAATAACTCAAAATCTCTACGTGATGGAAAATTTTCGTTGTTGAATTCACAATCAGGATGATTAACCCCCATGGACAGCCATTATAATAGTAGCAATTTTTTTTGTATTTGTTTACTAGTGTTATAAATAATTCCACCTCTTCCTGCTTAAAAGAAGTAATAAAGAAAATCCTATATCACAAATTAGACATCTCCACTTTAGCCATCACTAATAAATCTAATCTCAAACTTTAACAATCAGTTGAAACAATATACCCCCAAATTTCGATGTCTGTAATAAATTTATCGGAGACGTATTTAACTCCCCTAGAGCATATAAATAAATATCGTCTTAACCGGAAAGTTGTAGCATAAAACGCCGGAACCACACAATTTATCATTATATATCGAAGCACAAGTGAGAAAGGCAGACGTGAAATCTCGTGTTCGATACAACCACAATATTTCGTCGGCCGTTTAGATGTCACTGGTAGCTGCTTCCAGGAATGTTACATTAAATGTTGAAGTTTTTAGAGGGAAATAAATGGCTTAATATCTTCAACAATTTACGGGAATGAACGGATATCGCTTCGATTTTTTAATGTTATTGAATTATTTTTTACCGATTACTACTAATCTGAGTTAAGTTGTTATTACTCACTATTGCTAATTCTAAATATTTTTATAGTTAAAAATCCTACCCCATGCACGATAAAGCAAAATTTAAATATAATAAAAACTACGAATGAAAATACTAATTTGCAGAACTAATCTGAAATAGTAGATGCCTACATTATTTTATGTAATGCTTCTTCAACTTCCTTAGTCTTAGTTTTCTTACTGTTGGGGATAAATCTCTTCCAGTCTTCCCATTTGCTTCTGTTTAATTTATTTATTTATTTAATACAGTATCACCAACCGAAGCCAATTACAGATACCACTTAACTGAAAAGTGTATTATCTAATAATTTGCTATTTATAATTTTTTCAAACTCATTTAAACTAATTAAACCTATACCTATATTTGAAGGATACACATTAAACAAATTACACATATTATACACAGGGCTGCTCCTTGGAAAATTCAAATAGAATGTATTTTTGTTTCAACTGCTTTGTCTCTCAATTGCAAAAGGCAATTGTGAAAGAAATTCGGTTGGATAAATTACACCCTTGATAATCCTAAATACAGTGCAAAGACATATGCGAATTAGTCTTTTTTCAAAAGACATTCTTCTAAAAATATTTAGAAAGTAGGTTTGTTTACATCCTCTTCCTGGGTAATATCCGTATATTTCGTAAAACACATATTTTAAAAATAAAAAAAAAAGTTTTTTCCAGCATAGGAGCAACCAGCGCATCAAACAGTCGAAAAATAACGGAGTTTCTGACAACAAAAGCCATCGTTTTTATACCTCTGGACCATCGTAATAATATGGTCAGAGAAAGAGAGTCGGATCGAAGATTACTCCTAAATCACGCTGGCTGCTTGCTCGCTTAAGCTCATTATTCCGAATTTTATAATTATATGGGATAATTTTTCTATTCAAGGTAAAAGTCATACACAGGCGCGGATCCAAGGGGGGGGGGGGCGGTGGGGGGCGATCGCCCCCCCCCCCCAAGAGCCTTGAGTTCAGGAAAATAGACCCGATTTTGCCTCTTATACTATAGTTTATTCAAGCACTGGAGAGAGTAATAAATAATTTTTTTCTTTTTTTTTCTTCGCAAACTACCTGTGTTCTTTAGTCCGATGTCTTTGGCAAAATCTCTTAGACATATATATTTTTTAAAGCAATGGATTAGAAATTTTGTAGTCAAAAATACCGGTCTATAATAATAGACTATTTGGGTTGGATAACAAAAGATATTTGGATGTGTGAAGTATTAAAATGGATTTTAATCCTTGTCATTGGCGTCGGAAGAAGGTTTATTTTTTTACTACGTATTTGTAGCATAGAATATTATTTCGGTAATAAACTTAAAATAAAAAGTTTTTATAATATTATCTTATTTCTTATGATTTCTTAATAATTTACATACATCAGAAAATATAGATAATTTTGACATATTTAACACAAGTCACAAATGTATTTTTAATTCTGGCATAGAAACCGTTTTAAGCACATTCAGATTAAAACCTAACCTTTTTCTCTCAAAAATTATATATATATATATATATATATATATATATATATATATATATAATTTATATACTTACAAAATTCCCATTGTCAAAAATACAAGAAGTTATACAGATATAAAAAAATAAATTCGTCCATATTATATTGAAATTTTTTGAGGCTATCGGTCATTTTATTATTAGTTAAAAACATTTTTAGGATATTTGACGTTTCAGTTTATTTGTTTCTTAAACCATCTGCAAAATTAAAATTAAACACTAAAAAGGGATTCAAATGTAATTAGTTTTTATATGTTACAGAAAATTTAAATAATAAATTGTGTTTACGCTGGTAAACATTACGTATCTAATTCGTAATCAAAGTCAGTGAAGTTATCTTCGCTCAAATTAATTATAATTGGTTCCTCTATCTCACGGATTATGAGGTCGAGTTTCCACATTTTCTTTTATTCTTTTATTGTTTGGATTTTTCAAGTTTTCTGCATAAACTTTATTCAAAAAAATCTTTCAGAAGTTCAGTTAAATTACTAATTTTGTAAATTGTGTTATTTATAGCAACTCTTCCTTGAGAGAGATATTTCCTTCTCCATTTTCCGGATAATCTATAAGAACAGATTTCCTATCTGGTTTTTTCCAGCAAAAATTAAGTTCTCTGAGCAATTTCCACAGCTCAGTTCTTTTAATTTCAGGTAAATCCCGATCTTCTTTGATTTTAGATAGAATTTTGTCTTCCAACGAGGTTTTTCGTCTGGCTGTGATCGAATGTAGCTTGGGAGTATTAACAATTCCAGTCGTTTTTTTCTCCTTCAGTATTCGGTACATAGTGGATTTTCCAACTCCTGTCATGTTGGAATACATCTCAACAGAGCTTTTAACATTATTATCTAGATATTGATATTTTAAGGATTAATAAACGTTCATCGTAATAAGATTTTCATTGAGGAAAAATGCCCTGGTTTAACGATTTTGAAATAAATATAGATGTGGAAGACATATCTTTTGGGTATATCACTAATCTCAAATAGTATATAAACACAAGCACAAAAAAGATAAAGCACTAACGACACACTGTTAGGTGTACTTTGCTCACTGACCGAAATTAAATTGAACTATCAGAAATTTTGTTGTTGCAGTAAATTTATAAAAGCTTATAATATTTAAATATAATTAGATTTACGGCAGTCCTCAGTTACCTGCGGCATTGGAGCAGGTACGTTGAAGGTTTCGGTAACAGTTTTATAACTCTCTCTAGTTTTTGAATATAGTAGAGGAATGTGTATGCTTACAATCGCCCCTGTCCTTCTTAAGAGCTTTAAGTTCAGAAAAAACCGATTCTGCATTTTATATTAGGAATGGGTATGTTGCTGGCACCCCCCCCCCTGTAGATAACTTGTTTTTCTTGCGCGATAGCCCACCCCCAAGAACTTTGAATTTAGGAAAATAGACCCGATTTTGCCTCTTATACTAGGAATCCCCCCTGTCGGCAACTTGTTTTTTTTTGTGATCACCCCCCCCCCCTCTCCAAGAGCTTCAAATTTAGAAAAATGGACCCGACCCTGCCTTTTACACTACAAATGGAAATGTTGCCAGTGTCTCTCCCCCCCCCCCCCCCCCGTCGACAACTTGCTTTCGATTGCCATACTCTACTTTTGTGATATCACCGCCCCCCCCCACCCAAAGAGAGAGGCTGGATCCGCCCCTGATCATACATGAACACTTACTAACAGTTAATTGAAAATCATTAGTATCATCCTAGTTTGCTATATCACAGAAGTCAGATCGCAATGTATCACAGACGGTTTCAGAATTAATATGTAGAAACGGTTTAAAATCGGCGGCGAATAACAAAGCTTTAGATTTTTCAAAGATATTTGCAATACCATTTATTGTTATTAAAAAAAGTAATGGTCCCAAATTGGAGCCTTGCGGAATCCTTGGCGTATTGGTTTAGGTTACAGATTTATACCCTTTAATTTCAATATATTCTTCACGGTTACACAAGTATGATTTCAAGATGCTGACGTAAGTTTGAGGCACATCAATGTCAATTAAAGCTTTTAAAATTTGACAGTATCTCACTGTGTCAAATGCTTTCTCCATATCAGTGTATATAATATCCACCCATGATTTTTGACTCATGAATATATTGACAAAAAGATGCCAAAATTGTATAAGTTAACTTTTTTGGCTGAAACCCATGCTGCTGAACAGATAAACTTGATGCAACCAGTGTGTAAATACTTAAAAAAAAATGCATACAAAAGGGTCAACAATAAGATATCTAGAAAATAACTGAACAAACAAAATTTTGCTACATCAGTTTTAAAAATATCATGGACCTAATGCTAAAACTACAAATTAAACATGTCAGACATTACAATTTCGCAGATTGCTCGACAATCCATCATATCAAACAGGGCCGGGTACCTTAGAGATGTCAAATGCAATAGCTCGAGAATATTCACGTTGTTCAATCGCATTATTTCAGAGGTGTGTGTTGAAGTGGGAATATTCATTAATAGCTTTTTCATAGACGTACCTCCAAAAGGAGGAACATACTTCTTTTCTGTGGAATATAAAAATAAGTGCCAACTTATTGGCTCCATTAGGGCCGTACTGGAAATGTTGGATATATTTTTTACTTACTCTTACTCCAAATAAAATGACATGAAATATTTATTAAGTTCTTGGACAGTATATAGATGCAAACATTGATTAAGTCAAATATAGGATGCACGGTAACGAGAGGATACTGAATTTTATAAATAAAAGTCTACATGTATCCATCCTATGTACTCCTGCATTGATCCAAATTATACGTTTAGGGAAAAATAACATCAATTTTTTAATCTATAGTCCAAGCCATAGGTAAAAATTAGTGCTATTTTAGACGTACATTCCGAGATGGGTGAGAGCTATCAAGGTGTGTTGGGGGCATTGTAAGAACAAACCCTACATAAAATGTAAGAGCAAAAAATAGGTTGGGTGCAAGAGAGGTGGTCAAACGTGGCTAAAATAGGTTTTTTGAATCTACAAGTCAAGGAACTCATTTTGGAAAAAAAAGCTTCAAATAAAAGTTGTAGAAAAATCTACAATTTGAGCTTTTGTGTGATCATTTTCATCAATTTGGCTCAATCTCTTCGTGAAGGTCTAAATTTTCATATTTTGCTAGGGGCAAATCAAAAATATTAATTTTCAACCTCTTAAATATCACTCTAAAAAGAGGGTGTGTCATATTCATAATTTTCATAAAAAACACTGAAATTGGTACATTCATTGCTGAAATACGGCAAATTTTTCCGAACTTTGCTGATGTGAAGGTGCGAGATTAGTTTTTCGCGCGTGCAGGAGCTCTATTTCTTTATAAAAAAAAAACACCCGCTTTTTCAAAGCAATATTTAAAGGGTTGAAAATTAGTTTCTTCTTGTCTCTCTGAAAATTTAGGCCTTCAGGAAGGGATTCAACCTTTGTAGAAGTCAGAATGTTCACCCAAAAAAAGTTATAGCAATCAACATTTTGCGCAATATCTCAGCAACAAATTATCCGATTTACTATTATAAAATATCTTTTTTTCAGAAAGACAAGGGCTCCCCTTTAAAAGCAAAAAGGTGCAAAAAAAGTTATTTTGCAATAAATAATTGATATAAAAAAGGGGGTCGATTTTGAGGGTTTTTTGACTTTTTTGCAATAACGAATTAACAAAAATTATCGCACAAAAGGTCAAATTGTAGGTTTTTAAAATCTCTATTAATTTTATTTGAAACATTTCTGAAATGTGTTCCTTGGTTTGTAAATTAAAAAAAAAAGTGTTTTAGCCCACTTTAACCCTCCCTCCTGGCCCAACATATTTTTTTTTGTTTGTTCTTACATTGCCTCCAACACCTCTGAGGAGGTTTTATTCATCCCAGAATTTACGACACTATAGTTACCTATAAAGAGAATCCGACAAGCCACGAAAAAGAGAGTTGACATAGCAAGTCTGAGGAATGATGAAATAACAGAAAGAATTAGAACAAGAATAAATAGCGAAATATCAAAGCTACAAAACACAATTGAATCAAATAACATGGAAACTTGTTTAAATCAATTTAGAGATGCTATTTTCAGCAGTGAAAATGATTTGATCGGCCAGGAAAACTAAAAAGGAAAGAAAAAATGGATGACAAACGAAATATTGCAACTTACGGAAGAAAGAAGAGCACACAAAAACCGAAATGAAGATGAGTACAAGCAGTTGCAAAGACGAATAAGAAGAGAGATCCGAAAAGCTAAAAAAGTGTGGATGAAAAACAAATGTAAAGAAAAAGAAGAACTGGAAAATAAGCATGATCATTTTAACGTCTACAAAGTCATTAAAGAAACAACGGGACGAGTAAGAACACTAAATATTACCAGGCTTACGATGGATAACGATGAACCAATCATAGACCCACAGAAAATACTCAAACAATGGAAGAAATATACTAAAATTATTTTCAAATATTGGTCCAAGAATATTTCAGGAACAATATGAGGAAGAAACTTCACCTAAAATACTTAAATCTAAAGTTATAAAAGCAATAAAATCATGCAAAACGGGCAGAGAACCAGGCCCCGCTAAACTATATATTGAGATCATAAAATTGTTTGATAAGGAGAGCACTGACACACTCGTAAGAATCTTCAACATAATATACACATCAGGACAAATACCAAAAGACTAGCTCCACTCAACGTTCATAGGATACCGAAAAAATAGAATGCCACTAAGTTAAATGCGCTATGTCCTCAAACTTTTTCTGCAGATCATTCAGAGAGAGATAAGCTGCTGTCAGTTTGGATTTCGGGAGAGGTTTGGTACTAGAGAAGCACTTTTCGGCCTTACTATACTACTACAAAAATGCAGAGATCAACGAAAAGACTTATACATCTGCTTCATTGATTATAATCAGACATTTGATTGTGTAAATTACACAGAATTAATAAAGTTCCTTCAGTACATGGGAATAGATAAAAAGATATGTGCTTTATAATCAAGCTATACGAACATCAAACTGCATCTGTAAGAATTGCAAACGACGAGACTAATAGTTTCCCTATTGAACGTGGGTTACGACAAGGATGTGTGCTCTCTCCCCCTCTTTTTAATCTGTACTCCAAAAATATTTTCGAACGAACGCTGCAAGACACAAACGATGGCATCAGAATTAATGGTCACCTTGTGAATAATTTGCGATATGCTGATGATATCGCCACAATTACTGAGAGCCCCGAAGCCCTACAACGCTTAATAAACAAAATCGCGACAGAAGGAGATCAACTAGGGCTGGAAATTAACATAACTAAAACCAAGGTGATGACCATAAGCAGAACACCGGTGCAGGCCAATATAACAGTGAAGGGTAATCTAATACAACAGATCGCAAAATTTAAATATCTTTGGAGCTGGATAACAGCTTATCTGGAACCAGATGTGGCGATATATAATCAAATAGAACAGGCTAGAACAACATTTCTCGATTTGAAAAATCTATTAGATAATCAGAGCCTCAATCTAGAGCTACACTATCATTTTGTTAGGAATTACGTCCATTCGATACTGATGTATGGCGTGGATACACGGACACTGAAGGCCGCCACGCTGAACAGATTGGAGGCGTTTGAGATGTGGGTCTTCAGGAGATTATTGCGAATTCCATGAACTGACCGAATAACCAATGCTAAGGTCCTAAGACGAATGAAGAGAGAAAGAGAAATGCTGTAGATTGTCAAACGTTAGAAAAGAGCATATCTTGGACACATCTTCCGTAACACCAAGTACCAGTTCCTGCAGCTGATAATGACGGGAAAGATCGAGAGAAAACCGGGAATAGGTCATAAGGAACACTCGTGGCTTAAGAATATCAGAGAATGGACTGGTTTAGATACCCACGCCTTATTCAGAGCAGCCTAAGACCGAACACAATTTGCCCAAATTGTCGCCAACCTCATTAATGGAGGCGGCACCATAAGAAGAAGATAGTTGCCTATAGCTTGGACTATTAGGTGATATATAGCATAGGATTATTTGCACTAAACCAGTTGAAAAATTTGGTCAACATTTATTGAACCATGTGAGTAGTTTCTTTTATAGTCTTATTTACCACTAGATAGCTGCAGTCATCAGCCAACAAAGTTATGTTTTTTTATTGCAAACGTTTGGTAGATTGTTAATAAGCATCAAAAATAAAAACAAGCAATCAAAAATGTTATTAAATATGACATATAAAATTGCAAGTTAGTGACCTTTTTCGTGATGTATACTCGTAAACGTTCACAGATGCTTAAAAATTGCTCTCTATAATTTTCAAATAGTAAATTTCAAAAATCTGAAAATACCCAATGCGTTCGGGGGCTCATTTTTGCGTAGGCAAAAAGATCATGAGTCTAATAAAAATAATCCAAACTAACTTTTTATATTAGATGTAATATATTTGAATATAAATAGACTCCAACATCATAATATGGAAATCACTTGTATTCAAATATTTGTGTCTGAAATGAAACTAGTTGTTATTGTTTATTTTTCAATGGACAATAAAACAATTTTATAGAATTAAAGAATTTATTATTAAACTTTCTATAATTTTTTATTTGATTGGCTTGTCTTGCAGTTCTTTCATAATCATTAACCTTAAATTTAACAAACTCTTACCAAAATTCTTAAAATCTGAAACAGTCTCGACGTGTTGCCAATAAATCATTCATTGTTATTAAACGTCCGCTACCCTTATCGGCTTAAATTTGTAATTTTTAGGTATTTATGCCACATAAACCAAGTTACTGTAATAAATTATAATTAAACACCTCAATATTTTATAAGTATTAAGTTTGGGGGATGTCTAAATAATTAATTTCCCTCGATATATTTTATAATAACCGTCAAAAAAAGTATCCCCCTTTATTACCGTTTTCAACAAAAAGCTTTTAAAAATTAAATTATATTAGAATTTTATAAAGGTATTCATTAACATAAATAATGCTTTTTAAAAGCCGTCTCATATGGACAAGAATTTTCATAAGAATTTAAATTGAAATATTGCTAAAAATTTTTATAAAAGCTTTCTGTTGTATTATATTTACAGGAATTCTCATTAAGAGCTTTCGGAACAATTTTGAACTAAAAAAAAAACAAATAATAATAGAATCAATAAAATTCTCACCATCTTGAATTTGCTTGATGTTGAGGTAAATAAAAATATTTAATATATAAAATGAGAATCCCGTAGAGAAAACGTGACTACCGGTGTGAAAGAAAAAAAAAGTGTCACTGTAATGGGCTGAGCAAACGGTTACATATAACACAGTGAGTTTGATAGTAAAGGTAAGAAAAGAGAAAGATTATCCTATGCAAACTTGCTCAGCCATTAAAGTGAAACAGACTGTTCTTCTTATTTACCTCTTTTTCTCTTGCAGCGAGAGCACTTTTTGTGTACTCGCATCTTTTCCACGGCTTCGCCTGCACTGTTTTTGTTGCCGAACTACTAATCTACAAGACGTATCACCTATGTCAACATGATTATCTCTCTTTTGAAACTTTGCGAGTGGTTTCATTTTGACGAGTCCGACAACTTTTTTATTTGAGAAAATTTTTATACAAGCTGCATTTTTGAAACCACAATTACAAATTATGTCAATTTGGTGAGGTATAAATTGGTACGCCCAGTTCTTTTTTTGCAGTTAAATTGAAAGATAATTTGATGGAAAACGTGTCCGACAAAAATATTGTGTACTTGTTTTCTTTTCCAACCGGCTGATTTTTTCACAGTTGCTTAATTCACGTTTGTACTTCGATCAAGTAGCCATATTGTTCGACAAATTTTATGCGCCATTTTTTTAGTCACGCTCAGATATTATCAATTTCCGGAGAAAGTTTTACTGATTATGGCTTGTTGGACAAAAAGTACACAGGATAGATAATTGTATTTTCTAACTAAGTAATGGAATGTCCTACAGAAATATTGCGCTGTATTGCTAGTTCGACAATAAAAAGACTAAAATATCCCATTACATGATTATGCATACACTAAATAAATATTCTGTGAGAAAATTTCCTATTTCCCTTAAATTTGGTATACGTATTTTGATTATTGAGATATGATATTTCCTATGACTTTACGCTTTAATTCGCACTGTTACATTCCTAGCACATTTTAAAATTATTAAAGCACTTTAACATGTAACCGAAAATGAATTATCTTAAATTATTCGAGATATACTTTTTTGTATGTAAAATTTCTTGTATAATTCTAAAAGTACATTACACACCACGACCTGAAATTTGTACAATGCTTGTCTATGAATATAGCAATGAGTCCATTCAATATTCTCGATGATTTTCTTTACCAACACCAAAAGACCAGAAAATATTCTGGTCGTTGATTTTGCACCATCAGTGCAAATAGCCAAAGAAAAAAACCAATTTATTTCATTTTTATCAAAATAGTTCTTGTTTATACTTTCTGTTTTTAGTTCTTGTTTCATACTTTCTAGATTTTTCTTAGTGTCTTCTTCCAATTCTTGATTCGTGTTTTCTTGGATTGTTTTCAGTGTCATCAGCTTTTGTTTCATATCATCTTAGCTTATCTTTATATCTCTTGGCTATCTTTAATTCTCGTTTCATATCGTCTTAGTTTTTTTTCACACTTTCTTGATTTTTCATCATATCTTCTTTCAATTCTTGTTTCAACTCTTCTTGATTTGTTTTCCTGTCTTGTTTCATCATCAGTATCTGATCTAAACTAGCTTGAAGTTGTTATTCCATTTTTACTTTCAGTTTTCTAGTTTCTACTGGCATAGGATCTCAATTCTTTTTCTTTAACTTCTTCTAGATTTTAACCACATCCGACACCAATTTGTTCGGGTTGGCCGGTCTTTAAACACATTGTATTTTTTTATAACCTTTTATTTTCAAAATTCTGAAAACTTGTCAAACCATTTAAGTTTTTTCAAGGACTGCTCAAATTAAAGTGTCCACGAAAGCCGATTTGGCCCTTTTACATAACTTTTTGCCGGTACCAGAAGATTCCCGAATCTCCTAGAAAGGTTTTTGTATTACATAGTGTAATAGAAACAAGAAGAAAGAATAATCAGGCAATTTCTAGATCTTCCATCAAAGGCGTTTCTTGTGGAAAAGAAGAAAATAGAATTTTCTAAAAAGTTTCACATCTTCTTTTATAGACATCTCATGAGGAAATTAACAAAAGGTAAATTAATAAAATAAATTATGATTTCGTAGAAAATAAACACAAAAAGCTTTAAACTAGAACACAAACAAATATCATGAAGTGTATACTGCTATAAAATCCATTACAATATATATGTATATATATATATATATATATATATATATAAATGTAAGTCAGCATGTGGATCAAATAAACCTCGCTGATAAATAATAAAATAAAAATCTCTAAATAAATGCCTAACGGTATTGCTCTAGCATAAAGCTCGATATCCTATAAATGAATTATCCAATTCAAATAATCACATAATTTTCAATTTCAATCGATTGCAAAATTTTCTTCTTTAAAAAAATTTCAAATTAGTTTAAAGTTGTGAAACTTATTACTTTATAATTACTAAACTGTGAAATCAATTAAAGCAAGAAAAGAAAAAATTGAAGTAGACCAAGGCAAAATAGTGGCAATAAATATTAACGAAGATATGTTATACTAAAAAATAAAATCAAATGAAATTTAATACATTACAAACTCTAACATTTACTGGCGCTAAAATATAAAGCAAATCCTGTATATCCCATAATCATAAGATAGAACAGCGGAAAATTGCGCAACTCCCTGCAAAAAAGGGAATAAATTTTAATTTACAAAATTAATTGGTTTATAATCATTTGAAAATAAATAATACTAAGTTTGCTTGTTATTTCTATGTTGAGACTGCAGATGGTTGGTCTCGTACAAATTTGGCTTTAATGTTGCTAAACCGTGTAAGGGTGTGTCGGTACTAGTTAAAAATCAGTGCTTGTAAATTAAAAATTCAGGGTTACTAAAAACCCCCCAAATGGAAATCAAAAGGTAAGCAAACAATAAAACCAAAAAAGAACGGTGTAGAACAATCTTACAAAAAAGGACATCTTAAACTACTTATGTCAAGTAAATTAAAAAAAAAGCGAATGAATTTGATAACCCACTTTCGTTAAATATACAAGAAATAATAATCAATTATTAAGTTACTTTTGCTTCTAAATTTAGAATCCTAAACTTCCCTCTTATTCGAAAAAGAAAAATATCGAACTTATCGAAAGTTTGAGAAAAAACTCAAAAACCAAAATAATTTTGAAGTATTAAAGAAAATGTCATGTTATGGAATTGGAAAAAATAATTAAATAAAATAGATAATAATTACACTTTGAGACCGATGGTTAATATAAACTCTTGACACTAAACACTATTGAACAAAGCAGCTTCAATCAAGTAACATAAAATACAATTTTAAGTATGCTCCGCAAAAAAATTATAAATCAAAATAAAATTACAAAATACGTTTTCAAAAATAGTTATTTTATGAAGTTACCTTATACAGAGTCAAGAACAAATAAATTTTGCATCACATGGGACCAAATTTTAGTAGCCCTATTTGGATTTTGTAGAGAAACACACATTAATGTGGCGTTACTTTAAACGAAATATGTCTCGAATGAAGCATTGTCAAAACTAGGAAGTTTGATGTAGGTTGTGTTGAGTCTTATTTTGCAACTGTGGTGCAATTTATAAAAAATGGGAAAGAAATCTAAATTATCTTATATAAAATTGCATTTAAAGAAAACCTTTTCCAATAACTTTTTTTCGATATTTTGACACATAACCCCACATTTGATTTTTTTTTGTACTGATAATGATAATCATGTAACTACTATTTTTGATTAGTTTTCATTTCGAGCGAAGCATAAACTGTTGACAAAATCAAATTTCGAATAAAGCTATTAATAAAAAAAATCCCATATGATGGGGACGTTACTGGTCACAGTGTATAACTCTTGGATAAAGTAGAGCTATCATGATGTACCCAAAGAGCAAATATGCATCCAAATATAAGACATTCTGCACTAAATACTAAAGGCTACTCTCAAAATTAACTCTTACTAATATCAAAAGAAAAATGAAAGAGTTACAGCTTAACAATCGATTAATGCAGTTAAATTTAGGAATTTAAAAGAAAATAATGAAACTTAAAACAACAAACTATGGCCAGATTCAAATTGACAATTTCACAGTAAACTCACTTAAGAATTTACTTAGAGCTCAAACTTTAATAAATGTATGTAATGTATGTGTAATAGATTGATTAAATAAATTGCAATTAATAGATCTTACTCTGAGTTCTTATATGGTGTAAAAGGAATTCTTTCATTGAAACGTGCATAACTGCTAAACTCCTGGTTTCCATAAACAGCAAAACAGATAAAAATACGGTAACTAAACAATTAAACTCAATTACCGGGAAATTTAAAACTATTTTATATCCCAAAGAATGAGCCAAATAAATTGGGATGTTAAACTGAAAGTCATGGTAAATGGCCTTATTTAAAATTTTCAAAATGCCATGTCCTTCGAGCGTGTTCAGAACTTAAAAGAGATGACGATTCAAAAATGACCCTAGATAACAACACTCGGGTGAACTAAATTTGTTAAAAAAATCATTTCATAAATCATTAATATTTCGGCTGAAAATTGAATAAGTACTATAGTAGAAGATAGGTATGCAGAACAATTTCCCTTCCAAAAATTATCGATGTCTTGAAACTTTGAGGACCCTGTAGGTTAGGTATTGCCCCGAACCGACGACGCAAACCAAGTTATGGAACAGATAGGTGGTATATCGATGGGAAGTTTATAACTTCAGTAAACTCAAAAACCATTGACAGGGGTGAAAATCAAACTAGAACTTTGGGAAAATTAATTAAGTTACGACGATTATTTCAAAACGGAATCAAGTAATAAGACTAAAAAAGTTCAAAATTGGATAATGGAAAAAATAACACATTAAAAAAAACTTCCGTTAAATTCGACACTTACAATATAGCCACAAAACCTAACCTATAAAAAAACTGAAGATAAACAAAGCAAAGTTTAGGGAACTGATTAAATAATTCCGTGCGAGACGAAGACTTACACTTGAATAGTAAGCAAAAAAAAACAAAATATAACTAGTAAAAAACCACCGTAAATGCAACAAAATTAGAAATAAACACAATCACCCACAGTTTAGTGAATGCCAAGCAAAACAACATAAATAGGGGTCAAACAGTCATACTCAAATATAACATAAACTCATCATTTGTATTGTAAAAATAAAACTAAAATCCAGGAAGATAAAATTAACAAGATGTGAAAGGAATCGACAAAGAAGTAGAACTACGGTGATCTACAGTAAAATTGAAAAATGCAACTAACCGACAAGTGGTACATATTTGCTCGAATAATTAATAAGTAATATTTAAAGAAAAGTATATGCGTCTGGCCATAACATGAGTATCTACGAAAAAAAACGGTAAATCTAATTGAATTAGCTACAGTAAGTTCAGACTGAAATTTGAACCTTCACAAATTGTGAAACACTGAAAATATTCTTTAAAGTACAATTTATCTATAGAAAAAAAATTCGATCCTTTGCCATTTTCAAAGTGTTTTAACTCCTTAATACACTTAAAATATCAGATAAGCAGTATTATTACAAGTAAAACTTTAGATTTTAAAAGCAGGTAAAATAATAGTTATATCGAAGGTTTTATAAAGGCAGACGACATCCATTAAAATGTGACTCCACTGAAAGATGTATTTCTATCATTGAGACTTGAAAATCCGTTTTCAAATTTATAGTATATTTCCCAATTAAAACAATAATCTTTTAGATATACAAGATAATCCAGAAACCGGTAAAATTCATGTACAGTTTCATTATATTAATCCCCATAAATACCGCAGCGGCTGCGGCGTAAATCACCCTAAACGTTTTATCGATAAATCTCAATTTATTCTCGGGGACTGGTTACCCCTATCTGTTAAATTTATAGTTAGTTTACCTTGAGTCTATTTTACCCAAAAACTGCATTGCAATCTAAAATTCCAATAACTTAATTTATAAGGTTATTTTAAGAAAAAAAAAATAACCAGATTTGATCCGGAAATGGAAATTACAAAAAATTTTACGCATAGATATGGACTTAATCGTTTGGTCAATTTAACTTTTTGGGGTCATTTGAAGATCAATTTTACTGTTAATATCCACACTGAAATCTTAGAAGATATGGCACCAAAAGAAAAATATTTGAAGGAAAAATTGTAGTGCATCCCATGGTGACGTTAACGTTAATCTCGAGTCAAAGATCAAGGTTAACTATTTTTCTTTTCTATCTAGATAAGTACATAATCCGGCTCCTAGAAGCGCAATAAGCCTGAGTACCGATTTTCGTAGAGATGTAAAAGTTTTCAAATTTCATTTATTTATTTATTTATTAATTAATTAATTAATTTATTTATTTAAACCCATTTCACAGTTACAAAAAACCAATTAACAAATGGGTACAACAGAACAAAAAATTTAAATATTTACAATGAGAAAACAAACAAAAAAAAAAAGAAAAAATAAGCTTACACAAATTACCAGAAATAAAACTAAAAAATATTACATACTTAATTATTTTTTATCTGTGCCAATCCGCAGCTAAATATGTCGAATTTATGTTGATTTTCGTTGTAGATTCTGCACATCCTATATAAAGGAGAGTAGTTACACACATTTGTACGAGGTGTAGGACAATAGAATGTGTCGGGCTGAAGTCCTAGGTACAAGAAAACTTATTTTTTCCAGTATGTCACTACATTCCACTCTGTTATGCAAAATTTTATGAAGGAATTTGAGGCCTGTGACGATACGTCTATGTTCTAGAGAACAAAAAGAATGCCGCTGAAGTAAGATTTCATGCGGAAACCCTGTTTAAGGATAATGTCCATCAATCCGAAAGCTTATGTTTTTCAAGAAACGCCGCTGAACTCTCTCAAGGTCATTAATATGGTTTTGATAATAAAGAGACTATATTATGGAAGCATATTCCAATTTAATCTTATAAAAAAGCATAATAAAGTAAAATGTGCGTACTTTGATTAGAAAATGTTTTTGAGTTTCTGATAATAAAGCCTAATGATTTAAAGCACACCTATATAAGATCATTTATATGAGGAACAAATGAAAGTCTGCTATCAAATGCCACACCTAGATCCCTAAAGCATTCCACTCGTGGAAATCATGTTCCATCAATTTTATAATCATACACCAGCACGTTTTTCTTTAATGTGAAAATCATTACTTTGCATTTACCAACATTTAGAGGCAGTCTGTTTTCGCTACACCAATCGGTGACGGTATTTATTGCTATTTGTAGTCTTTGACAATCAGCATCGTTTTTTAAAGAAGTAAAAATTTTTGCGTCATCCGCATAGAGTAGCATTGTCCAATAAAGGACCGAGTATTGATCCTTGAAGAACTCCCGAAGTTACACACAGTGGTTCCGAGGACTAACCACAGCATTCTACTATTTACTGCCTATCACGGAGATGTGATTTAAAAAATAGAATTAATTATTGCGAAAGTCCAAAACAATTCAGTTTATCAAGCAAAATGCCGTGATCAAGCCTATCAAACGCATTTGAAAAGTCTGTATATATTGTGTCCACTTGACCTACCTTGTCCAAGACATCAGCCATAAACTGCGTAAAATAGAAAAGATTGGACGCTGTGGACCTATCCTTTATGAAACCATGTTGAGAACCACTAAATAGGTGTTTCAGCTGGAAAAATAGATGTTTGTGCAGAAACATTTCAAAACATTTAGAAAAATTATATATTATACACACTGGTCTGTAGTTTTCTATATTTTGTTTGTCTCCTTTTTTAAACACTGGAGAAACTTTCCATTTATCAGGAAACTATGAATTCTTTAGGCAAAGATTAAAGATAATGGAAAGAAGTTTTGCTAATACGTATGCATAGTCACGCAGGAAAAAGGACGGAATTTTATCCGGACCTACTGTTCCCTTTGGTTTCATTTCTTTTAAGCAAGATAGTACTTCATTTTCACTAACCTTACAAATTTGAATAGTTTGAGTGACAGAACTTTGAATATCTTTATTAAAAGCATTGTTCGATGAAATATACGAAGATTTAAAAAAGTCGGTAAATACATTTGCAATATCTGCATGGTTTCGATAAGTATTTTCCCCACAAATCGTATTTTCAAGTTATAAATTGTCACAAGTTTGATGGGTTAAAAGCAATGCTGTATCGAAGAAAATTAGTACATATGAACAACGAAATCCAATTCAAAAATTTAAAATCGACATCTAATTCACCAGCATTCAAACCATCAACAAAAATTGAATATTAAAAAGAGAACTTCTCAGGAACTCACTTCAACGTGACAGATAACAAAATAGGATTATTCGTATTAGTAATTGTGAGATTGACTTTTTTTTCTGAGCATAAGTAAAAGATATCATATCTGCTAGGGCACTAACTACAACTGAGAACATGACAGGGAAAATTTGGATAGCTTGCCTAGCACTTACGGTACAAAACCCCATAAAGGTTCAGGAAAACTTCTGACTCAGACGTAATCTCGGCCTATAGAACAATGGAGGTCATTTTGATTATAGCTTGAATTAGCCGAGATCTTGCCTTAGTTGACCTGATACATAGTCGATCTTGCCTTAATTTTCCGATCAAGATTACTAGGGAATACCCGCTTTAAAACCTAAATATTTTGTCTACGATATTTTTCTCTTGCGACCATATGTTCTAAGATATCTGTGTGGATGTGTCAAAACAGTGACCTGAACGATTAAAGTGGCCAATAAGTTAAGTATGTAACCGAAATAAAATTCTAAAAAAAAACGTTCTTATTGGAAAAAAAGGAGTTGACCTTGACATGAACTTAACTTTTGACTCCAAGGTGACAATGAAAGTTTTCAATAGTTTGATATTGGAGGGTTATTACGGCATATATTACGGATTTGAAATTAAATTGTACAAACTCGATTGCAGGACAAAATATGTCGGATTAAAAAATTTATATATCTCAATATCTGTGTTGGAACTTGGCGGGTGAACTAGGTTAAAATTCTAAAATTAATTTCTTAAAATTTCAACGGATTTACAATAGCAAACGAAATGTTAGTTTGGCACAATTTCATTGAAAACTGGTATTTGGAGAATTTTCAGAATTAAGGAGGAGGGAGAATTTTGTTCAGTTTAGGATTACCTACAACTTTTTACGACCTTAAAAACTCAGCTCAATTTAAAACTTCTAAAAAGCCATGGAAAACGAAAAATTGCAATATAAATTTTTATGAAATGAAATTTTGGAAGTCGGCACCAAATTATCACTAAATAAAACAGTTAACTACTGACGCGGTAAGATAGCTATAAAAAATAATACAGTTAGTCAGTTATTAATTTGGCGCCAACTTTAAAAATTTCAATTTGATATAAAAATGACCGCCAGGCATGGTTGGTTAGATTGTCGCTTGAGAATATCGAATTTTTCACATATCTACTTGTTTTATATCCAAACAGCATGAGTTTTTTAATAATTATATGTTTGGTTAAATATTATAACTTTGTAATTAATATTGTAGAGACGTCCTGATCAAATAAGGGTTTTTTTCCTTATCAAGGTCTACAAATTTGTATAGACTGCATCCCCAATAATCTAAATATGAATATTGTTTCTCAACTAGTCGGTATCTTATATTAATATATTTTTGATGAAAACTTTATAAAAACCGTTTTTAAGTGAATAATTTGCAATCTTCACCAGGTATTTAAGACTTGTCATATTTTTGGCCACTACTGTGATGAAACTTTTACATTATTACAACTACTTTAGAAAGTTATCAATCAAAACTTTTCTTTGCCTTATGGTCAAGAATTGGAGAAAAGAAGTATGAAAAAGTTTAACTTTCTAAATGGAAAAAGTTTAGGGGAAGTTTTGAAAAGGGTTAAGACAACACCAATGTGTCACCATGTAAATTAACAGAATTTCGGCTATTTGTGTAATTTTGGGATTAGTCCTCTACCTAAACAAAAAGGGTAAAAAATACCGAGCCACAGTTTTTATAAATAGGTCATTTTTAATCTATGAGATTTGTTCAGGACCTTTTAAAATAATAATAAAAAAAATCTCTTTTGATTCCAGGGTTTAAAATTCAAAAAGCAAGTCTAAAATTAACTTGACATTTACTCTAATCAGCTCTCTGTAATTGTTGTAGCTATTAGGCTAGACCAACGGTTCCCAATCTTTTTCTTCTTGCGAACCCCTTACAAAAATCGCAACCTACTTGTTATTTTTTTTCATGTAACAGGACAAATATTAATTTAATAAAACTCAATTAAAAAAATTGATTGTAGGCTTACAGTAATAGCAGATGATTAGATAAGCCGCATTTCAATTTCTAAAACCCCTTTTTGGAAAGAACGTGACAGAAAACTTGACCAGATTGATTAACGCTTGCAGAAACTACAAGCCCTTGCCTTCCAGTACTAGAATACATTAGATCACACTATAAGATACGTAATTTAGTAACCTCATTAAAAATCACGCTATGTTGTAGTTGGGCTTTATTTCATTAATTTGCTTTACTTTCTATATTAAGCACGGCAATAGAGTCAGTGTTAATAGAGTTAAAATCAAATAAAGCTGGCCAAGTATGAATTTCATACGCCAAGTTAATATAGAACGTAGAATATTCGCTTGAATACATAAACCAACTTAGCCCAAGCTATCAAAAGAGTAACCACACACTAGAAGGTTCGAAATGACCGTTGCTCCGAAAAATAATTACACACCGGGCAAAATGCGGTAATTTCCAGTGGTCATATATGTATTTAATTTTAGCCGAGCTGTGTACATGTTATTTTACATTCTTAGTGTAAAATTTATGTTTTGCGGTTACCTTAGGAAATATCTCATGAATGTTTGAATTTTGTTGTTCCAGTATTTTCTAACATGGGAGTGCAGACAAAATAATGAATAGAGAGTATTTCGTCCTACGAGTATACTAAAATTTTACATTCCGTTTCACTAAGAAGATCTAGTTGCCAGGGAAGTTAGATGTTCTAGTTCTAGAAGAGTTTCATATTACTTGTGGCATTGTTATAATTAGAACTACCTATGTTAACAAATAAAAGGTTATATAGGAAAATTTAAGAAGAGAACCTAGAGATAAAGCCTTAAAATCAGCGAGAGTATTAATTCTATCCCTAAAATAAACAAAATTTTCAATTTTTATTGGTTTGTTAATAAACACAAACAAATTTGTATTTTTGTACTTTTGAGGTTTAAAACTTGCTTGACTTATTATCGCCAATTTAAGCCCTTTAGGCCTGATTCTAACTATAATGCCACTCTCGATACGATCTGCGTTTAGGATATCGAAATCTCCGCGAAAACAATAGTGTGAATGGATTCAATGTTTCTCCTGTAAGAATATGTATGTATGAGCGTATGGAGAGCGGCATTATAGTGAGAATCAAGCCTTACTCTCAGCTTAGACTAGTTATCAAGACCATCCTAGTATATTAAGAGGTTAAACTTTTACGGCCAGATTCACGAAATTTCAGACTTAGACCCAATCTTGTTACTATGAAAGTTGGATTTTTGCTTATGATATTTTTAAAATTTATATTATATATTTCAACAAATAAACTCGTATATATGAATATTAAGGATAAAAACCTAGACGTGAAGCTTTCATTTTAGTGATAGGAATAGTTATCTTTCGCAAATAAAAATAAAATTTTTCCATTTTTGATGGTTTATTAATTAAAGAAAACTATTTTTTATCGATATATGTTTAAGGCTCAAATCTTGCTTGCCTTATAATTACACTCACTTTAAATCCTCCACTCTCATCTTAGACCGGTTTTAAGTTAAATCATGTTAGTGAATTACGGAGTTACAGCCAGATTCACTAGACCCGATCTAGTTGCCGTAGGAATTAGATCTTCTAGTTTGCCAATTTGGTTAGGCTTATAATATTTTTGTAATTTGTATTATATTTGTCAACAAACAGACCTTTTTAGAGAAACATTAAGAATAAAGACCAAGAGATAGAGCTCTTATATAAATGAAAGAGATATGTGTTACGCGGAAGCAAACAAAATATCGTTGTACTTTTAAGGTTTAAAACATGGTTCAAAAGTTAAGAGTTCAGTAAGAAATAAATAAATCGCCTTTTCTGAGGTGTTTAAATAGTTGCTTATATGAATATATACATTTACTGGAGTAGTGGTCTGGTAAGACCTCTTAATTTCTCGTGAACATACAGGGGAGTCAAAATAACCTTACTTTGTCATAAAAATACTTTATATGCTTATAATACAGCTCAAAATATAATTTCCTTGGGATATTTTATGTTCTTATATTCATTTGCGAGACTTTCAAAACCACATATTTTTTATCTAAGGTTTGCAGCACTGTGATCTTCGTATGCTTTCATCACATGCCTCTCCTATCCCTACACTCCCTCTACGATACCATTTAATACCCCTAAGAATATATACAAAGTTTTAATGCAAGTTAAATAAATCACAAGTAGTTTAAGTAAGGTGAGTAAATAAGCTCATAGGAATAATTTTTTTTTAGTCTAGACACTTTAAATTCCTAGTATGCGATTAGTTGATTACATCGTTGTTATAGTTATTTCGTTCATTAAGTTTGCCATTGTTCGAAGGCGCACGTCATTATAATTTGTAATTACCTGTCTCTGTATCCAAATCCTTTGTACAATTAAGCTACTTTTAAACAGATTATACAACCACCTTCGTCTACAATAAAACTAACCCAAATTAAATAATAAAGACTTTCTTATAGGAAGAATTTATAGTTATTTTGGTCCGCAAACGTCATTTTTGACATAAAAATTTAAATATATCCAAAACGGTGAAACTTAAGTATAGAATATTACACATAAAATATGTCTAGTATTTTACGTCGAAATCAAAAATGCAATAATATATAGGGTGTTCCCTTTAAAATAAGCAAGTTGACATCTACTCCCAGTATAACCGGAAGTGCCACCATCTTGAAAATATTTTAACCGGCTGTTCCCCATGTACGTTAGTACACTGTCAAATGTTCAGATTCTTGCTAATTATAGTTTTCCCACAATCGATTGATAAATTTTCCAGTGGTGTGTTCATATGGTGATATGGACTCAGGGAAATATAAGGCATCGCTTAAAATTTGATTACTTTAATATACGTCATGTTCAGATATAGAAAAAAATATAATGGTATCATAGAATAAATTTTCAAGAATGATGTAATATGTTTCTTACCTTATTGCACATTTTGGAAAGAAAAATTTTTGATTTTGATACTATTTTTTAGCGCTGCTACAACGGAATGAGAAATTGGTCAACACCACCTAGAATAAAAATGCATGCGCTGTTGCCAAGCCTCACTCAATATTTACGAATTAAACATTATTGATAATCACATAATAAAACTGTTTAAAAATATTTTATATGCTTATGATACAGCTCAAAATATAATTTTCTTGGGATATTTTATGTTTTTATATTCATTTGAGAGACTTTCAAAACCACATATTTTTTAATCTAAGGTTTGCACTCTTCGTATGGTTTCATCCCATGCCTCTCCTGTCCCTGCATTCTCTCTACGATACCACTTAACACCCTTAAGAATATATACAAAGTTTTAATGTAAGTTAAATAAACCACAAGTAGTTTAAATAAGGTGAGTACATAGTAAATAAACTCATAGGTATATATTTTTTTTTTGTCTAGACACTTTAAATTCCTAACATGCGATTAGCTGATTACACCGTTGTTATAGTTATTTCGTTCATTAAGTTTGCCATTGTTCGAAGGCGCACGTCATTATAATTTGTAATTACCTGTCTCTGTATCCAAATCCTTTGTACAATTAAGGCTACTTTTAAACAGATTTCGCTGCCTAATAGAGTTACCATTTAAAATTGTATGCAGCAAATATATAAATTATTATAAGAGCTTCACTACAGGGTAGAAAGTTCAACTGGAATAAATTCTATAACACAAAGAAAAACCATTTCAATCTAATATGCAAATTCAACGATTTAGATTTTTATTCGGGCATATTTTTGACGGGTGAATATTTCATTTATCTATGGGATCAAATATTTTACTTTTTTTTTTCAAATGTAACACTACGTCGTGTAATATCTCATTTAAAGGGCCATTTTAGTCATAGAATTTTAATACAAAATTTAAAAAATCGAAAGAATTTAATTACGTCATATTTAAAGAGTATTATATTGCGGCACTTTTCGTTTTTTAAATTAATATACGTTTGGTTTATATAGGGTGTCCGGTAAGTACCTCCTAATTTCCCGGGAGCATACAGGGAAGGTCAAAATTACCCTACTTTGTCATAGAAAAGAAATTCCTAAACAGCAATATATATATATATATATATATATATATATATATATATATATATATTGTCACGCCCAATTTTGAGGTGTGACTAGGGACGTAGCATTTAGGAATTTGGTCTTCAGAGGTTACACTCAAAATAAACTCTTTACTTCAGATTATATATAAAAAAAAAATAGTTTAATTAAAAATAAGCGACATTAACATTTTGGACTGTACATAATTGTGACTAAATGTTTGACTTACATTAAGGTTATCTTCCTGGCACTCTTCACGGGTGTTGTTACCACAGTTCTCTATTTGTCGATCTGCTCAGGACTGGGACATGCTTGGGATTTTCGCTTCACTAACAATTAACTAAGTCGCGATAGACTAGCTGCTCTACATCAGATCAACTGACCCTTAAACTGATTGAACCGATTCAACCGATTGAACCGATTGAACCAATTGAACCCTGTCCCAAGCATGTCCGTCCTTTTTATCCTGTTTTGTTTTTTTCATCAAGTCAACGAATCGCCTTCTTACAACCTCGATCTCTCATGACCCGGAAAGCGACCTTGTTGACTTGGTGAATTTGCACGATCGACGGCCAGTAAATAAACATAACATTTCATAATTAAAAGGTTATTAAATTATAAGAGGTAACGTGATTGTTATTGTTAAAATTTAAAATAAAAGATTTGTAAAATTGGAAAATGCCAATTTATTAAATATTATGTTCTTATGTTTTTCCCTATGTGACAATATATATATATATATATATATATATATATATATATATATATATATATATATTTATATTTATATTTATATGATATGGACCTGTGCCGAATGAAGAGCAAGATTCGCAGAGAAGAATTGTCTATGTAAAATAGAAATTCTGATGTCAGACTGAAAAATATCATCAGTCGAACGATATCTATACATTTACTGGAGTAGTAGTCCGGTAAGATCTCCTAATTTCTCGGTAACATACAGGGGAGTCAAAATAACCTTACTTTGCCGTAGAAAAAAATTCCTTAAGAGCCCCTCAATGGAGACACAGAGCCTTAAAAGGGTACCCAGCGATTTACTTTATCGGCTCTAATTTTTGAACCAACTTGAATAATTCAATGAAATTTTAATATTTTTTAGAGGTCATAAAGACTCATTAAACCATACTACAGTAGATGTTTTAGATCATCAGAGAAGTTAGGAACGAATTCTTAGCCACACTCGTTGGACCTAATTTTTGACAGATGTCATTTCACAGAGCTGAAAATCAACTTTTTAAATACTTTGGTCGTTCCTTTTCAAAAAGAAATACTTTTAATTTATTTTGATAAAACTGGTGGTTTTCGAGATATGTGAACTACTCAAAAGTTACTAATGCCAAACACAAACAGGTAAAAATCATAATCAATTACAATTGACCGAACTTATTAAAACGGTCTTCTAGAAAAAATGGTTTTAAAAAATTGAAGGATATTCTTACGCAGAATATGCTGATATGCATTTAATTTATGGTGAAACGCTGTCAAATTCTCTAGCCTTATCTTGTTTACCGATGAAATCGGTTTTACAAGAGATAGCATAATAAACTCACACAATTTACATTTTTGGACTGATTAAAACCCGCACGCTATAATGTAAACAAACACCAACAAAAGTTTATTGTAAATATGTGGGCTGGCACCATCGGAAATTATCTTATGGGTCCATTTGTTTTGGAAGAAAGACTGAATGGTGCGATTTATTTACAATTTTTGCAGCAAAACTTAAATAATTTTTTGAAGACGTACCTCTTGATAGAAGAATGCAAATGCGATACTTGCATGATGGTGCTTCACCTAATGTCAACCGTATAGTAAGTCTACACTTAACTAATGTTTTTGGCCCTCGATGGATAGGTCGAAGTGAGCCTATCTTATGGACACCAAGGTCTCCAGACCTAAATCCCTTAGACTTTTACTTCTGGGGACATCTAGAGGAACTAGTTTATTCAACATCAGTTAATACTAGAAAGAATAGCACCGCATTCCAAGGAAGTCCGTAATAATGCTGGAATATTATTCGCAGTTCAGCGGGACAATATTCGAAGAACAAGAAAATGAATTGAAGTACTTGGAGCCCATATTGAACATTTTCCAAAATAACATTTAAACATATTCACTTTTTTGCAACCCTTTGAAAGGTTTCTGGACTTGATAATGTCTGAGCTGGAAATCTTTCAGCATAACATCTTCTTACCTTCGAAGAGCGAGACAGCGCATCCCCATAAATTAAAGCACATCAGCACACCTTGCGTATTTTATTTCTACCTGTTTGTGTTTAGCATTAATACCTTTTGAGTTTTTCGCATAAAAACGTTCATATGCATACTCTGCGTAAGGATAACCTTCTATTTTTTCTGTAGTATGGTTTAATGAGTGTTTATGGCACTTTAGGAATTTCTTGTCCATGACAAAGTAGGGTAATTTTGACCTCCCCTGTATGCTTCCGGGAAATTAAGAGGTACTTACCGGACACCCTATATAAACCAAACGTATATTAACAAATTTTTTAAAGTCTAAAACAAAGAAATCAAGAAAAAACATTTTAATTTAAAAAACGAAAATTGCCAGTATTTAATACTCTTTAAATATGACATAATTAAATTTTTTCGATTTTTCAAATTTTCTATTAAAATTCTGTAATTAAAATGGCCTTTTAAATGAGATTACACGACGTAGGGTTACATTCGAAAAAAAAAAATAAAATATTTGATCCCATAGATAAATGCAATATTCACCCATCAAAAATATGCCCGAATAAAAATCTTAATCGTTGAATTTGCATATTAGATTGAAATGGTTTTTTTTTTTGTGTTATAGAATTTATTCCAGTTGAACTTTCTACCCTGTAGTGAAGCTCTTATAATAATTTATAAATTTGCTGCATACAATTTTAAATGGTAACTCTATTAGGCTGCGAAATCTGTTTAAAAGTAGCCTTAATTGTACAAAGGATTTGGATACAGAGACAGGTAATTACAAATTATAATGACGTGCGCCTTCGAACAATGGCAAACTTAATGAACGAAATAACTATAACAACGGTGTAATCAGCTAATCGCATGTCAGGAATTTAAAGTGTCTAGACTAATAAAAAATTATTCCTATGAGCTTATTTACTATTTACTCACCTTATTTAAACTACTTGTGGTTTATTTAACTTACATTAAAACTTTGTATATATTCTTAAGGGTGTTAAGTGGTATCGTAGAGAGAGTGCAGGGATAAGAGAGGCATGGGATGAAAGCATACGAAGAGTACAGTGCTGCAAACTTTAGATAAAAAATATGTGCTTTTGAAAGTCTCTCAAATGAATATAAAAACATAAAATATCCCAAGAAAATTATATTTTTAGCTGTATCATAAGCATATTTTTAAACAGTTTTATTATGTGATTATCAATAATGTTTAATTCGTAAATATTGAGTAAGGCTTGGCAACAGCGCATGCATTTTTATTCTAGGTGGTGTTGACCAATTTCTCATTCCGTTGCAGCAGCGCTAAAAAATAGTATCAAAATCAAAAATGTTTCTTTCCAAAATGTGCAATAAGGTAAGAAACATATCACATCATTCTTGAAAATTTATTCTATGATACCATTATATTTTTTTCTATATCTGAACATGACGTATATTAAAGTAATCAAATTTTAAGCGATGCCTTATATTTCCCTGAGTCCATATCACCATATGAACACACCACTGGAAAATTGATCAATCGATTGTGGGAAAACTATAATTAGCAAGAATCTGAATATTTGACAGTGTACTAACGTACATGGGGAACAGCCGGTTAAAATATTTTCAAGATGGCGGCACTTCCGGTTATACTGGGAGTAGATGTCAACTTGCTTATTTTAAAGGAAACACCCTATATATTATTGCATTTTTGATTTCGACGTAAAATTCTAGACATATTTTTATTATTATGTGTAATATTCTATACTTAAGTTTCACCATTTTGGATATATTTAAATTTTTATGTCAAAAATGACGTTTGCGGACCAAAACCTAACTATAAATTCTTCCTATAAGAAAGTCTTTATTATTTAATTTGGGTTAATTTTCTTGTTGACGAAGGTCGACTTTAGTAGTCTTTTTATGATATTTTGAAAATTATTAGTACAGAGTGGTCAAAAAAAAAATAAAAATTTTATTTTAAAAATCGTCAAAAGTCAATTTTTTCAAATAGAGAGCACCTATTTTTATAATTTTATCATATTAAGCATTAAAAATAAGAGTAACTTTGTAAAAGGTTGACTATTCCAAAAATATGAAGTATTCAAAAAATTGACAATTCAACAATTTTCTATTGTAATATATACGGCTTTTAAGTTTTGGCCATGCGGGCGTGGCCAAGATAAAACATTCGAACCCTACAGAATTGTCATTATTTCTTACTACTTGACATTCATTAATAATAAGCATGCCGGGGCGATTAAATTACATGCACGAAGATTATTTAAACCTATTTATTATTTATGAACATGCGATACATTCGCGATCCGATATCAGCAGACACAGAAAGCAACACCACCAACTGTTAAAAAGTTTATAGAAAACTTCAAGAACTTTGGATCCATAAAAGCAAAAATAAATAGAAATAAACCAATTGTTAATAATGAAAATATTGAAACTACAATTTTAGGATATTTCGCCTCATATCCGACAATATCTACAAGGCAAGTAGCACTAGAATCTGGATTATCTCAAACATCAGTTTTAAGGATTTTATGGAAATATTCCATAGTACATTTAAAGTGCACTGATTTTGCACGAAAAGTAGAATTCGGTCAATTTATTTTACTTCGGTCACAAGAAAATGCTGGTTTTTGGATAATATTATTTGGTCGGACGAGGCCAAATTCACAAAAAATGGATTGTTTAATCGATGTAATTCTCATTATAATAACGACTCAAACGTACATCCATTTATAGAATTAAATTTTCAAGAGTCTTGGCAATTTAACGTGTATTGTGCTATAAGAAATGATGGCGTCGTCGCCCTAGTATTCTATCAAGAAAATCTGAATGGTAAATTAACCATTTTTTAAGACTTCTAGATACAAAATACGTTTTTTAACTTATAGGCGAGCGCTACTTCGACATCTTGAGAGATTTGGAATTAAACTATTTAGATAACTTGCAGCTGGCTTATCATAGAAATCTATTATACCAACATGATGGGGCGTGTCCTGATAATAGTCATTTAGTTAACAATCATCTGCAAATCTTGTTTTATGATCAATGGATACTCAAAAATGGGCCACATTTTTGGCCACCTCGCTCCCCCGACCTAACAATACTTGATTTTTTTTTTATTTTGGAGCAATCAAAAATTAAGAATTCAACATCGCATTAACCACTATGAAAGATTGCATGCAGCTCGTCAGAATAGCGTTTGAAGAACTTAATCCTCAGTCAGTTAGAAGAGCCATCCATGAAGAGTTCCTGCTTAGGTGCGAAAAATGTTTGGAAGTTCAAAGGTGTCAATTTGAACATTAACTCAAATAATTTTTGTAACTTATTTTATTAACAACTGGTTTATTTCTATTTCTTTTAGCTTTTGTAAATCCAAAGTTATTTAAGTTTTTATAGTCTTTTTAACAGTTGGTAGTATTGGTTTCTGTTTCTGCGGATATCAGATCGCGAATGTATCGCATGTTCTTAAAATACCTCTATCACGTTCTCAATAAATAATAAATAAATTTAAATAATCTTCGTGAGTGTAATTTAATCACCCCGGCATGATTATTATTAATGAACGTCAAATGGCAAGAAATAGTGACAATTTTGTAGGGTTCGATTGTTTTATTTTCGCCACGCCTCGCCGTCATGACCAATTAATAACCAAATCTAAAAGCCGTATAGCATTTTTACACTAGAAATATTGAATTGCCATTATTTTGAAAACTACAAAATTTTTGGAATAGACAACCTTATACAAAGTTAAAAAAATTGACTTTTGACGATTTTTTAAATATAATTATTATTCTTCATTTTTGACTACTCTGTACTAATAATTTTCAAAATATCATAAAAAGACTACTAAAGTCGATGTTCGTCTACAAAAAAACTAACCCAAAATGAAATAATAAAGATCGGTGAGACTTAAGTATAGAACATCATACATAAAATATGTCTAGAATTTTAAGTAGAAATCAAAAATGGAATAATATATAGGATGTTCTACTTAAAATAAGCAACTTGACATCTAGTTCCAGTATAACTGGAAGTGCCGCTATCTTGAAAATATTTTAGCCGATTGTCCCTCGTGCACGTTAGTACAGTGTCAAATTTTCAGATTCTTCCTACTTACAGTTTTCCCACAATCGATCGATAAATTTCTCGGAGAATCACCCTGTATACAAAACAATTTTTTATTCTTTTGTTTTAAAGATTCAAAACTTGTTTGACTTATTATTGTACTTGTCAGTTTAAACCCTCCACTATTAGTTTAGACCGGTTTTAAATTTATAACATGTTAGTGAAATAGATGGTTAAAGTTTAATCATGCTTAGAAGAATTTTCTCATTTTAAAGGTGTAACAGAATTTGATCATAGACTCCTGCCAACGACATAATGAGGTAGCGTTAGCTATTCTATCTATAACCAATCTGCTGCCACACATTAATTTGTAGCTATTTTACTAACCTATAATTAAATTTCACAGTAATAAAGACACTCTGGAAGTCTGGTCGTTCATCTTCTCTCTTGCAGATTTAGTTCCAAACAATTTCGGTTATTTAGACTTACCAACCACAACTCAGAACTTCAGCATTCAAACAGTGTTGCTATTTAGCTGGACAGTTATCATCTCTTGTTTACAGCTCCCACAGCAGTACGTCCGCACGTTAACTCGCGAGAAGGTTTTTTCATTAAATTAAATAAAACAAGTTTCTCAAAATACTAGTCTATTAACAAAAATAAATAGAATAAAAACGACTTATTTACAATGAGAAACTTAAAACTAATAACAATTCGAACACAAAACTAGCATAATTGCTCTTATTGGCCGTTCTGTTAAACAAAAATGTAATATCCAATTTTGAAAAAACACGTAGCTTACTAAAATATTAAACAGAAAAGGAAATGAAACGCGAAAAACAGCTATTTCTATTACTTTATCAAACCCTATGAAAATCGCGAAACGCTCGTCAAAAGTTACACACGATATTCCCTTAATGTCCCAAATTAAATCAAAAACAAATCAAACAAAGAAAACCTTCTTTCCCGATATATCCGTTACGTAATTTTTCCACGGCGCTGGACGGCGGTACCGCTTATAACGAATTTCAAATTGTGACTGAAATTTACTGTTCCGTAAAAAGTGTCTTCGAATCTTACACCCCTCTCCCTCTTTTTAGTGACTTTTTCAGTCGTACGTCCTGTAACCGACAATTTCATTCCCTTAAAGTTCGAAGGTTTCAATCGTTAAGTGCTGACGGCGTTAGCTATTCTATACCGGATGCTGGATTCCCGAATTGGCCTCTGAGCATCTTAATCTTAATTTTTATATAAAAGAATAGTAAAACAAACTAACCTACGTCTTTCTATAACGAAAAGAATATATGTTAAAGACTGTAAAAAACTATTCATTTTTCTTGGCTGTTTTGGCAATAAACATCTTAACTCGTTATTTCTTGTGAATAGAAAAAACAGTGATTAATCAAAATTCTTTTTACAAATGGTTAAACGATATATTTCTATTATAGTGAGTTTATTTGATCATTCTTTTGTTTTCTAATAATGGGAAAATCGTTCAATATTCTAAGACATTTTAACGGTTTGTGCATATACCATATGTTACAAACCTCCCTTATCTTTTGGTTTTATTTACATAACCAGGGCGGGATTACTTAGACAGATTTATAGGCAAATCTTAGAGATGGTTTATTATTCTAAATTGACTGAGTTTATGTATTTTTAAGAAAACATTTAAACGACAAAGATAATAAAAGTTAAGTTCAATAACTGATTTATTTTTTCATTAGATTTTCTTGGATAGTGATAAAAAATATATACTACCCTATTCCCACGGGAAATCTATGCACAGAATATATTTCACATTGAACAGTGTAAAATAATTAATATTTGTTCCATTACAAAGGCATATTACAATGTAAAAACTGTTTAAATCAAAATCATGTAGAAATATGGTACTTGGCCTTAAAAAAAACTATGATAGTTTGAACAAATCATTCCAAATGAATACCTCGGTATTCTATGTTGGAAATTTTCGTTTTGGTCGTCAAATGTTGTCTTTAATATTTGTGTAAATTTCTTTTAAGACTTTTACGAATCAAGATAGGATTAGTTAGGGAAGTCAATAACTATAATTAAAACATATATTCATCCAAAATTCGGCCTTCTATTATTAGTTCGTGCCAGCAGTGATATTACATACGACGTGGGTGGTCATATAAATAATACCGGAAAGCTACGAGAACAACTTAATGGCTTTATTGCATTATACCTTAATGTCCTAAAAATATAAATGTTTTACGAAATCTCAGCATTCCAGTAGGTTATAAGGGTAATATTTCAAACGAAACATCTGCGGAATTTGCAGTTTAAATGATTTGTTTTACGAATATATGGCAAATCGGAAGCGTAACAATAAAACGATATATTTATCGAATTTATGTAGACGAAAATTTTATACTGTGAATTATTTATTGTATAAAAAATATAAGAGAACGTGATATATTTTTAATAAATTTTAAATCAGAATTTTGTTTATTGGCCGTTTCTTGGAGTGAATAGTAATTCTGAAAACTCATTTTAAGAGTACTAGAGTAATTTCATTCTTACTCCTTTTACTTCTATGTATTCAGATGCACCTAATCCGAAACCTGAATCTAAATTAACCCATCAGGTCAAGGTTCTTCGTAAATCGAGAACATTCTTCATAAACGTACACATTGACCATTTTTAGGATTGAATGCTAGTTATAACAATTGGAATAAGGGGCGGATCCAGATTCTCTCCTTGAGAAGTGGGGGGGGGCAAAGAAAATATCGAAATAACCTTCACTCCGTTTGTACAGATGACAAACGAGAAAGAATCACAAATGGAGGAGGGTGTCAGCGACATCCGTCACATTCCTAAGGCAGCAGGTAAACGAGTCTATTTTTCTAAATTCTGGAACTTTTTGGGGGAGGAGGCGGTCATCCCCATCGCCATCCCCTTGGATCTACGTTGGGTGATGACTGCCCAAAAATATGGTTTTTTAACATTGAAAAAATCTACAATAGCGCGAGATTTAGGAATTTTTTCCAATTTTTGAAACGTCCACGGTTGACAGAATCACAAAAAATGAGAATGAGGATCTTGGTCCGATTGCAGATAAATTCACTATCTTTATTCTCCCTAGACCTAAATATGGGAGGTTTTCGATGTTAACCCGCCGTTGGACATATTATGGTTTCGTTCTCGCATGCTCTTACGAAAACAAACAACAAAAAAAATTACAACAATCCTTTACCTGAAACTACTGCAGAAATATAGCCAAAATACACAAAAACTGAGAGAAATAATTGCCGGAACTTCAACAAAACTTCTTTTGTTTCAGATTGCAACACTAAAACAAGCCACAAAAAACTGTAAAATTATATTTACTACTCACAAAAAATTTACACTCATGTACAGCATCGATATATATGTATATTCTAAGCTTATTCTAAATCTATTTACTGCTCAATCATATTTTATCGTTTCCTAACTCAGGAAAATGTTCCTAAAACGCTAATATTGTCCATTTCTTGAAATAAATGGTTATTTTCACAACTAAAATTTTTCCTATCAAAGTAATTTCATGTATTCATCCACCTATTCCAACGTATTCACATACGCTAAATTCGAGTTCGGGGTCCAAAGTGCCCCTTAAGGTCATTGTTTTCTGTAAAATTGCAAAAATAATCCAAAAATGCCGAAATTGGCCACAGTTTTCACAACTTGAATTACAGAAATCACAGCAAAAACTACAGCGAATAGTACAGTAGAACTACATTTGCGATCCTACAACAGTTGAAGTTACATCATCCCTAAATTTCACACTCTTAGTCCTTTTTTCAAGGTCAAAATGCCATATTTTTGCGCGTTTGTCAGGGTGAATCAGATTTTTCACATCTTTCCTTAAAGGTATACAATTTCAAGTTTACTCTCATCGGGGAAATTTAATTTATCAGAGTAATTGTTCAATCTTAAAATGCTCAATTTTTACATTTTTGGAGCATTGTCACGATTTAGAAGTACTTTTAAATACAAGAAAGCTTCGACATGACGTTAGTTTGATAAGAGAAAACGTCAAAATTGCCATTTAATTCAGGAAATTGCTAATTTTGATATTACTCAATTATTTTCAGGAATTTACAGAAAACCCTGACATAATGATGACATAGTTTAGTCTACCAGACAAGCTGCTTTTTTGTTTATCTGTAAATTACCCCTACCCCTATTCATTCAAATATGCTGAATCCAAGGCCGGTTTCCTGTAAACTCAAAAAAATTATCAAAAAATGTTAAAACTGTTCACAAATCTGACATCTTGAATTTTGTTTAGTTATGGACCTTTTTAAAAACTCATTACAGAAAAAAATTAGAAAAATACTAGAGTAGAAATTACAGCAGAAGTTTAGCGGGTATTACAAGATAAAACATCATTGGACAGTAGAGGACATAACTACAGTTGATACTAGCAGTTAGTTTAAATTGCAGTCATAACCACAAATTATAATAATATATATGCATGCGCAGTAATAGATTTGGAATATACTTGGAATATATATAATATACGGATACCGCACATGACTATACATTTCTTGTGAGTACTACAAAATATTGATCTAGTTTTCTTGTGGTTTCTTGTATTGCAGCAGTCTGAAATAACTGCAATTTTGTTAAAGTTCCGGCTAGTATTTCTGAAAGTTTTTTGTACTTTGGCTGTAGTTCTGCGGTAGTTTCAGGTGTAGTATCGTTGAAATTTTTTCTGTAGTGTGTCTACCGTACAAACTACATTTTTTTGTGCAACACTGTTATTTATTACTAAAGATATTATTATTTATTACCTGTTACCTATATATTATCTATAATCTGTTACCTATTAACTATTACTTATTGTTTATTACTTATTACTTTTTCACATGTGCAATTTTTATTTTTTGCATTTGGTAATTTGTGGTGAAAATTGCAATTTGTAGGGTTATTTTCGGCAAGTAAAGACTGATTTTTCTAACTTAAATAAAAAATGAAACTAGAAATATTTAAAAAATAATTTACTGGAATTTAATCAGATGCACAAAGTTCCTAGTACAAAATGGGTAACATAAAACAAGCTCCATAATTCATAACTATTTAGAATATTCTGGTCTTGATTTAGCCAAATATTTAACAATATGCTCTTGTAATGCCACAAAATTTGAGTTGCTGATAGGTTATGCTGGACCCTTCTAGTGGTCAAATAAAGGGACAAAATGCTAACCTTTGATACAAAGGTCAAATTACCCTGTAGTTTTCGTTCACTTAATCTAAAATGTACTTTATTTTCAGTAGTTAAATACATTGTTATTTTCAAGTAGTAATTTTTTGTGTTACATATTTTAACAATTAACATAAAGAACGACAGAGAACGACGTCTTTTCAATTTGTTATCCTACCTTAACATTATTGCTATAAAGATTACTAAACGTTTATTTAAATTACAAAACGGAATGGGAGTCCTGTGCACTTTCGAACAGAGATAACGCAGCTGAAGCTGAATGAATATTTTGATTAATTATTATGCCATTTTGGTGCAGAGTTGGTGCAGACGTTGGGAATGACATTAAATAATGAGAAACCGAAATCTTTGTGACAACACAGTGAGACATCAAGTAAATGAAAAATGAATGAATAATATATTGTTTATAGATGAAATCATGATTGTTGCTTGATTCTAAAGAACTTAGATTTTCTTATTGTTATAAAATTAAAAATTGCATTATAATGCTCAAAATTTATATTGATTTGCTTAATATATTGTCTTTAAAATATTCTTTCTGCATTTACTAAACTTCTTTATGCATTTTAGCATAATCACAACTTATTTAGAATTTGTTTTTTATTTTTTAGTAATATTAGTAGTGGATATATGAGAGAAGGAAAGAGGAGGAGGAGGAGGAATAAGAAGAGTAAATCATCAACACTTTTCATCCTCCTCCTCCTCTTTTCTTCTCTCATTATACTTTTCAAATCTCTCATTATACTTATTAAAAAACCTCGTATCATCAACACTTTTCATCCTCCTCCTCTTTTGTTCTCTCATTATACTTTTCAAAAAGCCTCGTATACATCACCTTGAGTTTAATCTTAAAGTTAACAACATGGCTAACCTTTCATCGAATCCGATCATAGTAGGAGATCTAACCTTATGTTTGACCTTGAGGTGGATAACCTTATTTGACCATGAAGTCGATATAAAGTCCTACCACCAATGAATTTTCACTTCAGTAAATTTATAAAATAGATACGTGGAGCAACAAAAGATGATAAATTAAATACCAACAAATAATAAGTAAATAATAAGTAAATAATTTTATATTTAATAGTAAATATTACAAAGTAAATATTAAAAAATTCATTCAAAAATTTATGGATAATAATATTGAAGAAGAAGATCCAGATCTAGATGAATTAATTGGAGTATTGGATTACAATACACATCTTAACGAAGAAAAATTTCAGAAGAACTTCAGAAATTGTTTAAACTACGATATAAATAATTTCGAACAAATTGAAGCTGACTCTGGTGACTCCGATATTGAAGAAGATAATGAAGAAGACAGTGCTAGTGCTAAATTTTGTTTAGTGAAACATAAGTACACTGATCCCAAAGAAGTTGTGTTCTGTATTACTCAGAGTTATATCGTAGTGTTTGTAGTGACGGAAAATCAAGAAAAAACTCTTTGTCACGCATGCTATCAAATTATACAATTTTATCAAAGGGCAGGGGCTCATAGACATGTAAATACTCATAATAAGAGAAAATTAAAACGCTTAAGCAATGATTTACATTGCGATATGTGTTCAAGACAGTTGTATCAAATTATTACCCCCAAAGTTTGTTTAATTTGCAATAGTAGTGTTAAAAATATTGATTTAGATTGGGACGCAAATGTTCCAGTGGTGCCAATATAATGCCTGGTAAAAAACCAATATATAAAAACGGTAGGAAGTCGCGAAGGGTAAAAAAAAAAGTTGTTAATGAAATAATTGAAAATAAAACCGAATAATGTCCTATATGTCTTGAAGATATATTATCTAATAAAATGATATCACCAGAACCTTGTAATCACAGATTTTGCATCCCTTGTTTAGGAATGTGGATGTTAATTAATAAAACATGTCCAATCTGTCGCAATGAACTATGTGTAATTAAATGTGAAAATGAAGAAACTGTAGTCCTAGAATATTTAGATTAGAATGTATTATTTAATATTTATGTATTGCAAACCACTTCATAAATGTGAAAATGAAGAAATTATAATCCTAGAATATTTATTTTAAAATGTATTATTATTTAATTTTTATTATTTTAAAATTATTATTGTTTGTATTTAATTTATCCATTTATTCTTATCTTATTGGAATAAAGAATTGAACAATTTCGAAAAAAAATGTTTTATTTATAAGAATAACGAACAAACATAACAACTAAATACAAGAGTTTTGATTATTCATAATAGATTGAAAAAATATTTTAAATTAACCACCCTGTTCAAAAATTCTTAATCCTTTCTTATTTTAGAGAGTTTTAAATCTAAAATTAATAAGTTTATAAATATGAAAGAAAAATATTATAGGAAATTTAGGTACAGTTATCTTCATACTCCTTTATAATTAGATCAATTAAATAAAATTTACATTACCTTAAATCGTCTCCGTTACTATTCACTATCACTTAAACACTTTAACTTAACCTAAAAATAGTTTCACTTAACACTGTCCCTAAACTTGGTCTATTGTTTGTATCTGTCAACTGAAAAAAAAAATCAATTAGTATTTTGATATTAGGAAGACTAATAATAAATTTAATATAAGCTACTTACTTTGTAGTGGAATCGACTTCGTCACACTGGACTGGCGGATTTATCTGAGGTTCCACTTGAGGATCCTCATTTTCCTCTGGATTTGTCGAGGAGGTTATGGTTGGTACTTGTACCGGAGGAGGAACGTTGACTCTCCTTCTTATTACAAGTCTATTACCATCCATAACCTGAATTTCATAATTTCTGTTCCTGAACATATTGATAATTAAATTAAATAATAAAAATTAAAATTTAGGAAGACAGCACTGGTGATGAACCAAAAATGAAAAAGTCACCTTGCAAAACAGTCATTTTATGAAAGTAGGTCAAGGTAAAATTTCGATTTTTAAATCGCGGAGAGGGCCCCTCATACCGCCCCTATACTCCTCCTATACCCCCCCGCCCCCGCCCCGCCCCCGAAGGGGGAGGGGCAGGGGGGGGGGGGGGGCGCGGCCTTCGGCCGCGCGCACTGCCTTCCAGGGAGCGGGGGGCCTTCGGCCCCCCGCCCCCTGGACCCCTCCCCAGTCGAGATGCCCCGAAAAAACCTTGTGTTTTTTATAGGCCCGCAAACCTCTCGAGTTTTTATAGTTACAGCACATTTTAGGACGTCTCACTGAGAGTTATAGGGGACCCTAAGGTAAGATGCTCCGAAGAGAATTTTGTGTTTTATACGCCCGCAAACCTCTCGAGTTTTTATAATTACAGCACATTTTAGGACGTCTCACTGAGACTTATAGGGGACGTAACTCCCTAAGCAGCTCAGCAGAGGGACTCAGCTGGGGGGCTCAGCGGGGGGAAGGGAGGAAAGGGGAAGGAGGCTTTGCGGGGGAAGGGGGCGGGGAAAAATTTTGCGGGGGAAGGGGGGAGGGGGAAGGGGGGCTCCGCGGGGTGTGACGCGCAGAATTGAGGTCATTGACCTTTATTGAGGTCACTATACGTACGAGGACAAACCGTGGCCTGCTTTCATATAAAACGGTCGAGGATCAGTTTATAGCAAGCTTAAGTCGAGTTTACCACGCTTTAAATTTAAAGTCTCCAATTTTAGTTTCTTTTAGTTTGTTTTAGTGTGTTTTAGTTTGTTGCTGTCAAGTGTACTCAAATTTTAAAGGTATGTCTTTTCCTTTTGCCTCAACTTCCACTGAACAGTTAGGAGTGGTGAACAAAATTAATATAATTTCAAATATAATAATTCAGCCTGCTTTTTTGAATAATGAAAATGAAAGTGACAACCAAAATTTAAGTCAGAGAACCCAAAATTTTAACGCGATGATTAATACGATGCAAGAAAAAAATTTAGAAAACAAATTACTCCAAAGTTGTTCAGAAACGAACATAAAATTTTTAGAAAATTTGGAATATTTGCCTGAACTAGAGAATATTTCGGAGACAGATTTTGACTTTCAAAATTCAATTTTATCACAAAATTTAGATTTTAATAATATTTTAACGCCGGAAACCCCAAATTTTTTAACTCAAGATTTAGATGTAACAACGGACACTCCCATTACAAATACTCCCGACATATTAACTCAAGATTTAGATAATATCGACAATTTTAAAAAGCTAATGGGGATTCCCAAAATTAATAAAAATTTAACAAATTATCAGAGTAAAAGTGACAGTGACAGTGACAATGATTCGAGTTCAAATAAATCACAAAATTTTTTTGGAATGTTGAAAACTAGAAATTTTGAAAGTGAAAACAATTCTGGAGGAATACCGGGTAATTCTTCATTTTCTCCTCTATCTCTGTTCAAAATTTCAACTAATCAAAAAAAAAATAAAATTTCGGAATCGACTAGTAGTGGAAATATGGGGGTTGATGTTTTGGGGGAGGAGGATGGTTCACGGGATAGTTACAAAATTTCAGATTGTAGTGAAGATTTGGGAGCATCGTTTACTAGTGGTGGTGGTTCCCAAGAAATTCTTCCAATAATAAGTGAACCATCTGAAAAAAATGAAAATTTTAGTCAAAATTCAATTCCGTGCGGCCAAAATACCTACTGTGAATTAAATTTTCCAAATTCTCCAATAATTTTTGAAAACTCGCCACCAGATTTCGATGAAATTTTAAATTCTGTTTCTACACAAACAGAGACAGTTCAAAATTCTGTTTTAACACAAACGGAAGTGTCAATCCCCTTCGAAAACGATTATCCGAAACTAAGCTTTCATTCAAAATCAAATTTCAAAATTAAAAATAAACATTTGTCTTATCAAAGATCATTAGGATTTGTTTTGGATTCTATTTTAAATTGCGATCCTAATAAAACAGCTGAGGAGAAAAGGAAGATGTGGGAAAGGGCGATAGAACTTTATAAAGCTACTCTTAGCTTTTTCCATCCCATTCCTTAACTCCCCTCCTACTTCTTTTCCACCATTTAAATTCATACCTGACCGTGTCACCTTCAGTGTGTTAAAATCGACTTGGGCTTCACAATAAGAGATTCGTTTTAGAAAAATGGATTTTAAATGTGAAGAGTGCTTCAAAATTTTTACTCGAAAAGACAATTTGAATCGCCACAAGAAGATAATTCACTCTAACAATGGCCCCCAGTTAGAACAGAAGAAGAAAAGCTGTAAGTTTAATTTTAAATAGAAATTTTGTTTCAATTTAATAATTAGTTATTAATTTGATGAATTAGAGGCAAATTTAATAAAGAAGTTATTAAATTTTAGGTGAAAGAAGATATTGTCAATTCTGCAAAATATTTATAAAAAAGTCATTATGGTTCTGTCATTTGAGAACAAATAAACACAAAACCAATTCAATGGTGGTTAGGGATGAAAATGTGTCTGTAATAAAATCGGCATTTAAGGAAAGAATCATTTCATATAAAATATCATCGACTCAATACCAAATCAACATTTATGATTTTTTCTCCGAAATACAACAAAAAATAATTGAGGTAATCAATTATGAAATCCAAAGACACACCTGCATCAAACTCAACATGGAGTTATTTGGTCTTTACTTAAATCCTTCCAATGAAAGTCATGAAGTTAAGTCTTTCAATACCCCATTTCGGATTTTATGTAATAGTTCAGAATTAACGCAAGAACTAGAAGATATTATTAAAATTATTGACCGGAAAGCTGATGAACTGGCAGAAAAAGATTCGGGTAAATTATTTTTTATTAAATATTTAGTAACTAAACTTAAACCAAAAATAAATTTGTTGTTAATTATTCTTCTTTAATTTCAGGATGGATTTTAATAAAAATATTACACGTTGAGCTTAACATCAACAAGTACAACCCCTTAAAAGCTTCTTCATATATACCGCTACCGTCAGAGATCAAGTTGAAAAATGCTGTAGTCAACGTTCAAAACAATGATGAATGTTGTTTCGCCTGGTCTGTGGTTGCAGCTCTTCATTCACCTAACGGACCAATTGAAAAGGTGGAGTCGTATCCACATTTCACCACTATTTTAAACTTTAAAGGTATCAATTTTCCTTTAACTTTAAAAGACATAAGTAAATTTGAAAATTTAAACAATATTTCGGTTAATGTTTATGGATTAGAAAAAATCAAGAATAATTTAAAAACTCAATTCGAAATTATAGGACCTTTACATTATACAAAAAATAAGCGAGAACGTCACCTTAATTTATTATTAATTGGAGATGATAATGGAAATTTCCATTACTGTTATATTTCGGATTTATCTAGATTAATTTCAAAACAATTATCTAAACATCATGGGAAAAAATTTTTATGCGACGGTTGTTTACAATATTTTACTACTGAAGAATTATTAGTCAGGCATAACACATATGATTGCGATTTTGTAAGAATAAATCTACCTTCAACTGAAACCAAAATAGATAGATTTGGAAATATTATTCCCGAAAATATTTTAAAATTTCAGAATATACAGAAACAAATTGAAGTTCCATTTGTTATATATGCAGATTTTGAATGCATTCTTAAGCCTTTAAATAATGAAATTAATGATGTAGATCCAAGTTCTCCATATAATGAAAAAAAATGTCAACATATTCCATATTCGTTTGCTTATTATATAAAGTGTTCATTTGATGATTCAATTTCCAAATTTCAAAATTATATGGGTCCCAATTGTGCACAAATTTTTATAACTTACTTAGAAAGAGACGTTCTTAATATTTACAATAAATATATGAAAAAGTTAATACCAATGAAAAAATTAAATGTGTTGGAACAATTACATTTTGAATATACGAATGATTGTCATATATGTGATAAACCTATAATTTCGGATAAGGTTGCTGATCATTGTCATTTAACAGGTTCCTATAGAGGTCCGTCACACTCTATATGCAACTTAAATTATAAATTATCTAATTCCATTCCAGTAGTTTTACACAATTTGCGTAATTATGATTCTCATCTGTTTATAAAAAATTTATGTCCAAATCATGAACAATTATTTGTCATAGCCCAGAATAAAGAGAAATACATTTCATTTCAAAAATCTATTGAAGTAGATCAATATTTAGATAAAAAGACTGGTTTCACCAAGTCAAAATTTCTATATCTTAAGTTTATTGATTCATTTCAGTTCCTACCATATTCTTTGTCAAATTTAGCTTCCATCCTTAATGATGAACAATGCAAAGAAGTGTTCAAATATTTTAATGAAAAGGAAAAATTTAAGTATATCCGTCAAAAAGGCGTTTTCCCTTATAAATATATTGATAATATCGACAAATTAAATGAAACGGAGTTACCCAATAAAAAAAATTTTTATAATGACCTCACGGATGAACACATTACTGATGAAGAATATGAGAGGGCTAAAAATGTTTGGAATTTATTTGAATGTAAAACAATCGGTGAATATTCCGATTTATATCTTAAATCTGATGTATTACTTTTGGCAGATGTTTTTCAAAATTTTAGAAAAACGTGTATGGAAACTTACAAACTTGATCCTGCACATTATTATACTTTTCCAGGTTTAAGTTTTGACGCTTGTTTAAGATATACTGGAGTCGAATTGGAGTTAATAACAGACCCAGATATGTTACATTTTTTTAAAGGTAGTGTAAGAGGAGGAATCAGTACCTGTGTATGTAGGAAATCTATAGCAAACAATTTATTTCTTTCAAATTATGATCCATTACAACCATCTAAATATATTATGTATTTTGATGCAACTAATCTTTACGGATATGCGATGTCTCAATATCTGCCCGAAAAAGATTTTGTTTGGTTATCAAATCAACAAATTCAAAATTTAGATATAATGAATATATCTGAGACTAATGACAAGGGTTATGTGCTAGAGGTTGATTTAGAATATCCTGAAAATTTACACAATTTACATAATGAATTTCCATTCTGTCCAGAAAATTATAAGCCTCAAAATTCTAAAACTTTTAAATTAATTCCAAATTTAAAAAATAAAGAAAAATATGTAATTCACTATACTTTATTAAAACAATGTATTCAATATGGAATTAAACTAACTAAAATTCATCGGGTTGTAGAGTTTACACAATCTCAATGGTTAAAAAAATTTATTGATCTAAATACAAATTTAAGAAATCAATCTAAAAATCAATTTCAGAAAAATTCTTATAAATTGGCAAATAATAGCATCTACGGAAAAACAATGGAAAATGTGGATAAAAGGACAGATATACGATTGGTTACACAATGGGCAAAAAATCATAGAAAAGATGGGGCAGAAAATTTAATTGCTAAACCATCCTTTAAAGATGTAACAATATTTTCAGAGAATTTAGTAGCTGTGCAAATGCGTAAAGTGTTAGTGCAATATGATAAACCTGTCTATGTAGGCTTTAGTATTTTAGATATATCAAAAACGGTGATGTATGACTTTTTTTATGGGTTTTTAAAACCTTTATATAAGAATAATATTAAACTTCTGTACACAGATACAGATTCCTTTATTTTGGAAATTGAGACAAGTAATGTTTATGAAGACATTAGGGTTAATATTGATAAATTCGATACTTCAAATTATGATGTTAATAATATTCATGAAATACCAATAACTGAATCTGTTGTTGGAAAGTTTAAGGATGAATATGCTGGTGAACCAATAGAAAGCTTTTATGGCACAGGGGCCAAAGCTTATTGTGTTAAGTCAGAAAATGGGTTGCTTAAAAAAGCTAAGGGGATAAAGAAAAGTAGCATTAAAAAACAATTAGAATTAACACATTATAAAGATGTTGTAGAACAAAATTCAAAAGCTTTCTGTACAATGTATTTGTTTAGATCTCGACTTCACAATATTTATACAGAATTAGTTAACAAATTAGCTCTCACTTCTAATGATGATAAAAGATTTAAAATTCCCAATAGTTATGATACATTAGCGTGGGGTCACCAAGATATTCCATTTTTTCAGTGGTTAATAGACCATGAAAATGAATTATAAAAAATTCTTTTAAGATTAAAAGTTTTACTCTTCAAGGCTAAATTTGAAGTATTTAAGAACATGGTAAATTTTAAAATTATATCAGTATAAAATATACCACCGTCTAGAATAAATATGTGTTTAGAATCTTTTGAAAAAGAAATTGATAACAAATTATATAGAACATATGAAAAAAGACTTTCCTCATTTAAATTCTGGAATGGAAAATTAAATCCTAAAGTGTTAGCCCAATCAGGGTTTTATTATTTAGCTATTCATGATGTTTGTAAATGTTTTTACTGTGGTGCAGAAATATTTGCCTGGAAAATTGATGATTGTCCAATTGAGGAACATTATCGTCACTGGAAGAACTGTGACTTAATCGAGTGTTTGTGGTTAGGTGAAAAAAATAAAAAATGTGAACCTGTTGTCCTTAAAGTGAAAGAAAATATGTCAACATCTTTCATTTTTTTATTAGTTTTAATAACTATGTTTGTATCTCTAATTTGTAAACAAATTATTTAATGTCCTTAAAGTGAAAGAAAATATGTCAACATCTTTCATTTTTTAATAGTTTTAATAACCATGTTTGTATCTCTAATTTGTAAACAAATTATTTAATATTTTGAAAAAAAAAATGTCTATATATTGTAGAAAATTAATTAAAACTGTTCAGTCTTATTTCAATCTCTTATTGTTTTGTTAATAGACATTTAAAATTGAAAAGTGTTTTAATGGCATCCCTTATCAACTACATTGTTTTACATTCAATTTTAAATAATACTTTATATGTACTTTATCCTCCAAGGGTTTTACATGGAATGGTGTGTTTTGAAAACGAAACCTCTACTATTAAACCTGAAATATGTAATTATATGAAAGCTATGAATATTAATAATTATTCAACTGCTTTCGCATATAATATGAATAATAGTCAATCTAATAGTAATTTTTTCAAAATTTACTTTCATTATCCAAATAATACAATTTTTGACACTAACTGGATTGAAAAAAATAAAAAACCATTTACGATTTCTAGCTGTGATCATATTAAAAATGATGAGGAAGGTAAAAACTGTTTAATTCTATTTATCTTCAATATAATTTTATCAATAGGTAGTTTTTCACTTTTGTCGTTCTTGACAATTTTGTTTTATCAAGATAGGTCATAAAAATTTAATAAACTTGCTTGACCTTGAAATTTATAGAGGAGTGGGGTGGATAAGATATATTCAGACTCAGTATTTTAGTTTTCAGTTAGCATCAAGACATCATGTTTAATAGTAGCAATTTTAATGGATATAAATCCAGTTCTAGTGAAACCAATGATAAAATTAGTCAGTGTAATGAAAAATTATTAAATTCAAAAATCTACTATCTTAACAATTCCTTATCAAAATTTGTTTGTGTTGGAATTGGTATAAATGATTTTACACCAAAAGTTCTAATTGGAGGTCGAAATGGATTTCACATTTACTTGAATGAAGAAGAATGGAAAGAACTTCAAAAAAATCAAGGAGTGTTGGTGAATTATTTTTATTCTGCTCAAGCATATGCATACCCACTAAAAATTGAAAAAATCACAGTGTTTTTTGAAAAAATAAATCATTCTCCTGTTATCAGAATTCAAAAGGATGAACATTATGTGATTCTGGGAAAAGAATCAATAGATAAATTAGTTGAAATCGATGAACTTGTTGACTACAGAATTCATATAATTAAAAAGCAAGAATTTTCCAAATATTTTAATTTGTTTCATCACTATAATTATCAGTCAGGAGATGTGTTGTCTCATATTTATAGTGTTTTGGATCCATGTCAGAATTTAAACAGTGAAAATGTCGGAACTGTTTTAGAAATGTTATCTCTACATAAACAGGAATTAGAAAACAAGTTAAGAAAATCCGGTGCATTACAATAGAAATATGAAGAAATCAGTGACAATCAGTGAGAACAATAATAAAGTTTATATATTAGTGACATGGGACTTTGCATTTAGACAAGCTCGAAAAAGTGAATATCAGAAATTTTATCTTGACAGACTAAGATTTGAAAAACGAGTTGAACAATGTGAAAGTATTCTTAAAAGTATTTTTGATGTAGATCATAGAAAAAAAATATATATTGAAAGATTTAATGTAAAAATATAAATTTATATTGTTAATCTCAGTTGTAAACATCTTAAAAATTATATTGTTAGTATTTGTTGTAAAAAGGATTATCGTAAATAAAAAATATGTTATATAAATAGGTCTTTTATTTAAAAATTTGATATACAATATTACTTAAAATTAATTACAATACATCTTTTTTAAGAATCCATGAATTATGTGATTTATCGAATCCTAACCATTTAACAAAAACTTGGTTCCCTTTCTTCCTTAAAATTTTTTCAACCAAAAACACATCTGGATGTTTAACTTTTTGTAACTCTTCTTGGTAGAAACCTCCTTCAATATATTCATTTTTACTATCTTTTAATAAATAGGTGGGTGGATTTGTTAACTGAACCTTTCTAATTTGAAAAATTTCAGTTGACCAATTTGGAGTATATCCTTTTTCAAAAGCTTCTCTTTGTTTGGAAATTCTAACAAAATCATTTTCTTTAAATTTAGTGCGCTTTAAATCAAATGTTTTTTTAAAAGTAAAAGAATTTTGCAGTATAGTTTTCTCATTTTTTTTATTAACCTCAACAGGTCTATATCCGGTAGTTCTATGAATACTATTATTATATTTTTCAATAATAGTGGGTAAAATAGAGTACCATTGGTAATTCCCTCTATTACTAAAATATTTCCACATTATATTTTTTAAAGTTCGATTTACGCGTTCTACAATACTCGCTTTGAGATTAGAGTAAGTATTATAATGATTAATTTTGTAATAATTCATAAGATCTTTAAAATCTTTATTGAAAAATTCTTTTCCTAAATCTGTCTGCAAATTTTGCGGTTTACTTGTTTTTTCTAAAATTTTTTTCATAGCTTCAGTTACATCTTTTCCTTTTTTACTTTTAAGTGGTTGAGTCCAAACATACTTTGAGAATGCATTTATCACCACCAAAATATATCTATAACCTTTATTAAATTTGGAATAGGGTTGCATCTCTACCAAATCAGCTTGCCATAAGTCATTAAGGCTTTTAACAATAGTTCGTCTTCTTCTATATCTTCTTCTTGCCGGTTTATGTAATTCATCTACAACTGTTTCTTTAATATTTTTACTCATAGTACTAGAATAAAATTTCTTAATACCTTCTTTAAATAACTTATTTTATTTGTTTGTTATCTTTTTTTAGCAAATCTTCGATTTTATATTCCAAAGTTTTAAAAGATGCATTATTCGAATCTTTGACTTTTTTGATTTCATCTTCGATTTTATATTCCAAATTTTTAAAAGATGCATTATTCGAATCTTTGACTTTTTTGATTTCATCTTCAATGTTGGTAATTCTTACATTAATTTTAGTTTCAAAAACAACAAGTGATTTTATACTTTCGTTTCTCATTTCTCTTACTGTTGCGTTTAATTCTTCTCTAGCATATGCCATTGTGTCATTAAACTCTTTTCTAGAAACTTCGGCTGCTCTTTGAACTAATTCGTTTAGTGATTTTATTTCTTTTACCAATTTATTTTCTAGATTTTTTATATCTTTTCCTAATTGAAATTCTACATTTGTTAAATTTAATTTTATTTCTACCAATTTTTTTTCTATTTTCTTTATATCTAAAATCGCTTTTTCAATTTCAATTCTTACATCGTTCAAAGATTTTTCATAATCATTTAACTTTGTTGAAATTTCTTCAATTTTTGAACTGTGTTGTGCAAGTCCTTTTTTTAAATCATGGATAGAGGTGTTAATCATAGCTTGTATTAGTTCTGCTAAAGATTCTAATTCTTTTTCTAATCTTTTATTCAACATCTTTTGAAAATATTCATCGTCAACAGTGGTTTTTAATTCTGTTTTTAGATTGTTTAATTGTGAGATTATCTCCATGATTTGTTCACTATTTTTTAAAATTTCATTTTTAAATTTATTTTCAATTTTTTCATCTACATTTTGTAAATCTGTGTTTAATTTCTTTTCCAAATTTTTCAAGTTTAATAGAATTATTTCAGCATTATTTTCAATTGAATTAATTTTCTGATTTATTTCATTAATATTATCGCTATCTTTTTTATGGATTATAAAGTGTGTATTCATAGCTCTCTCTATTTGTTGTGTGTTTTTATTCATACCATCATGAACGTTTTGAAAATTACCTATTTCTTCAGAAACCCTATTATTAAGTTTGTTCGTAAATTCTTGGAACTTTGATACCATATCTTTTATAATAATTTGTTTAACATTTTCTATTGCAGAAGTATCATTTATTTTTGATTTAACCAATGTTATTTCATTTTTTATGTTATTTTCAAAACTCTTTACTTCATCATATTTCTGTTTTATTGTTTTAAAATCATCTTCACACTTCGATGTTTTTTGAGAAAAACTTTTTAATAGTTCATCATTGTCTTTGACAATATTTTTTATATTTAATATCCTGTTATCATAGTTTGACACATTTTCTTCAAATAACTTAATTTTTTTCGAAATAGATTCCACATTTTCATCATTTTCACTAACTCTCTTTTTTAAATTTACAATATCATTTTTTAACACAGGTTCAAATCTTTGAACAATATCATCACTTTTAAAATTTTTTAATATTTCATTTTCAACATTGGCTAGTATTTTATTTTCTATTGTAGGTATATCTACTGTATACTTTTTAGAAATATGACGTCCAAATTTATCAATGGTCATTTTAACAATGTTATGTAACAATATTTACTACTTTCTTTTATACAATTATATTGGCTTCTTTCAATTCTTCAATAATAGAAATAATTTCGTTGTTATGTCCTGTATTCCCAGCCATCATAGATGCTACCAACAGTCGAAGTCTATCAACAAGTTCATTTACGTTATCCCAATATACGTAATCGGTATAAGGTTTATTAACTTTTAAAGTTATTCCGGATCCTGTTCTTTTCGAAGATATTCGAGTTTCCCTGTATGGAGCTTTTCGTCTGTCAAAAAATCCTTGAACTATATTATGCGTTTCGGGATTTATGGTTTTAGTTTTTGTAATTCCTTTATTTTGTAAATAAGGCCCTATTATAGAAATATATTTTTGTGATCCATTTCCCTGTACCTGCTCATTTGGATCATAATTTCTACGGTATGCATTGGTTCTCTTTAAAATATCCATATAATTTTCCAAATCTTGTTTTTTATAACCTACTGGTTCCTTTTTAAATAATAATTCATATAAACCTGGTGTACCTGTATAAGTTATACCTTCAACTTTTATGTTTTTACCGATAATTTCTATAGGTCTTTGTGTTAAACCCAAAAAGAATTTCTCAGTTTCAAAATCATGTACTATTCCATAGAGGTGATCAAACTTATGTTCCACATCTTTTACCCCTCCGTCAATATATTGACGAGGTAATTCATGAAATCCTGATAAATATTCTTGATATAAAGGTGTACTGACAAATGTTTGAATTGTTTGGCGTGTTTGTTCTAATATATCCGAAAGATTTCCTACCGTAGATTGTGAAATTGAAGAAGGGGTGGTTTCTGCTATGACACTTGTTTGTTGTAAAGATGGCATCTGACTATGTGAAGCTATACTGGTTTCCCAATCAATAATTGTTGGTATTTCTGTAGGAAGAATTGGAGTTTTCCCTGTCTTTCTTTTTTCTGGTGTTGATGTTCCATACTGTAGTTTTTTTCTTGGTGTTAGTGTTGGAAACAATCTTTTTTCTGGTGTTTCATAATTTTTTTTAATGGGTGTTTGTAGCTCTTCCTTTACCTCAGCCGATTCAATTTTACCAATTGTTGAAATTAATTGTTGTAGGGGTTGAGTTATTGGTTTCCTCCAATTTGGATTGTGCTTCAAATTCAGCATTTTTTAAACTTTGATATTTTTGTTTAACAGCTTTCCTTGACTTAACAAGCTCTCTTGCTAAGCGTTCATTCATGATTAGTTAAATTTTTCACAAAACTTTTATTTTTATAAGAAAATATATGAATCAAATCCTTTTCGATATCGACCGGATTTTAAATTCGAATCCTTGTCTATTACCAAAAATCCAAATTTATCTTTCCAACACATCAAACATAACTCATTAAATTGATTAAATGACATATCAACATTAACATGATCATCATAAATATGTTTTAAGTTCGTTTTGTCTTGTTGAAATATAACAATCAAATTCGCATTGTCACGAATTAATTGTTTTGGAATCGAAGAATACGTTTGACACAAATAAAAACAATCAGTATTTTTATGTCTTCCGAAACAAAAATAATCTTTTACAACATTCTGATTGCAACACACTATATCATCAAATATAATTATGGAATTTGGTTTTATTTCTTGTGGAGAAACAATATTTTCTTCATTTTCGGATTCATAATATCCAATTTCTCTCAATGGTTTAAAAAGTAATCTCAAATATTCATATTTTGGTTGATATAGAGACTTTGAATAAATATATAAATTTTCAAACCGTAAACCATTGGGATCTTCAATTAAACTTATAATGATATTAGTTTTACCACACCCTGATGGACCAATAATTAACCCCCTTTTACTAGAGCCTTCAAACAATTTTCCATGTTTTCTAAAATTATTTCTTGAAGTCTCATGGTCTTTAATAATAATTGAATAAGGTTGTTTGACAATTTTCATATATAAGAGGATGTATAAAGGGTAAGTTCTAATTTAAAACTAGTCAGTTTGTTCCAAGATTTCAATTATATAATGCCAATCTCATATAAGCAACAATCCATTTATAAAAGAAGAGTCAGAAAAAGAGGTAGTGGTTTAATTAATACTCTAATAAATAAGTTACCTTTTGAATTACATCTACCTGGGTATAATTTTTGTGGACCTGGAACCAAACTAGAAAAGAGACTAGCTAGAGGCGATAAAGGCATAAACTTATTGGATGAAGCTTGTAAAGAGCATGATATTGCCTATGCACAATCAAATGATATAAAAAGCCGACACGCTGCTGATAAATTATTAGGTGACAAAGCTGCCGAAAGGTTCAGAGCAAAAGACGCCACTTTTGGAGAAAAAACTGCTGCACTTGGAATAAGAGGTGCAATGAAAATTAAAAGAAAATTTGGTATGGGATTAAAAAAAAGAAGGAAAAACAGAAGTCGAAAAACTCGTCTAGGACGAGGAATAACTTTATCTCAAGCTATTTCAAAAGCAAGACAAGCACTAAACGGAAAACAATTTAAAAGTTTGACTGATATTATTCAAACCGCACTTAGATCTATCGGAGATAGTAGAATATTATCACCAAAAAATAGAATCATACCAATTCCAAAAACTGGTGGATTTCTACCTCTTATTCCTTTATTTGCTGGTTTGTCCGCTTTAGGTGCTCTTGGAGGAGGAGCAGCAGGTATTGCGAAAGCTGTCAACGATGCAAAAGCTGCTAAAGAAAAATTAGAAGAGTCCAAAAGACATAATAAAATGATGGAATCTATAGCAGTAGGAAAACAAGGAAGTGGTCTTTATTTAAAACCATATAAAACTGGATGTGGATTATATCTGAAACCTTATTCAAAAAACTGTTAAAACAAATACCTCGAAAACCACTTACAAATTATGATTTAAGTAAATATATTAATCTACTTAAAATTCCCAACTTTCGAGGTATATTCATGAGAGATAAATTACCAAAAAAATTAATAAAAATGAAAGTGGTATTGTTAATCTCGATAAGAATAGTGGTGATGGAACTCATTGGACTGCATACATAAAAAAAGGGAAAAATATTTTATATTTTGATAGTTATGGCAATTTGCGACCATCTACCGAATTAACAAAATATTTTTTCAGCGATAAAAAGAAAAATATTGTGAAATATAACTACGATCATTATCAATCAATTAACAAAACAAATTGTGGTGAGCTCTGTCTTAAATTTCTTTATAATAATGGTTGAAAAACAATATTAATTCATTTTGTTAAAAATTTTTAAAGAGATATGTCGTACAGTTTTGTCATTAGTGGTAATTCCCCCACGCTTTCTGTTAATATTCATCCTCCAATATATTTAGATGAAAATTTTGAATATTCCATTGGACTTGTAAATTTTGAAACTTTTAATGCTATTCCAAATATTGATGAGACTAATAATCTTTTCATTTATGACTCAAATAAAGAAATAAGAATACCACCAGGTAGTTATGAAATAGATGATGTAAATAATTTTATTCAAAAATTTTTGGACGATCGTACTTTTCTTCATATTTATGCCAATAATAATACTTTACGAACACATATTAAAACAGATATTCCTATCTCGTTTCGTGATGGAACTATAGGAAAAATATTAGGTTTTAAAAATAAGGAATTAGAAGGTCTTAAGGAGCACATTTCAGATTTTCCAGCGGAAATTATTAAAGTAAACGCCATAAACATCGATTGTAATATTGCCGAAGGATCATATTTAAATGGAAAACCTGTTCATATAATACATCAATTTTTTCCTAGTGTAGCTCCTGGTTTTAAAATAATAGAATCACCACAAAATGTCCTTTACTTTCCTGTTACTGTAAAGGTAATAGACAATATAAACATTAAAATAGTAGATCAAGATGGTGATCTCATCAATTTCAGAGGAGAAACGGTAACAGTAAGACTACATCTTAAAAAAATAGATGAATAATGGTTATTTTATATAATAAAAAAGTCTCAAATTATAATTTTTCAAAAAAATTTTACTCTAAAAACATTAATAAGAAAGATACTAAACGACATTTAACTAGTAATAAATTAAACTCTCAAAGGTTAACACCTTCTAATAAAAAATTTCTGATAAGTTTAGGTTTCAAACTAAAATAAAATGGAATATTTAAATGTAAAAGAAAATATTCTTGTAGATGAATCAATATTAAGCTGGGAAATACTATCATTTGAACCTTTCAATCCTACAAAACTTGGATTAAATGATGAAATTAGAATTGCTCTACAACAAACAGGAAAATATCCTTTACCTTGCAAAAGTGAATTATATTTAGAATTTCAAGTTACCAAAGAAGATGATACTCCATTGGCTAATACGGTATTAATCAACAATGCTCCAGCATTCTTGTTTAAAGAATTACGTTATATTTTAAATGGTGTTACAATTGATTCAGTTCGAGATGTAGGAATTACTTCAACTCTTAAAGGATACATATCATTTAATCAAAACGAAAGTGCAAAATTGGAAAATGCTGGATGGTATCCAAAAACGAAACCTAAAGAAAAAATTATGACTGATGAAAAAGGAAACGTTTCCCTATGCGTCCCATTAAAAATGTACTCGGGATTTTTTGAAGATTATAACAAAATAATTTTAAATTCACAACAAGAACTAATACTAATAAGAAGCAATGATGACACTAATGCTTTAGTAACCACAAGTGATGATGAAAAACCGAAAATTAAAATAACCAAACTTTGTTGGCGAGTTCCACATCTTACTGTGGCCATTCCCCAAGAATTGGCACTAACGAAAATTATTGATAAAAACAATGATATTCTTCTTACTTTCCGAAGTTGGGAATTAATTGAATATCCAGAGTTATTAGAAAATACAAGACATAATTGGCCTGTCAAAACCTCCACAAAAATTGAAACACCAAGACATGTACTAATTGCTTTTCAAAAGGATAGACGTGGTAATTTAAAATCAGATATGAGTAAATTTGATCATTGTGACCTAAGGAATATAAATGTGTTTTTAAATTCAGAAAGATATCCTTACCAGGATCTTCAGCTTGATTTTAAAAATAATAAGTTTGCTACCCTGTATGAAATGTTTTCTGAATTTCGTCAAGTATATTATAACTTTCCAATAGAACCAATATTTAATCCCAAAGAATTTAAAGATAATGCACCTATTGCTTACATTAATTGCTCTCATCAGAGAGATTTATTACAATCCGGCCCAGTAACCATGAGAATTGAATTTGAGACAAAAGAAAAAATATCGGGAAAAACAGCTGCGTATTGTGTTATAATACATGATAAAGTATTTAGCTATAATCCATTAACAAAAATTGTTAAACAACTTTAACTTCTCCCACCACATCAAATATCATTATTAAAATGAAAATATATCGAATAAGATCAGTTGTTTCTATACCATAGTTTGTTGCACATCAAATGGAATGTACAAAATACAAAAAGAAAAAATAGAACTATTTTTAAAAAAAATTAAACATCTAAAAAATCTTATTGAAGACTATTCGAAAAAACAATTTGTAATAAAAAAATTTAGTACTTTAAAAATTTGCTAAATAAAAATGAGAATAGTTATGGATGTTCAAGGATTTAAGGATGAACACAACAAGTTTATTCCTAAAGAACTTGCAATGTTTGATGGACATAAAATGAGTCATTATATTTTTAAACCACCGTATCCACTACAAATGCTTCCACCAGAAACATACAAGCAAGCAGAATGGTTAATGAAATTTCATCACTGCATCAATTGGAATACAGGATATATTCCTCTTCATAATTTTTCATCTATAGTAAAAAACTTAACAGAAAAAGGAGAATTCATTTATATTAAAGGAGAAGAGAAAGCTAATTTTATTAGAAAATATTGTACTAAGCCAATAATTGAATTGGACGAACAACCTGTTTTAATTAAATCATCTCCTAAATGTTTTTATCATTCTCAATCACCTTCAATGTGTGCCCTTTCTAATGTATTCTTTATGTATAAAAATTTTTTTATGAATGAATAAATTAACAATGAATGTAATAATATTTTTTTTATTTATCCACATCCCCACATTACTAACAGAAAATTATATTTTCCTATCTTTACATAATCAAATATTTAAACATAACAGCCGTTACACAATAATAAAACAACTATAAAAATTTAAATATTTTATTTCACACTAACTTTAATTAACCAATAAATCAATACATAAATTTATTTCTTTATTGAGTCCAATTTTTTTAAGTTCATCAAAGAATTTTAACACATTTTTAGTCTTCAAAAATTCACTACACAATTCTGCTGCTTTTTTACAAAAATTTGCATGATCAACATATTTTATATATAACAATAAATCTTGACCCTCACTTTCTTCTTCAACTAAACAAGATAAATATCTGGAACATGCTTCGTTCATAATGAACCCTTCATAAAGGTCCCTCACAAAATTTTCAATTTTAGGCATCATCTTCACCACGCAATTTGATTAGTTCTTGTAATACAACAGGATCTCTAATATATTGGTTTAAATGACGAACTTCATGATGAAACCAACTTAACTTCACTAATTCACGTATAAACTGTACAATATCTTTCTTTTGAAAATAACGTTCGCACAATTTCACAGCCTCTGTATGGTTTTTGGATATATCCAAATAATATTGAAACCAAGATGGACCACTATCAACTGCATAATGTTCGAACTCAAAAGCAGAACTTTTACATTTTTTATAAAATTTTTGAATTAATAAATTTAATTCACTTTCGTTAGAAGCAGAAGACATATTTCATTTTAGTATGTTTTAAGCTGGTAAAGTGTTGCTTTTATAATCAAAATTTAAAGAAGGGATACAAGGTCATGTTAACATGTATACGAAGTAACTCGAATGTATACGAAGTAACTCGAATGTATACGAGATAATTCAAATGAGAAAACAAAAGAGGAGGAGGATGAAAAGCGTTGATGATACGAGGTTTTTTAATAAGTATAATGAGAGATTTGAAAAGTATAATGAGAGAAGAAAAGAGGAGGAGGATGAAAAGTGTTGATGATTTACTCTTACTCCTCCTCCTCCTCTTTCCTTCTCTCATATATCCACTACTAATATTTACTATATTGTTGCCCGAATCAACGGTACTTAAGGAAGTCACAAAACAGAAATCTATAAAATCCAAAAAATATGAAAGAATGTATTTACGATACTTCTTTACGTACTTTAGCATAATTACAACTTACTTAGACTTTATTTTGTTAGAAACATTTACTTTTTGTTGAGTGTTGTGTTGATTTTTAATTTGTTAAAGTATAATTTACACACTTTTATCATTCTTAATTTTAAGTGCTATGACAATCTTGATATCATCATTTTGAAACCTGTTTTCTTTCACAAAATATTTATAGTTGGTTCGTACTACCAAAAATTGATAACTATCACTAAGAATTTGCACTAAAATCATACTAGGAAATAAAAATACATGGTTAATACTTCAAAAAATATGAATGACGAATCAAAACCGTTCATTAATATGCTAACCTAAAACTAAAACGTAAATTTATGACAAATTTTTACTAAGTTTTATTTATTTATAATGGTATTTTTTCTATAAAGAAGGAAGGGACGGAGGAAAGGTGGAATTTAATAGAAAGGAATGCAGTGAGGCCGCCAATGTAACAGGGCTCAGTGGAGAGCCAGATCGATAAGCGTCATTACCAATCATGTTATTGCCCACGTGGTGGACGTAGAGACCGGCCTCCACGCTAACCTTGAGCTAACCAGAGTGAGTGTAAGAAGGAAAGTGCTCAATCTGGAGGTGTAAGAGAACCACAGGGGTTCCCACGCTGCTATAAACACAGATGCGCTCGTCGTGAATTTCGGGATCGATATATGAAAATAGATATTAATTAATAATTACAGAACAATAATTAAAGAAATAATTAATTTTAAGTAATACGCTTCTTAAAACTGTTGAACTCATAGTCAGCTGAGAGTAGAAATATATAAATATCCAAAAAAAAAAAAATACAATCTGACCCCGGGTTATTACCAATATTTAATTTAATATAAATTAAACAAAAGATTTACTTAACAAAATAATCAATTACTCAACTAAATTAACCATCTCATAATTGTAAATAATAATAAAAATAAAATAGATAATAATTAGGATTCGAGACCGTTGGTTGACACTCATTACTATTAAACAACAGCTTCAATGTGGCAAAGATAATCGTATTTTATTTAAGTTCCAAATCAAAAGTAATAAATCAAAATACAGTCACTATATTTACTATAATATTAAGTAAAAGGATAGGATACACATTTAGCCATTAACTTTTTAATTAAATAAAAATAAGGAAACTTCTTGCTGATAATCACTTGAATTGAACCTAATATGGTCATTCTCAAGTGCTGGCTCATTGTAATATAACAAAAAAATCACACTGGAGTCAAACTAAAAGCATTCGAGCCACAAAGTGGGACCAAAAGATTGAATACAATGCAGAGTTACTCTAAAATATAGAAGATAAATTAATTCTCTAATAAATTGGAGCCATTGTGATATATCCAGAGAGCAAAGATGCGCCAATAATAAATTATATAATAAATAGCAAGGCTAATCTCAAGATTAACCCTTAATAATATAAAAAGAAAATTAAAGAGCAACAGCCATCAAATACCAAAAAACCCAAGATAAATTTATTAATATTTATCAAAGAAGGTAACAAATGGCCTTAGTATCCGATAAATAACTTTATAATCGACTAATATATTTAAAGTTAGGTGTTTAAGAGAAAATAATGAGAGTTAAAACAATATGCTATCGCGAAGTTCAAATTTGACATTAAACTGACTGTTTAAGAATTAATTTTGAGTATGATTTTAATAAATTAAAAACCTATAAAAAATTACTTTAATAAACTGCAAGTAATGGATCTTACCCTGAGCTCTTATGTGGGGCTAAAAGAATTCTTTTAAGAAAGTTGCAGAACTGAAAAAGTCCCCGTCCCCGGGTTTATTCCGATAAAAATAACTCAATTGACAGCAAAATAGGTAGAAGATAAAGTAACTAAACAACAAAAATCAATTAACCGAAACACGTAACGTAGCTATTTTACACGCAAAATTCCCAAACGAAGCACTGGTAAGGGTGAAAATAAAACTAGAAAATAGAAAAAATTAATTGATATATGACGATTACTATACAGTGGATTCAAATAATAAGAAAAAAACAGCCCAAAATGAGGTAATAAAAAGAAAATATCTACAAAAATTACTTGTCTATGTAAATACGACAGTGATAGTAACCCTAACTCAGAAACAATATAAATAAAACAATATCTACTGAACTGTTCAAAATAGTTTCAAAAAAATGTCATAAGAAAAGATAAAAGGAAGAAATACACTCAAATAGTGGCGATTTAATTGGAAAAAATTAACATCCAATTCAATAACAATAGAAATAAATACATCTATCCATGGTCTAGTGAATGCCAAGCGAAACAATATAAACAGGGATCAAACAGTGATGATTAACTGTACCATAAAACCATCCTTTATAGTAAAAGAATGCAGCTAAAATTTAGGAAGATAAAATGACAGAGCTGCGAAGGAACTCGACAAGCAGGCAGAACTTCGGGGATTTGTAATAAAATTAAAAATATGCAACTTACTGGTAAATGGTATAATAAGAGTACTTTCAGAAATATGGTAAACTTAACTGAATTACCTATAGTAAACTTGAATTAAAATTTGAACCGTAACATATTCTTAAAAAATATTTTAAAGTAATTCCGTTTAATTTTATTATTTTGGGAATTAAAATAGGTAAATAAAGTCCATATTTATCCTTATTAAAAAGAAAGGATGATATGTCTGGAGGTGAAACCAGCACAGTTTTACTTTGTTTCAAACAACAAGCAATTTCAATACGTTTCGTGAAGATATCTGAATTTGAATTTACGATACCTTCAAAAAAACTGATTTCATGGGTAAACTTTAGGCACAGATGAAAAAAAATGTGTGAGCTTTATTTTCGTCTTCTTTACAACACATTATAGTTTCATTAAAACCTTAAAGTTTAAAGTTATTGTATTGTTTTTCTTCCTACGAAATAAGTAAAAACTGATTTTATATCTAATGTTTCAATGTAAAACTTAAGTTACACTTTAAAGTTATTGTATGGTTTCTCTTCCTACAAACTAAGTTTTGGGGGCGTAAAATTCAAATGCTGCTCTGGGCACTCCTGACCTTAGCTACAATACTAAATATTACTATTGAAAACGTTATTTTAAATAGCAATAGCAGATAAATTAGAAAGATTTTATGATCTACCGTACAATTTCATCACATTTTATTATCGAGGATATGGAGATGTAAAGCATCTTTGTATTTTGTACATATAAAAATCTGTAATATCAAACATTTTTCGAATTTCATTGTATCTTTTTTTTTTTGTAATTGTACAATATTTGTAATTACACATATATTAAAAATTTTCAATTTGTTAAAAATTAAGGAATTATTCTTATAGTAAATAATTATTTAATTTAATGTTCAGTAAATATAGATAAGCAATTTGTAATGTTCCTTTACCAGTATTTCTTTATACATTAACCAAACGTTTATATCAATTATTGAACAAAATGGGTGTTCTTTGCACTTTCATAGAGAGATAGCGCAGCTGACGCGACATGAATATTGTAAATGATTTATATCATTTTGGTGCAAAGCTTGTGCAGCCGCTCGAGATGACATTTAATGATGAAATATTGAAATATCTTTTAATTCCACATAATATTTTCAAATAATGGATGATATGTTTAAAACAACAGTTGTTTCAAGAATAGCATTAACCGGCAATTTTATTATTTTAAAACATTCGACTCCCTGAGCCAGTAAAGCACAACTAGTACTGTAGATATAAACTTAAATAAAAATACTTGGAATGAACTCGAAAGTAAAAGATATTTTCCTGAAGAAAACGGTGGAAAATCAAGGCCAAAGTCGTTTTTTAAAATCTTAAAGTGAGAGGTACTCAGCAATTACCTAATTGAGCAATGAAATTAATCATTTAAAACCTGTTTTAACGTCAAACGTTAACAATAAAAAAATATATGAAATTTACAGAAACATTGACATAAAACTGTCATGGTTACGAAAAATTATTTATTTTTAAATATTCTTCAAATTTGACGATACATTTTTCAAAAACTTAACCGACCGGGTTCGAATCTATTTGTTTAGAAAATTTTGAAGAATATATTTTATCTTTTGATAAAAAAAGATTGGGTTTGATTCCTGTTTTAATGCAATTACCAATCAACTGAATGCTCCTTTCTCACAATCTATTCTTTTATCTATCGGCGGGCATGGTTCTTACAGAAAACGTTTCAATGTAATTTCTGATTTGTGTGATAGTAGCAGAATTGTAAAAACATTTTTCTTTAGTTTCATCTCCTTTTAAAATTTATAAGATCAAATATATAAAACTGGTTCCAAAGTCCATTATAAAAAAATATCGCTAGATATTTTATATTTATGGCTTCTTTACAAGAATAAATAATACTGAAGGGGCAACTCCATAAAATATAGATGAACAGATACAAAAAGTAATAACTGTATATTTATCAACTCATGATTTTCCTATGAAACATTTATAATATTGGGGTTCAATTTTTCAACAATCTACCCTTTTGTGGAATATATAGGCGAAATGCTTAATATTTCAGACTTTCTGCTTGTATGTTACAGTTTTATAAAAGTAATATATACTAGTAAAAGTAATTTTATGAAAATTCCGTTATTAGATTTTGTATCTAAACCTATTAGAAGTAGCAAATAGATTTTTAAGTTACTCTGTTATCAAAGAGAATCTAAAATAGGATTCATCCCGTTCGCATCTCCAGAATAAATCCGATTAATGTTTTCAAAAGACAGGAAATAATGGGAGGACTTAAAATAGATTTCAGTATATAATATAGGTATTCGTAGAACAATGAGAAGCTAATCAGCTCCAATCAGATTGTCCGAAAACAGTAGGCATACTATCACCTGACTGTTTTTATAAATTCTGGTTGGGTCTGATTTGTGATTTCTCTACAAATAGACCTTTTATAACCTTGGTATTACAGTATTAACAATTTTTCACTCTTACATTATTTTACTTTCAACAAAAAATAAGCAATTTCTATCACAGATTTTTACCATCTTACAAATATGACAGTTTTGGCAATACCTTCGGAGTTGAAGGTTCCAGTTTTCGAGACCTTGCTTGCCTCACGAACCACAATATTATACTGTGAAAAAAATATTAAAATTAGAAGCCACAATAACTCTCATAATAATAATTATTAAAAAAAAACATAAAGTATAATTCTTCATCGATATAAAGTAAAAATAAAAAACCAGGTCTTACTACACTCTTTTATTTTTTTGTAAAAAGTGCCGAATTTCTTGAAATCAAGAGAGAAATAAACTGATTCCATTCTAGTATAAGAAACTAGTAATTTCTGGTTTCCCTGTTGATTATAGGTACCGAATGACATTAAATAGTTACTAAATTACTTAATTATTCTTTACAAATATCTGTAACAAAATTTGATTAGCTAAATTCATATCTTACATCTTTTGCTGGAATAGGTGCTGAAAACTGTGATGTCCATTTACTTGCTACCCTAATAGAAAATGAGTTTAATGCAGACTCCATTTCCTGGGTTCATGAATGAATCCCTCTATAGATAATGTTCCATTTTTTGTGCTTATTTTTCTGGTGAATATGAAATTTAATCAATAAGGAAGTTGGACTTTATCATTAGTTTACCACGACAGCCGGTAGTCGATTAATTACTAAGACTACCTACAAGAAATAACTCCCCATTTATGGTCAATTATAGTTATTTCAAAACAGATTTTAATGAATTTACAGTAATCTAGATAAATTTATAATTAAATATAACAACTATTAATTGTTGAAAATGATTTTAAATTTTGATAAAAAATTCACTATATCCCCGTCACTTTATTATCATCAAAATTATCTACAAATCTAGCTCAGTGCGAAGATAACAATACGATATCCAGTATTATAGCCCGTTTGAGATATTACTAAGAAATCTTGCAAGCAACTCAACAGTGGACCAAACATCATGTGAGCTAAGCTTAAGTTACGCTTAACATAGATTATTGATTTATTAAATTTTATTTAAACCAGAAAGAAGGAACGAAGGAAAAAAGGAAAGAAGGAAAGAAGGAAAAAAGGAAAGAAAGAAAGAAGGAAAGAAGGAAAGAAGAGAAGAACAAAGAAGAAGAGAAGAACAAAGAAGAAAAGAAGAACAGAAGAAAAGAAGAAAAGGAGAAAAGAAGAAAAGAAGAAAAGAAGAAAAGAAGAAAAGAAGAAAAGAAGAAAAGAAGAAAAGAAGAAAAGAAGAAAAGAAGAAAAGAAGAAAAGAAGAAAAGAAGAAAAGAAGAAAAGAAGAAAAGAAGAAAAGAAGAAAAGAAGAAAAGAAGAAAAGAAGAAAAGAAGAAAAGAAGAAAAGAAGAAAAGAAGAAAAGAAGAAAAGAAAAGACGAAACGAAGAAAAAAAGAAAGAAGGAAAGAATGAAGGAAAGCAAGAAAGAATCTCCACAGTTGCATCATCTATGTCCACGAAAGTGTGGTCGAACTACAAATCAGTTTAATTGTATATGTTACTAGTTTTATCTTTTATGATATATTTATTTCATATCCCAACATATTTGTAATTATAAAATTTGCAATCGGTATTTTATTAATATATTGTCTGTTGCTTCTGTTATACAGGGTCTCTCTAAACTGTCTGTACAAAATATTAACGTAAATTTCTGACGCTAAAATAGTAGAATAGAATTTAACCCAATCTACCTTAGTCTAAAAATAAATAGTTTCTAACACACACAGTTTCAAAATTATATTTTTTTTTTTACTTTTTTTTTAATATTTAGCTTAATAGCACCTTGATTTTCATTAAATTCGTTACTTTGAGGTTTTTTAAGATAAAAAATCAAGATGTGATTACAGTTCCGATGTACATTACTCCACCACCACTTCGTTTATATCTAGCCTCATACCTATTTTATTCTCAAGTATATTAAATTTCCAATTAAATATTCTTATTCATTCGTATCTTTTATTCCATAAGTTATACCTAGTAGCCATTTTTAAAATAATAGAATTTCAAGGGTTAATTGCGTACTCGTCGTCGTTCCAGTTCACACTTTATCCAGGTTTAGGGCTGGTTCATGGAACTAAGCTCCAACAGACTTACAATAATAAAAGTTTTCATAGCAAAGAGCTAACCATGATAATAGTATAAGAATAAACTCATAAAGAATACTAAGAATACCAAACAAAATCAATAACACATCTATATAAAAAAAAACCGTATTATCTCAATTTTTTAAATTAAACTCTAAATTTGACAAATTTGTTAGATGTCAGTGAAGCCTGCCTATACTTTAATTTTAAATTCATGTTGATATTGCACAACTCTTATTGCAGTGTAAACAGGTTTGTTATGGAAATTTGTCATAGTCTTTCTTGTAAAGCAACACTCTTCGGAAAATACAATTTTTTTATAAAAATATACATCATGGGCTCTCCATTCCTAAGTGAATCAAAAGAAGCCTAGTTTTAATTCGAAGTCGAAAAAAGAAGCTCTTGCACTACCTGGAACTGGAATGGATGCAACAGCTGCTCTCTTGAAGTCATATTTACTCTAACTTATAATACTAAGTGCCTGATGCTCAGACTCGGATTTTCTTCAACTCATTCCAGAAATTGATCAGAATTTGTATAAAAAATTAATCTTTATTCATATTATTTTGAACAATCAGAATTTCAGCGAAAGAAATATTTGTACACACATTATTAAACTGAAAACAATCCAACCAATTTTTTTTCCTTTAGCCAAAATGACTTTTACAAAATCTATTTTTTTCCCTAAAAAATTCGAAATAACTTTTTTCTGCTTATCCATTTTAGCTCGAAAAGCATGAAGAAAATTGCTTTCTTTATAAAAACAGTATTACTTTTTTCTCTATTACTATTGTTTAAATTTCGTTACAAGAGAAAATCCCCTTCGTTTTAAAGCTTTCAGATTTAAAAGATTGGCTCGGGGTGGAAAATGAAAAGGCAAAAGCCGTAATACTGTCACTAAAAGAAAAAAATAAAATCCGGAAAAAATGTTAACTTGTTTTGATTTTTAAAAAGTTATTTGCATAAAATAACTTCTACAGTGTGTTGCACTTTCCACTGGTCCACTTTTAGTTTAGTGTATCTGTCATTAAAGGATCCAGTAATAGGGGAATTAATTTATAATTTAAAAATTTTTCTTTTTCCATAAAGTTAAAAAATGATTGCTAAAGTACCTTATAAGGTTCATTATTAAAATAAATAGTAACATGAAAATGTTTGAATATACCTAGAAACAAGCGTTTTAAAATTAACATCACATTTATTTATAAATAATTCACATGATCGATCAGAAAGGAGAAAGACTGGGAGAAACACACCTGAGTTTCAAGAAATAAATTAAGTAGTTAAAATTAAAATAAAGGACCGATCTGACCGTATACAAAACAAAACTTACTTGAAACAATAGAAAATGACAAAAGTATGAATGAGCTCATGAAAAAATTATCAGATGGGAAACAGAAAATGACAAAAATCGAGAATCACCAAGGAAAGATAGTATTCGATAGTAGACCATACGAATCTGTTATGCCGAACACAAACCGTACACCTAGACATGTTTTAAACGTACTTTCCTGGAATGACATTATCGGAAAGATACTCGCTAAAACAAATGAAGAAAGAAAAAACACCTGGAAATAATCAAATAACATATGAACTGCTAAAAACAGTCTTGGAAAAAATATCAAATTTTGTGCCTAATAGAGGGTAAAATACCAAAAGCGTAGAAAAGTGCTTTTGTATAAAAACACATAATAAAATGAATATAGAACGTTATTGACTGATAAGTTTATTTTCTTACATTTTTAAGTTCATAACACGAATAATAACAGATCATTTGATAGAAAAATTCAACTTCTATCAACCAGTCGAAGAGGCCAGATCTTGAAAACGATAATTGAGATAAATCCACCATCCCACTACTCATAGCCTTGAACGATTATTAAAAGCTATTAAATGGAATTTGATACGATAAAGTCATTGTCATTCTTACATTCGTCTAACCGGATGCGGAGTGTGCCTCTTTTAATTGTTCATTTATGTAACTCCCTAGCAGTTATTACAATCTTAAGTTGCAATCTGTATCTTTTATCTACATTCAATACAATAACGAATTTTTGTCGCGACTGTTACCTCTGCCCCCGGAGTGGTTTCCAACTTGTGAGCAGGGTATTCCTCTTTTCATATTAAAATGGGTTTTACGCACGTACTATCCATTGTCAATGATCATTCTTAAATGGCGTTCGACGGCGTCTACGTGCTATTAATTAGTCTTTTAAACAAGTTAATTTTTAATTTCTAATATTTTTATTTTATCATAATATGTAATCCTATTTCATTGTGAGAAATGTCTGCTAGTGTTGGACAAAACCCGGTTTTTATACATACTCACTTTAGTAGGTTTTTTCCTTACTTTTATTTTATAATAGATAGATTTAAGTAAGGAGTTTTCTCTTTTGGAGAACTCCTGATGATGTTTGTTGGCTTCTCGAGTCTATGTTCAAAAGTTTTCTGAAAAAAACCAGCCATTTTTGGGAGCCTATTAAACCAGTTTCGGGTAAGTGGAAGTGACATTTATAAAAAACTTGTTATAAGAAAACTTATCACTGAGGATAAAGAAAATGTTTTTACTGTACTTGGTTGTGATCGAAAATCCCAATATTAGTCAGAATAATATATCCAAAAATATTAACATTAGCGAAGCAAGTGTTTCAAGGATTCTTAACAACTACAGATTTCATCCTTATAAAATCTAGCTTCGTCAAGAGCTTCACTGAAATAATTTTGACAACCGAACTGAATTCTACTTGTGGGTGTTAAATAAAGTGGCAGAAAATGAACACTTTTTTGATAATGTGTTGTTTAGTGAATAATGTACTTTTCGTAATAATGGTTTCGTGAATAGACACAACTTCCATTACTATTCTGATTCAAATCCGCATCAATACAGAGTTATCAGAAACCAGAATAGGTGGTCGGTCAATGTGTGAGGAGGAATATTGGGTCCATACATAATTTTTTGAAGGACCTTTAAATGATTTGATGTTTCGCGATTCTCTTTTACTGTAATATTAGAACAACTATGTGGCTTCAACTGAAAAAATCTCTGCCTCATTATCATCGCGAAGTTCGGCAATTTTTAAGTATCAGCTTTCGAAACAGGTGGATTGGGAGAGACAAATTTCAAAATTCGCCCCCGAGATCTCCGGACCTAACTCCACCAGATTTCTTTTTATGGGGATACATAAACGGAATTGTCTACAATACACCCCCGACAACACCATAAGATATGAAAATATGCATAAGAGACGCTTTTCAAATTGTAACCCCGCAAATATTATCCAGAGTTAGCAGTGGTTTCGAAAAAAGGATTTGTAAGTGTTTGGGAATGGATGGTCGACATTTCGAACATCCACTATAAATATTTTGTTTCTGTTTTGTCCTATCGTCAATATGTTAATACCATTATTGCTGTTATAGCCTGTTGGATGACTATAAATAGGCAACTAAAAACATTAGAACATCTATTCAAAAGCAAAATGGTGCAGAAAACGATTATTTTGCATATTCTGTGAAAACGCGAAGACTTAGCTATAGAACACCCTTATACCATTCGATAGGTATTTAAAAGGTACATTTTCTGGTAAGTTAAAAAGTATAGCGTTCTTTATAAATTAATCAAGTTATATAAAATATGATTTATTTTTACACTTCACTGTAAATTTCGAGTACATAACTGAAATACTTCTTAAGTATTTGAAACATGAAAGTTAGGCTAGATTTTGTCAAAATTCAACTTATTTAAAAACCCTTAAGGTTTAGGTACTATAAACCTTATTAAATTAGGCACTAATTTTGATCGGAAAATCCAAAAATGCAATAATATACAGGGGGTTCCATTTAAAAAAACAACTTTGATACTTTCAGAGCCTTTTAGACACCCTGTATAATGTGAAAATAATTTTAAAAAGTAATTCTATTAGACCCCCGTATTTCCCAAAAGTAAAATTTTTTGAGTATCAAGTGAGTTGTTAGAAATTGAACGTAAAACCTTTCGATGTAAGAACAGCAGTGCTCTAAAAAATACGTGAATTGTCCCTGGGGTAAGCGCTACAGAACAAAAGAAAGGAAAGTTTAGTAGATATTAAGGCGGATTATGGTATTGGAATCCGACTGTAGACACCTAAAAGTATAAGTAGTCTTGAGCAGGACTGGTGAGTTACATTTGAATGTAAGTTAAAACAAATAGTACTAGTAAAAACCTCGGTTTGAGAAATATTAGCTATAAATCAAGCTCAATCAGCTCAAAAAGAAATCATGCAAACAACAGCGCAGAACGTCAATTTTGTATCTCTTATGAGATGCAATGTATGTAAGATGCTCTTAAAAATTATTTTCTTAGCGCTCTGGAGTACTTGGCCAAGTACTATATATATATATATATATATATATATATATATATATATATATATATATATATATATATATATATATATATATATAGATAGATATAGATATACATAACTTATAAATTTATAATTAAAACTAGTAATAAATAATTATTACTTATTAAAATGCATTCACTTAAGGCTTCTTAAACTCCATCATTATTAAGAGAAGTAATTAATAATTAAAACCGTTAAAATTTCATGCTCAACTTATTAAAGCTGTTCCTTTATGAAGAATATTACCGTGAATGGCACTTACTTCAGCTCTTTGTTGTCAGCTTGAGGAACTTGTTAAGATGTTCCATTTTAATTCCCAACTATAAAAGGGTGTTATAAAAGACCGTTCAAAGAAAACTGTAAAAATTATAGGGAAAATAAGATGAAAAATAATTATAGTATTAATAAATTAATCTTAGTTTTGAAATATATCTTTGCATAAATGAAAAATAAAAAACTGCTCTTGTAGGGCTTAGCTTCTATTTGCGTTTTCACTTTTCTATATCTTCTTGGGAAGAACTTAAATTTCAAATAAGTATTTATGCATTTATGCAAAGGATAAAAGTTCATATTTAGTGTAAATTTCATTCAATTAATATACAGGATGTCCGGTAAGCACCTCTTAATGTTAGGGAAGCATACAGGGGAGGTAACAATAACCCTACCTTGTCATAGAAAAAAAGTTCCTAAAGTGCCCCTTAACAGAGAAACAGAGCCCTAAAGGGGTAACCAGCGGTCTACCTTATCGACTCTAAGTTTTGAACTGACCTGTATAATTTACTAAAATTTTAATATTTTTTTAGAGACAATAAAGACTCATTAAACCATACTACAGTAGATGTTTAAGATCATCAGAGAAGTCTGGAATGGACTTGCGGCCACACTCGTTGTGCTTAATTTTTGACTAGTGTCATTTTACAAAGCTGAAAACTGACTTTTAAATACTTTGGTCATTCCTTTTTAAAAAAAGTATTTCTAATTTATTTCGGTAAAACTGTCAGTTTTCGACATAAATTGGTTTTTATGCGAAAAAGTCAAAAGTTACTAATGCTAAACACAAACAGGGAAAAATCAGGTTATTATTGTTAATATCTATATAATAAAATTATGTTGAGGGAACTTTTCAAAACGCTTTCAAGTAAAACTGATTATAAAAAATGGGTTAATATTCTTACACAGAGTATGCTGATATGCATTTAATTTCTGGTAAAGCGCAGTCAAATTCTTCGAAGGCAAGAAGACTTTATGCTGAAAGGTTTCCAGCTCGAACTTTGCCAAGTCCAAAAACCTTTGATCGGGTTGATCGAAGCCTAACGCAAGCAGATAAAGGATGATTAGAAAATAATGATTAGAGTTAACGAATTAATTTTTTACGTGTTTTATTTAGGGTCATTTGTGCCGCAGCGTGGCGGTGAGAGCCCCCCAGGAGAGCACGAGACTCCCATGTAGAGGAACAAATTTTGCAAGATATTGCTGACAACCCTTACAAAATGGAATGTACATGAAACTCTAACAGAAACACACTCGTACCACGTTGAGAAAGTAATTGCTATGTCTTCGGATGATTATCCTGCAAGACTTCAACATTCCAACTGGTTTATACAGCAACTTAACTTAAATATAAATTTTTTCCATCTTATATTGTTTACCAATGAGGCCGGTTTTATAAGAGATGGCATAATAAACTCGCATAATTTAAATTTTTGGGCTAATGAAAACCCACACGCTATAATTCAAAACAAACACCAACAAAGCTTTATTGTAAATGCATGGGCTGGTATCATCAGAAATAACCTTTATAGATCAATTTGTTTTTAAAGAAAAACCCAATGTTGAGATTTAAATACAATTTTTGCAGCAAAATTTAAATAATTTATTAGAAGACGTACCTCTTCATATAATACTGCTTATTTTAAATGTATAGTACGTAAATAATTGTTTAACGTTTTTGACCATCAAGGTCTCCAAACCCAAATCCCTTAGATTTTTGCTTCTGTGAAAATCTAAAAGAACTAGTTTATCCAACACCAGTAATTACTAGAAAAGAACTACTAGCGAGAATAGCACAGCATTCTAAGGAAGTGCTTAGTAATGCCAGAATATTATTTGGAGTGTAGCGAGAAAATATTCGAAGAAGGAAAAAATGTGTTAAAGTCTGTGCAGCCCATGTTGAACATCTACTAAAATAACATTTAAACGTTTTTACTATTTTTGCATTTTAATAATACTATAAATTAATTAAACCTCGATCAGTCCTTTGAAAGGATTCTAGACTTGACAATATCTGAGCTGGAAATCTTTCAGCATAACATCTTCTTACCTTCGAAAAGTTAGACAGCGCTTTCCCATAAATTAAAGCATATCAGCACACCCTGAGTATTTCATTTTTACCTGTTTGTCTTTAGTATTAGTAATTTTTGAATTTTTCGCATAAAAACCGATTTATCTCGAAAACCGCCAGTTTTATCGAAATCTATTAAGAGTACCTTTTTTGAAGAGGAATAGTCAAAATATTTGAAAATCAGTTTTCAGCTCTGTAAAAGGACACCTGTCGAAAATTAAGCCCAACGAGTGTGGCTGCGAGTTCGTTCCTGCCTTCTCTAATGATCTAAAACATCTACTGTAGTATGGTTTAATGAGTCTTTATAGCCTCTATAAAATGTTAAAATATCATTAAATTATGCAAGTCGGTTCAAAACGCTGAGTACCCATTTACGGCTCACTATCTCCGTTAACACTAAAGCTTCTACCTCTTAGACCTAAACATATGTTATTCCTGATAATTTAACATATTGATGCAGTTGATTAAGCCAATTTATGTCAACAATTTCTAATTGGATTGCTGGAATTATAACTGTTTGGATGTCAACATGTTAATTGTACTAACAAACATTTGAATAGTATTTTAAGCTACATATATCTTTTCTTCTTGCTTATTTTACATTTTTCAGCATGATCTATGCATTTTAAACAAAAATTTTGAATTGAGAAGCATAAAATAAGTAAAATACGAGGTGCGACTATAAAATAACGAAACTCATGCGTCTACAGTATGTATGTATCTTTTCTTTCAAATAGGACACCTCCTATGTCTGTAAACAAATCACTCTGACATTCGATTGTATAAGAGTTGTTTTTTGTTTTGCCAAAAAAATGATGAAGTATAATAATAGAGCAACTAATTGTGAAATTTCATATCAAATTAGGAAAAACCGCTACTGGAAGGGTAAAACAATGAATGTTCGACACGTACGTGAGTTTTTGAGTGGTTTAAGCATTTCCCAAATGGCCGAGAAGATACTGAAGATGAATTACGCCAGGTGAAAATAATAAAAAGTTGTCAGTCTGATTCAATCTGACCGTCGGCGTTAGTTAGCTATTCGTGTGGTTACTGAAACTGTAGATATTGACAAAAAATGCGTATTGCAATTTTTATATAATAATATTACCATGCAAAAAGTGTATACGAAATGGCGCCTAAATTTATGGACTTAGGTATAACTAAGGATCAATTTTAAAATCCAAGAATAAAAAGCATTTGTTGCGAAATGCCATGTTGCCATGACAACTTCTGTACTAATATCAAAATAATGACATATCTAAATTTTAAATTTAATAATAATACTGAAAAATAAAAATGGCTGAAATTTAAAAAATAACGTTATTTCTAAACACATATGTAATTTTCCGTAACGTGTAAAAAGTATTAATCAATTAAATAAATATTTAGTTGAAGTCTCAAAAAAATTAAATCTGCTTGAAATTTATTTAATTTCTTGTTATAACAATAATAGATTAATCCTCAATATACTTGCGTTTTTATTTTCTTCCGAAGAAACCATAATTAATTTTGGTCTAAATATACGAAGGTAATTCCAAAAGTAAGGTCTCCAAAGCGTTGGGGACGCAGATACACTATGTTCGGGTGGCTGTTGGCTATACTGTTATGACTATTGCTTCCTGGACTCCCCAACAAGCATGTGCGCTCCTGGCTGAGACAGAGTTGCCACACCTCGCTCGTCGTTTGATTGAGCAAGATCTTGCTCTTTTTCCTCTTGATTCACCCTCGAGCTCCTTTTTGTGAAATCTCGCTCGTTTTAATACTTTTGCCACTACCACATAAAAATTACAGTTGGCGCAACGGATTTTCAATATATTTAAAGTTTGGTCTTTTTGGTAGAGATGGCGGTGGTAATTTTATTAACGTTACCTTGGTTGCCTAAATAACAAACATTTAACAAAATAGTCCCAAGCCATGGAAGCTCAAGTCTCTTCTACTGAAAATCGGTTGGGCAATTCATACGTCCAAAGAGAATGAGAAGGAGAAGAAGTTATCGATTGAGTTTTTTCAAATGTTTCTCACATAAACCAGAAAATATTTCAAAATTATGTCATGTATTTAGTTAGTAAAGCAATAGATAGACAGTCAACGTTAATAAATTCTGTAAGAGCAGTACCGGTAATTTAGTGCAGAAGTTGGCAATTATAGTATAGATGACACCACTTCCAATATTTATGTGATTGCCTATATGCTAAATGCAAAGCAAATTGAAGATAATTTTTCCTCGTAATTTTAACAAATATCTTGATTCCTAATTAACATAAAATAATGTCGAGTAATCAATTGACTTATTTCAAAGTGTTAAGCATATACTACGGGAAGCAATATTGGGTGCTCGGCGCGCATTACGTAGAAGAACGAGAGCAAAAACGAATAGCAATACATGCTCTCTCTCTCACTTCGAAAGTTTAGTTTTGGTTCTTTGCTTAAGGCTATTCTTTTGCTTCATCAGTTCTATCGCTTGAAGTAATCATGATTACTTCGACAAGTAAATGCATATTCAAAAGAACATGAAGTTATCAGTAACACTTCTTTCACTTTGATTACTGATAATTTACTCTAAAGAATAGAGTTCTTATCATCATACATTCAGAGTGAGAGATAAATAATGTACAAAGGAATGAAATACCATCAATTCTCCATGAGACAGTCGCAAAGGTTGAGTAAACCGTACGTAACGATTGGTTGATCACTCTGGATAGTATTTACGATTTACTTCCTGAGGTTTCTCGAAACACCATTCATAGGATTTTAACGGAAATGTTGCAGAACTAGAAGGTGTGCGCAAGATGGGTAAAATGGATGTTGATAGAAGAGTTCAAATGACAACGACTCCGCTAAGCAAACGAAAATGACAACTTTTTAGTCTCGATTGTCACGGGTGACGAAATCTGGGCATTTTACTTTACATCTGAGACCAAACAGAGGGCGAGTGGCGGCATTCCTTTTCGCTTAAGCTGCGAAACTTTAAACAAACCTAATCTGATGGTAAAGTCATGACAGCTGAATACTGAGATAGAAGGAGGTATTGTTGGTCGATTTTATACCCATCTTCTTTTCCAGGTGTCATCTCCGCTTCGAAGGTTGGCAATTATCAGGGTTATTCGCACTTTTGAGACTGCAGCTCTAAATAGTTCATTGTTACTGCAACCAGACCACTCCCTAAGGTTCTACAGCCATGAGTTTCTTCTCCTTCGTATTGATCTCCTTTCTTGGATTTTTCCCTGCATAATTATCTTTAGTATTTGATATTTTCCTCCTCTCATGACATGTCCCATATAGAGCAGCTTTTTTTCTTAATTGTTAGAACTACTTCTCTTTCCTTATGCATACGTCTCATTACTTCCCCGTTGCTTATTTTTTCTACCCATGAAATCCTCAGCATTCTCCGGTACATCCACATCTCAAATGCCTCCAGCCTTCTCACGTCAATCATTTTCAGTGTCTAGGCTTCAATCCCATAGTATAGTAGAGATAGCACATAACATCTCACCAGTCGTATTTTTAGTTTAATATTTAGGGCTCGGCAGCAAAAAAGCCTCTTCATTCTTGTAAATGTGCTTCTGGCCTGTTCAATTCTTATTCGTACTTCTTGAGAGCTGTCACTGTGATAATTAATGGTTGCGCCGAGGTGTTTATATTCTCTTACTCTTTGAATAGGTTGATTCTTTACATATATCATATGAATGTCCTGAGAGCATATATTTGGTTATGTCCAGTCCATATTCTTCGCTTAGTGTGACTATTTTATTAATTAGCATCTCTAGGTCTTCATTATTTGTTGTCATGCCATTAATTTTAATGCCCATGTCCAAATCACCAAGTGTCTTATTTACTATATTCTTTGAGTAGAGATTCAAGAGAATGAGTGAACGTACACATTCTTGATAAACACCTCTCTGTATTTCTATTTCTTCTGATGTTATGTCGTCTATCCTATTCATACCTATGAGACCACAATAAATGCTGACAGGTACTGTGAAACACTGAAAAACTCAGACGAGCAATTTAGAATCAGAGAAGAGGAATGTTGAGGAAGAGTGTAAGCATTCTCCACCTCTACGCTCGCTCACATGTCGCCCGACAAATTGTCGCCTTCCTGCAATAGTTTAAATTCACGCAAATGAGTCAATAGTTTTGATAAGTCAGTAGAATTTCTCTTAGATACGGAAATGGTGTATTATACGTTCCATATCGAATTCAGATAATATAATTTTAAAAAACTCAGTCAAAAATCTGGAACGTATTTTAAATCATAAATTAAGATTAAAAAATGTTAACTTCAAAATATAAATCAGCATTAAAAATGTTATATTTTTATAGATATTATTTGAATTAAGAAAAACCAAAAAAAAAAAACGGAAATCACCATGTCCCGGAAATATCCCGCCTGAGCTACTTAAATACGGCAGACAATTGACAAACCTCTACCAAAAATGTATAAACGGAGAAGATACCCGAAGAGTGGAAAACATCCTATATTACCACTATACACAAAAAAGGAAGTAAAGACGTTTGTGATAACTATCGAGGAACTGCGGTTCTCTGCACAATCTCGAGAGTGTATGGGAAACTAGTCAAAAGGAGGATTGAGAGCGAATACTCAGATATGGAGGCCGAAGAACAGGCTGCATGGATTTAAAGCAGGTTGATCTACTGTTGACCATCTCTTTACAATAACCCAGCTTATTGAGAAAAAATCCACATGAAACTAAGAAATACACCTGCTCTACATGGATCTCAAAAAAGCCTATGACGGCGTACCACAACAAAAACTCTGGGAAGCCCCAGAAAAAACAAATATAAATATAATACTTATAAGGCTGTTCAAGAGCTCTATTCAAATAATACAAGCAAAATAAATAAAGGGTATAATATTTTAAAAGGATTCACGGTTAGCAAAGGGCTCAAGCAGGAGTGTTGTTTGTCTTCAACCTTGTTAAAAATCTACTTGGAACAAGCGTTAAAAACATGGAAAAGAAAGTGCGAAAATATGGGCATTCTACTAAACGATTCCATACTATACACTTTGTGTTTCGCAGACGACCAAATAGTTCTGCACAAGACTACGAAGATCTGGAATACATGGCTCGTAAGCTAATAGAAAAATATCAAAAGTGGGACCTAGAAGTTAACATCAAAAACCGGAATACATGTGTATTGGGGCACAGCAACAAAACTTGATTCTGGAACAACCGCAGCAGGAAATAAATCACTGTGAGAAATACAAGTACCTCGGAATGCATATAACCAACGACGGCAAATTTGACGAAGAAATCAAGCATAGAAACAACCAGGGACGACAAGCTATTAGACAGTTGAGCAGCATATTGTGGATAAAACAATATCCAAAGAAAACAAACACAAAATCTTTAATAGTATTGTTAAAAGCATTGTCACCTATGGAAGTGAAGTATGGCTATTGAAAGAAAGAACTCTAAGAACACTGGAAGCTACAGAAATGGATTATTAAAGAAGAGTGGCTGGAAAATCCAGAATGGACAGAGTCAGAAATGAAAGAATCCAAGAAATTATGGGCGTTAAGCACAGGATAACAGAAGATATTAAAATCAACCAACTTAGATGGTACGGACATGTTCAAAGAATGGACGATAATGGACTTCCAAAAAAAGTTTTAAATTGGGCACCACAGGCAAGAAGAAAGAGAGGTAGGATAAAGATATAAGAACAAGAGGAATGGATGAAAACCTATGGACAAACCGAGATCAATGGAGACTGGAAATCAGAAGACGGCGTGGAACTTTATAATGTTATATATATATATATATATATATATATATATATATATATATATATATATATATATATATATATATATGAAGTAAAATGCGAACAGTAAATGCAAACTTCGCTCCATCATATCCTTTCTGTGTTAGAGGTTGCACAGTTAGAATAAATTGTTACAAAACGCAATTTATCCTATTCCACCACCATCGAGATGATGGCCTACCTGTACCACCATACCGAGAAGAAAGTCAAAACTTACCCTCCCCGCGAATCCGTGAAATCCGCATTAACATATATATATATATATATATATATATATATATATATATATATATATATATATATATATATATATATATATATATTGAATTAATGCACAAAAAGACGTGAGATTGTCTTGTTTTGGTACCTCCCAGTTATTGTAATATTATTTATCCAACCCAAGGTTATATGTTAATAGATGAATTTGGAAACTTATACCGATCTCTGCTATGCACCGACGAGAACAAATTTCTCTTAAATGAAATTATTCTACTTGCCTCAATATCGTCATATACATCATAAAACCTGCTTCTTTTACCAGAAAATCAAATTTAAAATTCCCTCATATTTATTCAAAGAATAGTTTATAGCACAGATGTGCATAATTTTAATATTCATCGTAAAAATATTTCAACTATTCCAGGGCATTTTAAACGATATTTTAAGTGCTCTTTTTACTATGGCGTGGTTTAATATAAATAAATTTAATATATTTATATTTTTCCGTATCTTGCTTTTCAAAAGAAACCAAAGACAATTCTTTTTAATCAATATTATTTTTAAAATAACCTTCTTTGTTTTCATTTTTTGTTTATTTTGCTAATAAAGTAACTAAAAGATCTTAGGGGATAATTATTCATTTATTCATATTTTCACTCTATAATGTGGTAACGTCCTTTTTTTCTTCTTATTTTTTATATAATACCTAATTTTATCTTGATTGGTGGTTGGTGTTACAAGCTGCTGAGGAGACTAATCTACAATCACATTATCGATATAGCATGTTTCATTAGAACAGGCAGGTTTCTGAAAGAAGCGAAGCTGCTGCGTCCAAGTTTTCTCTCTAATAAAAGTCAGTTTCAAAAAATGAAATCAGTGGTGTTTTTAAACCTTACTGGAGCATATGATAAAGGCACACAAAGTGCAAAACAACAACTTGATTTATCGAAAACATGCTAAGCAAGCGCACTTATCGAGTACATATGAATAAACATACTAACAGAAAACGAACCCTGAATAATGATCTCCACCAAGGGTCAGTACTCGCCCCTCTATTTGTTATCTTTTATGAGTCCAACATGCTTGATAGGTATACGAGAAAGTTTAGTTATGCTGACATGGCCTTAGGATTTAGTTACCAAAATCCGTCTTGAAAAGAAGACACTCTAAGCCAAGATTTGATGGCCATAAGCAACAACTTTACAAAATGAGGACTCAAGCGTGTCTAAATTACTTGAATAAAAATGGCAATAGTGAACTTAACTTTCAGTTTAATGGAGCTCGCTTTAAGTACAATAACTTCCACAAAGATCCTGGTATCACACTGGACAGAACAGTATCGTTCAGAAAATATTTTACCAACGAAGCTGCAAAACCTCAAACTAGAAATAACATCAGTTCAAAATTGAGCGATACCAACACGCGGTGCTCTGTTTTCGGATTGGCATATTTACCAGCATTGCTCCTAGTGTGGCTGAATAGCCCACATAAGATGATGGTGGGTGCCCAACTAAATAACTCTATGTGGATCAATAGTGGAATCATCAAACCCACTCCTGCATGTTGACAGTCCACTTTAGGCAATGTTCCACTCTCCTCCTCTAATTTCCAAGATTTCCGAAAAAGCACCTGTCCAAACCTTTGAACTTCTACTTAACAACGATATTAATCTGAGACAAGAATGGGAATGAAAGTAGCAAGCTAGGGTACCTCCTAATATTCCCGGCGTCCTCTCCACTAAGCAGACACCACCTGGTTTTACTCTGCCTAGTAAAACATGAAGCAGATTAAATCGAATCCGCACAAACTGTGGAGTGTGCGTCGACTCCCTATTCAGATGGGGAAAATCCAAAATTAGCGCATCTGACCATGGCAAAGTTAGACAATCCATCATCTTGTTTACGATTGTGACAATCGGCCTAGCCTTTGCATAACTGAAGATTTCTTGAGGGCTGCTCATCGGCTGTTACTTGAAATAAAAATTAGAATATTAATATTTGGTATGTTTATGCATGTCTAGCCATACGATCAATAAATAAATATATGTATTAGTATATGAAGTTAGTTGACGTGTTTAAAGTCTCATCGGTAACTACTGTTTAATGTGAGTTTCAAACCTAGGTCCTAGGTATGTTGCTAATCCCGAATCTGAACATTCAGCCAATTTTGTGCCTACAGACTATTGGAACTTTTTCAACTCCGACTACTTTTTTAATAAAGCTACTCTCACGAAGATTGATCTTGCACTAGTTATGGTCGTCCATCAACGCTGCATAGGTAAAAAGGTGATTTGGCAGTGAAATAGTAGTATAGTGTATTCAGAATTATTAGAAATCGACTAGAAAGTCCAATCACTTATAACAATGAAACTGCAATAAAACCTTTCAACCACAGATGTAATGTTATACCGAAATCCGTTCAGGTCCGGAGTAATGTTTATTTTTAATTCTAATTTTGGTTATGTTCGTAGGAAATAAGTTAACAGTTACTAAACGAAATCTATTTCACTGTCGCTACTGTCATCTAGATTAACAACTAGTTTTTGTGTTGCATTTTTAAGGTAGACATAGGTTTTTTTTATTTCGTTTACATATTTTACACAATTTTCACAGTTAATTTGAGAAATTTTTTTCGCTTTACTATCCATTAAAGCTAATACATTAGAATTAACTGTAGGTTAAATATTATTATGACCAATTCCTGCTTTAAGTTGGTGCCATATTTGCTCAATAGGGTTGAATATACAGTGGTAAAGTGGTAACCGCAATACCGTGTGACCCATACTTTCCGCAAGTTCGTCGCAATAACATTGATTTTTAATAGACAAACTTTTAAGCACTTCCAATAACTATTTTTGTGTATAATTTTCATCAAAATATATATCATTATCGTACATATAGTCTTGAATTTTGGCTTTTGGATCGTTTAAACAAGGGGCTTTGTTTAATTATCTACTATGGTAACTCGCGGTGTCCATAACAATAACACTATTTGGAGGAATATTAGGCAATAATTTAGTTCTAAATCAATCTTCAAATAGCTCCTCTGTTGTCTCGTCATGATAGTCAACACAAGAATCTATAATGTTTTTGGATAAAAGAGATAAAGCATTCGGCACAAACCCCTTTTGCAAATCCAGCATGTAAAATTGTTATTCTTTTACCACGGTTTGACGACGCACGTATCACTTACCGCTAGGATCGTCCCATCCACTGGTTGGGGTGTCATTGGTATCAAGTATTGGTCCTTTTTTATGTTCTGGAGTCACTGATTTCTCTCAAATACTTCCACCGCCATTCTTGAAGACGCCTGGGTTCCATTAGAATTTGTCTTTTATTAATCTTTTTGAATTTAAATCCCATTTGTTGGATATACTTCCACAAAGTCGTTCTTGGGCACTTAATTTCGGTTTCATCTCTTTCAAGTATTTTCATTAAATTGTCTAAAGTTGGATCATATTGGTCTTAATATATTTTATAAATTTTTCGTTGTATAATGTCTTCCTCACCATGGTCTAACTTTCTCAAAACTCCAGCATCACTTCTTTTTTTGCGTTCCAAAATCGGCTTTTGTGTAATTTTCCACACCGTAGAAAAAGTTTTCCTTGTAAGTAAAGCTGTTTCCTCTACAGCTTTCTAAAGGCACAAATTACCGCGTTCCATTAAGGTTAGAAACACGTTCTTAATAATTTCTTTAGCATCTGTTGATTGACGCACTTTTCGATTTGTTTCACTTTCACAAATCTCACTAGAACTCCAAGGCCGCCACATTTCTAAATAATTATTAGGTTTACAGTAGCAAATGAAATACGAAATAAGCACGTATACTATGACTAAAGACATAATTTAAACTGACTATTTCGGTTCAGATTCAATTATATTATACAAGTAAATGTAAATAATACCTAGAATTTTATCTGCACTTACAAATTATGCCTGTACGGCTGTAAATTTATACCTGTCCTATGTTTACCCGACTTTTTAGTCGCTTGCTAATAATTCTGAATACACTATACCGGACTGATCACGCCTTGCAAAACTCCATCTCTCTGCCACTTGACTTTAATAGGCGCAGCCGCATTTGATTTTGTAGACTTTAGTAATTTCTCCTGCCCCTTAATTGCTGTGTTGCTACCACATCACTTGCTTACAACTTCAGTGAGCTCCACGGCTTAGACAGTTGGGCTAATACCACACCTAATATATTAGGTAATGATTATAACTCATATAGCCCATTTTTGACGTTTTTTCTGGAACCTTTATTTTTTTAGTGTTAATGAAAATCGCTGTTATTAATTATAGATTTTCATGAAGTAACGATAAAATAAAACAAATTACACAGATGTGTGATTATAAACGAACGATCGTACAAGCGACCACAGTTATGGTTATATATTCATGTTTATAGGCATATTTTTATCCTAGTGCACGTAAAAATATTTTTTATTTAGTCTTTTCAAGAAATATGTTACATTTGTCAAAGTGCCAATCAAAGAAAGATCTTGGCAAAAGTCCTAAACTTTAATATGTTCAACCATAAAATTTGTTTTTCTGGCCCTTATTACTACCTAGCAGAAATTTTGAGGCACAAGGGGATCGTCATTTGCCTTTTTTGTGTATAAAACAAGCCCTGGAGAAATTAAAGCAGATGCAAAGGCAACCCTCAAAGTTGTTGTAATCCCACAATATACAAATATCGTATAATTTTATTTTCATTTGTTTTCTGCGAAATGGCTTTTTTTTATTTAAGTTTAAGTTGTTTCTTTTATCTATTAAATAGGACATTCACGATAGGATCAGCTTTGCCTCTTGGGTCTTGGGCTATAACTAGTGTCACTAATCTCGCACATCGCCCACACATCACTTTTTTAGATTTAGTTCGTGCAATACCCCTCTTATCTATATATTTACGTCTTAAATAAAAATTATCTGAACAGATAATTACATACGTCTTTCGATTAAATTTGAACCGATTTAAAAAATTAAAAAAAAAAATGGTTTATCAGCTCCTATACTAATTTCTTTAATGTATGCGAATTTACTTGAATCTTAAAACCATTCTGGTTTCACTTATTTTTAATATTTGCTTAATTTATGTGCACATAATTTAATCAAAGTAAAATATTTTTGAACTTACATTATATCAGTTTATTATAACGTATCCAACATATTTCCTTAAATACATAAAAACTTATATATCTGTAGTCTTAAAGCAACTTATTCATACTGAAGGTAATAATTCTTTAGATATAAAAAGTTTTATGAATAATATTATTCCGGAAAAATACTTAAGTAAGTGATAAACATAGTACATTGGAATGTACTTTTACAGGCAAGAAGATTTTTAACCTTCCCAAGCAAAACAAGGAAAAGCTTTTACTTGAACTAAATTATATGAAACTTCAAGCTGCAAAAACATATGAAGAATTATAGCGATGCAAATTTTTATTTGAAATGCCAAAAAAATAACAACCTTAGCTTGACATAGCAGCAGAAGAGTCCTAAATATCACGAAGTTTAAATTCTAAAGTGTGTGAATTATATGTTTCTTTACTGTTAAATTAACGAGGTATGAGTATTTTTTTAATGTTCCCAACGTCAATAACAATCATGTCCCTTTTTGGTTTCCATGTTATATTAACGGTGTTTATTATTTATCAAATTTTAGTTAGTTTTTTTCCAAAGGTCTCTTTCCACTATCTTTCGTGATTTTAACTATTTTTCGATTTTAGCGAAACGTCAACGCACCTCGCCATTATTCGATATTTTTGTACTCATCTCGGAGAATATGGACCTACTAACGCATTTGCCGGGTTTATTGGATTAATTTTTTATCCTTCAGAAAACGCGGAAGTTCGTATCTGTGGGAAATAATTTATTTTGAAAATTTTCGCATTATCAATTATTTGTGTAAAATCTAAGTTTTAACACCAATCAGGAGGGGTTGGTGAAGTTTCGCCAGACCTCCCGACTAGAGTGGAAACTCTAGCCGCCTCCTTTCTTCTCGTTCATGGTGATAGAAGGGGAAAGGGTGAAGCACGAAGTTAACGAAGATTAATTAAGTTTTAATTTATAAAGGAATACTTTTAAGAAATGAGCCAATTATGAAGAGGTTATCAAGTAACACTCATCTTTGACTCGAAGTTAAATTTTTATTTTCACCTTTTACTTTTCTACTTTTCCTCACATTTTCCGTTTTTTTATGTACTAAATTCAGTTATTTTCCGTAAGTCAAGTTAGAGATTTATTTGTCAAGATCGGGTTTTTCATAACTTTATAGCCAACATGATGCTGACTATTAGTCGCAAGGTGAAGTCAGGTTTTTCGCCACTTTGTCACGTTCTGGAAATTATTTTTGAGTGATGAGTTCATCATTATTCTTTGTAAGTATAGACACAGAGTTAGGTCTGAAGCCTTTCTTCTCATTTGAAACCGATTTGTAGAATGCTCGACTGTTTGAGTCTTGTCTATTCCTTTCCACATCCTCATATTGCTGTTTTTCATATTCCCTTTTCTTTTGTCTATTTAGTTTTCTTGTTTTCCGTCGGGATGTTGTATAGCTTTCTTTGTTTTCTGTTCTTTCTTGTTAAATCATAATGTTTCGTTTCTTCTGTCTGTCTTGTAGTTTTTCTTGGCATTCTTTATCAAACCATTTTCTTGTTCTCTTCGTGCTTTTTCCGATCATTAGTTCTGCTATATCTGTAATTGTTTCTTCCATTTGTTTCCATAGTCTTTCGATATTATTACTCTGGTCTATTTTATTTAGTTGTTGTTTCATTTCCTGTGCGTAATTTTCGCGGCTTTCCTTATTTTGCATTTTTTCGATGTTCCATTGTCCCAATGCTTCGTTCGTTTTAAGTTTCTGTGGCGATATTCTCATCCTAATTTTTGCTCTCACTAGATAATGGTCTGTATCTCCATCTAATCCCCTAAGGCTTCTTACATCCAGCACATTGCTTCCATGTCTGGCATCGACCGTTTCGAACTGTCTGCAAAAAATGTGAATAACGCTGCTATATATGCACATAGGGTGCGTTGTAATGGTTTAGAAGGACTTCTGTCAGTGTTATGATTTTTTTCTTGACATTCTGACATTTTATATCAATCACATTTAGATTATTTTAGAAGCAATTTCTGCATAATTTTGTTTACAGCTGTTAGGTAAGAGTCAATTTTAACATGGGATGCAGGAACAACCATTTTCGACATAATTTATTTTTTTTATTTTCATTAAGGGAAAACACTTGCCGAGGCTCATAAAGACATATGTAAAGTTTATGACGTTGATTGCATAACAGAATGCACGTGTAAGAATTGTTTAAAAAATTCGGTTTAACCTACCGCAATTGATGATGAACCAATCAAAGCCATAATTAATGAGAATCGTTATATAACTGTTCGACAGGTTAAATGTGTCGCACATAACAACTGAAAATCACGTAAAATGTCTTGAACTTGCTAATAACCAGATATTTGAGTTACACATGAATTGAAAGAGATTAACTTAACACAAGGATCAATATTTGCCATATGCATCTTACACGCAATGAAACCGACCTTTTCCTTATAAAGAATCATCACAGGTGATAAAAAATGGGTAACTTGTAGTAACATCATCCAAAAACGATCATGATCCAAGCATGATGAACCAGCACATCCTAAAAAGATCATACTGCATAGACGTTTTGTATTTTGAACTACTTCCAAGAAATTAGACGATCAATTTAGATATTTCTTCTCAACAACTAATGAAACTGGATGAAGCAATCAAAGAATAACGGCGAGAATTGGCAAATCGCAAAGGAAGTGCGTTCTAAAACATCCCTCATTTTTAGTAACTCGTGATAAATGACTGGGGCTTGGTTAAGTCATATCCCTCATACAACCCTAATCTGGCTCCATCTAATTATCATTTATTTCAAAAATTTGCAAAACTTTTTGCACGTTCTGTGAGCGTGGAATCAGGAAGCTGCAAATAATATATCAAAAGGCAATTGAAAAAAAATGGAATATAATATAATTGATTAAGTTTCCACTTTGTATAAAAAAAAACTAGTTTTATTTCACCCTACCAAGCCGATTTGGTATCAAAAAAGCACGAAATATAAATTTTCCATGGATGAAAAATAAAAATAGGCCTATTTTTTTCCTTTTTACGTGGCTTGTAAGTCGAATTGTTACCGAAATATCAGCCTTAAAATTTGCCTACAACGTAGCAGTATATCATTTCGTATAATATTCCAATGGCAGATTTCAAGGATTTGTATAAATATAAATTAGTTTTGCATCAATAAAACTTTACTTAAGTTAGGCTCAATAATTTACAAGATGAAAAATATCTCTGCGAAATTCATTCTCTGATAAAAACGTGTTGGACTTTTCTGGTAAAATTGCATCTTTTGCGCATGCTTCACGACCAGAGACTTGAGGCGAAGTTGTAAAAAAATAACAATATCAATAACCGCTTTGGCAACCTAATGTAATACATATGCAAAAAGCATTTAAGGTGGTTTTTATTTTAATTAAGATTACTATGTTGGTAAGGTTATTTCTCATAATATAGATAAACCTATTAATCCCAACAGAGAGCAGGTAGAAGAGTTCTGGGGAAAACAACTTTCCACATCCGCCAATTGTAACATCGCAGCTGGCTGGATTAATGGAGCCATTTACCATCGAGGAAATTTCAGGAATAATCAAGGAATCCCATAACTAGAAAGCTCCAGGTCTCGACGAGATCCAGAACTACTGGCTCAAGAAATTCTGGTGTATGCACCATCAACTGGTTAATCCTATTAATGATGTTTTTCTTAACCTAGCAAAAATGTCATTGTTCTTGACTGAAGGTATTACGTATCTCTTGCCAAAGGACCAACACAACACACATAACCCAGCTAAATATACGCCAATCACCTGCTTTCCCACACTGTATAAGGTGGTCACCTCCTGCTTGACCCAACGCATCTATGCACATTGTGAGCCAAATAACATCATTGCAACTCAACAGAAAGAATACACGAGAGGAGCAATAGGATGCAAGGAACAGTTGATTGTTGACTCTGTCATATGTAACCAACCCTGTATCAACCGAAGAAATCTCTTTGCTGCCTATGTGGATTATAAGAAGGCTTTCGACTCAGTGCCGCAGGAGTGGCTCACAACTATAGTGATAATTTAATAGGATCAATAATCATTTTGTTTCCTTTTTAGAACGCATCATGTCTACCTGGAGGACTAGGATCCAATTGCAAGTGCCATCCACCGACACTATCGACACTAACACAATTCCGATACGAAGGGGAATATTTGGACTTGACAAGTGACGTATTTTGAATATCATTAGACGTAAGATACAACCAGAAGCATTTGAAATGCAGATAACTGGAGGATGCCAAGCGTTTGCCGTAACCGAGTATAAGGAAAGACGCGACTCAACCTCTAAAATACTCCACCAAGAGTTAGCAGACAAGTTAAACCTTTTTCAGATAGAAAAATTGCCTTATTATAAATAAAATCCAGAGCCTATTCTTGAGAACAACCAGTTCAAGTTATATTGGGACCGAACGGTTCTGACGAATCAGACAGTTGCTCATAATAGAACAGACATTATACTAACAAATAAAATTTCTAGGCGTACTACACTAATCGACATTGCTGTACCTAACAGCAACCTAAGGCCAAAATACAACGAGAAAATCACCAAAATAGGTATCTGTAGGTGAAAATTCGAAGGCAATGGGCAATGGACAGCGTTCAAATGATTCCCATAATTTTACCAACAACTGGAGGGATACTAAAGAACCTTCTGCAGAACATCAAGGGACTAGACCTTAGTGAGCATCTGTATAAAGCGATTCAGGAAGCAGTTTTCCTTGAAACCACGTAAACCTAGGACCCGATAACATGGAAAGAGTTCCCCCAGAGCTTCATACTTTTAGTATCTTTGTATATTTGGTATTAGTCAATATTCCCTGGAGGGAGTGCGAAGCCGTTTGACTTGAAATCATAAAAACCTATCAAAAACTTCTTCATTCATGAAATCCCATATTAAGAAAATACTGCGCCCTATAATTATTTTAAAAATATATTTTTATTTACATGCAGAATCATTTTTTTATTAAACCTTGTTACATTATAACAGATAATAACCAAATAAAAAACGTTAAAAATAATAGTACCAAATGAACATTTCCGTAGAGATAAACAGTTTTTTACACAACGACATGCGTTATTTATTTTACTATGCATATTTGTTTATTTCGACCGGAGCTGTTTGTATTTGATTGCCAGTTTTAAACAAACAAAATTCTTTCATGTTTAGAAAAGCAGAAAATAAATTTTCAAAAATTTTTGTAGCCCTAAAACGTTATGTTTTACATATCAATAAACAACATCCGCTTTTGGCAACATTTTTTTTTTCTTTTATGACACAAAGGTTCATAAGAAAGAATATATGAATATCGTAAAACGGGTAATACATGCAAGATGGTTATATTGGGGCAAAGTTGCGGTACATGATTGTTAATTATGTTATGATAGCACGTTTACAAAAGGTTTTGCTTATGAGAAAAAATGTACCTTTGCATGTGTTTTTTATTTTTTTTGTGAGCTTATATCTTCTGTGTATTGAGTCTTATATACAGTAATGAACAAAAGTGTTAAAGTAAACCAATTTTCAGCCTTTTACATAAAGCAAATATTAATAAATAAATATCAATATCGACTTCAAATAACATTATTATTGAACTAAAAAAATATGCAACCGTACAATTTTTAATTATATATACAATGCTTTAGATGAAAATATTCAAAATTAATAGTACTCACAAAACAATTTTCCTTTTAAAAATAGTGAAAAAACTTCAAAGTAACGAGAAAAAAACAACAAAAAACATTTTGCTAATAATATAATTGCTAATATTTCGTGGACATTCAATTTGCTGCAATTACAGCAGCACACGAGTGCTGTCATTCTTATTTCATCAGCGAATTGTACAAAAATGCTTATGTATAAATTGATGAAATTTCTATTCTAGATGTTTTCGGTTTACTTTTAATATAAGTTTTCCTTCATCAACATTATTAAACTTTCAGACTTCACAGCTACATGAATGAAATGATTTTATGAAATTTCCGTTAATGTAAAACGGCTGTTAAATTTTTCTTACATAACTACTAATAAATTACTTTTGGTAATTTTCGAATCTTTGTAAATATTTGAAATTACCTCCGTCACTTTTCTATATTACTAGAGGCTGATCTTATATTTTATTTCCGAGTTTTTGCGGAAAAATAAGTAGAAAAAAATAAGTAATATTGGATAAGAAGGTCTTTTGTGAAAAGCATTAAATTTTTTCAATTCATTTATTTGATAAACCAATCTCTAGAGGAATAAATGCCAATACACATTTTTACATTATATTTTTATTGGTTATTGAAATTATAATAATAAAAGGAAAAAGTTAGTGTATTGTAAAGAAGAATGGAACACAATTTTAAAAATTCCTGTACTTCAGTAACGTAACGTCGGCGATTTCATGTTCATGTTTATTATTTTCAGTTGATGAAACTCTACCACAATGGTTTATTTTTCTAACCACCCATTTTAATCATATTGATTCAATCAAGTTTTCCAGGGTTGTTGAAACAGGCATATCATATTAGATCATTTGCACAATGCCAAGAGCAGAAATGTGTGTGTTTTTTGGCCTGAAAAAAAATACTCACGCGAGACAGTGATCAGGCTACCGCCATATAATACATTTAAAAAGTTATTTGTACTATTAGTGTTAAAAATAAGAAGGCTAACTTTAACTCAAACGTCTCATTTTTACGACAGAATTTGTTGTGTTATTAAAAAAATCTTATTGTAGCAATAGATTTAAAAATTAAAATATTCTGTTGATATAATAATAAAATATTTATACATAGTTATGTATTAAGTAAAGTACTATTTCGAAGTATTTAAAAAAAATCTTAAGAAAACATTTTCACTCTAATGTCGCGTCTTTAGATGTTATTATCCGAATGAATAGAATTTCATTCAAGGTCAGAAAACCTTGTTTGCTAGTCGGTACTTGGTTGGTGGCGAACTCTAGTATTAGAGAGGACTCTTGCCAGGGGAGGAACCACATGTACGTGAGTACTTCACGCCCATCCATTTCTACACTCTAGGTCGTGAAATTGTGTGGTACGAGGTAACGTGAATAGGTGATATTACAACAAAATTCTCTCAACAACCAGTGCCAACGATTCTAGATTACGCAGAAAGACATAGCTTCTGACGTTTAAAAATCACGCAACACCTTGGTGTTTCCGTAATTGACAGATTTTTCCTTGCAATCTTTGGAAAACTAAAGAAGAATAAAACGGAACGTAGCATCTAAGAAGAATGGAAAGAAGATATCGTATTCCGAAACTGTCATTTTCTACTAACTTATTTCTAAAGTTAGCCCTCTCTAAAAGTTATTAATTAAAGTTAAAGCAAAACTTAATCTATTTCTGATTAAGCAAAGCCCAAAATAAAACTCTTTTCATAAAATATTTTCTGTCTAATCAACTGCCATTTATCATCAGATACAAATACAAAAAATCCTCAAATAAAGAACGAAAGCTTTCACGGCTTTGGTCTTGGTTTTAAATCATGTCAAATTGGAAGTGTTATCCGACGTTTCGTCTACGATTACACGAGACATCTTCAGGGATCATTACTCTACGATATTAGAACACTGAATGTTCTAATCCCGTGGGCTAAAGATCCCTTAAGATGCTTCATGCAATCGTGGATGGGTAAACCAGAGAATGTCCAAGAGTACATCTATTTAGGCCACGTCATGAAACTGGGCAAAGAAAATCAAACGGCGGAAATAACAAGAAGAATAGGGCTGACATGGGTTGCCTTTGGAAAGTTGCAGTATGTATTAAGAGATAGAAACACACCAATCAACCTTAAACGGAAAGTGTATAACACGTATGTCTTGCCTGTTGCTACTTACAGTATGGAAACGATAACACTAACCAAACAAAACGCAAATAGGCTCCGAGTCACTCAACGCTCCATGGAGAGACAAATGTTAGGCATCTCGTTACGGGACAAAATACGAAATCAAGTAATAAGATCAAGAACCAAAGTAGTTGACGTCATTGAACGCTAAAGTGGCAACGGGCGGGGCACATAGCTAGACAACAGCCCGATAGGTGGACGAGTAAATTACTGCAATGGCGACCGCGAGAAACGAACCGAAATCGTGGCAGGCCACAACGCAGATGAGCAGATGATATAAGACAGTTTGCTGGAAAAGACTGGCTCCAGAAGGCGAGAGACAGATCCCAGTGGAGGACCATCGGAGAGGCTTATGTCCAGAAGTGGACGTCAACGGGCTGAGAAAGAAGAAAAAGAAGAAGAAACCAAAGAACTATGATTTTCAACCAAAAGTCCACCTTGAGTAGAAATTTCTTGCATTCATTTCCCAAGTCAAATCAGGCGGGAGGTAATTCATGCAACCCGGGGGTTTTAGAGCTAAAAATATTAAGTCCGAGATTTAATTCAATATTTCAACAAAAAAAAAAACTGGCGAGGGCAATCCCCGAAAGGGACAATAACTCTTAGAAGAAAACGATACCAGTAGCACGTAAATGACCAACGCACTTTCTACGTCAGACTCTGAGACGAAACATGAACGCCGCGCGGCATATCGGCAGGCTCGCATAGCTTTAAACAAACAATTCAGTTTTAGCAGCAAGGAACTCGGGAATTTCCACGATTACCGTCGTCTCAAATGAGAAAATTGTGAAACAGAAAAGTTACGAAGGCGACAAAACGAGTCCAAGTAACTTATATCAGACAAGATATGAAGTCCAATATAAGCAACGCCATCTTTCAGCATTCCACTTAGTCTGAATATTTAATCTCGTAAAAATGGACATAGTGTATATACCAACGGTGAATACGGTATACTTGCAGTAAGGTAACTGTAATAAATCGTATACTTTTAAAGCGTAACATCTTAAAAAACTATAACATAATGAAATATATTTTAGGTTTTTTGAACGTAATGAAAATTTTAAAGGAAATTAGTATTTTACTTAATACTTTGGTTTAATTATGAATCTGCATCAAGTAACGTCGAATTAATTATGGAAATAAAATATTTAAATAATCCATTTCCTTCTTTTATTTGAGATCGTTTGTATTAAAATGTATCTTAACTAAATTTGTTTGCCAAAAACGTAATAAAAACCTTACCCGAAATCTCACTCATCTAGACGCATTTCCCTAATTCAATTTTATACAGCTGTAGGGCAACAAGACTAGCATCAGAAATATCTGGAATCCTTTGAAAATGATAGAGTATAGGTCCCCTGTTAATAAAGACAGTAGAAGGAAAGTGAGTGAGCGAGATAAATTATCATCAGGTCTCCCAGAACATCCTCATAAATAAGGAGCGGAGACGGGTTACGAAATTACCCTCCCGAATAAGCATATTATAGGAAAAAGGATTGGGGTTTTATCAAGTTGTAATATTTTTACGTATAAATTGGTAAGAAAAAATATTACATTCAGGTTTCAAGGGTAAAATATGTTTTATGTCAATATTAGTGCACATACAATACAAGAATAAGATTACTATTGTACTGTATTAAAAATCTGTCTTGGTTTTCTTCGTTTTAATTTTTTATGTAGCATTTTTAGTAATTATATTGCAATTAAAAACAAATTATCATTAATTAAATTCCATTTTTTCAAAATTCTTCATTAATCTTTGAACAAACTCTTAATGATTATGCATTGAGATATCAGTGTTTGGGTTTTCACAAGGCGGGGCAGTAGTCAACATACTAATATCAAGACTTCTCCGCCGAACAGAACCAGACACAAAAGAAGAAGAAATAATATAAATCTCAAGTTCTTGCAATCAGATATAAAGAAAGTCATAAAAAGACAAGAGAAAATCATAACAAAAACCAAAAACCAAGATCAAACACGGAACAAAGCCATCCTCCCGTATATATATATATATATATATATATATATATATATATATATATATATACATATATATATATATATATATATATATATATATATATATATATATATATAGGGAATCACGGACAAAATTAAAATAATCTTAAGAAAACACAATATACAATCCATATTCATAGCACAAAAAACAATATTCAACATCCTGGGGAACCCCAAAGATTAGACCAATCATAAAAACTATGGCGTGTACAGCATTCCATGTATTATAGAACGTATGATGCTTTAAATATTTTAACTACATAAAAAACAAAACAACAAATAACACCAAATATACCAAGGAACAGCACACAAGAAACAAATATATCACACTTTGCAAAGGAGAAGGGCCGGTGATCCCGCTCATCCCATAGAAAGCGGGCCAACTTAGCAAAACCTGGGAAAAATAGAGACCACCATCAATTCTAAGCGAGTAACGGAACGAGCTTCACTTGAAAATACCAAATAAGAGCTATCACTTTAGTTTTAATATTGTTTGTCTGTAAATGTTTTACGATTATGTTTTAGTTTTTTGTTATGAACTCTTATTCAATATGGAAGTAAATTTTAATAACCCAATTTTACTGTGTCATTTACTGTCCCTAATGACAACACAGGTGGTTAGCCAATTAATCCTAGTTTTTAGAAGGGGTTCGCAAGAAGAAAAGGTTGGGAACCCCTGGTCTAGGTTATATACACTCATTAACAACGTAAATTCTGTACCCAGTAACTTACCATTATTCATATTTATATGTAATTTTCTTCTTTGTTACAGAAATTTGCAGCTGTATCAGCTTGAAAGGGATGCAACTAAATGTACCAAGAGCTGTGCGAGCTGGTCATTCAGTAACCCTAGGTTGTGAGTACGACCTTGAAGGTGCACTACTTTATTCAGTGAAGTGGTATCGAGATAATGACGAGTTCTATCGGTACGTGCCAAAAGAAGAACCTCCAATAAGGGTATTTCCATTACAAGATGTTCGTGTCGACGTAAGTAATCAAATGTAACTTGACAATTTTAAAGTACACAGTTTAATAAGGCAGAGTGGTTCTGTTAATCAAAATTCCTACCTTTTGCGCAAATTATTTTTCTATGTATGTGATCTTTTGTTGTTTTCCTTTTTGTTTACCAATACCACAATAAGGGTTGATATAACATTGACATATTAGGAACAAAATAAAGGTCGCAATATTAACAAAAGCTAATTAGGCACCATCTTCAGAAGGTTTATTGTTACAAACTTTCTTTCATAACAATGTAAATTCTTACTTCGAAAATCGTTTATTTGTGACTGTGATAAATGAATATACTGTATGTTCTGCGTCAAAGATTGTCGCCTAAATTTATATATGTTACAGTTAAAACCCGTTTTTAGATAGAACGCATTTTCCCTAGTTTTGAACTAGTTTTTACTAAATGCCTTTGTTAAAACTAGAAATACCTAATCAAAACTAGAATTACCCACTAATATATTTGATTTTCAGATAAAACTAGTTGTCACTCCGACCTATAGTTAAAACTAGCACTAGAGAAACTAATTTGGGATTGAAAACAAAATATACTTTTAAAAATATTTATTAAAAAGATCTAGGACACAGAGTCATGTTCCTAGTAAAAATAATAATCATACACTAAAGGAACATTTTAGGGAACATCGACATAAAGTAGTTGCCAAGGTGACAATATTAATTAAAATAAATAAAATAATCAAACAAGTCAACAGAACACAACCATAAAATTTGGAACATTGTTAAGGAACATTTGTTAACATACAATAAAAAATAAACAAACAACCTTAAAATTAAAAAAGGATGAGGATCTACTTGTTATTGCAAGACAAACTATCGTGGCATTTTGAATTACAAAGATAACCATTTTTCTTCCAGAGACACCTTTTTGACATACATCCTTTCTTGCATACGCAGCGCATAAATTCTTGGCCTGTTCCTATGGCTGCTTCCTTAGCAACAGTTCTCAAAGGTAAATTTGTATTTGGAACATCTTCTTCATGTAAAAATTTTTCTTTGCACTTGTCGAATTCTGACTTGAAAAGCACATTTAAATAGTTATATTTTACCTAATAGCGATATAGTTATAGGATAAAACAATTAAGCAATACATAGGTACATACCTGCAATATAATTTATCGAGCATTCCATATTTCGTTACAATCTTGTGAAAACCCTGATCATCCTTTTGAAGAACCACTCCGACTATATTACGTAGATCTACTTTTGCTCTGTCGACATCAGGTATTTGTATAATTACATTATCACCGATTTCTACTGAAACGTGTATTGCATCTGAAGCCAATGTCATTCTCTTGGCCTGTTTTTTTAAATTTTGATGTGTTGTTCCTCTGGATGCCATTATTTATCTATTTACATTTGTTACGACCTCGAGATCTTTGTCATCTGGTGGTATTATACCTACAGTCGTAGATGCTTCAGCTTCAATGTCATATTCACTGGCTTCTGCTGCGATTGGCGATTTTCCACTTGTTTTGGATGAACTTTCTGCGTCTTTTTGTTGGGCTTCGGTTATAATCTGATGCTATCCACTGCAACTAGCTACAGGCTCAGTTTCTGCATTGCACTTGTCGAATCAGGTGACGTCTCGCGACCAATCAGAATAAGGTACGATGAACTTTAACTGACTCGCTTCGGAAAAACGCGTTTTGTCTAGTAAGAACTCGTTTTACCTGATATTCAATTTTGAGCATTAGTTAATTCTAGTTTTTACAAAGGCATTTAGTAAAAACTAGTTCTAACTAGGGAAAACGCGTTCTACCTAAAAACTGGTTTTAACTGTAACATATACAAATTTAATAGCAATTTATTTTAAAATTTACTTTTAAGCACTAACATGATACGTTACGAAATGTTTTACATTTTTAATTCCTCGAGAAATTATACTTAATTGATGTAAAAGTTTTTCTGACCCAATAAGTCATTTTCCAAGTTAACATGTAATCAACTAATGAAATATTTGATACACATTTTTTTGTTTAGTTAACAACTATTTAGCAACGGAAGTGTTCAGGAAAGTACCAAGGAAATGTCTAAGAAAGCTTTATTCGTTATACTTACTCAAAGACAGGAAATGATAAAAATTATCATTCTTGCTTGATTTAACTTCCATCCTGTTAGGAAGTATAATACTTAAAGTGATCTTTTATTTCTTAAAAACCTCCTGAAAAATTTAAAATGAAAATATTAACTTTCAATAAATTCAAATTTAGATTCACTCTGACTAATTGATATATTTTGTAGTCTGTGAAAAGCAGGCAATAGGATAATACTACTTTCTTGATTTTGAATAATTACTATGTTATTTAAAACTACGCTATTAAATCTTAGACATCCTTTCGGTGTATAATGGTGTATTAAACATGTATATAAAGTTAGCAATACAAATTCGTCGAATCGAAAAATTATCCAGATGATAATTTTCTGCTCAATAGTCACTCATTAGTTGTGAAAGAAAAAAATTTATCGTTTCTATTTTTTTTTAATATTGCATGTTTTGCTAAATTGATATAAAGTGCGCGAAACACGTAATGTGATTGTAATTAAAAATAATTTCCAACAACAATTAACCTGCTAGGAATTTGCGGTGACAGCAAAATTCCATAACTAACATGCCCAAGATAAACGGCAATTCTCACGAGAATTTTACCTCTTCTCCTTTCCGGGGCGGGGGTTGTTTTGCTGCTATTAAGACGGAAAATTCTACAGTCCACACAAAAAAGCCCACATCTAATAAACCCATAGGTGAATGTCCATTACAAAGTTTCTTTTACTAAAATTCATTGTTAAATTGCCCTTGTAGTCATGTGGTACATGATATATTTATGCCTGCGGAGAGTTCAAGGCAATCTGTTAGGAGAAACAAAGCCGTTTATGCTGAGAGAATTAGTTGTTGACTCGGGGAGTTTCCGCGATATAATTTCCCGACTTATTCGCGAAAAATGTGATTTTTTGACGCAATTGAATTAGTCTTGAAAATTTACCTTTCGCCCGACTTATTCGAAAACGAAGGGTTTTTATGGGGATTTACAGCTAGACTCCCCAGAAGGGAGTAAAAGTTCATTAATCGGGCGCAAGTCATGGAAACTTACCGATCGCCACGAGCAAATAGTTGTGGACGTGAGGAATCTTCCGCAATAGAATTTCCCGACTTATTGCGATATATTATAAGATCTCGCATCAAAACATACCCCGGAGGGGAGTAAAACTGCATTTATTGCACGCGAATTCTTCGTGGGAAATTGCTGTTCTTTTCGGGTTTATTAATAATGAGGCTTGAGGAATCTCTAAAAATTATCCACTGAATATAACATTTCCCTTCATCCCTGCAAAACTCCATCTACCAAGAGGTGGCATTTAGTATTTTGTACTAGTAATCGCCATCAAAATTTGTCGATTATCCAGGCAAATTAGTTGTTGCGCATCCAAATATATCACGTTTAGTTTTAACTAATTATTTCTGAAGATTTAATTATTTTTCGAGATTTTTACCAAACACTTCCGCAAATGGTGGATTTTATATCGCCCGTGAATATATTATAAGAATTCACAGCTCTATCGAGGGTTTCTGGAATTGATTTCTGGCGGTCTGAATTTGTCTTATTCACTTTTCGGGAATTATTCGCGGATACAGGGACATCTCAGGATTTTCAGCCAAAATAATCGCGAATTCGTGGTGAAATCAGCCTCGACTAAATTTCGCGCATTATCATTCTCACGGCAAAATTACGGCAATACATAGCAAACTAGTTGTTGTTAAAAATTATTTTTGAATAACAGTTGTATTACGTGTTCCGATTACTCTATAACAAGTTAGCAAAACATGCAATATTTAAAACAAAAGAAAGGACAAATTTTTTTTCTTTCACTATTAATTAGCGGCTAGTTAGCAGCAAATTATCATCCTGATGATTTTTTGATTCGAGCAATTTATTTATCTAACTTTATATACATGTGTCAAACACTTAATTTGACCGAACTTATTTTGAATTACAAAAATTAAATTGCAAAAAACTCATATTACGAATTTTTGGTTGAAAACTTAAAGAAGAATATCCCAAATTAACAAGTAATTTAGTTTTTGTTACAGGATAAAATTTCTTACATGATAGTTTGAAGAATAGTTAGGAATAAATTGTGTTCGGAAACAATGCAATTAACACATATTATTTTAAACACTTTATTCAAATAAGATGGTATTTCATAAGTAAAGAGTAATTAACCAAAAATAAGTTAAAAAAAAATTAAATGTTTGACATTTTCCGCCATTTGTTTTAGCAACAAAACAGAAATATTATTTATATAGAAAATTTTACCTGCAAACGAAATCCTTTGTAAAAATATAAAATAAAAGTGCTGATTTATAATGTAAAAAAAAATTCTGGATTAGCTTGATTAATACGGCCCTTAGTTATTTCGCCTAAAATATAACGTGATCAAATATGGATAAATATTTCTTTTTGTTTCAGGTGTCAGTGTCAAATGCTCACAATGTTACATTACTTTCGGTCGGTCGTGATATTTCTGGACAATTTCAGTGTGAAGTGTCTGCTGATGCGCCTTTATTTCATACAGAATTTATGTCAGCACCAATGACAGTTTCAGGTAACAAAATTTTGAGATAACTTACGAACTCTATTAGGAAAATGCATATACAATTAATTTGTTTTGACACAGGAATCTATGCTAAGCCCAGTTCTAACAAAAAATACTTCGAAATTGTTTCCATAGGAATATCTTCTTTATAAAGTAAATTAATGTTAACAGTGAATGAAAGATTATTGAAATAATGATACACTCGACCTTAACGTTCACGGTCTAAGAATGTAAACCATAATCCCCTAATTCACTGACATGATTAATTTTAAAACCATCCTAAATTGACAGCATAAGGCTTAAATTGACAAGAGCAATAATAAGTCAAGCAAGTTGTAAACCCCAAAAATAAAAACATAAAAAATCATTTTGTTTTATTACTGAACGCAGAAATGGGGAATTTTATTTATTCTCGGGATACAACTATTTCTTTTACATACTTCAAGGCTTTATCGCAGGGTTCTTACCCTTAATATCCTTATATAAACATTTATTTGTTGACATATGTTATATAAATTATGACAATATAATAAATAAAACAAAACTGACTGACTGGAAGACCTAAATTTCATATCAACTAGGTCGGGTTTAAGTTTTAAATTATCTTAGTGATCTGGCTGTAAATATTTAAATAAAAATTTTACAGACTCACTAATTATATTCCTAAATAACAATTTATAATTAAATTTACCATAGCGAAAGAGGTAAATGATCATTTGCCATTCCTAGATGTCATGGTGAACCGTTCAAGCGACAGTCTTAAAATTTCAGAATACAGAATTACAACACATACTGGACAATATCTTAACCATGGTTCTAATCATTCTATTATAACAAAACGGAGAATTATACGCAATCTCTATAATCGCGCTATATCTATATGCAGTACTGCCGATTCATTGGAAAAAGAGGTAGCAAACATTAAATCTGATTTACAACAGAGTGGTTATCCTCTAAAATTAATTAACGGTGTTATAAATAACTTTAGAACAACGACCACTGCAGCAAGAAACACATTTCTTATTCACAATTCCGTACATTAAGGGAACCTCGGAGAAAATAAGATGAATTTCCAGTAGTTATAATATAAAAATAGCCTTTAAATCAGGAAATACACTTAGAGCTCATTTAATGCAAGCAGCAAACAAAACCAAAAACTACCGAGGAGAAACAAGGTTTTTACAAACTTCCATGTGAGTGTGGTGACATATATATTAGAGAAACCAAACGACCACTAGAAGTTAGAATTAAGGAACATAAAACGCATACACAAAAAGGGGAAACGTCGAGATCAGGTATTGCAGAACACTCCTGGGATAAACAACACCACATAAGATGGTCTGAAGCTGCGGCAATATATATGGAACCCAACATGAAAAAAAATTATAGAAGCAAGTTACATTAAAAATGATAATGGAATCTTCAGTAAACCCAGTGTTGCGGTACCTAATCCTTAGCAACCACTACTTTGTAACATCAAATCTTTAAGATGTGTACAGTGAAACGAAACTTCAATGGACAAAGTTCCTATATAAGCTCGTATTGAGTTTATACTTGATAAAGATTAGAGATACAACCACATTTTAGACAATGAGGATCGCTATCAAGTGATACCACAGAAGCATTCAAATATTTTATGTATCATATCCTTTTCTATATTAAAAGAGGTTTTGAAATATTGATGTTAGAAATTTGATTGTGAATTTTTTCAATGAATTTGATTGGAAAAATCAAGAAAAACTGATGCTTGCTTGCAATGTTTCTATAACAGTTTTAAAATTTAGAGTGTTTTATATATATGTATATATATATATATATATATATATATATATATATATATATATATATATATATATATATATATATATGTTGAAAATTTGTTTTATATTATTTGTTATTATATTTAATGCACACTACATGAATATTTCCTGGACATCTGTTGAATTTTTGATAAAATTAAAAATTTTGAGTAATCAAAAAGCTCGTCGAAAGGCAATTTGAGTAATATTAATAATAATAATGATAATTGTTGTTCTTATTGCAGATTCTAATAAAGTTACCTAAATAATATACATAGTAGACATGATTTTAGAGACGAAAAGTGATATTCACCCTGATCAACTCAACCAAAATTTAAAGAAGAACCTAATTAAAAATTAAACAGAGAAAAAAAGAAACAATACTTATATACTTTAATCCAGAAGGGAATATAGTCAAGCAATATTGTAAGTAAAAGAGCGTCCAAAGAGGGAAGATTTATACAGGGGTGGAGTTATTGCTCCTCGAAAATGAATATAGACGTTGTGCACATGGGATTTAAAATTGATTTATCTGTATAGATATTGTGGGCTCTTATAACATAAAATTTTATAGCAAAAACCAGCTTCATATAACCACCTCTTGCTCTCCATATCCAGCCATTTTATATCCAGTACCTTACGAGATATCCCTTTATATTTATGAACTTCATAAATCAATCGCAACAAGATTTTTGCACTTTTTGTTTTTGAATGACTGTCAGGCAGTTTCCATATGTTACATGTCCGTGACTTAAAATGGAGAGCATCAGCGAGCAAAATCTGTTGTCAAATCATGGCGATAATTGTAAAGAAGCTTTAATCTAATATAAGCCTTTTGAACTCAATGAGAAATATGCTTCTCAAATTGCAATGCACTGTCAACAACAACATCCAAATTTTTACCACTATCTTCAATGAGCGGAACTGCGATTTACACCTCTTTAAGGCACTCAATAAACACTGGATTTAACAGAGGACTTATAATAGAGTCTTGCAGTACATCAGAATTTATGGTTAACTCTCCTGTTATCTCGCTACTCAATTTATTAAAGCACTGCTATCGACCCTCTAGAAAATATCTAAAAAAGTACAATGGGATAGTCACTAAAATCGATACAGTGAAGTATTGCTAATAGCAATCGGTGATCTAAAATATCAAACGGTTCGAAAAGTTGAACAGTGTAAAGACTGTTATTTCTCCAGAATCAGTCTCTTGAAATATATCATCAGTGATATTGGTCAGAGCAGTAGAACAATTGTGGTTCTTTCTAAATCCAGATTATGTCTCAAGCACCATTCAACTAATTTCTCGTAACAGATATGATGTCATGTCATAGTGAACAAAGCAACGCTAAATGATTTTTTTTTTGTTTTTTTGATGTCTTGAGACTTTTTATGTTTTGTCTTTATAAAATCAATTATAAATTGTGGCTCATTCCAGAATGCTTATCGACGTCCATATTCTCTTAAAAAAAGGTTTGTTTCTGTCCCAATGGATAAAAAGAGAGCTAATTCTATAATATGGTTTCATGGTGGAGATCATTTTAATTTGACTATATTTGAATCTTTATATTACCGCAATATTTTACGACTAAGCTGTTAATATTGATATCAGTTTTTCATGTCTAAGGGTTCAACACGTGTTCATAACCTTTATAAACCACAAATTATTTGTTCTGGGACAAAGGCATTATTATTCTCTTATGGATTAAAGTGGAAACCTAAATCCTTGCAAACCCATAACATCAAACAAATTTCTTATAATCACGTGTAAACTTATTGTTGACATAATCTATATCGTCATTTTGTAATCAAGTTTTTGTCATGACCTTTGAGTGCTTTCTTTGAATAAGTAAATTCAAAATAATATTTATACGAGAGATATTTCATAACTGCATCACTGGTTGGCAATGAATGACGCGAAAGTGAATGTTCCATCAGTTGTAGTTCAAGGTTTGAGGAATAACTACTTTTTTTTGCTGCGTCAATAGCTCGTTTTGTTGTTAAATTACTTAATTTAGAAGTAAAGTCATTACCGGGGTTGGGTACCGTGAGTATCGAGGATCCAAGCTCATATATTAAGATCGAAACTTTAAGTAACAAATTAAGAGTAGACCGTTGTAAAATTTCTTTGGACTAATCGTTTCCGTGAAGTTCGTGTACGCATAAACGGTGACGGAAGGCCAGGAAGACCGAAAACATCAACAGACGAAAGAAGTATGAAACTTGTCGCAAATGCTCTCAAAAAAGATCGTTGTGCGACAAGTGAGAACATTTCTGTAGCCACTGGAATTCCAAAAATGACCTTATTTCGAATTCTGACAAATGATTTAAACAAGAGAACAATTTGTGCGCGGTTGGTCCCTCAATGCTTAAGTGTTAAACAAAAACAAAAATGTCTGGGAATTGCGAGATCGCTAAAACAAAGATGAAGGTTAAGATAAGATAAGAATCAGTTCTATTGAAAAAATGTGGATAAAAGACTTGGAACGAATGATGAAATCGCAGTCAAACGGGTAGAAAGAATCTTCTTCAACATGTCTAAAAAAATTTCGTCGAAGTCAATTAAAAGTTTAATAAATGTTGATATTCGTTTAGGCTGATCATGAAATCATCACGGCAGACAGAGTTCCATGTGAAACAAGTGTCACAGGACTGTATTATCGTGAATTCATTCTCCATTGTAACGCTCTCCCGCACATTACCAGGGTCGAAATAAAAAAGCTGCGTGAATACGGTTAAGAAGTGCTACCACATCCACCCTATAATCCTGATATGAGTTATCCAGACTTTCATTTATTTTCAAAACTGAAACAACCCATGCGAGGACATCGTTTTTCATCTTTAGAAGAGCTCTCTACCGCAATTGCCCGAGTCTCTCATTAGATGAATAAAGATGGCGTACTAAATGGAATCACATCGCTTTTTATATGTAAGTGAGAAGTAGTGTGGCTATATTGAAGGATATAATAAAAATATTATATATTATTTATGAACGTATTACCATTTTCCAGTTTTTAAGCATGGGACTAAAAAACCAAGATTATTTTTAAAGAAAAGTTTAATCAAAAATGCCTTTACTACGGGAAGGTTCCTGTTGTCAGCTTGCACAAAATTAATCACTATTTTAATATTTATAACAATACTACACTGATTTTTAAAGAGAAGAGAGGCGTAAAACCTCACAATGAAGTGAAAGATAGATTTAATTAATTGAATAAATAAAAGGTGAAATAGATAGAACAGTCAATCACTAGGGTACAGTTGAAGGCTAGTAGCAGCACCAGCAAGCAAAAATGCCAAGCTAATCCCTACGCTGGAGAGTAAGGGTTAGAAATTAAGGGCGTCACAGCATTAGAGCCGGATTGAATGCAGAAATATTCCACGATGTTATTTGGAACCACCTTTTAACTTCTTTAAAATCCAAGAAGCAAATACATACCAAAATATATTAAATTTCACAATAAACAGAACTCAAAATTAAGTCTCACTATTATAATAATAGTAACTAAGGCGTTTACAACAGAATAGCTATCGAAAACTGAGAAAATTACAAGAAAAATTTATCGATAATTAAAAATTAATAATAATAATCGGTTCCAAAAACGCATCATACAACTTAATAGTAGTCCAATGCAGTCAGCTTAGATCTTAATGAAATATAGAACAGCATTCTATGGCCAGATTCAAATCAGACATTAAATTTACTCGGTGGTAAAAATTCCTTCGCTGACATGTGCAAACTGCCCAAAATACCTGTCTCCAGGTATATCCCGATAAAAAAAAAACATGACTTCCAACCAGCCAAAATATACAATATTCCAAAAAAGCAAAAAAAATACCGGGATAATATACGACTTTCCATCTCAGAATCCTAAGAACAAGAATATTTGCAAAAATAAGGTTAAATTATCTGAATTAACCATAGTGAACTTAAGCGGAAAATTGAACCATGATAACAAAAGAAATTAAAAATTACTAAACTGTGAAAGATTCGTAAGAAATATCTCTAAAACCACTTAATAACCCAAGAAATTGTTATAATCGCAAATCAGTAAACTGATATCATATTTGTTTACCAATATTCCACTTCACAAAGGTCGCTACCAATCCCGGACCGATTCCATAACGTGATCAAAATTTGTTTAATTTACTTTATTTCATTCTGAAAATAAATAATATTTATTAGGATAACAACAATTGATATCATATTTTAAATCAACTAACCTATTGTGTCCCTTGGTTGTATCCCTTAATATGCATCAAATTTAAACTATCCATAAATGGAACAAATTAATTGCTTGATACTTGAGGAACATGACGAGTTTGGAGACAAATTAATAGATGACACAAAACTTACTAATTTTGCGATGGTCCTAAATCTAGGTTAAACATTTTTCCATCATAATTTGAAAAAAAAGGAAAGCTAATTACCAAAAATATTCTTATAAAATCGTTACAAAATCTCATTGTTTTTAAGTCAAAGCTGAATGACAGAACCGACCCCTAAATTCGTCTGTCTTTCAAATTTTAAAATTTGCTCTATATAGTAATTTATTTTTTTATGGTAAATATGTTTTTTTATAAATTGGGGAGTTGTGCTAAATTATGTATGTAAAAGAACTTTTCCTTATCATTTCTCGTAGAAATCACGACCCCATTATTTCGGAATGGCCGAAGTGAAACCAAGAAAAGCGGCATGTAATGGGATAACCCTTTTTTCTTTTAAGAATTCAGTCGCTTCTCCTAAGAATAGAATAGGCTTCCCAGAAAAATTGACCTTTTGCTTATCGCAAAACCTTTGTCCAGTCGCTCTTTTTATGTTAACACTTCGGCCTTTTTGTCCTTGAGCCTGAATATATATCCCGCAAACTTCCATTTCAGTTGTTTTATTTTCTCTATTATGTTCCGTACTCTCATTCTTAAACGTACTTTTGTATTTCTTATGCGACCCAACCGACAGTTTGATTCCTAAGATTAACTTATGAAGTATTGTAGTTAGGAAGATGGTGGCAATTTAGATGTGTGATTTGTGAATCTTCGAGAATAATGGATAATAAAATTTTTTAGTATTCCAGTCGGAAAATCAGTGTTACGAACTGATTTCTCAAATGAATTAACTTAAAAATTGATCACCTGTCTAGCAACTACGAAAAAAATGGTCCCTATTGAGCTTCTGAATAAGCATCAGTGTCCTCTTTCAACTGACTACAATATGTCGCTCTATTTTGTGCTTTTTTATATTTCCGAACAAATTAGACTATAGGATGGGTTTGACTGCTCTGTGAACTCCTGCATTATTATGAAGAAGGGGGATATTTTTTCTACACAAACCAGATGTTGTTAATCTATTACAATACATAATTGCTGTAGTTATGGTGCCCTTCAGCATGGATTCAATAAAAAATTTCCTGCTTGGTCCTACAAGACAGTAATCAGCTGAAGATTGTGTGCGCGGATCGGACTCATTGCATGTACTATAATTTGTTTTTGGAAAACTAAGAGCTTCCCGGAAAAAAAGAGATGAAATATTTAATATTTGGGAGGGCATGATGGTAATCTTGAAATTAACCTTGAGATGGATTTTTCATGGTCATCTACAGATCAAATTATGTTTTTGTAACAGGAACCTCTTAATTTTATTGCTGAAATGGACAGTACTGAAAATTCCACATTCAACCTTATAAATTACTTATAGGTTTAAATTACATCTATAGATAATTTGAAGATCAAATACACTTCGTTTGTCAAAAAACTATAGTCACTTATATCGTTGAATGCGAAATTTTCCGTAATATTAGTTCAGGCAATGAAAGATCAGATTTTATAAGAAACAAACATGACCTTGAAATAGCCTGGAAGCTCAAGGTTTGAATTATCATCAAGTGTATTTTCCAATTTATTTCAAATTTTTTTTTTCAGAGTTTTTCTTGCATCTTCTGCTTCAAATAGCCTCTATTAGTACTTTATATGGTTACATGCGCAATTTTCCCATTTTCTGTTCCTGCAATAAAACTGGGAGTCTCCATTAGAAAACCGACATGACCTAGTCAAGGTCAAAGCGAAGATCACCAGGAGGTAGCTAACAAAAAATCCAACCTTAATATTTAAAGGTTCTCCCTAAACCCTTTAGTTTCTAAGAGTTTTTTCGTTCTTTGATTCTTAAACTATAATTAACCTTCAATTAACCTCTTGATGTTGGAAAAAGGTTGATGTGGTTTGCTCATTTATTATGCTGAGTTCATCTTTCTCTAGCCTTGCTGATGTTGTTCCGTTCATGTGGCCTATATATTTTTTACTGCAGGTGCCACATGTGCTCGTACAAGCACCTTCCAAATCTTTGAGTTCCTTAGTGATGAGCCTAGTATTTTGTATAGTTTATAGGTTCTGGTGTATTTTATTTGTAGAAGTTTTAATGAGAGTTTGTAGCCATTTTGTTGGAGAGCTGTTTTATGAATTACATTTCTTTTTCTTCCTTGGTTGTCAGCTAGACGAAGCAATTTTGAGATTAGGATTTTGCCTGCACTGTGTATTTGTGAGAGGTGATGATTAGGTATCTGTTCTTGTAGGTTACTTTTCGATTAACTATATATTGCATATGTCCACCCATTATCTTGGCTGCTAGGACGTCTAGGAACGGGAGCTGATTGTTTTCGTCGAGTTCTAGAGAGAACTGTATCTTTGGGTAGATAGAGCTAAGAAAATTATGGAAGCAATTGAGCAATAATTTGCCATGAGACCATATCATAAATGTATTATCTACTTAGCGGCACCAGAGTTTAGATATAAGATAAGATTTTTGAAGAGCATTGGTTTCAAAATAGATCATGAATAGATTTGAAACAGCTGAAGATAATGATGAGCCTATGGTTAGGCTTTCTATTTATCTGTATATCTGTAAGCATATATTTCTCTGAATCTGGCTATTAAATAAGAAATACATGTTGTTAAGATAATGCATGGTGGAGTGAAATTTACAAGGATATCATCTTTGTCAAGTCTTATGAAGTATAAAACTGTTAAGTACTGTTTCGAGTTTTTCAGTAAAATGCTACCTTCCCTGCATGAGGCCAGCAAAATATTTTTCTGGTTTTCGAGCGTTTGAGTTGTAAGCGCTATCGATGGGTTTTAGAGGGGCATTTGGCTTAAATATCTTTGGATGTCCCTACATTTTTTGGTACCTGGTAGATTTTTCCTATGATATCGTTTGACATTCGATTCTGTGGTGAGTAGATGTCTCTACGTAGATGTTGTTTTTAGAATATGGCCCATGGCAAACAACAGCTCAACTGTTTCTATGATTTTCTTAACTTTATCCACTCGAAGATATATTTCACTCTGGAACTTGAAGAAAATAACCAGCTCCCGTTCCTAGATGCTTTAATGACCGAGACAATGGAGGGACACCTGAAACATATATCGAAGACAGATACTTCAATGCTGATTCTTACTATCACTTTTCAAAAACATAGGCCGTAGCCACCAACCTGATATCACGATCCCTTCGTCTACCCCACAATCAAAGAAAAGAAAATGAACTCACATATATAAAAAAATGTTCAATGAAAGTAGCTACAAACCACCAATCGTAAACAAAGCAACAAGAATCCTGCAAAAAATTATATATATATATATATATATATATATATATATATATATATATATATATATATATGCCTTTGCGTTAGGTCATTGCATTCGGTACAAACCATCATCTCGTATCTGTGTCCTACAAACAGATTTCACGGTTAAAAAATAGTAAATAAGACACAGTGGCGACATCTCGATGAAGAGTCCGAATAGCCGAGAATTTCTTATATATTTTAAAATTACACGGACGTTAACTTCTCTTTTTATTTTTATATTTGTTGGCTTAAAACATACGCAACAGCTCTTTTAGGGAGATCGTTGGTACGGTACTGAACTTAAACTGTGGAATTCACAGTTAGTTTGGTTGCCGATGCCCAATAATGCGACCTCTATCCTTAAAGTGGCAAGTGTTATTCTTATGTTCTTGAGTAAGCCATTGAGATGTCGCCACTGTGTCTTATTTACTATTTCTTCTATTCTATGGTGCGGTCAAAGTGCCACTTTTTGCACAATTATGAAATTTCGCCTTTCTTAATGGTAACAGTATAGAGGTTATATTTTTTTAAATTTTTATGACCTAATAAATAATATTTATAAATAGTTAATCCCCAAAAAAATATTTTAAATTTATGTTTATCAAGAGATTCAAAAAAAAATTAATTACTCATTAACGCAGACATATAAAGGTACCTACGGTGATTAGATTTATATTAATGTCGTATTAGGGAACACATGTTATAAAACGCCAGAAGCGAACAAATGATTTATAGACCCTTTTTTAAACGCGATAACGTAATGCTAGAAGTGGTCATTAGGGTTTTTCATTGTTAGAACCAGTGGTGACTCGTGACTATTTACAGAGGTAGTGCCAATACGTGGGAGATCGTTATGAAACATTTAAATCTATAATTCCCTTATCTAAAGTCACGATAAAAATAATTTAAATATGTTTTATATTCATCTCATCAGTATAGAAAAGGTAAAATGGTATTCATGTAAACCTTGTTGTCACGATAAAAAGAATTTAAATATATTTTATATTCATCTCATCAGTATAGAAAAGGTAAAATGGTATTCATGTAAACCTTGTTGCCTCCTGTCTTTTCCTAACTACGTCAATCAATTAGCTACTGATAACCGCACAGGCTAGATACTCCCATGGGTTGCGAAGCATGCAAAAAGGTGCTCGACAGGTCAAGAAGGAGATGGGGGAAGAAGCCTTCTGTTTAAAAAAAGAATGCAATTGAATATTTCTTATATAATTAACTAAACTCTAGCTCAGGAGTTTCTATGCTTATCTTGCAAAGTAAGATTCCATTCTTCAAGTTATGGGCGCATTACCAACCGGAGACGTTACTTGAGTATAAATTAGCCTTAAATTTAACAAAATTAAAATTTAATTGTGATGTGAATTAGCTTAAGTTAAACTAAATAACATATTCCTAAGGCTTTTTGAAAACTGTAATGTAAATTGAAAAATTTAATTTCCGTGCATCGTGGTACGTTTCGGTCTAGCTATGGGTAAGATAATACATTGCCAGAGGAACGCTGTACCCCTACAGACCGAAATGGAGTGTTATCGTTGAAATTCTACAATCAGGAAGGAAAAATGGACGAAAATAAACGAAAACAATTAGCAGCAACAAAAACTACGAACAAGACACCCAAAATGAAATAAAATCCTTAGAACCATTCATATATCATGTACAAAGTACAACCTACAGTTAATAGTTAACTTGAGTTCTGTCTACTGAAAAAGAAATTAGAACTAACAAAATGAAGGAAGTTACTACAACAATCTTAATAGAGCTTAAATTATTAACATTGAAAAAATAAAAGAATAAAAAATAAAGTGAATAACTAAATAAGCTTGAAATTTTATAAACCATTCTACAATAAACCCTCGTAGATTTATAAAAAATACACAAGACAAAACTAAATTTAGTTAAATAAAATATATCGAGCAAGAGAAAATTGAATTTCCTTTGTTTAATTTAAGTTTAGATACAGTTAAAATATTATTTGTTATTTAAAAAAAAATAAGTAGGCTCGACTAAAATAGTAATAATACCAAAACTGTACCCAGAAATAAAATACTTAACCTGCAAGTTCAACAGTTTCCACAAAAGAGTTACTTAACTATTCAAAGACCATTATAAAATTAGCGTCAAATTTCACCCCATAAATCTCCTGTCAGGAAATCTATTCATAGAATATTAAGGAATACTGAATAATTAACTATCCGATACATGGTAGGCTACTCATTTATAATAATTTAAACATTTCAGTAAATGCTACAAAAAAAATTGAACTTATGAAAAAAAACATGTTTATATATTTCGCCTATTCTACAATTTATTACCTTCCCCCTTCCTCTTCATGGGAATATACAAATTAAAAGTACTGATATATTTACCTTTAGCTGGAGAGCCAAAGAACTCTGGCTCGAAAATTCCTGTAAAGAAATAGAGAACCTCCAAAAAAAAACGACAATTTCAATCTCCACAGGAAACTTAAATATACCTCCGGAATCAGAAAACCAAAAAATGCTCATTTACTCAAGGACGCCGACGGAAGAATCTGTAATCACGAACAACAGTGCAGAGAATGGGAGAGATACATCAGTGACCTTTTTGACGATGCTACTCGAGAAAACGCTGCACATACACATACTATATGCAGCAGCGAGATAGACAGGGGCCCCAGTATATTGAAGTCGGAAGTCAGGAAAGCAATACAGCAAGCCAAAAATAATAAGGCACCTGGACCAGATCAGATCCCTGCTGAGTTGCATAACTTCTAGATGAGGAAAATATTTCTTACCTAACCACTTTCTTTAATAAAATCTACAACGAAGGAATAATACCAGATGATTGGTTAGAATCGCTGTTTGTAACATTACCAAAGAAAAGTAGACCCACCAAATTCAGCGACTTTAGGCTGATTAGTTTAATGAGCCACACACTTAAGATACTGCTACGAATTATACAGAACCGAATATTCCTTTTATGCGAAAATAGAGTGAGTGATAAGCAATTTGGATTTAGAAATGGTCTAGGAACAAGAGAGGCACTATTTTGTATGCGCGTTCTCCTACAAAAGAGCTGTGAATTCCGAAAGAACATCTATGTCTGTTTCATCGACTTTGAAAAGGCATTCGACCGAGTACAACATGATAAACTTTTTGAGTGCCTACAAGCGGCAGGTCTAGACCACTACGATATAAGACTGCTAAAACATCTATATTACAATCAAGTAGCCTCTATCCAAATTGCAAACAGTCGTACTCAAAACCTACCCATCAAACGTGGAGTAAGACAAGGTTGCGTTCTGTTACCCTGTCTCTTTAATGTATACTCTGAAGAAATCTTTAGGGAGGCTTTGTATGACAGACAAGAAGGAGTAAGACTAGGCGGAGAAGTATTCAACAATATTAGATTTGCTGATGATACGGCCATTCTTGCGGAAAGCATCGAGGATCTCCAAACATTAGTAAACCTAGTCAATGAAGCGAGCTGCCGAAGAGGCCTTAAAATCAACATCTCAAAAACAAAGTGGATGGCCGTTGGAAAGGTTACTGTAGATGAATGTCAACTTTGGCTCGATGGGAAGAGGATAGAGCGTGTAAACCATTTCAACTACCTTGGCAGTTGGTTGAATGTAAATGGGGACTCAGATGAAGAGATAATAGCTAGGATAGAAAAATCGCGGAAGGCCTTTATGACATGGAAACCAGTTCTATGCAACAGGAACCTATCAATGCATATTCGTAAAAGGGTCCTGAAATGCTATGTATGGTCTATTCTATTATATGGTTGCGAGACATGGACACTAAAAACCACAACACTAAACAAACTGGAAGCATTCGAATTGTGGTGCTACCGTCGAATCCTAAAGATATCATGGGTTTCGCACACTTCCAACGAGGATGTTCTCAGAATGATGGATACAGATCGATTGCTCTTGAACATTATAAAGAAGCGGAAAACAGAATACTTTGGTCACATAATTAGAAGACCTAAATACCAGCTACTTCGCCTTATAATACAAGGAAAAGTGGAAGGAAAAAGATGGATAGGCCGAAAGAAGCTTTCATGGCTGCGTAACATCAGGCAGTGGTGTGATTGCACGGTAGAAGAACTAGTTCGCGCAGCAGCCGATAGAGAAAGATTTCAGGAAATTGTAAACATGATGACCACCAACGTCTGAATACAGGCATGGCACCTAAAGAAGAAGAAGGAGAGTTTTCGTTATTGTACAGCCAACGTGCTTCTTGACAAAATAGTCGACAAATGGTTCCTAAAACAGGATCAATAAACCCTAGTTTCCACTACAGTAGTTTCAAAACCAACAATACCAAACTGCATGCAGCATTAGTAATCACTGGGGAAAACTACAGATTTTCTTAATACCTTTTATAGGTGGACTAAAATCGCCAAAAGTGCCTTAATGCTTCTCACGCCATTACCATATGTAAGATTTTTTTTAACAGAAAACGATTTTTGTAAATAACAAATTAAAAATACATAAAAATGACTGAATGTCGCACATGCCTACTAGAATATTGGTTGAAGAATGGCTGATACAGACACCGAAAGGTATAGAACCAATCGTGCACGAACTTGTGAAATCGGTCATCCCTAAACCTACAACTGACCAAATTACGCATTCCTTGACGCATCAAATAGTGCAGAATGATCAATATTTTAGGTCAAGCGGTGTGGCAACAAAACAACATTTAAAACTCATGTACAACGTCCTTTAGGGCAATCGATGTATGAAAATATATATATATATATATATATATATATATATATATATATATATATATATATATTCCGCCCATTCCACAATTTACCACCTTTCCTCCTCCTTTTAATGGAAAAGTACAAATTACGTATACTGAAATATTTACCCCTAGCGGGAGAGTTTTCGTTATTCCACAGCCAACGTGCTTGACAAAATAGCCGGCGAATAGTCCCCAAAAAAGGGTCAATAAACACTACTTTCCACTATAGTCGGCCAAAAACCAACAATAGTAAATTGTATGCAGCATTACTAGTCACAAAGGAGTACTACAGGGTCCAGCGGATTACGTAATACCTTTTATAAGTGGACTAAAATCGCCAAAACTGCTCACACGCCATTGCTTTGTCAACTGTTTTTATAAATAACAAGTTGAAGTATGGCTGACACACACACACCAAAAAGTATAGAATCAAACGTGCACGAACCTGTGAAATCGGTCTTTCCTAAATCTGCAACTGACTAATTTATGCATTCCTTGAATCAACAAATAGTGCAAAATGATCGGTATTGTACACTTAAAACTCATGTACAACGCTCTCTAGAGAAACCGATGAATGACAGTCTGAGTCTGACAGGTTTGACGTTACAAAATGTGCCAAAAATAAAACGATAAATAATTCGCTTTTTCTTTAAAGGAAACCTAAATATTTGCTCAAGAGCTAGAATAATCCAATAATATATTAAAAGCAGGTCCTAAGAGTATATAAGAAAAGTACAATGGTGAGATTAAAAATGTAACCTATCTAGGTTACACCTCTTTGTTTACACGTTTTTTTACTCTTACTAAAGGCTGTAAGGATATTGCCACGAATCATAAAAATATTCAATAAAGAAATCCCACTACACGATCACATTTCCTTGATATCTACGAAAAATGCAGTGTTATGAAATTCCCTGCCCATAACAGACAACAATACTTATTAGATATACGACGGTTTCAAAATCGTAGATCTTTTATAAAATACCATGAGTTATCTGTAACTATTGGCAGAATGATAAGGTAAGTACCAAATATTCAAATTATAAATCTGTTAATAGCAATAATTTAGGTTGTGTGTCCAAAACGAGATCTACATTTAACCATCTTAAAAACTTCAGGAGTATTTATTTTATCCCATATATGAACTTGATCTGTTCGTTTTGTCGATCACGTTTTGTCACCTTCAAATTATACACATACAAAGCAAAGTAGTTTATGTTTTCCCCTAAACCCGTTCAATCAACTATTTTTACCATAATAATTTATTTTTATTAAATTTCCCAGACTTTTCTGCATTCACTTTGTATTAGTTTCGATTGTATCGATGAATGACACTTGCATTTGGATCCTAGTTCTCCAGGTTGACTAAATGCGTTCTATAAAGGAAAGAAAATGATTATCGACCCTGTACATTCTCAATATAGTTTTGAACCGCTCATGTGGCACTTAGTCGAAGGCCTTCTTATAATCCACGTAAGCAGCAAAGAGGTGAGTATTCAATATACATATATTATCCTGAAATGGATTTATTTCTGTGTAATAATCAGCTTGACTCATATTTGAGTAAATATTAATTTTCAGTTGTTTTAAGCCTTCTTCAAGTGAATTCCTCCTTGAAATGAACTTTTTATTTTAGGTCAGCTTCTTACCATGAACATATCACTTACAAATTCCTGCATTCATCTCTCTGGCTATTAATTCTTTGAGGATAATTTTTACTGCGATTCTACTTAACTTAATAAGTGATAAATGGAGTACGAAAATAGAAAATTTGATGATTATAAGTCGTCACGCGAATTTAATTTAATGTAATAAGAATGACGATAAAACTTTCATATTTTAATTAAAATATTTTCGGTACAGTAATGCCGAGGCGCTAGTAGACAAGTGACCCTTATTAAATACTCCGTGAAAGTTTCATAATCAATTTTCTCATTAAGGAATATATTATCTCCGGAAAGTTTTACCGAAACTAAACTGCCTTAACTTCTCAATTAGTTTGCTATTAACGCCACCCGATAAATCTTTAAACTTGGAGAGTTTTAAGAAAATTTTAAATTATAAATTGCGTTTCTTTTTAGACAATAAGTACTACCGTGCACTTCATTTACGAGATAGTTTCGGTTAATTAGTCTTTACCTAACACCAAACATTCATTTAAAGTTGTTTAGAATTAAAGGTACGGACCATATAGCCAACTTTCTAATTTTTAATTTCTCTTTAACGAGAGAAATTATAACTAAAATGTGGTTGACGGACTTGCATTGTCTTTATTTTTGTTTGTTTTTACGGCGTTTCGATTAAGTTGTATCTCTAATCGTTATCAAGTATAAACTGAATGTTTTGTCTTGAGGCTACGAGCTTATATAGGGACTGTGTACATTTGGATGCAAAGTTTCACCCCACTGTACACACCTTAATGATTTGGTGTTACGAAGTAGTGGTTGGTAAAGATTAGGTATCTCAACATTGAATTTACTGAAGATCCCATTATTATTTTTAATGTAAGTTAATTCTAAAATTTTTTTTTTATATTGGGTTCCATATATATTGCCGTAGCTTCAGAAAATTGTATATGGTGTTTTTCCCAGGCATGTTCTGCATTACCTGATCTCGACTTTTCCCCTTTTTGTATATAAGCTTTATGTTCCTTAATTCTAACTTCTAGTGGTCGTTTGGTCTCTCCAATATACATTTCACCACACTCACATGGTTTCATTTTTATTAAATGAGCTCTCCTGAATTGAAGGCTGTTTTTATATTATAACTTCTGGGAATTCATCTTATTTTCTCCGAAGTTCCTTTAATGTAAGAAATTGTGAAGAAGGAATGTGTTTCTTGGTGTTCAATGGTCATTAATCTAGTTATTTATAACATCGTCAATTACTTTAAAGGGATAATCATTCTGTTGTAAATTGGATTTAATGTTTGCTACCTCTCTTTCCTATGAATCGGCATTATTGCATATAGATATTTGCGATTATAGAGGTTGCGTATAATTTCCCGTTTTGTTACAACAGAATGATTAGAAGTATGGTTAGGATATTGTCCAGTATGTGTTGGCTTCCTGTATACTAAAGTTTTAGTAGTTTCATTTAAATGGTTCATCATGGCATCTAGGAAGGGTTATTGATCATTTACTTTTTTTTCCATGGTAAACTTAATTGTAGGTCAAATGTTGTTTAGATGTTTCAAGAAATGAAGATATCATCAACATATCTCAACCAGACTTGCGGTTTCACTCTTGCACTTCCTATGGCATGAGTTTCGAACCATCCCATATATGGCCCGTCATCCTGAGCGTAGAACTTGTCCTTTACTTGCAAGTAAGCACTACGCAGGCAACACTACAAAAGGTCCATCACTCCGTCCAGTAATAACGTGGTTCGATCTGATAATGTTGTATCATTTCAAAATCTAGTTTTGATTATGTCTAGTGATTCCCCTAATTTCACATTAGTACACAGACTTTCCACATCAAAACTTATTAGTCTGTCGTTTGGCTCTAGATTAATGCTACTAATAGTTTTTACGAAATGGGTGGGATTTTTAATATATTTATTCGTCTTACCTTCTAAAGGCTGTATGATTTTTAAAAGAAACTTCGCCAGTACATTTGTTGGGGATCCTCTGGAGCTGGTTATTGGTCTCAATGGTATGTTCGTTTTATGAATCTTCGGTAGTCCTTAAAGATGTGGGGACTTACTGTAGTGTGGTGTGAACGCCGATCGTAGGTTGTAGGTATATGGTCTTGATATTTCCTTAATGTTCTGTAGATTTCCAGGATATCTCCGACCTTTTGGTCGTACGTTACGATGTCCATGATCACCGTTGCAGTTCTCTTGTTCTCTTGTAGAATCTTCATGGATTCCTCCTTATGAAGTTCTTTTAAAGCAGATGCTTCTAATTTGGAGAGATTATGAACGGGATTTTTCTTGTCTTCCAAAGTTGATTTTGGTAGAGTCGGTTGTTGTTGTGATTTTAGTTTTTTCAATTTATTCCAGTGTTTCCTCGCCATATTTTCTTTCAACTTGTCGCACATGTTGTCTATTTTATGGAAAATTGGTTCATGAATATCTGACAGAGTTTCAGCTTTGATTTCTTCGTAGCGTTTTGCAGCTTCCTCCAGAAAAAGGGCTTCTCGCCATCGGTGATAATTGATTTGTGTTCGTAGTAGTGCTTTACTAGCGTTGCCCAGAATATAGCGTGCTCTATTACCTGGTATTGGTAATTTTAATCTGAAACCAATAGGAATAACGTTGCTGTCCCGAGCTTGTAGCGAAAATGAAGAGTGGGCTTCCTCCTGGGCAAGTTTGATCCTAATTTTCTCGTAGTCTTTTGTTTTGTCGTGTCCAACGTTTATTTGAAGGTTGTAGATAATGTTGAAGATTGACTAAAATGTGGTTCTCAGACTTGCATTGTTTTTATTTTTGTTGGTTTTTACGACATTTCGATTAGGTTGTATCTCTAATCGTTACCAAGTATAAACTGAATGTTTTGTCTTAAGGTTACGGGCTTATATAGAGACTGTGTCCATTGGAGCGCAAAGCTTCACTTCACTGTATACACTTTAATGATTTGATGATACGAAGTAGTGGTTGCCAAAGATTAAGTATCTCAACAATGTTGGGTTCCATATATATTGCCAGCTCCAGACCATTGTATATGGTGTTGTTAATCCCAAAGTGTTCTGCAATACCTAATCTCGACATTTCTCCTCTTAATGTTCCTTAGTTCTAACTTTTAGTGGTCGTTTGGTTTCTCCAATATACATTTCACCGCACTCACATGGAACTTTGTAAACACATTCTTTCTTATTGGTAGTTTTTAGTTTTTGTTAAATGAGTTCTAAGTATATTTCCTGATTTACAGGCTGAGAGCTATTTTTTATTTTCGAATTGTTATGAAATTTCGCATGAAACTTGGAACAACCGCTACTGAAACTTATCTCCTATTAAAAGATGTACATGGCTGTGACTGTTTATCATGTGTGAGAGTTTTTGAGTATTTTAAGTGTTTTCAAGATGACCGAGAAGACATTGAATTTGATTCCTACCCAGCTCACCACCATTCCACGTGAAAAAGTCGCTAATCTGATTCGTTCTGATCATTGATTAACTATTTATGTGATTGCTAAAACCATAGGGGTTAACAAAGAATACGGAAGGCAAATTTTACATAACAATTTTAAGATGCAAAAAGTATGTGCGAAAATAATACCCAAAAATTCTCACTATTCGAACAAACAGAAACTCTCAAAAATGTTTGAAATGGTACTTTGAATGTCATTATAAATGACCCAAACTTATTGGAAATGTGATAACATGTGACGAATCTAGGTTTTTCACTTATGATCCTGAACCTAAAGGTCAGCCCATGCAATGGAAAAGTCTTACTTTACCGAGAGCTAAAATAGCCGGAATGAGCAAATAATATTTCAAGCCATGATGAATGTTTTTTTTTTCGATATTTATAGGATTGTGCACTTTCATTGGATTCGTGAAGGTCAAACAATTAATCAACATTTCTACCTTCTTGTTCAACTCTGTAAAAGAATAATAGATAAATGCCCCGAACTGTGGAAGAACAAGCCCTGGGTTTTCCATCAAAACAACCCACCTGCTCATTCTGCATGGTCTCTCAAGATCTTCCTAGCGAAGTACAATATCCCAGCATTAGACCATTTGCCTTATTCTCTTGATTTTGCATCATGTAACTTTTATCTGTTTCTCATTGTCAAACCTACATTAAAGTGCACAAGACTTCACTTCGTTGAAGAGAAAAAGGGACACACGGTATGAAGGCGCTCTCAGAAAAAGACTCATATGGTTTCGATATTCTATAGCTACATCTCGTATTTAACCTCTTAGGTTTTCAAGATATAAGATCATACACTTCAGTTAGAGTTAATTAAAAACTTCATTCACATAAGTTATCCTTACGAATTCTGTCTGTGTTCCTATCAAATACGAAAGATATATATTTTCTTGCCGTAATGGAAATGGGCAGAGGAGTTCGACAAGGGGACACCATTTCGCCTAAACTTTTCACAGCCGTCCTTGAATACGCAATGAAATCACTGCTCTGGAAGAATAGAGACATCAATGTCGATGGCGAAAGGCTAACACACTTTAGATTCGCAGATGACATCGTTCTTATCACAGATAACATCGGCGATACAAAACAGATTCTTGAGGAAATAGAACAGACCTCATTAAAAGTCGGTCTCCGAATAAATTCAAGTAAAACTCAGATAATGACAAATCTAGTGCTTGCACAAAACATCAGAATAGGCAACTCCGAGATAAAAGAGATGCATATATACAAATACCTCTAGCACGAAATACAAATTGGAAAAAACAATCAAAAACACGAGATACTGCGTATAATAGGTTTGGATTGGGCTGCTTTTGGCAAATTACGAGAGGTATTTAAAAGTGATATACCCATATGTCTGAAGAGAAAAGTATATGAGAAAAGTATATGAACAATGCGTGTTACCGGTAATAACATATGGAGCAGAAATTCTGACATTAACAAAAAAGTCAGCAGAAAATCTAAGAGTAGGCTAAAGAGCCATGGAGAGAGACATGCTTGGAATCACTAAAAGAAACAAAATACCTAATAATGCCATCAGACAAAGAATCAAAGTAAAAGACATAGTTGAACACATAATTAGAAAGAAATGGACATGGGCAGATCATATGGCGAGAACATCAAATGACAGGTGGATTAAAATAATATCGGAATGGGGCCACTAGAAGACAAACGTAATAGGGGTAGACTACCACCACGCTGGAGCGATGATATAAAGAGAATTGCTGGGAACTGGGTAATGACGGCCCTGAATCAAGAGACATGGAGAAACTTAAAGGATGCCTATGTTCAGCAGTGGACAATAACGGCTACACGATGATGATGATGATGATGAATGAAAATAACTGAATATACATTTTAACATTTTGTTACGTATATGTTTCTCAATCGGTATACCAGGTGTGAGAAAAACTTTTAACTAGTAAATTTGACTTCTCCCACTTAACAGATCTGATTGCAAAAATGTATTATTTCGTATGTATTCCTGCTAAATAACATAAATTTAACTTCTTTGATTAATAACTCCGAGAATGTTTTTTTTTTTTGAACAGCTGGTGTAATATTTGTAGCTTTTTTTATAGCATTCTTCTTGCCAAATTACATTGTTAGAGATTATTAGTTGCATTTGGCAAGATTTCCGGTTATTTATCAACAGATCTGGTTCTCCAGCAAATACAAAAGACCCCATTTATACAGTAAAATACCTTCCATTAAATTAAAGCGTATAGCACAGTATACAAAATGGAGTTGTCACCAAGAACTCGGCTTTTTGCAAGGCGGCCTTTATGATTTACACGTGGAAAATATTTCAAAGCTAAGTCTCTCCTTTGTTTAGTAATTTATTTGGCCGACACTCAACATTTGCATTAAATATTTTAGCGAGTTAGTTCTTGTTCTTTAGAGTTGTAGTGTTCTCTGAGAATTTGTAATTTGAATGCTTCCTTTAAAGTAAGATTCTTATTGAAATAATGCGAGAATAAGAGGTATAAAAGAAAAAATAGACTGACTGCGAACAGAGGGGCGGTTACAAATTTTGGCCTTGTGCTGTTTTTCCATGCTGTTTTTCTATATCTGTATCGATAAATTTATAATTACATTTAAGAAATCCTTACTATTATATAAAACGGAAGAAGCTTATTGCTTGTTATAGGTACACGAAAAACTTCCTCAATAAGTCGAAACCAAATTTTATTTCATGTTTTTTGAAATAACTGGAAAGTCTTCAAGCTCAATGTTGTCTTGAAAAAACATGAAATTCCCTTAAAAATTACATTAAAAAAATAATTCTTCGAAGTGTTGTATGTTTGCTCTTCGCTAGATTGCGACCACAGTGTGGCGTGCTACACCAGTGATCGTAGATCGAAATGACTTTTATATCCTATCACTTCCTTTCACGTATACTTGTAAAGCGTCTGGGTCTTGAAGGGACACTTCAAAATACTCGGATTGGCAGAAAGAGTGCAGATTTTGCAAGGGAAAGAACAGAATCTCTATTCACACATCTTTTCAGAGTGTAACGCTTTATAAAGCCCTAGAATGTAGTTCTTGTGAAAACACTAAATAAAAAAAGAGAAGCTATCCACTTTAAAGACGTCCAATATCCTAAGCTTTCTGAGAGAAATAGGACAAGAGGAGCTGCTTTAGTCGGCAAATCAAGGTATAAATGAATGAATGAATAGGAGGTGATATTATATTATCGATGCCTAGGTCTCTATTGGGCCCTTTACATCCCATCATATCTGCAGGTCATTCGAGGCCGATCGCCTTTTACGAATCCAAGCAGCTTCGTTAGTTGAACTTGCCTAACTGCTTCCGGTAACAAGATTGTATCTCCGAAATATCTCTGTCTCAGTCCGTTGAATGCTGGGCACTTCTCTGAGAACATGGTCAACAGTTTCATCCTCCTTTAAATACCATCTACACGTCGGGTCGCCTTCAACACTGATTCTTTGAAGATGGCCCCTGAGGTGCCAATGGCCTGTCAACAATCCCACCACAAGTCGCAGCTCTTTCCTCCCCAAGAAGAAAAGCTCCTTAGTCGCCGTGGACTAAGCCCAGTTACATGTTCCTTGGCACACCTTATTCCACGATTCAATAAATTTGTTTTCCAGCAATGATTTTAATTCGCTTTTGCAAGTAGCATTTCGGACAGGTAGTATTGGTTAGGGCCCATACGGTTCAGTTGTCGAAACCAACTTTGCCAGACGGTCTGCTTCCTCATTCCCGCGTATGCCCGAGTGACTCGAGACCCATACGAGTCTGACTATGCAGCCGTTGTTTGTAATACCATTCAGTACGTTTTTACACTCAGACACCAGTCGCGAAGTTACGACATTGGACTTCAGTGCCAATATCGCAGCCTTACTGTCTGAGCATATGCTTATGCTCCTATTCCTGTCTATATTCCTCTCACAGAAATGGGCACACTGCAGAATAGCATAAATTTCCGCTCTGAAGATTATCTGGCATTGAAAAGACAAGTCCTTTAAGATTCCTGTAATAAAATTAGGTCAAGAAATCTTGGTGGCCATAATTCATGAACAAGTCTATCTCTACCCATATAACAATTATCAAAAGTATTTATTAAATGACAACGCATTAAATTGTTAAAATGTGGCAGAGCACCATCGTGCATAAATCCATAATTTGTTATGCCTTTTTCAGCTGCGAACTTTCTTACGCTATTACAAGAGTTATTAACAATATCATCTAGAATATTTTCTTCTAACGACGGATTTTTTGCTCTTCTGGAAGCAAACAAATGATTTTTTCTCCAAAAGGTTGATTTTTCAATACTCTTCTCTAAATCATTTTCTAAAGTATGTAAAAAATCGTGTTTTAGATCTGAAACTGACACCTGTCAAAATTTTGGGCCTAGGAGTTTAGCGGCGAGTACGTTTCTGACTTCCTTGGTAATGTCAAAGGTTGTGTGTTTATGGCCTTCATTTGTGAGCCTTTATTCGTTATACAACATACCAAAATTTCATTAAAATATCCGTCTCGTCAAAAGCTATAGTCCAAAAGTAACTTACCCTGTATATGACCCATATCTCCGTTATAAAAAATACTTAAAGTAGTAGGGTTATTTTGTTGTCTTTCATACAGTGCCGCATTTGACATATACTTAATAAACACCCTGTATAATTTCTATTGGAACCAAAGCAGTAGTTGAAGATAATTTAACACGATATATTAAAACTAGTAGAGGTCTGCGTCAGAGTTGTGTTCTGTCAACTCTTTTATTTCAGTTATATAGCGATAATAGTCCAATCACTGAAGCTAAAAATAATAAATTACCTGGAATTCTTACGTAAAAGATCAAACTTTGTGAAAATTTGTAACGAAGTTTGACTTATCTTCTAGAATAAAGTTTATTTATTCCTGATGCGCCCTTTTTGTTTTTAGGAGGTGAAAACCTCCCCTTGTGATAAAAAATTTAAAAATTAAAGATTTATGCATTTCATTGATTAAAATAATACTTAGATATGTAGAATAAATATTGTTTTATATTCTGGAACATAATCTACGATATATTACCACCCTTAAAAACTGCCCGTTATGATGAAATTAAAAAAATATATCTATATAGTATTCAACGTCTTTAATGTGTGTGCATTTATGATGAAATAAAATTTATAATTTCAACTGTTTAACTCTTAAAAAACACCACTTAAGATGAACTGTAAAGAACATAGTTTGTAACAACTTGAAATGGTTTATATATAATGAACTAACATATTCACAAATATAATTTATGATCAACCCTTAGAAACTAGCCACTCACCATCCATTATGCCGAAATATAACAAGAAATTGTCAATAACGTTAAGTATTTTAAATACAACCACACACAATACAGTGAATACCAAGCAAAACAACGAAAATAGATGCGAAACAGTAATAATCAATATGGCTTATCACCATACATTTTATTGTAAGAATTTAGTAAAAATTCAGGAAGATAAAATAAATGAGTTGGGAAAGAAATTAACAAGGAAGTGGAACTACGAGAATCTGTACTAAGATCGAGAAAAAATGTAAGTAGTCGACAAATTATATGTTTATATTCGAACAATTTATGGGAGATACTTTATTATGTTTGCAAAAATAAGGAAAATTAGCTGAATTAGATATGGTAAACCACAACTGAAATTTTAATCGTGATACCGTTCATGCATAAATCGGGAGAAGCCTAGTCCCAAATCGAGATAGAATGGTAAACTCTCTTTTATTATTTGGAGTTTTTCCTTTAAAAAAGTCTAAACCTAGGTGTCTGGAATACAGACTCAGATTATTTATACATATTATACAGTCAATAGCGTCCTTCAACCAGATGTTACACACCTGCTCGGTACGCTCCGTTTCTTTTCTTCTTCAATAACCGTAGTTATATCCGCATTATGCTGTTGTAGTGCTAAAATCATATATTACAAACATTCAAGTGTGTGCAACTGCGAACAGTAAATACAAATTTCATTTCATCATATTATTTTCGTGTTAGCGCTTGCACACGTTAAATAAATTGCGACAAATTACAATTTATTGTATTCAACCACCATCGAGACGATGTCCTACCTATACCACCATATCGAGAATATTAGAACTCACACTTCTCACTACAGATCAGTAGGGGTGCATGTTTCGTCTCCTATTAGACTCATCATGGTACCGATATGCACCTTGACATGCAAAGAACATATCGGACCAAAGTATAAAAGACTGAACGAAACTTCGCCGACATCCCGCCAGATGGCATATATATGTATGTTTATGCGACTTTCACGGATCTCTCCGTATGAGATATAATAGCAGTAGTTATACTCAAATTATGCTGTTGTAGCATTGAATGTGTTTTTAACATAAAACTGTATGCATCTCAGTAATGGTGGAATATGATAAATTGTGTTTTGGCGCAATTTATTTTGCTCGTGCAACCGCTAAGTTTGCATTTACGGTTCGCATTTCCCTTCATGTATATGCATGAACTAACCTGAATTAACTTTTAGCATGTGTATCAAAAAAAAAACAAGATTTGATACACAATATCGTTCGAGACGGCCGGTCCTTATACACACTTTTATAACCTTTTATTTTCAACAATTTCTAGATCTTCTGTCATAGGGCATTCCAAGTCAAAAATAAGGCAAAAGAATTTACTAAAAGTTCTAGACCTTCTTTTCATAGACGTCTTATGAAAAAATTAACAAAGATAAAACTAATTAAATAAATTATGAACATGTAGAAAATAAACCTAAAATCCAACAAACTACAAACATGAATGTAACTGCTATAAAGTTCGTTACAATATTATAAGTTGGTCAGAGATAAAGCATAAGAATCCGCTTTAATAAATATTTAAAAAGTTATTTGGAATGGTTACTTTCCGTTGGGGAACTCTATACCTAAATTTTAAAGCCCTTACTCCACAATTTCATGTTATACCTACCCTCTCTTTTTGTCAACAGTTTCCAGTCGTGCTCATTATAAATTTAAATTTAATTTTAGTCTCGGAACCGCTTATCTTGTGCACAAATATTTTTAATTAGTTTTTTACAGTTCTAATTTTAAAATCAAATAATATTAATAAAATGTTTTCCGTTACGGCGAGTTCAAGTAGAAAGTAATTACAAAAATCAGTGAATGATAAAGGCTTTTTATTGCATTTTTAACCGACTTCTAAAAGAAAGAGGTTCTAAATTCGACCACTTTTTAAAAGTATTTTTCGATTGAAAGCATTTCAACGTTTCGTGTAATTAAATAACTTTTGAATTAAATTTTTATATTTCAAATGTTCTGTACAAAAAGGTTCATTGACAATGATGCAAGAAATTAGAACCTAAGGGGAAAAACTTTCTAAAAAATTGTAAAAATCATATATAAACTAATAAAAATATCGGTGGAACGGAATTCTTTCCAATATTATATACAGGGTCTCAGGATTTTATTCGTAAACTTTGAAGGGAGATTCTACATATAAAACCATGAAAATAATTTTATATGAACATAGGTCCGCAGGGAGCTATGACATTTTAATTGTGATCTTCGAACACGAGTTTTTATTTAATATCTTTGAAACTGCTTGAAGCACCAATGTGTTTTCTAGTATTCGAACTAACATCAGTAAATGAAACTTTTGATATATATATATATATATATATATATATATATATATATATATATATATATATATATATATATAGTTGTGTAAACTACATCTCACCGTCAATTCCCGCAACAATTTAAGTTCAAATATCATCCGCGACGGGGTGTTAGTCCCCGCAGTTCTCAGGCCCCAATTAACAATCACACCTTCCTTGTAATCGGGATCCGGAGTACAAATCTCCGATTCCCAAGGAAGGTTGATTATCTAAAGGCGGGGGTTTTATGTAAACTACATCTCACCGTCAATTCCCGCAACAATTTAAGTTCAAATATCACAATTAAATATTATATAGTACGACAACGGGTGTCTGGGAAGGGGTCAGTCGAAACCCACTGAGGAATCCTAAGGCTGGCACCGGGAAGAAACACCCCAAATTTTCAGATTATTCGTAATTCTTGCTAGGTACAGGGACCTTAGCGGAATACGAAATGGCATCCCTGGACATGGGAACATGCACTTGTGGCGTCAAGTAGCATGGGTGCGTAGCCACAGCGAATCCGCGACGGGGTGTTAGTCCCCGCAGTTCTCAGGCCCCAATTAACAATCACACCTTCCTTGTAATCGGGATCCGGAGTACAAATCTCCGATTCCCAAGGAAGGTTGATTATCTAAAGGCGGGGGTTTTATGTAAACTACATCTCACCGTCAATTCCCGCCACAATTTAAGTTCAAATATCACAATTAAATATTATATAGTACGACAGCGGGTGTCTGGGAAGGTGTCTGTCGAAACGCACTGAGGGGTCCTAAGGCTGGCACCGGGACGAAACACCCCAAATTTTTAGATTATTCGTAATTCTTGCTAGGTACAGGGACATTAGCGGAATACGAAATGGCATCCCTGGACATGGGAACATACACTTGTGGCGTCAAGTAGCATGGGTGCGTAGCCACAGCGAATCCGCGACGGGGTGTTAGTCCCCGCAGTTCTCAGGCCCCAATTAACAATCACACCTTCCTTGTAATCGGGATCCGGAGTACAAATCTCCGATTCCCAAGGAAGGTTGATTATCTAAAGGCGGGGGTTTTATGTAAACTACATCTCACCGTCAATTCCCGCCACAATTTAAGTTCAAATATCACAATTAAATATTATATAGTACGACAACGGGTGTCTGGGAAGGTGTCAGTCGAAATCCACTGAGGAGTCCTAAGGCACCCCAAATTTTTAGATTATTCGTAATTCTCGCTAGGTACAGGGACCTTAGCGGAGTAAGAATATATATATATATATATATATATATATATATATATATATATATATATATATATATATATTATCCTTTCTAGCAGAGGAAAGGAAAAAATACAGGCAAAGCGTTTGTTTTCTACAAATACATCTCTTGTCCTCTCTCCATAAGCATTTCTACCACCCTATGGTCTCGTCAGTGGAGCCGTATCGAACCGAGAGCCACATTCGCAGGAAACAAGTGCTATATAAAACAGAAATTTCAAAGTTTGTCAGTAGGATATTAAAAATTACCGATTTTGATTGCAGACTGAAAAATATCGCCAGTCAAACGACATCTATACAATCACCGGTGTGGTGCGAAATTTTTAAAAACAAAACTTCAGTAAGAAGTAAAGACATCTATCTGCCGTATTTAAATAGTTGTTTATATGTATTATCGATTCAAGCAGAGAAAAGGACAGAATATATACAAACACTACTGTATAAATGTCATTCACTGGCGATATTTTTCAGTCTGACATCAAGGTCGGCAGGTTTTCAATATCCTACCGACATATTTTGGAATTTATATTTTATATAGCAGTTGTCTCCTACGAATGTTGGTCTCGGTTCGATACAGTCTTACTAACTAGACCATAAGGTAGTCGAAACGCATATGAAGAGAGAATCAGAGTTGTATGTTCAGGAAACAAACTGTTTGTATGTAATCTTTCCTTTCTCTGAAATATTCATATAAACAAATATTTAAATACTGATGATGGATTTCGTTATTTCTTACTGAAATTTTGATTTTTAGAAATTTCGCACTATTCCTGTGATTGTATAGATGTCGTTTAACTGGCGATACTTTTCAGTCTGGCGTCGAAGTCGGCAGGTTTTTAATATCCTACCGACATATTTTTGAATTTATATTTTATATATCAGTAATTGAGAATGTTGCCCCTGGTTCAATATAGCTTCATAAACGGGACCATTGGGTGGTCGCAGGAAACAAACTGTTTGTATATATATTCTCTTATTTTCTCTACTTGAAAGGATAATACATATAAACAAATATTTAAATACGGCAGATAGATTTCTTTATTTATTACCGAAATTTTAATTTTTAAAAATTTATCACTATTCCGGCGATTGTCTAGATGTCGTTTGACTGGAGATATTTTTTAGTCTGGCATCGAAGTCGGCAGGAGTTTAGTATCCTACCGACATGCTTTTGAATTTATATTTTATATAGCGGTTGTTTCCTGTGAATGTTGCTCTCGGTTCGATACAGCTTCATTAACGACACCATAAGGTGGTCGCAGGAAACAAACTCTCTCCATGAAAGGATAATACATATAAGCAACTATTTAAATACAGCAGATAGATTTCTTTATTTATTACTGATATTTGGATTTTTAGCAATTTTTGATGTTCAGAGTGAGTTGCAAATTAAAGTCTGGAACGTTCAAACAGGCAGGCGGTTTGTTTTATTTAGCCCTATTTCCTTACATGAGGTATGATTTAAAATATACCTAAAAATTATGATTCCGGAAGATACTCTTGTAAAAGTTTACTACACTAATAGTTTAAGAGAAAACCCACTTTAATTAAACAATCGCATAAATTCTGATTTATTTGTGTTTAAACTAAACATCAAATTATAGTCACGATGACTATAAATGTGAAGCGAAAAAACATCTAGTAGCTTGTGGTTAATGTCAAAATAATAAAGAATAACAATTCTGACCAAGTTAATAGGTGTGGTCGACAAAATCACAGGATGTATCGATAATCCTTTTGAAATCGGCAAATTCCTTGAGAAAAATTAATTATTAAATTACTTCAACACTTAAGAAAAAATGGTACTTTTATGCCAAATAGCATTGATTGTGATAAAAGTCCAAAAGCAAAAGAAGTGTTATTGCAGCCAATCCAGATATAAGTGCAGGAAAATATGCTTTACAAGAGGGTATTCCTAAGAATACTACATGATACATTTTAAATAAACAGCTTCTTTGTCCATACCATTTACAAAGAGTTCAGGTACTTTAACGTCAAGATCTACTTTCCAGAGTTGAGTTCTGTGAATAGATGCAGTGGAAATGCCGCGACGAAACTGGATTTACGCGTATAAGTATTATAAAATTTCATAATAACCATGTGTGTACAGACGAAAATCCACATGTAATTTTCAAAACTCGATTTCAAAACAAATTTTCAATGTTTGGAGCAGTGTCTTGGAAGATCAAATAATAGGACCCCATTTTATAACTCAACCTTTAGACGGACATACATATTTAGACTTTTTGGAAAATGTTTTACCAGGCTTGCTTGAAAATATGTCTTACGGTCAAAGACTGGTAATATACTTGATGTACGCTGAGGCTTCTTCTCATTTCAGTGTTTTGGTCGAAAAGTATTTAAATCGAACGTATTCAAACCGATAAATAAAGCCGAGCCCATTGCTTGACCTCCCCATTCGTCGGATCTAAATCCCCTAGGATGCTTTTTTTCGTTTATCTAAAATCCTTAGTTTACTCAGTTACTGTCAAGAATGGGAAACAAATTGAACAACGTGTCATGCATTGTTGCCAAAATCGTAACAAACAAAGAATTTTCGAGAGAGTAAGTACTTCAATGGGAAATCGTCTAGCTGCCTGCATTGGAATGAATTAAAATAATTTTCAACATTTGTTATAAATTTTCTTTAACTAAAATCATATCGATGTGAGCCATCAGGTGGAACCTTCTTTCAAGAATTCTTGCTAATGGTAAATCTTTTTTTGTATTGTCTGAAAAATAAAAAAATATTATTTAGAAAGGGCATTGCTCAGATGTATTGTAGAAATAATAGCTGTTTGAAACAACAATTTGATTTTTATTGGATTTTACAGATTTCGGAATTTAAAAAAATGAATACGGCATCTAATAAAAAAAGTCTTAGGCTACATATTAGATGATGTTATAAAAAATATGTGGTTTAAATTTCATCAAAATCGATTGAGTAGATCTTTAGACATTTTGTCTACCAGCTTGAAAAACAAAGTTTCGAGAGAAACGCAAATGGAAAAAAAGTACCGTCTCAAAGCCAATTATTTTTTTAAATTATCTTCATCCGGTAATTTCTGGATCATACTAGTACAATAATGTAGACTCCTTTTGAGCAGTTTTTGTCAATTTACTGACCTATTTAGTCTCTTATTGGGCTTTCCTGTTGGTTATGGAAACTAGCTGATAATCGCAGCTCGTTTGAACCAGTCGAAAGATTTAATAATGTTTAATAAACGAAACATCACTACACTACTGCATCAGAAAGTAAACTTATTCTATGATGCTTTATGTTCAGAGATCCTACAGTAGTTTTACCTTTATATTCTTGAGTTATTTTCACCTTATGAAATTCCTAACCTGAAAATAACTCTTATTATAAAGGACTTTAAAATATCTAATATACAAGAATATTTAATAATACTGTTTCGAACTTTATAGCGCTGTACATTTCATAGTATTAGTTTGTGTTCGTAGTTTGTAGGGTTTTAGGTATATTTTCTACGAGTTCATAATTTATTTAAGTAATTTTGCCTTTGTTAATTTCCTCAGGAGACGACTATGAAAGAAGGTCTGGAACTTTTTAGAGAATTCGATTTTCTTATTTTTAACATAGAACGCCTATGATAAAAGGTCTAGAAATCGCCGAATTATTCCTTTTTCTTATTTTGATTACCCCACGTAGTCTGAAAATCCTTCTAGAGAATTAGGGAATCTTCCGGTATCGACCAAAAGGGTAGTTTTAGCTTGAGAGTTTGTCGACGCAAGTTAAATTAGTTTGACAAGTGTCAAAAGTAAGGTTGACAACAAAAAGTTATTAAAATAATACAGTGTGTATAGTTTGTTTGAAAACCGGCCTTCCGGAACAAATTGGTGTCGGAAGTGGATCAAATCCAGAAGAGGTTAGTTTAGGCTAGAAAATTGGAAAAAGAAGGAAAAAAGTAAATTGAAATTGTATGTCAATGGAAACTAGAAGCCAGAAAGCAAAAATGGAAGAAAAACTTCAAACTAGTTTAAATCAAATACTGATGATTCAAGACATGAAAACAAGCCAGGAAGAGATGACACAAGAATTGAAAGAAGATATAACGAAAAATCAAGAAGATATAAAGAAAAGTCAAAAAGAGATGAAACAAGAATTGAAAGACGATATAACGAAAAATCAAGATGATATGAAACAAGAATTAAAGACAAGCCAAGATGACATGAAACAAGAATTAAAGACAAGCCAAGATGATATGAAACAAGAATGGATGACACTGAAAACCAGCCAGGAAAACATGAACCAAGACTGAGAGAGGACTTTAAGAAATATCAAGAAAGCATAAAACAAGAACTAAGAACAAGCCTAGAGAACATGAGACAGAAACTTAAAATAAGTCAGGAAGATATGAAACAAGAAATGAAAGAAGACATGATGCGCATAGAACAAGAAATGCAACAGAAGATGAGCAAAATAAGAGAAGACGTACATTGCGAAGTACAATATGAGGTGGCGGGAATCCAGAAACAGATGCAAAGCTACATTTTCAAATCGAGAAGGTAGCCAGTACAGGTATAATAAGGGTGGATGGTGTTCCTGCAGCTAGTGTGATGAAGCCACTTACCTTCGACGGCAAGGTACCTTGGCTTACCTATGTCCGTCAGTTTCTTAGCCGCCGCCACCGGCAATAACTGGAGTTTACCGGAAAAGGCACGTGCTCTTGTTCTAGCACTACGAGGTGAAGCTATGGAGGTCCTACGTAATATTTCTGAAGAAAAACAGAATGATTACGAGTTCATTGTTACTTTTCTGGAGAAGCGCTATAGGGAAGCCCACCTACAAGAAGTTTATAAAACCCAACTCCAAGGAAGAAGACAGAAATACAACTAAAGTCTTCAAGAATATGAGGTGAATATAATGAGGTTAATAAATTTGATCTACCCAACATACCCAGAAGAAATAAAGCAAGAGTTAGCAGTGAATAGTTTTATTGAAGGTTTACGCGACCCAAAAACAAGTCAGACACTAAGAATGGCCAGACTGAAGAGAATATCCGAGGCTCTTGCTTATGCCCTTCAGTTCGAGATAGCCAACCCGACATCAAGAAACCAAGAACGAATCATAAGAAAAGTCAATGTTTCCCGGGATTATCGCAAGATCAACGAGAAAATTTTCATGATGCTAATGAAGGAGTTGCAAGAATTTTTGAAGGAAGGGAAAACAATCTAACAAAAATACAAGCTTTCGTAGCCGAAATAGAATTTGTTGTTGGAAATGTGGTCAGGAGGGGCTTCTACAAAGCCAGTGTACTTGCAATATTGTTCCTGACAGAGGTCCTGATGGCTATCGGCTTCATAATGCTAATATAGGTGATGATGTTCGAAGAAGCGACTTGGAAAAAGTCTTTGCTCCTTATGGTGAACTTAAGGAAGCCTGGTTAAGTAATAGTATTCCCTGTTTTTGATTTGCTGTTTACAAAGTTAAAAGAAATGCTGCAGTTGTTCTCAAAGCTCGCGATGGAAGTATGTGGTTGTCGCATTAGAGTAACGTATGCCAGACCGAGAAGAAGGGGTCAGGGTCGCCGGTACCATTTGAATACTATGCATTGTTATCAGTGCGGAGACAAGGGTCGCTTTTACAGAAATTGGCCGGAAATTACTGTTGGTGAAGACGATAGAAGAAAGGACCATTCCGGAAGATATAGAAGGAGTACTCGCGGCGACCGAGGAGAACGTGACGAGAGGGATCGTGACCGCGAATGGGGTTATGGAAGAAGAACGTCCTACAGGTCATCCTTGAGAAGGTACGTTGAGAGGGAACGCGATGGTGAAAGAGACTCCGGAAGAAGAACGTCTTCCAGGCCATTCTTGGAAAGGTACAGAGAGGACTACAAATAAAAAGAGACAGAAAGAAGTTTCGCTATGATGTCAAAGCCAATAATGGTGGATTTATGGTTGGTGAAAAGCTGTCATTGTACAATCGTAAATGAACCAAAGGGTGTTCACCAAAGCTTCAAAAGTCATGGGAAGGTCTGTACAACGTAGTGACTCGACTAAACAATCTGGTGTACCGAATTCAAAAAAGCCCTCAAGCGAAGATGAAAGTCGTGCATCTGGACAGATTGACCCATTATCAATATCAAGAAGGTTGATCGGGACGATCAAGGCTTGGAAGGGGGGCAATGTTACGAACTCTATAGCGCTGTACATTTCATAGTATTAGTTTGTATTCGTAGTTTGTAGGGTTTTAGGTATACTTTCTACGAGTTCATAATTTATTTAAGTAATTTTACCTTTGTTAATTTCCTCAGCAAACGACTATGAAAGAAGGTTTGGAACTTTTTAGAGAATTCGATTTCTTTATTTTTAACATGAAACGCCTATGATAGAAGGTCTAGAAATCGCCGGATTATTCCTTTTGATTACCCCACGTAGTATGGAAATCCTTCTAGAGAATTAGAGAATCTTCCGGTATCGACCAAAAGGGTATATAGAGGGTCCAGATCGACTTTCGTGGTCAGTTTTAGCTTGAAAGTTTTCGACGCAAGTTGAATTAGTTTGACATGTCTCAAAAGTAAGATTGACAATAAAGAGTTATTAAAATAATACAGTGTGTATAGTTTGTTTGAAGACCGGCCGTCCGGAACAATACTCTTTGTAAAGGCTCTGAAGTGCTGAAAATTTTCTTAAAAGTATAAACAATTTATCTTGCCAAAAAATCGGTATTTTGAAAATTTCAAGGTAGTGTAACCTCTTAAGTAAATAAGTAAATAAACCACTGTTATATTTATTACAATATAAAGTATTTGTTGTCTATTTTTTACATTTTGTCTCAATTTTTAAAGTCGACTTCCGTTTAATTTTTTTTAATATAACTTGCTCGTTGAACATTTTTTGCAACTAAAATTAATGTCGTGTTTTCAAAGGCATAAAAGTTCGTAAAGTACTCTACAGCACTGAAAAATAAAACTAAAATCCCTTAAACATTTAATGTAAATGTCGAGTGTCGACTAAATAAATTACTAAACAAAGGAGAGGCTTTGAAACATTTTCTACGTGTAAATCATAAACGAATAAAAGATTTCCTTGTAAAAAGCCGAGGTCTTTGTGACAACGTCACTTTTGTTTAATGGAACGTTCTTTATTCTATAAATTGGATTGTTTTATTTTTAAATTTATCACAAAACTAACGCATAATAGTTATCTAGATGTCTCTTTTTCTGATTTACTATTTTTAGCCTTTTAATACCGATTAATCAAAAAAATTAATTTTGAAAATTTTAGTTTAATTTGTAACTGAATTTATATAGATATCCGAAAATTATTAAAGTAGCTAAGTATTTATCGACATAGATACTGTACCTCTTACAAGTATTAAATCTCACTCATGAATACAACTTAATGCTTTATGTAGTTCTAGCCCTTTCTTCCCTGTTCATAAAAGTAACGCGAAATGACAACATAGATTTTTACATGAAATTGAAACTTTTAAAATCGGCACCAAACTCATACCCGACAAAATATCATTCATATAAAATGTTTAAAAAATATTTTATTTTTAATAAGTTGCTTACCGTGTATCTCGTATTAATAGTTATTTGAGTTTCTAAGGTCGCCAAAAAGTACCCAGTTTATACAAAGTAGTAGACTACATGAAAATGGAAAAAAATATTCTTTAATTCTGAGTATTCTTAGTTTTAAATTAAATTCTACCAAACAAATATTTAATCTGCCGTAGTAAACCTACCATCTTGAAGTTTAAGAAATTAACTTTAGATTCGTAAGCTAGGTCCTTAAAACTCTTAACACCGATATTGAAAGCACTTGAAACATGTAAATTTTTGGTGCCAACTTATTTTATCATAGACGCCTCAAAAACCCCTCAATATCAATTTGAGCAAAATCGAAAAAATTTAAAATTTTTAGTCCTCCATATTGTATCTGCCCTATTAAATTGTAAAAAATTTCAGATTCAAAAGTTTCAAAAAATGTGAATAACGTTAAATTTTCCACCCACGATATTAAGACCGCCTTATTGAATTTCAAAAAAATAATTTCCGTCTCTTTTTAAAAATAATTTTAAATTTGTAATTTATATTTCCAATGACTTTAAAATAATATAAAAATTTTTAATCTATCATATTGGATCTGCCAATACGACATTTTTAAAAATAATTTTAGATTCCTAGTATTCTTCTTCTTCAATTGCGATCTCCTTTGAGAAGGTTGGCTATCATCTCAGTTATTCTTATCTCTGATATTGCAGCTCTAAACAATTCAATGGAAATACGGTTGTACCATTTTCTCAAGTTGTTCAACAATGAAATGCGTCGTCTTTCTATGTTCCTTTTTCCAAAAATTTTACCCTGAATGATCAATTGTAAAAGAGCGTATTTTTCTCCTCTCATAACATGACCTAGATATTGTAACTTTCTTATTTTTATTCTGTTTAATTTTTCTGTCCCTTTCCCAATTCTTTCAAGAACCGCCATGTTTGATATTTTATCTATTCATCGTATATTCAAAATCTTCCTATATGTCCGCATTTCGAATGCCTCCAGACGATAGTGATGTCCTGTTTTAGCGTCAAAACTTCCATCCCGTAAAGCAACACAGAGAATATATAACACCTTAACATCTTGATTTGTAGTAATTAGCCTAATTACTTTACCACAAAATGTCTGTCTCATCTTATTGAATATATTTCTCGTTTGTCCGATTCATATCCAAATTTCTTCTGTATATTCATTGGTTTCATTAAGAACTGTTCCCAGATACTTATATTTCTTTACCTTTTCTACTTTGATCTATAGGCTCTGTCGGTGTTGGGGTGATTTTTATATGGTCATAAATTTAGTTTTTTTTTTCATTCAAATTGAGGTCACATTTCTCACTGCTCACTACTACCTGATCTACTAATTTTTATAGGTCTCCAAATGATTATGCAATGAGAGTGATATCATCTGCGTATCTGATGTTATTAATAACTCTTCCGTTCACTTTTATTCCAATTGTTGTTTCTGCCAGTGCTTTCTGAATAGTGTTCTCGGAGTATAAGTTAAATAATAACGATGAAAGCACGCACCCTTGTCTTACACCACGATTTAGGTCTACTTCATCTGAAAATTCATCGGCTAGTTTAACACCAGCCATTTCATTAAAGTACATATGAGCTATTATCCGTATAACCTTACTCCCTATATCTTTATTTTTGAGTAGCCGCATTAGGTTGTCGAACTTTATCAAAAGCTTTAATATAGTCCAGAAAACAGACATATACAAGTTGATCGACATCCATATACCTCTCAACCAACATGTTGAACCCAAATAGGGCTTCCCTAGTCCCCATTGCGTTTCTGAATCTAAACTGAGAGTCATTAAGATTTCGTTCTATTTTTCTGAAGATTCTTTGATGTATTATTTACAGAAATATTTTTAGAGTGTGTCTCACTCATTAGGTTTATTGTCCGATGGTTATAGTATTATTTGCGTTAGATATTTTCGGTAGAACAATGAATGGTAATTTAAGCCATTCTGTAGGTTTTTAATTCCCGTGTTGTAATTCTTAGTATACGATCCCGAAAACTCCCCCCTACCAACTTTTTTGGTCGCCATATTATCAGCACCATTTTGGATTTTACTGAACCAATTTCGGCCAAAATATCATAGGACTACCGCAATAACTTCCTGAACATAATGCAAAGAAAATCGTTCAAATCGGTCCCGTGGTTTCGGAGTAATCCGCGTACATATATAAAAAAAGATGCCGAATTTAGAATCCCATTCTTTTAGAAATCGGTTAAAAAAAATTATCTTAAACAATATATCTTAAAAATAATTTTATCGGTACACTCGGGTTTTAGTTGTATAATTCTAAAGATGACCTTATAGAAATCGAAACGTCGATTAATAAAAGATAACTCATCCTCTGAATTTTATTGACCTAATCCAAAGAAATTTATCTCGAATTCATTTGACATTTAGTGATTCTGAGCAAGAACTCCTTTTCTCGGCCTTTCTGTGTATTACTAGCAAGTCACATAAAAAATGAGAATTGGAGCTAGGAACAAAATCAGATGAAATTAAAATACAACAATTGGTCTGGTCTCAAACATGCAAAAAATGTATAAAGTCATCGTCAAAGAAAGTAAGAAGACTGCTCGATTTCCGAAAAATGAATATTCAATCTGGAGACGAGATTTTCCGTTTCTGCGATCATGCAGCCGAAACAGCGGAATGCCTGTTATACGATTGCATGGCACTATTAAACATGAGACTTAAATTTGTAGGTGACGTCACCTTGACACCCAAAAAATTAAGCGCTTACCCTTAGAAAAACCATAAACTTCGTGAAAAGTCTAAATATCCTGGGTTTATATTATATTCGAGTAAAGCACAAAAGAGCTTATAGGTTGACGTACAGTAAAGAGTCAAGAAAGCCTTAACGACCCACTCATAATCTACAATCTATTGTTTCTGGAAACTGCTAAACTGAATGAAGGACTGCGAAATGGATTCAAGTGAACGCCAATAAAGCTGTTGGTTTCTCAATAATTTCCTTAAGGCTATGAATAATTGCAACAAAATGTACAGGGTGTACAATGTTCGACATTTTTGCAAAGTATCTCTATTACTCTTAAAGACCGATTTTCGCGAATCTGTGCTTTTTTTGTTAAACAAATAATGCAACAAACAAAATTTTTCTATCCGTTCCTGATTTTAAGATACACTGCAAAATTAAAAATTTTTTATTTACAAGCCTTCCTTGAATCTTAGTTAATATATAAGATAATGAAAAAGCAAAAAGGGTTATTGTAGAGTTTCTTATGTAAAATCTGGTGTTGTACTTAGCTTTTTTTTAAAGGCGTCAGATTTTGAACTATAAACCAAAATTGTGCATTTTGTTTTTAAATACCTCACTCTGTATAGTATTTGACAGCTCGATTTAAATTTTTTCAAGATTTTTTACTAATAAATTCAGACTTAAATTCACTGCAGACTATGAATATTGAATACGTATCTCATTAATAATAATACATACGTTCGGTTCAACGTCTTAAAAATCATTTAGAACCTTAATTTCAAAGTTTCTGTGATCCTTTAAATATATTATGGTTTAAAAACTTACAGTTTTTACTACCGGTATAAATCTGGATTACTAGATATAAAAAAATAACGCAAAAAAGGCAAGAGGTTGCTGTGACAGTTTTATTTTCCTCGGTTAAAATCCACGTAAAAATTATTTAGTAGTTTACCTCTTTTTCCTATATATATATATATATATATATATATATATATATATATATATATATATATATATATATATATATATATATATATATATATATATATATATTAGTTGCCCCTCCAACAGATTTTTACTTATCAGGCTTTTTACAAAACATGATTTGTAGGACATTTCTATATCAGGAAAAATGGCAACCATTTTCAACAGTAACTAAAATTTATATTTCATCTAACATTCCATTTGGTAAATTAATCTGTTTTTTATAAACTAAGATTGGATATTTGTTGCTATTTTGGAAATATGTGAAATCTAATATATAAAAAAAAAGTCTTAAACTATACTCAGAGGGAGCTTGAAAACTTGTTTAAAATATACTCAGTGATATAAAAAATCTTACAACCGGAAGGAATAATTTCTTGAACTTAATCTTTCGGCAACGTGGTAGTCTTACATCAAGAATAAAACTATAACATTTGCATGGAATTTTATTAACATGTAATTCGAAAAGAAAAAATAATGTGCTGGGCGACTCCTTAGCTGAGTACATTTTGTACACATCTAGGCATCGACAAAATGAGATAGTCGATGTATGCTTATAGCACCTCGTTCCAAGCAACTTGAGCTTCGTGGGTTGATTGTACCAAACTCTGTGGTGAATAGTACGAAGTGGATAGTCTCCTCCTCATCATATCCCACATATGTTCGATGGGATTTAAATCTGGTGAACGGGTTGTTCACAGTAGAATATTAACCCCTGCTCCTGGGAGAAAGTTCATAGTTCGGCGAGCAACATGGGGACCTGCATTGTTTTGCTGAAAATGGACGTGTGGACAGCCACCTAGTTAAGCCAGTAAAGTGGTTTGTAGGACATCATCAACATAACGCGCACCTGTCATACTACCTCGAATAAAGAGAATTGGTGATCGGCTGCCATAGGCAATAGCGGTAAACCATTACTACAACAGTCCTGTCTACATGCCTCTTAACAGCCAAGCCAATATCACGTCGCTCATCACAATAGCGTTTTATCCTTATACGGCCATCGTACATACCTAGAAACAATCGAAATTTATCGCTGAATATGACATTATGCCATTCTGCTTTTCAATGCCGCCGTTCTCTGAACCAGTTTAAACGTGGACGACAGTGGTCCGCAGTTAAAGGAAGCACTAATCGTGAACAGTATGAAAGATCCAAGGGCTCGATATAATGTACGCATAATAACAGGTTTACCTTCTCCAAACCATTGGTCAGCAATTTGGCGCGTAGTAGCAAAGCGGTCTCGTATAGCTAGTTGTCTGAAATGCCTATCTTGATGCTCTGTGGTACGCCTTGGCTGACCAGTTCGTTTTCTTCGTATTCGTCGACCTTCCTCTGACTATACACGACACACACGCATTACCGTTATTGCAGTACAATTAACAGGGCGGCCAATTTCGCGATAAGACAAACCAACTTCTCTATAGGCAACAATTCTACACCTGTCAAACTCGCTAACATGGTAATAATTTTGACATCTTCGAAGTCGAGACATTTTGTTACGCTTAACACAAGTAGCTCTCATAAAATGGTTTCTTCACAAAAAATTATCAAAGGTAAAATATTGACATTGTTGCCCAGCATGTTTTAAATAAAGTCATTCGGTTGCCAAAAAATGAGGTTAAAAAAATTATTCCTTCTAGGCGTAACACTTCTAATATCACTGAGTATAATATTCAAAAGGTTGCACCGAAAGTATTATTATTAATAAGATATGTACTCAATACTCATAGTATATTATAATCTTTAAAAAATTTAAAGCGAGCTGTTAAATAATATATAGAGCATGATACTGGAGGGGGGGGGCGCTTTTAAATGGAAAATTTTCAATTTCTTACCGTAGCATCAAAACAGGGAGGGCTAGGAAAATTTTGTTTGTTGCATCTTTTGTTTAACAAAAAGGACCACAGTTTCGTGAAAGTTGCTAGTTTCTATATTTAATAATAATAGAGACACCCTGCAACAGTATCAAAAATTGGACACATTGTACATATGTTCTAGTGCCATCCCATCGCTCAATGTGGTTATGTATGAATGAGTTATTTTAAAATTAAATTGTATTTTAACTGTAACCCGATCTAATTGCCGTGAAATTTAAATCTTATAGTCAGCCAGTTTAGTTTTGCTTATGATATTGTCACAATTTATATTACATATGTCAACAAATAAACATTTATATAGAGATATTAAGGATAAGAACCTTGTTATAAAGCCTTGAAATATGTAAGAGAAATAGTATCCCGAAAATAAATAAAGTTCTTTATTTTTGCTGGTTCAAAATAGTTTCTTTATGCTAGTATTTTTAGGCTTTAAGAGTTGCTTGACTTATTGTTGCTCTTGTCAGTTTAAGCCCTCTGCTGTCAATTTGGGATAGTTTTAAATATATATCATGTTAGTGAATCCAGCCGTAAAAGTTCAATTTAATATACAAATCAACATTTGGTGGGTTAAGATCAGAGACTGAATACTATATCGACCATTCCAAAGTTGTCAGTACTAAACTGATTATCCGACCTGCACGTTCTTATTTTCAGTGAAATCACTAAAACATTTTAAAAACTATAATCTCCTAAATCACTAACATGGTCTAACTTTAGAACCGGTCTAAGTTGGAGGTAGAGGGTTTAAACTGACAAGTGCAGAAAAAGGACAAGCCAGTTTTGAACCTCAACAATACAAGGAAAAAAAATCATTTTTTGATTACTAAGCCGGCAAAAATGAAAAATTTTGTCTAGTTTGGGGATACAACTATGTCGATTATCAATTTCAAAACTATAGCTCTAGATTTTTATCCTCAATATTCCAATATAAGCATTTGTTTATTGACATATCTAATATAAGTTATAACCATATAATCAACCGAACAAAGGCTTTAAACTTTCTTAGTGAATGCGGCTGTAAGATATTAAAAAATAGATTTAATTAATATTTTACTTTTATTACAGTTGTTCCTGCTGGAGTTCCATTAGTTACAGTAGATAAAACTGGACTGGAGCACGGCAGACCGCTAATTGCAGACTGCCATGCACCCCCTTCACATCCAGCTGCTAATATCACGTTCTTTGTGAACGACGAGAAGGTACGTCATATCCATTCATTTAATCTTATATCTTTTTCATTCATTCACTCTTCCATTCATTGTTTTATTTATTAATCCGGGTGGTTATTTATAGTACACTCTTTTCAATTAAAATTGAATTATTAAAACTTTTCCTGGTAAATTTATTAGCGTTTACCTCAAAGAATTTTGTTGCATGTTTCTTGTTAAGAATAAAATGAAAAACAATATAACCAGAAACGTAATTCTTCGACTTCCATTGTATTGTTAAATATAGAACAAATGCTACTGTTTAAAGTTTAGCAAATTTTTTCGCAACAGAATTTAAATTTAGTATTTTAATTACTTTTTATGTTTTGTTTTTGAGCATTGAACATGGCTCATTTTGCTACAACTAAGTATATTAATGACATAGTTTTAATGCTAAATAATTTAGTATGTCATATTAGAAGCGAGATTTTAACACAGGAATGAACAGGGATATACACTTCACGCCAATATCAGAGATTATCAGGGCGACTTCCATTTCTGAGTAAGTAAGAATGAAGAAGGATAACTCATAAAGGTGACTGAGGATAGGTTTCGCTATTTACTACAATTCTTTATTTAACTTAAATTTTTAGATGATCTATTTTTATATATTTAACGAATAGAGTCTGTACAGTTTTTTTTATTGATTACACCATGCATCAACGAGAAGTGGTGGGCCCACATCATTTATCTCCCCAGGTTCCGAATATCGGAACCAGGGCACAAAATAGACACGTCGTCCGTGAAATCCTGTGTATACGAATTTTAATTCATTCAGCAGGCTGTCCAAAACAAGACTCCATAACAAAGGCAACCGAATTGCTCCTTGAAGAGAGCCTCTACTTGACAGTGATTAACAATTAAATGGTTAAGCTCAGCATATATTAGTCTGACTTTACATTGCTCTAATCTATGCGACAATTCTCGATTCAGAGCCTTGTCTTTGTAAAGCATTGCATGTCAAATCATAAGATGTGTTTTCAAGCGCCCCCTAAATATTGATGAAGATACCTGAGGCGTATCGATCATTCGACATAGCGTTTCTGAATCTTGTGACTAGCAAATATAGTGCCGGATTTTTTTACCTGAGAGGCAAATTGTAAAGGATATAGGGGACACCGTACCATTACTTCTTCCTTGACGTATCGATCCACCACCCAATCCAGTGTCTTTAACAAGAAACTGAATAGGCTGCTGGGGTGGAAAGACTTGGGGTTTGTGTAGTCTGTCTTTCCTACGTTCGGAATAAAGACTACTTTTTTCCCTCCACACCATCGACATGTACCACCAGCTCAAATATGTGCAGAATAATTTTACCAGCTGGCTTATTATTACATTGAAGGACTATATCAGATTTACCAGGTGACTTGAACTTGACAAAGGTTTTCATTGATCATATTACTATTTCATATATTAATATATTTTTAACTAACTTTTGGTCATGATGTGCCAAGGGAAATTTCAGTTGTTCTTCAAATTCACCCTTATAATAATTTGAGTCTGGAAAGTGCACTCTTAATACCTCACTTCTTCTGTCGTAGTTTAACCTTTTCAGGTAGAGCCATTGCTCTAATCCAGGTACAAGGATCTCTTGCAGATACGGGATGCAGAGAGCATACTTTTTAAGCTGTGATCGTATTTCTTCGATACGTTCTTCTGTGAGTGTTTTATTCATTTCTTGTTTCTCTCTGGGCAAAGTAGAATTAATGTTTCTTGAAACATTCAAATTTTCCATTCAATTCAATAAGGTAACTCCACCAGCTACTGCTCCTAACATATATACGATTCATAAAAAAGAAAAAGTTTGTTAGGAAGTATTATTTGCTAAAAATTGGAACACCAATAGGAAATCGGTATTTAATCCTATGAATACTTTTTTCAGGAGAAATTAATTCCTATTTATATTATTTTGTCAGCGGCTACTGATGGTGCTCTAGCAATGATGGGGCGTCACATGGGTTCCATAGCGCATTTGAAACAAGCTGTGTCAAATGAACTCGCTGTACATGAACTATTACGTTATCAAATTAGACGATAAGATTAGAAGCAATGCATTGAGTGATAAATTATCTAAGCAAGTAAATAGTGAAAATAATGAAGATTTTTAACGCTTGTTGCTTTACATGGAAATTGTCTGAATCGTTTTAATAGTAGCGAAAATGAAAAATCACATTGTTTATTTCAAAGAACTTTATCAAATATTTAATGACCTACTTTATAATTGCAAGGTAATGAATTCGATTTAATTAATACCACAATCATCATAACTAGTTTTGCGGGGAAACTGCTTCTGTTCAAGCGTAGTATCGGTAGAAGTGAAGAGAGCCACTTTCCAACATTATCAGCAAAATATGTAAAACGGAATGATTTGCTTATTTAGTGCCACCTCTTGGATGTTCTTCATACTAAGTTAGGTTTTATATCTTTTCCCAAATGTAGATAGAAGAGAATCATCAAATGTGGACGTGTTTAAATTTATGGGTAACAAAGAACTAAAAGTAAAATTCAGAAATAGATACCTTGAACTCTGGTTTTAAATATTAACACCAGAAAGAGAAATAGTTCAAAAATTTTTAATTGCATTTCCAGCATCATATTGGCTTAAAGATTACTGGGAGGGGTGATTTACGACTGTTGTTGCCAAAATTGTAACCAGTTATTACCAAATTATTTAGCAGCTCCAACCGCACCATTCATTTTTTCATTCCTTACTGATTTTTATGTCATTTTTCTGGTGCCTAATCAAAATTTTCTTATACCTGGCATTCTAATATTCAATACGGTAATTAAGCGCAACTACTATGAAGAAGGTGAATGATGAATTTATTTTTTCTTGCCAAGAGGGCAGTAATTCATAAAATGGAAACAATGATTTAGACAGATTTTTTTTTCAGTTTTTCTAGGTATCCTTTAATAAAGTTTGCAATAAAAATATTTATTATTACTATACCGATATTAACAGTTAATCTAAAACAATAGAAACAAACACAAAGTAGCACAAAACGTAAACCCAATATTTTATGTTTTCATATAGTGGTTTTTAATCAGTCACGCAAACCCGAACTTGGAAAACTGTTTTCAGCTAAAGGCCAGCGGGCAGTTTTCCAACTTTGTAACACTGGTCATTAAAAACTTCATTTATTTTCCTTTGTCTTATTACAAAACCTCACTTCTAAAAATCCATGTAAAATTATGTATTTTTTAGAAAGGTAATTATCGGAAATGTAAAACATGTTTTTATTAATTTACAAGTTCTGGAATTATTAAATGTAAATAAAATTTAATCATGGATTTTGTCAAAGTCAAAGACAGTCGTGGAGCCCAGTCGATTTTTGTAGCCAATGAAAAGACATGGCTCCACCAAAGTTCCTCGGCTGAATCTAAGCAAAAAGTATCACTGGACATTTTCCTATTCAACGCATAGTTTTTGAGTTAGAAGGGGCATTTTTCAACATGACTAACAATTGAGAGCTTAAGTCAAGGACTACTAGCTGGGATTCATTGTGTGACAGCATTTGATCGTAGATTCGTACAAATGGATTATTATGGTAGTGTATGGCCGTTTCGCTAAGATTTACTGCTGCCCCATATTAGTAGCTCTTCTAAAAACTCCATTAACAAATATCACAGTTACAAAAGCAGTCTGGAAGTCTGGTCGTTTCTCTTGGTTCTTGAAGTTTTAGTACTAAACAACTACAGGTTTGTTAGGTGTTACCACTACCAAAACTCAGGACTTCAGGACTCAGGTATGACTACTATATAGCTGACCAGATCTCGACTTTTCTTTTGAAACGTTTAGTCGAGTAAACGTTTTTATAAAATTAAATGAAACAAGTTTCTCAAAACACAAATCTATTAACATCAATAAATAGAAAACAAAGTTATATACAATGTGAAACTTGTAATTAATATTGGTTCACAATTCAAATACCACTAAATAGTTGCTCCAGTTGGATGTTCTTTGTATAAAAGTGTAGCAAATCTAGAGATGATACGTATTAATAGCTTTTGAAAAGATTAATCAAAAAAAGAGTAAAAACACACAGCTATTTGAATTGCTTAAACAAATAGTACCAAAGTCGCCCTTTTCCCAAGTAAAATAAGACAGGATATTCCCTTAACTTTTCCAAAATAAATGAAAACACAAAAACAAAAAATCTTCATTAATGCTGATTATACACGTCACGTGATTGTCTAAGAACTGTTCCCAACAACTTAAGTTTATTACTTCTTATAAGGCCAAACTTGCATTCCCCTGGAACCCCGCCGGTTCCCACTGATATCTGTATCACCTCTTGCAATGTTGTAACTGTAAATTCCTTTACCGAAAGTTTGAAATATTCAAACCTCTCGTCCGTAGCGAGCGTCAGCCATCCTATGCCGGAAACTTAATTCCCAAATTGAGCTTCTTAATCTTATTTTTTTATATAAAAAACAGTTAATCAAACTAATTTACGTTTTTCTATAACTGAAAGAAAAATCAATAGCCCCTCTAAAAAACCTTGGTTTCCCTTTATTCATTTTACTGATATCTAAGTTATTCTTTCTTGCAATCAGGAAAAACAGTCGCTATACGAATTCTTTGTACATATTCCAATGAATACATTACATTATAGTGATTTTATTTGATTATTCTTTTGTTTATAACAAATTTTCTGACCATTTTTCGGGGATCAATTCTCGATATTAATAATAAGGAGGTCAAAATATATATAAAAAGTCACTGGACTCCTGAGCTATGATGAGAGATCTACTGGTTAAAACACGTAAGTGAAATAAAAAAAAAATTTTGGTTTAAAATATTTGCACAAATTTGTATCTATGGAAAACAATTATAAAGGATCAAACGTTATTTCCAATTTGTAATAAAACCACACATTCACAAACAGCCGACCGAATACTGTATAATTTTAAGGGAGGCAAATTTTAAATTTTTATTTTAGTCAAAAGATATCCTAAAAATTGAATTTTTACGCCCTGAGGACATACAGGCGGTAGATACCCTATAAATTAATGAAAAAAGGGAAACTTTTTACGGTATTTGCAGTGTATGCAAAAAATATAGGATTTTTTTTATTGACTAGCGAGTTTCCCCGATTTCGCATGCTAATCTTTTTTACGCATGAAGGTACGTAAAATGAAGTGTAAGTATGTAAAATAACTGTGTCTGAAGTTTTCCAAGTTTTAGTGGACTATATCTCTGCTACTTTGGTTGAAATAAGTGCAACAGTCAATACAGTCTTTCAGGTCAAATTTAACTAATTAGGTAATTTAAATAAACCAATCAGAATAAAGCATCCTATCAAGGTATTGGACAAATCACGTCACTGAATGTATTTCTGTTTAATGCTATAAACAAGTAAAATTATATATTATTATATCATATATATATATATATATATATATATATATATATATATATATATATATATATATATATATATACAATATCGTAGATTTTCACGGATGGTGGAATAAATGGTTTGGTTATTCCGGGTTTCAATCCGTTCGTTCAAAAAATCGTTTTCACAACGTTTCACCAAAATCTCATTTGGCATTTTCAAGTGCGGTTCGTCTCGTTATTCGCTGAGAACTGATGGTGGCCTCTGATGAATGTCGAGTTTTGTTTAGCTGGCTCGCTTTCTGAATAGACAAGCAGTTACAGCCAACCTTTTCATGCTATATTTCGAACAAGAGACACTGCAAAAAACACTCTTAAAACCAAAATTTTGGAAACGCTATGTGGATGATATTTATATAATATGGCCACTTGGAAAAGAATACCTGGACGATTTCCTCATATACCTGAATAATATCCACCATAGAGTCCAATTTACGCTAGAAATCCAGTAAAAAAAGAAACTTCCTTTTTTGAACGTGTTATTAACTAGAAAACCCAACAGCACCCTAGGTTTTAGCGAATGCCGAAAACCTACACATATAGACCAATATATTAATGCAGAGTCACATTATCATCCCTCTCAAAAGCAGGCAGTAGTCAACACACTAATATCAAGATCTCTCCGACTAACAGAACTCGATACAAAACAAGACGAAATAAGAGACATTTCAACAGCTCTAGAACGGAATGGTTTCTCACAATCAGACATAAAGAAAGCCATAAAAAGACAAAAGAAAACCACAACAAAAACCAAAGACCAAGATCAAATAAGAAACAAAGCCATAATCCCATACATAAAAGGAATTACGGACAGAATCGGAAGAATCTTAAGAAAACACGATATTTAAACCACAAAAAACAATAGCCAACATCCTGGGAAATCCCAAAGATAAGATCAACCTTGAAAATCATGGTCTATACAGCATTCCATGTGCAGATTGTCAGTAAACATATATGGGACCAACAAACAGGCGTATATCAGCAAGAATTCAAGAACACAAAAATAGCCTCAAAAACAAACAAACAACCTCAGCTCTATTTCAACATCACTAAACTACCGGACATACCATCGACTATGAAAAAGCAAAAGAAATAGCACCAGTACAGAACTACAAGGTACGCGTCATAAGAGAGGCCCTAGAAATCGAAAAAGCGAGACAGCTGAATAAACGAGACGATGCTATACATATTCCAACAACATGGAAAACATTAATAAAATAACAAGAAACCAAACAACAAAGATCAACCAATACACGAGAGATCAACATACAAGAACTAAATATATCGCACTCGGCAGAGGGGAGGAGCCTGCGAAGCCGCTCGTCTAATCAGAAAGCGAGCCAGCTAAACAAAACTCGATATTCATCAGAGGCCACCATCAGTTCTCAGCGAGTAACCAGACGAACCGCACTTGAAAATGCGAAATGAGATTTTGGCGAAACGTCGTGAAAACAATTTTGAACCAACGCATTGAAACCCGGAATCTTTTTATTTATTAGTCGCATAAGGAACTTCAGTTTTCATAACTGTTTTTGCATGTGTTAATGCGATATAAAGCATTGAGCGTGATACTTGATTTCCAAAGTTAATAAACTTTCTGGTGAAAAAAATAATACCGTTTTGTTGAAAATGTGACTAAATAATTGACAAGTTGTATATAATTTTTCAGCACCTGCCTGTGATCCCATCTGATGTAGTTGAGGATTTTCTTTCTACGATATTTTGTCACACATAATATATTTATTAATTTTTATCACATAACTATCAATACATCGCGTTGACAATTGCGTTGATATTGATTCTTAACTGAGCTTAATTTTTTTCATTCCTCAATGTTATCTTTACTTATATCACTATTTTCTTTTTTTTAGATTTCCATTTTAAACTTTTCGACTAAGGTTTTTTATATGTATATTTCTTATAGCACTCAATGGTATTTGAACAAATCTAAAAATTACATCGATCGCGTTCAATAATCATATCTTATATTGAATTTGTGTTTATTCAAAGTTGTTTGAAAATAAATAAAATATTTGAAATCTAGAATTATATGTATAAAGTTTGTTATAAAATAATTTTACCTTCTTTAGCTGTTACATCCAAGCGTCGAAACACAATGTCCCGGTGCAAATTGGCTGTGCTTTGGTCAAATTTATGCATTTTTATTTTCTTGACGAATAATGCACAAGTCAATATTAAAAAAAAATTGCCTCTATCAAATTTACTGGTATTGCTACCCTCAAAAACTTTATTTCGAATATAAACGTAAAAATCCACGGATCTGTCTAACTGATGTGTTATTAATAAAATTTGTAAAATATACTTACTACAGTAAAATACCAATATTAATAATAAACATGACCCAGCTAAGTATAGGCCGATCACCTGCCTACCCAAACTGTATAAGGTGATCACCTTCTGCTTGACCCAACACATCAATGCACATTGTGAGCAAAATAACATCATTACAACGCAACAGAAAGGATGCACGAGGGGAGCAATGGGATGCAAAGAACAATTGATTGTTGACTCTGTCATATGTAACCAAGCCTGTGCCAAACGAAGGAACCTCTTTGCTGCCTACGTGGATTATAAGAGGGCCTTCGACTTGGTGCCACATGAGTAGCTCAAAACTATATTGAGAATGTATAGAGTCGATAATAATTTTGTTTCCTTTTTAGAACGCATCATGAACTAGGAATTTTTCTTCTTCTTTAGGTGCCGTCCTCGTTCCGAAGTTTAGCTATCATCAAAGCTATGCGTATCTTTGACACTGCAGATCTAAACAGTTGACATTTGTTGCAATTGTAGCATTCTCTTAAGTTCTTTAACCTTGAATGCCTTCTTCTTCCTATGGATCTTTTGCCTATTATTTTTCCCTGGATAATTAATTGCAACAACCGGTATTTATCTCCCCTCATAACATGTCCCAAGTATTGCAGTTTGCGTTCTTTAATAGTAAGTACTAATTCTTTCTCTTTCCGCATTCTTCGCAAAACCTCCACATTTGTTACTCTCTCTTTCCACGATATTCTTAATATTCTACGGTACAGCCACATCTCAAATACTTCCATCCTCTTGGTATCAATCTTTTCAATGTCCACGCTTTCATTCCGTAGTAAAGAACTTACAGTACGTAACATCTCACAAGGCGAATTTTAAGTTTAAGGCTTAAAACTCGTCCGCAGAACACCTTCTGCATTTTAATAAACGTAGCTCTAGCTTTTTCCACTCTGATTATGATTTCTTCAGAGCTATCGTTATTTTCGTTGATAACAGTTCCCAGGTAATTATATTTTCTCACACGTTCAGTTCTTTGATCATGCACGATTATGTCAGGGAAGTTTTGTGGTGATTTAGATACCACCATTATTTTTGTTTACTGATGTTAAGTGATAATCCATACTCTTCACTGCATTCTACTATTCTGTTAATTAGTATCTGAAGATCCTCCGAAGTTTCTGCAATTACAACCGTGTCATCGGCATATCTCAAGCTGTTTATTGGGATGCCATTTATTTTAATACCTATATTTTGCTATGAAAGTGCTCTATTTACGATGTCCTCTGAGTATAGATTGAATAAGATGACAGTATACATCCCTGTCTTACGCCTTTCTTAATCTAGAGTTCCTCCGTTGTCTCTTGCTCTATTCGAATATTCGCTTCCTGGTTATAGTAAATCTTGGAAATAATCCTGATGTCTCTTTTATCCAAGTTTTTTTCTACCAGCTGTCTCAGATGACCGTGACGTACTTTATCGAACGCTTTGTTGTAGTCAATGAAGCACATATACATATCTTGGTTCATATCTAGACATCTTTGGCACATGACGTTAAGTGCAAATAGTGCTTCTCTTGTTCCAAGCCCGTTCCGAAATCCGAATTGAGTATCACCAATATCCACATCTAGTTTTCTGTGAATTCTTGTTTGAATCACTTTGAGGAATACTTTTAATGGGTGTTCCATTAGGCTTATTGTGCGATGGTCAGTGCACTGTTTTGCGTTTGCCTTTTTTTGGTATGGTGACAAAAGTTAACAGAAGTCATTCTTTTGGTATTTCTCTTGTAAATGCAGTTAAAAAGGTCGACAAGAATATTCACTGATTCACCTTCCACAAGCTTGAGAAGTTCCAATGTAATCCTATCTGGACCCGGTGATTTACTATTCTTCATTGTTTTTATTGTTTTTATAGCGTATAGTATTTCTTCTTTAGTTATGTCTGGTCCTTCGTCGCCTTGTATGTTATCTATATCTAAGAATTAGAAAGGGTCAAATCTTGTAATAAATTTTTCACCTACATCGCGTTACTCTCTTTAGCTAGAATTTTGAACATCTGTATAAAACTAGTGACAATACAATATTGTTTTGTTTATGATATTATCATGATTTATATTGCATATATTAACAAATAAATATTTATATAGGATAAGATCCTTGCGATAAAGCCTTGAGATATGTAAAGGATATAGATGTTTACTGAAAACTAATAATTCTCCATATTCTCCGGTTCAGTAATAAAACAGAATTATTTTAATGCTTGTATTTTTCGAGTTTAAAACTTCCTTGATTTATTGTTGCTCTTGTCAGTTTAAGCGCTCTGCTGTCAGTTTAGAACGGTTTTAAAATTAAGCCATGTAAGTAAATCCGGCTGTAAGTATCTTACAAGAAGATGTAACGTGGTAGCAGATCTAATACAGCTAGGAATTTTGTATTTGTATTTATTTATTTAAAATCATAATCAGAATCTTATACCTTAAACTTTGATGTATAGGAGTATACCCTATAATGACTAGGAAAATAGTAGCCAATCTACGCAGTGGCCCCACAATCCAAGAACAGTGTAGGACTATATTACATATGTTAAGAGCTTTATATCATAGAGTCCCTAGGCACACAGTATTGTCTGAAGGAGCCTCTATCTCTTTATATTCAATATTTGTAGAAATAAATATCAGCCGTGCTTCAGGAGATAAGGAAACAAAGACCTAACGGCTTGAACTCTAATGCGATCACTGAAAATTATAGTCGGAGAAGTACAGCGAACAATTCTGAAAACCCGAGGTTGTTTAAAAGAGAATAAATGGATGTAATGTTAGGCCACGTAAGATCTATTGATGGACTTATTAATTAGACAGTTCTAAAAACAGAGATAATTATCAGAAATCAACAGAAAGTGACGTATAACCCAGTGATTCTGAACATTAACTGCTAAGTATATAGCACATACGATTTGATAGATTATTTTAACCATTTCTTAGTTACTTGTTACGCAAAGACCAGTGCCGAAGATCATTTTCTCAAAAGATTAAAAAAATAAAAAGTTACCCTTCCGGTGCGGATGTTTTGACGGACACTATATACAAAAAATCTCCCAGTATATCGTTAATTTTTCCTAATACATGAAAACAATAATTGTTCTAGTTTTTAAAAAATCACAAAATGTATGAATAAGACTGATAATACTCGATCTGCTACGCTGAAGCACAGTTAGGCCCAGTACATATTATCAAGACTGCAAGTTATTCAAGGCCGAATGCCTTTGAGAAGCGAAGTAGATTTGGTACCTGATCTTATAGTATTGCAGGTGACAATGTCCCGTCAGCTATTCCACTACCATTCGCAGTTCTTTCCTTTTCAAGAAAAGAAACTTCATATTAAGTCCCGCATTGGCACATCTCATTCCACGGGTTTCCCTCCAGCATTCAATAGCTTTGCTTTCCAGCAACAGTTTCAGTTCTCCCTTACCAACATTAATTGAAACAGGTATGATAAATTAGAAGACTGTATGACTCGGTTGCCTTATTTTTACCTAACGATCTGCTTCCTCGTTTTGGTGTATAAGTATGTTATTCAAGACTCACACGAGTCTGATTAAGAAGCCTTTCTTTGTTAGATTATCAAGTATATCCCAGCACTCAGATACCAGTCTCAACGCTACTACATTGGACCCCCGAGCAGATGTTAATAGTCTTATTTCTGTTTATATTCCTCTCACCAAAGATAGCCATATTGCAGAGTGGCATACATTTCTGCTTGAAAGACCATTCCGTGCTGTTCTAGAGGGTTAAACTCTCTGACTCCAGCACTTCTACTAAACACTCCATCTCCGGCTCTTTCATCTTGTCTAGATCCGTCTGCGAACCACCAGAACCTTCTCTGTTTATTAAAACTATCTCTAGACAGCGATTTCGTTTCAAAACCGGCGCCATGTAGTCTGTTTGCCTAGAGAGCGATGGGCATCTTTCCACAATGCACTACCTGCCAGCCGGGTACCCGCCACGTCCTACTCTGAGATGTCCTAGACAACTCAGGTGAGAAACTACCCTCAGGGCTTCATTTCCTCTGAATACATAGAGAGAAAACAAACTGATTGAAACCTCCAGCGCCCTAGTGGGAGCAGTCTTCATCGTACTTATCATTCCGGCACAAGCCATTTTTTGAACCTTGTCAAGATGGAGACGGAATTTACGCTTGGCTGTACTTAACGATCATACAATAGCAGCTTACGTAATCATACGACAGATCAACATGTCTCTAGTATATCACTTGCAGTGTCAGCACCCATGTACACACAAAAGCTCGCTTACAAGTACAAAAAGCACATGTAGCCTTCTTGGCTCCAGCCTTAATATTATCATTACAGCTCAGTCGTGAATCTAAAATTACTTCCAGGTTTTTACCAGTTACCTTATATTAAAGGGTCTTTCTCGATGGCATACCTGTCTCCCCATTTTTCTCATTTCTTAAAGAGTACCCCTAGGCGTATTTGAATCTATTTTCGAATTAAAATAACTTTTTTTATTTGAAACTGTACCTGGTTCTATTTAATTTCAATATAAGTGGATACGCCCATCCATACTTGTTAAATAACTAATTAAAAAAAAAACTCTTTCAAACTTAATTACTAAAATTACACCAAGCGTGTTACCTAATGGTGATTAAAAATCAGGCTTATCTTTTAATTGCTGAAGCACTGATGAGCCTTCAATCAAAATTAGTTTTTCCATTAGTCATTTCATTAAATTAACAATTTTTTCCGGACTTTACGGAAAAACTGAAACATACAGGGTTGTTAAAATAACATTAGTTCTTTTATTTTAATGTTTTCATATCATTCCTATTTGTATTTATTCTTTTTAGTTTACTAGACAAAGATGTCTCAAAAAATGGAAGATAAAAAATTCTATTGCATTGTAAATATTGTTTAAATTAATCTTACTTTGTTTTTATACTATAATTATTTCTTTACAGGTTCCCGGTTACACATCAGAATGGACTGCGTCAACCGATGACCAATTAGAACAAAAAACTGCCCGCTTAGAACTAACAGGAGTTGGTGGCAGTTGGGGAGCACTACGGATACGATGTGAAGCTTCCCTTTTTAGGTTATACCGTGCCAATAGTTTAGAGATAGAGGTTAAGCCCGATACACCCCAACCAGCATCAGTTCTTTTATTGGGACCAAGTTCAATTGGTAGGAATCTTTACTTTATTTCCAGTACTACTTTGATGATTTAGCTACAATATATTAATATTAGCGAGTGAATTTAAACAAAAAAACACTATTCTTTGCAAGATTGATATTATTATCAAATAAGAAATTTATGAATCCTTTATATGAGCAAAATATGAAAAAAGGACTAATAATTTTAATCGATAATCGGCAGAAATCAAAAAATAACTTTTAAGAAAAGTTACTTATTGAAATAAAACTACTTTTCGAAAAGAAAAATCAATTGAAATGTTTTGCAGGTATCAATAAAATTCAGCAATAGGAGTCGCAACAACTGCAAATTTGATCTGACTTTGCAAACTATTAAAAAGAATTACTTATTGGCGCTTGGTTGGCTCTGAGTAGTGGAAGGGTAGAAAAGTATAGTGGGAGAAAGATTTAAAGGGAAAAAAGGGCACAAAACTGTAAACATTTTTTAAAAGTTTATGCCCAAATTAAAAAAAAAAATCAAAAATACCTTTAAATTAAAAAATTCGTATAATTGAAAACAAACCTATGCATTATTTCGCTTGTAATGCCTCAGCGCAGTTCGCGGCATTAAAATCACAATATTTTGAATTAGTATTTTCGATACTAAAATTTATCTAAAATACGTGTTAGATGTTCCCAACTTTACGTTGGTGTAGCTAGGATTCTTAAAAAGTTGGCCTTTTGACCTGAAAAAAATGTCAACTACTTACGTCTCCGAAAGGATATTTTTAGTATGTATTTTACATAGTCTAGATCGAAAACTGAGTATTTTTATATCCATATAGGATATTTTCAAGGAATAATGCGACAGAAATCGGACAGCGCGTGGATTTTGAGAGCAGAGGCGTGCATACGCATCTTATTACATGTTTGCTGCTGTGTTAAATGTGTTTGAGCTTCTATCGTTTTCCTTTTTGACATCAGTTAATAGTTTTATACCTGGGGCTCGTTCGGAGTGATGTATTGCAGTTAAGGCTGGATCCAATCGTTTTTGTAATAAGTACATATTGTATTGCTATATTCTAATTGCTAAATGTTAACTAACACTTTGTCTTTTTTTGGTTAAGCCGGTAAAAACAATTTTTCTTTTATCAGGTAGGTAAAACTTCCAAATAATTCATTATAATCCTTATATAATACAACCTAAACTACCTGAAAACAAACTATAAAATGCGCGGATTAAATTTAGGTCATTCAATTTGTTTTTGTCTGTTGAAAAGTAAGTATATTTGAGTTCTCTACTTTTTTGAAATATGTTTCGTCCATGGAAAGACGTTAATTATGATACATTCACTATGTCCGATACTAAAATGCTTAAAAAAGTGTTGATGCCAAGGAAATAGTAAAAAATATATACCATGTTCTACTCAAAGATTGTCTTTAGATTACCATGAAAATACACCGACCTTTATGAAGATTGGTTTAAAATTTGCTTGATACCAAATATTCCTCCACCACAGTGGCCAACTAAAGAAAGTGCTTAATTCAAATGACTGAAAATCGGATATTTAAAAATACATGCTTGAACATGATATATTTTTTGAATATTCTTATAAAAAAAAAGAGATCTTTTAGACGTATTGAAAGCATTTAACCTTAACAAAAATTACATATGTGACACTATGGTAAGAAATATGGGACATACAGTTCTGCGTCTTCCTCCATACTATTGCATATTCAATCTCATAGAGCATATGTGGCATCAATTACCATCTAGAGTACGTTCCGCAAACACCGCTCCTGCACTAAGTTCTAGCATGGCAGAGTTGTTTAAAATAAATATCATAGATCACGAAGACGCAGAGAGCTGGAAAAATTCAGTTGAACACATTATTAAGATTGAAAATTCTTATTTATCTTTAAATCATATTGTAGATTTCCATGTCATTAAGTTGGATGAAGATAGCGACAGTAAAATTCAATTGGATTTTTAGTTTTTAAGTAATTTGTTTTCTTTCTCTATTATAAATTTTCATTTTATAATAAGTGTATTATCATATTAATGTCCCTATTATATAATTAATATTAGCTATTAAATTTAATTTATGTTTAAATATAAATATTTGTTACTTATTATATTAGTGTTTTAATAATCTGTTTGTTAATTAATTAATTTAAAGAACATCTATTTTTAAAAAAATCCTAAATCTTATTTTAAAAAATAGTTCTGGCCTGCTGCCTATATTTAAATTTGGCACCGCACTCGGTACCACAAAAGGATCTTAATACCCCAAGTAGCGACCCTCATTATTGAAGCCAAGAGCCAAACGACAGATCGTGAAACATTCCTTACTTCGCTCCACAGTCATATTATAATTTAGTATTACGAAATGTGTAAATTAAATAATGGGACTTTATTTTTTCGTTTTTCTTATTAGAATAGAATTACAATTCAATATTGTCTCCCTCAATATAAATTCCTTGGAAAACCACACAATGCTGGAAACGGTTCTTCCAATCGTCATAGCAGTGCTGGAACGCGGATACTACAATTATTTCTTACTGGTCGGATACAGTCGTTTAAATGTTTCCGAGTGTTCCAAAATGACATTCCTTGAGGTAATTTTTCAATCTCGGGAAGAGAAAAAAGTCACAAGGACTTAAGTCAGGCGAATAAGGAAGCTGAGGAGCATAAAAATGTTGTTACTGACCAAAGAAACGCATTTAATGAATTTGCTGTGTGATAAGGTGCAATCTCGTGATGCTACACCCAGTTATTAAAGTTTATTTTCTCGACTTCTATCTAATCGATTTGGCTGCACCTATATGCGATCAGAAATGAGAGAGAATGACTTTTTATCCTCAAACGTACAGCTTGTATACGTCCTAAGATACACCCAGTAATAATATTTTTTGCAACAAACATAACAGTAATAAAATCCATAATAATCTATGGTGCGATTTGGTGGTGAACACTCAGAAGTGGGCCTCTATGGAGCTTTCTAAAAAATTGGCCTGCCTCTGCATCACGAGAGCTATGAAAAGTACCTCTATATCAGCCTGAAAACCTTACTAAATCTTCCCTCTCTTGACTTAAGGTAAAAGCGGGAATGAGGGCATCTAAGCTGAAATAAATTAAGATCTGATAAGCTGGACCTGCCCTCGGACACACCAGCGGCTAAGGCATGGTGACGAACTCATTATTGGAGATGAACAGTAATACAATGTGAAATTCTTACAACTTTGCCAGACCTTACACAATTCAGACTGACTGTAAGGTATAATTTAATGGAAATCAGGGTCAGCTAGAAAATCTTACCCGTTTTACAGACAGGTCCAAAACTGATCATTGTTGGAACAGACTGCGCGACCCCCACACTGGGGCAGCTCATTTCTAGGCAGAAATACATGGGTGCACGTAATTGATTCCTATCTCGGAAAAAAATTGAGGAAGGGCTACAAGAGCATGTCAGGCAGCGACAAAATGACTTGCATGTTATAAAATAAAATCTAACCAGGTCTGGGTTAATCCTCTGACATATCACTACAAGGAGACTCTTGCATAGGTACCGGGTATTCTAGGCAATAAAAATGCTGGCCAATTTGTAAGTCCAGGATTTGTTAAAACATTTATTAGTCAAGACCCCCTATTCATGAGTGAATATCCTGTGAAAATATCAACACAAGAACCACTGGATATAGCACACTATTGCTGAGAAAAACCATCCTTCGAACTAAGCAGCAGATTAGGCTGGTGAAAGGCCTGAGAACCTGCCACGGCGGCTTAAGAGAATATCTACACAAAAAGAACATCTACAATAAAGAACCGACATGACGACTGTATGACAAAAAGAATGGAACAGCCTTATACATCATCTTTGAAAATGAAACTCTAACCTACTGGAAACATCTTCCAGAATGGATCAGTTCCGAAAATCTATATCAGAAGAACAAACTAGTGAATAGGTTTCCAAACCGGAATAGGGCAACTAATCCGTTCCCATAGAGCAGATATTGTAGGCAAAACAAAATGCCTTGAGGCTGAATGTAAAAGCTTATCAGCCTATATTACTCAATGAGTCATTCAAAATAAAGATGACCTGACAATATTCTGCGATTTGAATTAGCTAAAACAGATTGAGAATTATTTTTGCAGCTAGAGAGAGACTAGAATTCAGTTAGAAAAATCAGATGAACGAAAATTAGTTTATCGAAGAGTTGAAAGATGGTACACATGCTGCAATCTCATACATACTATTAGTTTTGAAAGGGGTAACTTAATGCTCTATGAAGGTGTTAGCTGGGTCACCAAACTATCCATTACTCGGAAGGAACTGGATGAATGACTGGCGATTTTTATTTCAAAAAACATCCTGCAAAGATATTTTGCCCTTATTGGCTATCAAATATTCATATTATTGTACGATATCGTTCGACCACCGACAACCGCCAACTAATTCCGTCGATGCGATCCAGATACAAAAATTAGATTGACCACGGTACGGCCCAAAATTATATTCACTAGAGCACGTTTCAATTAATCAACAATATTAGGTATGCAGATGACACCGTAATAATAGCTGATAGTTTGAAAGACCTAGAAAAGATAATGAATAAAATATTGAAAGTCAGTGGAGAATATGGACTCTCTCTTAACACGAAAAAGACCAAGTTCATGATAATTAGTAAAAACAACACCAATAATAATGAAACCCTAACAGTAGGAGGCCAGCACATAGAAAGAGTTAAGAAGTACACTTACTTGGGAACCCTAATAACAGAAAATAATGACTATACCGTCGAAATAAAAACCAGAATCGAGAAAGCACGTGCCAACTTTATTAGAATGAAAAAGGTTATCTGCAGAAAAGATCTAACGTTAGCCCTGAAAATACCACTGACTAAATGTTACGTATATAGTATTCTATATTATGGAATGGAAGCATGGACACTGAATCGAGAGGCAAAGAGAAGACTTAACTCTTTTGAGATGTGGACCTATAGAAGAATTCAGAGTATTTCGTGGGTGGATTGAGTTACGAACGCCGAAGTGTTGAGAAGAATGGGGAAAGAAAAGGAAGTCGAGACAACAGTAAAACAGAGAAAACTGCAATATTTCGGACACATTATGCGAGGAAAACGGTACAGCATCTTACGGCTCATAATCCAGGGCAAAATAAGTGGCAAAAGAGGTGTGGGACGACGACGAATTTCATGGCTAAAAAACCTAAGGGAATGGTTTGGATGCAGTTCAAAACAACTATTTAGAGCAACTGCCTCAAAAATAAAAATAGCTATTATGATTGCCAACCTCCGCAATGGAGAAGGCACTTGAAGAAGAGCACGTACAGGACCAACTTAAAATCCGCAGACGAGAAAGAAATCTAGTTCCAAATACAATAGAATAGAAGAACTTCGATGTGCAGCACAATATGAACGAAACGCGATTCCTGAGGAATATAGGCTAATTCTGTTTAGTAGCATACTTAGAAGGGAGTACTTAAACTCGAGAAAAGAATACTCGTTACTAACTATGCTCTTATTTGAATCAAGAAACTATTATTTGCGATCTCAGTAACATTTGATTTTCATAATATTTAGCATTAGTTTTTTCACGATTTTCTTTTCATGACTAATTAAAATTATTCATTTGATATTTGCGAAATAATCCGGGCTTCCTAGCACAATGTAATAATAAACAAAATGTATCAATACAATTTTTTGAGGGTCAACATAAATAAAAAATGAATTAAAACATATGTATACTGAAAATATCTGTATCTGCAGAACTAGTAATAGGAATAAGGAAAAGGAATTATATATTTAAGACGTACTTCCAGGATTGAAAAGAGAATTCTAGCTAGTAACATTCTTGAAAATTCTCTAGAGATGGAAATTTGTGGCGCCTGTGTGTGTTTTCTTTGTAGCCGTAAATTGTTTTTAAATCGCCCATACGGAATATACAGCTTTTATAAAAAATTTAACATAGCTTTTTTTTTATAATCTATTTAATAGCAAAAAATACACTTTACTTGCTTTTATTTAAAAATTAACAAGAATTTTTTTCATCATCCTTAAAGCTTTAAAGTATTTATGGGTTGCGATTTACAAAACTTCTTTCCACGATAATAAGACGAGAAATTTCTAAGTAATAGGAAAATTTCGAGATGCAGGTGTAATATAGAAAATTTTCTCTTATTAAAAATATATCGGGCGTTTCAAGTCCACTGTTCTAGCTTAAAGCCCGAGCGCAAAATCATACTGTTTTCATCTCGTATTTGCAAATCTTGAATTGAAGAAAATTTTGGAATTGAGATTTTTGATATATTTTTTACTCAGCTGTTAAATGTGGTCAAACTTTTAAAAGTTCCATGTTTTTACCTTGAAAAAATACAGAACGTGTTAGACCAAAGATTGATACTTTTCGAAATACAGGGTGTCCCAATAATAATTTTTTAAAACTTTCTTGTAAATATTTATCCTTGGAATAGCTTGATTTGAAATAAATTTAGTACTTTGGAGTTTTTTAGGATGGGATGTCAAGATCTGATTACAGTTTTAAAGTAAATTGCAGAAGGCGCATCAGTGGCGTATCGATTCATCGTATTACAGATTACTGAGTGTTGCTATGTTTAATTTAAAATTTCGCCAATGAAATATTTTTTTCGCGAACTCCCTTTAAAAATCTCGCGATTCCCTGGGATTCTCGAATCAACACTTGGAAAACGCTGGTCTAGCTTGAAGGCTAGAAGTTTTTTTACATCGGTGTAGGCGCTTTTCAAATAGGATTTTTTTTAATACATTCGAGAAAAAGCGATGAACATTGAACTATTCATGAGTTTCGCTTCAATGTTCATAGCTTTATTTCTAGAAAATATCAAAAGAATCTATTGTGGAAAGTGATGAGCACTCGATGCAAAAAAACCTCAAAAATATTAAAAACGCCTTTTTAGACACCGAATTGTTAAAAACCTCAGTCAGTCCATTCATCAATATTTGTTTGACGATACCTCTAACTCAAAAGAAAGTTTGTACAATTATTATCTGTACTACAAGTATTCATTTCATTATTTTATTTCTACTGGAAGGATAGGCATTAAGACAATTATGACTTCAAAAAGAATAGATAAACAAACATTTTTCCTTTCCGGTCCTTATACTAGTAAACCAATAGCCGATTATACGCATCACGTTAAATTAAAATTTAAAATTTATTAGAATAACTAATTATAAAATCTAGATAATTAATGCTAAAATTATTTAAGGTAAAAACAATTTTCGCAAATACCGCCATTATTAGTAGTGATAATACCGAATTATGATCATTGTTATCCTGTTGAACAATGTCTCGTAATGGGACATTGTTTTAGTAATGATCTAATTCTGTTGACACATATGTCATGAGTACTAAATATACATAATGTGCCTATTTGGCAAGTGTCTAATAGAATATTGGTTACATTTCTAGTAAATATGTTAGCCGTATATCCAGAGAAATTATGTTTTGATTAGAACATAATATTGCTAATCCATAATAGATAATATTAATATATATTATATATACCCTCTGTCCAAAAATTGACGCAACCTAGAAAATTAATTTTGGGCTTAAATTGTTCTTAATTGTACGTTCATAAGCTTACAAAATTTTTGTGGCGTTGTTTAAAATTCAAAATGGCGGTTTCAAAATAGGAAAAAAAGAAAATGAATTAAATTTAAGGTAAATGTGCTGAAAGCAAATTTCATAAACGTTTATTAAATGCATTTAATGTAATGCAATAAATTTAATAATTTACATTAATCTAAATTAATTTATTCCATTCCATTCCAAATTTTGATTATTACTTTTTGAGGTGACTATGGACATTAAATAGAAATAGCCAGTGTTTATTGGTTTTAAGATATGTTATCACATATTTAATGCACCAACATTAATATAATGTCAAAAAATTCTGCTACCAAGAAATAGTGGAAATTTTTCCCATAGGTAGTGTAGCATCATCTGTAGACCGGTTTTGAACTCATTGGTTTTCGTCAGTTTTGGCAGATATGTACACCTCATCATTAGCAAGTTGAGTCCTTTAAGCAACTTATATCATACTAAACAAAAAGTTCTATACAAGTTGCGCCATCTCCCGGAATCTCATGCAATATACCATAAATACTAATGTAAATTCCTTTAATATTAAGGGACATGTGAATTAATTTTAATGTACAGAAGGATGAAATATAATTTCAGTTACTTTATTGAAATTTAAGATACCATTTAATCAAATTTAATGTACAACGAAATGATATTTGAATGAATTGCTTTAGATTTAAAATAAATGTAAATTATTCACAATTTACAAAATCATTAAATTTAATGTAGAATAGACATTAAATTTGCATCAAATTTAAGGTCGTTTTCAACAATGTATCTAATACACACAGTTCTTCATGTCTCTTTGAGTTGTTGGCTAATCATCTAACTTTTTACGAAACTGCTCCAACGTAGGGGATGTTCGTTATCGACCTTGTCTTATTTCTGCGTTATTCCAGAATCTTATCCACCAGATTTGCTGAGTATCCATTTACCTTTAATGCGATCTATCTCTCTCAATAACAAGTTCTCATTGCAGTTACAAAGAATTCATCCTTTATCTACGAAGTTCCTTACAATTCCATGTTTGGTGCTATTGGAGTGGTTGGATGAATAGTTAGGTACTTTCATGTGTGTAGAAAAATCTAGTGACACGGGGAGCAGTGATCGAGCAGTAGTCACAAATCCAAGCTCCTAGCCTACATACGCAAGGAGGTAGCGAGTCCTACTTAACCAAGAAGGCTGGCGAGCTGAAAAAGACATATTAATGACCACAAATCCAAGCTTACAAACCCTCATACAAGGGTTGCAACTAGTTCCACAAAGAACTTGGGTTTATTGAGATTGGGGCTCGCTCTACTCCTCTGTCTGCTCTCTTGGTTAAGTGTAACTTTTTAGCCTCTGAATATGTAAGGAAGGTCTCTTTTAATCATAGTGTCGCTCTGAGAACTGGTGTCATTTTAAAGAATATTTAAGTGCCAAACAATATTGATATGTGTGTGTTTCTGCGAAGATTTGAAGCCTCGAGATTTATTATCTTATTTTTTATGGCCAACTTATTTAGCCAACACAAACATATAAAGCTGTAGTACTTAAAAAAGCTTTTAATTAACCAAATAAATAGATTGGAAATTTATCAACTTGATTACAACTTTCTAATTAAAATGTACCTAGATCTGACACCTGACACATGTTGAAAATATATAACGAGCTAATGGATTTTTACAAAACATAAAATCAACCAGCTAATCTATTGTTAATAGTTCTTTCAAATTTTCACAAAAAGCTGAGCGAAAACTGAAAATTTTGGTTGCAAAATTATTAAATAAGTTAGCGTCGTATTTATTTCGCAAAATTTCAGCTTACCTATGTAATTCAGTATCTGTTGCGTGGTCATAAATGAGGAATCAAGGAATTTAAATCATCAACGAGATTTTGAAAATCAAAGAATCGATTTTTTAACTGACATGACGCAAAATATTATTAAATTAACGTTTCTAGCATTTGGTATTCATCGACGGAACCAAAACTGTTTTTATTTCTTGCTAGTTGTGAAGACACTTCAAAAATATTTAAATTTACTTTACCGTTTACCACATTTCGTCTAAGTCTATACTATCTGGAACTGAAACTTCTTCTATTGGCATTGAAATTTCCGAACATATCGCTTTCTCTTCCGTTACTCCCAAATTTGATTTTGAGGACGTTGAAAAATGAGCAGTAATATTCGGCAACATTGTTTTTTTATTTCTTGCTCCTTTTTCTTTTTAAGTTTGCCCAACCAATCGATTTCTTTCCTTTATTTTTTCCAATTTTAGACTGATCTAAAACATGAAACACCTCACAAAAAGAACAAACAAATTTTCCAACAAACTTAATACATTACATATTACTAATAGCTATATTAAAAACTTTTTGCTGCTCTCAACTCTCCCTATAATTAAAAAAAAAATTATATTTACCTAAGCCTTCAAAAGAAGACCACACTTAATTATTATTTTTCGTTAAAAATATACAATCTAATATTTTCACCACCTCACTTTACACAAAACAAAACTAAATATAAGAAAATAATAAAATTATTGCATACCTACCCAATATGTATCCCTTACAACTTTTTAACACATCGTTCTAAAAATACAGATCAAAAAAATAGAAAATATTCATAAAAATTGTTATCCACTACCCGCTTTTCGCGTACCGCCTTTATCGGCACTTCTCAAAGAAAATAGGCGCCCGCCGCAGTGTCGCTACCCTTCTTCGATTTGATATATTCCGAAGAACCACCTGCTAGGGTTTTCTAGAGCGCTACACCCTGAAAGGATATGAATAGAGGTTTCATCCTCCTCACAGAATCTGCACTCTTCTCTTTCTACCAGTCCGAATCAGGGCCCTTGTCAGAGCTTCGAGTTGGTTTTTACTTAATCTTATGCATTTTTTGAATCTCTTCTGGTCGTAGTTGCCCAGAAGTATCTTCGCTTGTCTCAATCGTTGCAGCTCCGTCCAATAATTGGATATCCTGCTTTCTTCTTCTATCTTTAGTTCTTCCAGCATTACGCTTTTACTGATTCCACAGAAAGGCTCTGGCCCCAGAAATGGTGTCTCAGCCCCTTTCCTCGCGAGCCTGTCTACTATTGTATTCCCCTCTATCCCGGTGTGTTCCGGTACCCACAAGAGGGTAACTTTATTATTCTTACTCAAATCATTTTACTCCTCTAAACATTCCCAGACCATCTTGGAGCTGATAACTTGAGAGCTCAGCGCACTGATGGCTGCTTGACTATTCGACATGATGATAATCTCTTGGCCGTGACAGTTTTTCTCCTTGTTAAATTGAATACATATCCTAATGACATGTATTTTTGCCTAGAAAATGCTTGGTAACTTACCCAAGCTTTCGTAGTGTCTAGTGCCAGGTCCATATGCTCCTATTCCGGAGGAAACTCCATTGTTTTGGAGCCATCTGTATACCATGTTATGGATTTCTTGCTGAGTTTTTCAATGGTGTTTCTGTCCCATTAGTTTTTGTGACTCAACTTTGAGCTGAAGTTCCCAGATTGGTTGATTTCCGGAAAAGAAATTGGGTCTTCGTTTTATGACCTCATCTTTCATCATCCTATAAATCGTCCTCTTCGCCATGTTCTCTAGAAGTATATGTAAATGAGGTTTAGGATTACTTTCATGGCGGCTGTTGGACAGGTTATCATTGCCCCGGTTATACATACACAGGCCAATCTTTGAACTTTCAAGAGGATAGATCTCGTATTTGCCAGACTGGTTCTTTTGCTCCAGATCCCTACTCCATATGTGATGATTGGTCTCACTATTGCAGTGTACATCCACTGCAGGATTTTTGGGTTTATACCCCATCTTTTTTCCGCAAAATTTCTACGGACCATCATGGCTTTTCTAACCTTGTTAATTATTCTTGCTAGTACTTAGTCCAGAGGACTTTGTTATCTAAGGTCATTCCAACCTCTTCCACTCAATAACATTCCCATCCATTTTGATGGTTTTCAGACTCAGGTTTCTTTTCCTTGCAAAGGCTAGTTGGGTGGTTTTGGTGGGGTTGATCATCTGGCACCATTCTCTAGTGTATTCAAGCCCTCTTTGAACTATGTCACAGAGGATATTCTCGATCACGACAACGTCATCGGCATAGCCCTGACAAAATATGTTAAGGTCAGTCAGATTACAGAGGAGTCCATAATTAAGCTCTACATAATTGGAGGGGCTACTCCTTTCTAAGGGGATCCCCTGGTGGTACAGAGTGCGATAGTGTACTGTCCTATCTCTGTCTCTGCTATTCTACTCCCCTGTCGTCGAATTCTCTTCTGACTTCCTCATGTGGAGTGTTGTCAAAAGCCCATTCTATATCAAACATGGCACCTTCCTGTTCAGCGCTTTTTGAATTTCACCTGTTAATTGTATCAGGGCGGTTTTTGTGGACCTACTCCCTTGATACGCATGTTCATAGGGATGCAGTGGCGTCTATTCAAGAATTTTTGTTCTAATGTAATTCTCTACTGCTTTCTCCATCGTTTTTAAAATAAACTATGTGAGACTATAAGAACAATATGTATATTCTAGCTTACAAAATTCATTTGCAGTAATAAAATAATAGGATTAGGACGGCGTCTGCCATCCCTGACACCCCGGTAGCTACGCCACTGACTATAAACTATTTCTCTTGGAAACTTTAATTGATTGATTTTTTAGGTTGAAGTTATTTCCCCTTTAGGCACACTGAACATAATTAATAACTCTGCAGCTATTATATCTGCTGCCTTACCTAACTAACAATGTATGTAATTCTAAAATAAATATATTGTCTGTTACCTACATATAACGAAGTAAATTATTCTTTCACTAGTACATTTGAAGTGCTATCCAATCCGCAATCTTTCCTGTTTAAATATTGCCGATCTATGCTTGAAACAAACTACCGTCAGAACGCTTATTTTGTATATCATATAAAGGCTATACCGCCTTCCCTATTTTACAGACAATTTCTTTTACGAGCTTACCATAACAAAGCAACTCTGATTTACGATTGCCCGATGTTATTACGTCGAGACTTTTCAGCAATTTATTAGCTTATAAATCATGAAATATTTAATTCCAAACATTTATACTTTTCTGCTTTCATGGGGGTTTTAGAAATATTGTGAAGCATAACATTTCGGTTTTAAGCCTACTTGACAGTTGGTTGTCAGTTTTTTTTTTTGGGTGCTGATAGAGACAGTTAAGTACAGGGTATTCCATTTTCGACACTTTTTAGAGGTATTGGAGTTATCAAAGATATAGTATTGCGGTTTTCACTTTAATGTCCTATTTTTTAACGAAAAAAAAAAAGATTCTGGTGTGAAATTTGTCATTGCTCTCTTAGTTTTTAATTTACAGGGTGATTTTGAAAATCTTCATTTTTTTAGGCACATCTTATATTTCCGATATGCGTTAATTTATGAAAAAGAAAAAAACTGATTTTTATGTAGTTTTTTTACGTAGAGTTCAGTGGCGCGGTCAGTTTTTCTAAAAAGTTTAATTTTTGAGATAAAAAATCAGATTTATGACTTTTTAAATAGGACACCCTATACATTATTTTAGATATTAATTGAGTATATTTTAGGCTTTTCAAAAATATATGATGTGTTTATTTTATTTTGAAAAACAAGGTCAGAATTCGATATTTTCAATAATTTACTTTATTTGTAATATTAGGCCATGGCTAATTTATAGGAAACAAATGCAAAATTTTGACAATAATAATTCCACCAAAGATTACACACTTTAAAAGTTAATTTTAATGTTTTTCCTAAATATTCTTACATTTTTTATTTTAAACAACACTGTTATTATAAGACCAGTATATAGAAATTTGATTGCAAAGAAACAAGAACAACATTATTGTATAAAAATAAAGTAACAAAAACGGAAAAAATACTGAAACTAAAAACAACCAAGAATTTCTCTAAAGATGGTTTTTAAAATAATGGTCGTTTTCTTGAATGCAATATCGGCACAGTTTTTTTTATTATTCTAATTGCATTTAAAAGAATAATAGGTCTCTTATGATGAGTTTGGAAGGTCAAAATAATCACCTCATGAAGTTCCGATATAAATTCATGTCATGTCTTATACACTTGGTTTTGCATAAAACCCCACAAAAAATAATGCAAAACGGGAAGATCGGGAGATCGTGGTGGCCATCTCACTGGCCCATTGATACCTATCCATCTTTGAGGAATGTTAATATCCAGAAAAAGCCCAGGTTTGTGACTCAGGGATCGTCTTGTTGAAGATGAATGGAATTGAAATAATCCAATAAAATATTTCCAAGCAACTCTGGAATAATTTCCTTAAGGATTTCTAGGTATTTACCTGCTGTAAGACCCCCTTCATACATAATGTAGGCTATGTGTCGGCCCAAAATAAAACACGAGACACCAACCCTGAAGCGCCCGTTTGGTGCTCTTTCGAAAATTAAATGATGATTTTCTGCAGACCAATGCCTCTTGTTGTCACAATTAAAAATTCCTACACTTGAAACATAACATTCTTCAGATCAGATGACAAATATGTCAAAAGATTCGTTGGTATGGATTTTTTAAATACCATTGACAAAACGTTACTCGGCGCTCAAAATTTCCGGAGTGTAAATGTATGCAGACAAATATTTCTTGAAATTTCATACCACATTGGCTAAATAGAGTCATTTTGGGTAACTGAGCGCAGTGGGTAAGTGAGTGCAAAGCGTATATCCCTGGAACGAAGTTTCGGACCCGATACTGCTAAGCCATTTTTTTTTTATCCTTAGCATATTCTCGTAGATATGTGAGAAATAATTTTGAGGTTATATTCATTGCCTAAACCAGTATCAACATTAATTTGTGTTTTGGCTCTCTGGGGAAAGTGTGCGCATGCATACACTTACCCCGTTTGCAATATTTCAATAAAAAAATAGTAATGACTTAGTTCATTTGCTGGTTAAAGCCCTCTTACACCGTTTGTATGCATCATTATTTTATATGTTACAATGTCATCATGCCATGAACATATATTAGGAAAAATCCCGAACCAGTGACAGAACAACAAATTGCTAGGGCTAAAGTTCAATAATGAACAAGAAGAAGAGTTTGTAGTTTATTGCAAGATTTGATTAGTTCCCTAAAATGGCAGGGCGTGACTGGGTTGAATGTTTTTTAAAACGTCATCCTGAACTAGTCATCCGACAATCTGTCCTCGCGATAATTTATTCTTTGGAGGCCCATCACAAAGCATTTGCATTTTTCTGACAGCAGCTTTGTAAACACTGAGCATTTCGAAAACGGGTTGCACTACTTTAAATATTTTGCCCATCCCACACAGGAAAATGTTGTATAACTGCTACTTGACAGTCACTCATCACATATCAGCTTAGAGGTAGTAAAATATGCTCATGAAAATAGCATTGTGATGCTGACGCTTTTTCTGCATGGAAGTCACAAACTTTAGGTCCTGGAGCATTGTCTTTAGAATCCTTTAAAGGTGAAATACTCGATAGAATGTCACAAATTCATGTCGCAACACTCTGGAAGAGTCATTACTCAATATCCATGTGTCTCGTTTGTTTAACGAAGCGTATAAAAAAGTAGCTACACTGGAAAATGCTGAGTCTGGCTTTAAAGTATCTGGGATATATCCCTACGACGATGACCTGTATGATGAAACAGATTTTGCCCATCATTGATTACAGATCCGATGCAACAATATGTACAACAGACATCAAACCAAACTGTGAAAGTGAACCAGCCTGAAAAAAATGAACCTACAAAAGTGGAGCCACCTAATAAGAGTCAAGATCAGCTGGAGGAGGTAAACCAGTCTTTAGAGACAGCTAACAGACAGATTGTAACAACCAGCGACAATTTCTCTTCTGTGGAAGATGAAATTCTTTACCATGCCTTTGACGATAATCTTCTTAGAGAAGTTGCTACTCCAAGTCCTTCATTACTTGACATCGTGGTGGCAAAGTCTAACGCCCAAGCGCCATCGATGAGTAGCATATCTAATAATCCTTGCATTGAAAATTGGCGCGGTACAGACGAAATAATTGATGATATACGCATTCCGAATTTTTCTCTTTAATTGTTTGTTGCAAAAAGAAATACATTTAATTTTTTTAATTTTCTATTCTTATTTATCAACAAATAAATGCTCTATCTAAAGACTTAGTTTTGAGTTCCTTAACTTTAGTATTTAAAAGAAAATATGGCTTGAGAGACAAAAGTGCGCACAGTTGGCCCGAAGCCCGAAAGTCTGCAAGTGTACATTTCCTGTTATAAAATACAAAGAAAATTTTAAAATGTGTTTAAAGAAAATACCTTTTTATACTCATAATAATTGAGGTTCAGGTTAAATAAAGGTTAATAAAATAAAAAGCTGAATGTTAAAATAAATCCTTCAAAATTCACAGGCGAATAATAAAATTATTTAGCTTACACCCATACATTAAATTAACCGTCATACTCATAACTTTTTATCTTTATGTTACAGGTGTTCCAACAGCCGTTGTTTTAGATCATTTCGTGGCATTTCAAAGGTGGTTTATCTTGATATTATGTAGTCAACTAACAAATTGGTTTAATCGAACATGATGCTGGTGTTTTTAAAAAATTAGAATTAAAAGGTAAGATTATTTTTCTGGTATTTAATTTTTAAGAAACGCTAAGCGCCAACTTACTCGTATTCCTATAGACTTTGTATATGCTTAGGGCATTTGATACGATCGAATAGTTCCATGAAACGTTATAGAAAATGCGATAACAATACAATGGAAGAGAGGCAAAACACCGTTAAATCCGGACAACCGGATAAAGTGATCTCGAACGCCATATACATTTCAGTTTATGTACATCGCTTGGCCTATTTAACATGTGAATAAAAAACATTATTTTATAGAATGGAATAAATAACTCGAACTAGTCATGCGCAAGTCTTTTTTTAAAATAAGATTACCATGGAGTACTTTGGCGGAAAGAAATATATTAAAAATTTGAAATATTAAATTTCTTGATTTATTAGTTTTATGTTAAATAAAAAAGATATAAATAAACATTATACAGTTTGTCCCAGGACGAACTGCCGCGATCGATTTCTCGTCAGACTTTATAAATTTTTATATTTTGGCAGTTTACCAAAGTCGATGGGGACAAATCAGCTAAAATATTTTCAAGTTGGTGGCACTTCAAGTTATACCTTTTTTGAAATGGGACACCCCATGTTATAAATAAAATAAAATAATATAACAGTTTAAATCACGTTGGGCGTCAAATTTTTATGTAATTATTACAAAATAAAATATTCTAGTGGATGTTTTCCGCACCTACGGTATTATTTGTCCACTTATCATTGGACTCCAAATTTGCCCATTCGATTAGCTCACGTAGAGTTGGGGGGGGGGGGGTAGTAGATAAAAATAAGACGCCACCAACTTTAAGGTTGGGTCTTCCTAGTAGAAAAAAAGCTGAAATGAATAAAGTGGGAAAGATCTAGTCTAACCTAGCCACAGGAATAAACCACATAATATTATTAGGTTTATTTAAAAATCTTAACAAACGTTTATACAATAACAGGATAGCTAGCTTATTTTGCTGAAATAAAAAAATGACTCACCAGTTTAGTACAAGATGCCTTAATAATAAAATTGATAAGAAAAGTACACTACCCTAAATTACACTGTACGTATGTTATAAATCAAAATATCTATGGAAATATATAGCCCAAAAAGAAATCGTTAATATGTCAAATATACAGTTCGCTAGTGAACGACATATGACGAGACCAAAAAAATAATATTACATAACCTATTTTTGACCGCAACCTTACATGTAAGTTTGCTGCAATTTTTGTGATCTATCTGTACTACTTCGGATACTACCGATATCATTATGGGTTTAAACAAATTAGTAATTAAGCATTAATATTTGAATATTTCAATAGGTTAATAAAAAAATGTACAACTTTAAAATAGCTTATCTGAAATGTCGTTGATGTAGATCCAGGTGAGATCCAGCTTCTACCATAACTTGAAACCTCAAATTGGTAACACGTGGTAAATTGAGCACCAAGAACGGAACTGGCTCTTATATCTTATGCTGGAACGTCAGTATCTTTTTGGAAGAGATGAAAAGGAGACGAACGGGACATATAGAGACAGAGAAACGAAAATCTCCGAAATAGTGACGACAGAGCAACGAAACATCGGTGAAAGATCGACGAAAAGAGAAAGAAAGAAATAAGAAAGAGGAAAGAAAGAGAAACTAGAGGAAAGAGGCCCTAGTTGATATGTGGCATCATATCTGACTGCCAAGTTCTTTCAGATTTGTGGGAAAACATCCGGAAAATTCCGTTACAACTTTAAACCATAACTACGCAACATAATTTTCTAGCTATAACGGCCCACAGGAAAAAATTTGCTTTAGGATAAAACCGGCAAAAAGCCATTCGAGCAACGCATGTATATTTGGACAAGAGACGTTCTCAAAAAAAAATGGCTAGATATGACAAAAATCTAAATAGACCAAAATTTGACAAGCAAAATAATCATGTAACAAAATGTTATTTAATTTTTAGAGTATACACAATTTCATCTATAATGTCATATATCTAAGTCTAACTATTTTTGACATATTTTAAATTTTATGTCAACAATAGCCTTTGTATGCCTAAACGTAACTATCTATTTATCTTATATGAAACCGTTTATTATTTAATTAAGGTTGGTTTATTTCTTCAAGGTGATTTACTTTAGTGTACTATGTTGATATTTTGACAATAAGTAAATATACAGTGATCAAAAACTAACATTAAATATCAACTTGAAAATTAACTTGATAAAATCGTTAAAAGTCAATTTTTGTGTATGAATACCCCTTATTTTTAAAATATCATTATTTATTTAGCATTAAAAATAGAGGTGATCTTAAATAAGATTGTCTATTCGAAAATATTTTAGTTTTTAAAATGATGGCAATTTAACATTTTGGTAAATCTTGGAGAAAGTGGAAACACACATATATTTTCCGATCATTACGTTTAAATTTTGAACATTTATAGTAAAATACGCAAATACTACACAATATTTAGTCATTTTTTAACAAAATTTTCACAAATAACCACTGAAAAATGCGAATTTTCCATAAGACGTAAGAAATCCGTTGTCTTGTCGTTTTATACTGTTTGTTGGCATGTATGGTTGGTTGCATACGATTTAAATCCAAACATGTGATGCGATATTGCCACATTGACGTGGATTTTAAATTTCATTAGGATGGAAAACTTGATAGTTCAAATGCAATTAATTGTGGTCAGTATTGTAGTGTAAAATGTGGGCAAACGTACAAAATTGGTATGCCATACATAAACAAATCATTCGGCAAGCTACGTTGATCTAAAAACGAAAATCATAACTAAACTAGCCTAAATTAACCTGAAGAATTTTCCGAATTTGTCAATGATTTTTACATACCTCGTATTTTCGGGCAGTAGAACACGTATATGTTGTTTTTTTTTGCCGATCTTCCGTGGTTTTCCATGGAATCTAGATAAGTTTAGTTCAGGTCAGTTCAGGTTAGTTCCATTATGATTTTCGTTTTTAGATCAACGTAGTCGGCAATCTACGATCGGCTTATGTTTGGCATCCCAATTTTGCACATTTGCCCACCTGTTACCCTAGAGTACTGGACTGACCATAATTAATTGCATTTGAACCACCAAATTTTCCATCACATTAAAATTGAAAATCCACATTAATGTGGCAACATTGTATCACATATTTTGATCTAAATTGTAAGCAACTAACCATGCATGCCCAGAAACAGTATAAAACGACAAGACAACGGTTTTCTTACGTTTTATGGAAAATTCGCATTTTCCGCTGTTATTTATGTAAATTTTATTAAAAAAATTATGAAATAATACGTAGTGTTTATGTATTTTATTATAAATGCCCAAAATCTGAAGATAGTAATTGGAAAATATAAGTTATATTAGTGAAAATGATTTTTTTCCGGACAAACCACGCGAGATCGGCGAAAAATGACAATATATTCATGTTCTACGACCCAAAAATAGGAAGTATGTAAAAAGTCATGAAGAAATTCGGAAAATTGTGTGTTTGCACGTTCTCGCAAATTTACCAATATTTTTGTATTGTAAAAATGCTATAAGCCTTTTAAGTTTTGTTATTGGTTGGCATTAACGGCGAAATGCGACCAAAGAAACCAATAGAGCACTACAAGGATGTCACTATTTTTTGCCATTTAACAATTCTTAATAAAAATTATGGGGATTAAATTATAGGCACGAAAATTATTTTATTCATTTATTATCTATGGGGAATGTGACAAACTTTTATCAAGAACATATCAGACACTTGCTGATAGATATCCAGATAATCACCAACGGCCACGGAATAGTGTTAAATGAATATTGAAAAATTCTTAAAAATTTGGCACCGTTAAGGCAAACCTGCATAAAAGGAAACCTATTCTCAATGATGAAAATATTACATTTCTGTGATATTTCCTCCTTCCACTCTTATTTAATATCTTTGGTTCAACACCCAAGAGATACTGACTTGCCGAAAAGAGTGGAGTTTTGCATATGTATGTTAACGATGATACAAGACAATCCTTGATTTTTGAACAACATAATTTGTGGTGATGGAACAAAATTTATGAAAAATGGCCTTTTTAACAGACACAATTCATATGATTCATATCCTCATGCAGTAAAATTCCGGAATTTTAACGATGGAAGACTGTATGGTAAGGGTAAGGGACGCGTTCGAAAGTTTATATCCAGATTCAATTAGAGTGGCCACCCATGATGAACTAACTCGGAGACGCAAAAAATATATGTAAGTTCAGCGTAGAAATTTGGAACATTTATTAAAATAAATTGTTTTCCTGTGTAGGTATGACATTTAGTACTTTTACAATACAAAAATATTAAATTGTCAATATTTCGAAACTGGAACTTTTTGGAATAGACAACCTTTTACAAAGTCACCCTTATTTTTAATGCTAAATACGATAATAGGGTGTCTACATCTAAAAAAAATTACTTTTAAATATTTTTCAAGTTAATATTTAATGTTAGTTTTTGATCACCCTGATTATCAAACTATCAACACATTACACTAAACTACATTCCCTTCTAGAAGGAAACCAAAATAGTTAGACTTAGTTATAGGACATATTACACGAAATATCTCTATAATTTTGCGTAGAATATAAAAATGAAATTACATATGGGGTGTTCTATTTAAAATAAGCAATAAGGTATCAACTTCCGGTATAACCACAAGTGCCACCATCCTGAAAATATTTTAACATAATTGTCCCCATCGGCTTTCGAAAACTGCCTAATATTAAAATTTTTCCAGTCTGTTTTTCGGGAAATCCATCGTGGTAGTTCGTCGTGGGACACGCTGAATGTGTCTGACGAAATACTTGAAAACTTAAGATATAGATATAAAATATTGTGTATGAAGCTAGGAATAATTTCCTTTTTTCTGCAATAATTTAGTGGCCAAAAAATATAGCAATAACAAGATTTAGATTTATCTGCAAAAAGCAAGGATTCTGATGAAAATTCATTACCATAAGTAAAACATATTCTGTTTTAAGTATCAAAATAATATTATCATGTAATATAAGCAAAATATATAGGGTGTCTTTAAAAAGTGTGTACAAAACGCTGGCTTATAATACCTTAATCCAAGAGCCATTATTTATTGTTAATAGATAGAGCTATAATATTATGAAAAAAAAATGATAAAACATAATAAGAATAACATACCATGTCAATAACAAACCAAAAGAAAAAAATCTAATTTATTTAATTTTGTAACTAAACTCTCTCTCTCTCTCTCTCTCTCTCACTCACTCTTTCATCATCTTTGCACCCAAGCATAAAATGTTTACTAAATTTTATATTCGTACCCACAATTCTTCTTCGATTTTTGCAGGCCCCCTTTATACACCATCTGTTTAAAAATTCCCCATCAAAAGTAATCCGTTGGCGTTAGATCCCGTGAGCGAAACGAATAATTTGTAGGAGCATCATTTTTTCTCTCATTTAAATGATTTCTAACACTTAATATTAATTGTGGAGATGCACCATCTGTCTGGTACTAATACTTAGATTTTCTTCCATTCGCTCTATGCCTTTCAACAGCTGCAAATATTGAGAGGTTTAATACATGTCACCATCTCCTTGGTAAAGTAATATCAAATAACCGAGAAAAATTTGTCGGATTGAATCCTTTTACCCTCTGTAACTAATGACGGTACCTGTAAATCTTTTTTGTTTTTACCCTTGTGGCCCTTAAACATGCCTCAAATTTCTTGAACCAGTTCGAAGTCTGGAGAAAGTATTGTTACGATTTTCTCTCTTTATTTTATCACTGAGTTCGAATAAAGCACAACACCTTTTAACTAAATAGCAACTCTTTAATTACTACTTAACTTTTTCACATTCAAATACGAACTAAACTAAACTACTCATATGCTATCCCTATTTATACAACTATAGAATCTACTACAACGTAAGAGAGTAGAGGTTTTGAAATTACAAGTAATAATGATGACAATATTTGTATAAGGATTCATCAAAATAATATTTCTACGAGGACGCATCAAAACTCTTTTAGTAATTCGCTACACTGCCCCCCCCCCTATCAACTTCCATCCTTACATGATATAGCTTCAACCTGTGAAGATGTACTACTAATGATTCTCTTCAGAACAGTATATGGTCCTTCCCATACTGTCATTAACTTAGGTCATTTGTCGTTTTCCCTCTGTGAATTCTATAACCAAACTCTGTTATCTTGCTCGCACATTATGTTACGGGACAATGTAAGTTCCTTCTCAAATAAGACCGTGGCTGGTGTAACTGCGGTAGTTTCATGACCTGCGAATCACTAGGCCATTAAGAAGATTGGAAAATATTTGTCCCAATTTTTCTGATGTCTATCTAAAACTTTCGAGAAGTACGCTTCAATGATTTTATTAAATCGTTCTAACTTGCCACCTGATTGAAACTATAAAGCTGTTGTCCTAGTTTTATGGATGCTAAGTAATTCGCAGAATTTTTGAAAAAGTTTGAATCCAAAATGACGCCCATGCTTCAAAGGAATTTTAAATCGGCTAAACACAGTATTGACGGCGTCTCCAGGTTAGAGATGGCAGATACCTGAGGCGATTTACTGAAGTAGTCCATATCAACGAAGATGTATTCGTGGCCTTTATTTTTTTTCTGAGAATTGTCCAGCTATGTTAGTAGCCATTCGTTCAATTATTCATTACACTTCTTCTTTTTTCTCTTAGACGTTTTGTTTGGACATTGGCTAGCTACACATTTAGAGCATTGTTTACATTATATTACACAACTACTCTACAGTAGTTAACCTAGAAAAATCTTTCTCGAAGTTTGTCTAGACTTTTTTTAACTCCTAAATGAGCACCAGACTTTCTATTGCGAAATTCTTTAAAAACCAGTGGAACTTTGTTTCTGAGAACTACCAACTAAGTTCTGATTTCCTTGTCATCAGCACATTCCCAGGATTTCTTTACTAAAAGACCTTCAATCATTAGTGAGTTCCGTCTGAGCCCAAACTGTCTTGAATATATGTGTTTTATCCGAAATATCTTCTCATCTAGTTGTGAAGGTTTAAATGTAAGCGAAGTACTGTTGGTGGCGTCCTCTGCCATGCATATTGAAACTGAAATCAGATCCTAATTTTCCATTCTAAAAAACCACAAATTGCCAAATTTAGTACAAATGAAATTTTTATTAAGATAAATATTTACGAAAAACTTCAAAAAAGTTAAAACTTTCTATTCTGTATTTCGTAAATTATCAACTTTTGGACTAACATAAATTGGGCCAGATTTCCATATTTTAGCCTCAGGGACTTATGATAGTGTTTCCTACTGACCTTTTAGAGACACCCTGTATAAATGCTAGTAAAATCTTATGAGATCATGTTGGCAGCTCTCGGCTAAAATCAAAGGTCGTCTAATAATTTTTCATCTAGGGTATATACGTAGATGACAGACATAGTCGTTACGTTACACCTTTTGAGGTGATTTAATAAGGTAAACCGTTTATTTATTTGGTCGCAGTTTACAAAATCAATTACTAAATTGAAGTTTCTGCTACAATCACTGTGATAGTTCTTTACCGAGGTTATATTTTACAATGAAATTTAAAATATTTAGCACCAGTGTGTCTCTGTAATCTGTGCTCATGTGCAGGAGTACCTAAGGACACTTATCTCCTTTTACGAGTGATATTTGATTAATTAAAGTCATTTAGTTGCTTGTTTCGCAAAGCATTCCCATCCAAGTTACATTCTTAGTTTATAATCATTTGTAAAAAAATTATGTTCGATGACGAAATATCTTTCCAAATTTTTTTAATTGTGACATTTAACTTAAATACTGTAACTAACCCTTTATAATTTTGGAAAATTCATATCTACTTTGGAGATTATACGGATAACTCACTTAGAGAAATTAAACTGAAATATTTAACAATATAGTAATTACCTCTTTTTCTTTCAGGACGTTCATGGTAAAATTAGGCAAATAAAACAAATCTGTGATATTAGTGAATAAGATTTTTTGTAAAATATGTAAAAATATAAATATACTAAATAACAAAGTGTATTTTGTTATCCTTCCTAACAACCTTACTTAAAAAATAATTAAAAATATCGGGCCTTCGTTTATGACCTCATCTTTCATCAAACTGTAGAAGAATAGAAGAAGTATGTATATCATATTAATAAAACAGGCATACAAATAAAAACGACTGTCAGAAAATAATTATTAAATAAATAATTACTCGTGATTTGGATCTCTTAATATTTATGAGAAAAATGTGGTGATCATTAAATTTTCTACATCCTGGTTATTTTATAAAAAAAAATTAATCTGTTGATTATTATTCTTTGGAATTGAAGCTTTTTGCGTAGGCTTACGAATTTAATACTGTATGAAATTTAATGAATCCGCTGACATTAAGAAGCTTATTTTTATTAAATAGACTTCTCTGAAAGCCGTGTAAGCTGCTGAATTCTTTTTTCTTAAAATTTCTTTATAAAAAAAAAACATTAAACAAAGCCAGAAACATATTTTGCCTGGAGACTACAACTGACAGGGCTACACTGTCTTGCCTCCTACTTAATTTGAAAGAATCGTCATTTTTTCTACTTCATGGTAAAAATATCAATCTATACTAATATAATAAAGAGGTAAGATTTGTTTGTTTGCTACAAGGAATCTTCAGAATTATAGAACCGACTTTAAAAAAACTCTAGCTGGAAAGATAATATTCTTCATGTCAACATACGGTACATTTTATTCGGTAATAGAGAAGGGGTGTCATGAAATATACTGCTAGTGAAGAAATTCAGGAAAAACTCTGCATCCTGAACTTCCGTCAGTGGCGTAGTGGGGGACTGGGCACTTTGTTGAGGCTGGCAAATTCCAAAAAAAAAAACATTTTATTTCGACTAGAGATTTTTAAAAAAATTTTCGTTGATAGAGAAAATCCTCTATCTGTAGGTGAGTAAGATCATCCCGTTATTTTACAACCTTGGTACGTATTTTTATCCGTTTTTTAAAAGAAGGAGGTTCTCAATTCGACCGTTGTGTTTTTTTATATATGTACGTCGATTACTCTGGAACGATGACTCCGATTTGAAAAAAATTTTTTGTGTCATGTTCAAAAGGTTCCTGGGGTGATCTCATATCATTCTGGCTGAAATTGGTTTAGTAAAATCGAAAATGGCGCTTATGTATGGCGGCCAAAAAAATTAATTTTGTCAGATTTTCTTCAAAATTGGTATAGTGGAGTTTTCAGGATCGCACATAACACATCTAAAATTATTTTAAAAAAATCAATATGACGAATATGAATGATTAAAAATTTATCATATTTCGATTTTGTCTAAATTTGGTATTGGGGGTTTTTGAGGATATAAATTACGAATTTAAAATTATTTTTTAAAAAATCATTGTGATGGACAAAATATGGCGCCCTAAAAATTTTATTTTCCTCGATTTTGCCCAGGATTACCAATATGGAAGTATTTTTAAAAAATTCAATATTCAGGGTCCAACATGGTGCACTAAAAGTTTTATATTTCTCGATTTTATGAAAAATTTATACTGGGGAGCTTCTGAGGATGTAAATAACGTATTTAAAATTATTTTTTAATTACTCAACATGACAGATGCAATATGGAGGTCTAAAAATTGTATATTTCCAGATTATATCCAAAATTGGTCCTAGGGGTTTTTCAAGGGCGTAGATTAAAATTAGATAAGGAGTTTAAAATGTTAAAGTTATAATATAACCTTACAATGAACACAAATTGCTTTAAAGTGATGAAGTGAAACTAAAATTATTTTTACAATAACCCTGTAATATAGCAATAGAAATAGATTATCCCTAACTTTTGTAAAAGGGAAAGTAAACAATTTTAGATACAGTTATTAAAAATGTTTGATTATTTAACCTGTTAAATTAGTACAGATATTTAAATATTATATATATATATATATATATATATATATATATATATATATATAAAATAAAGTTACAATAGTAATAAAACAAAAAAAAGGAATTTGGTCAAACGTTGGCCGAATACAAAAAAAAATGGTCTGTTTTAATAGATAAAGCTGAGTCTACCCTTTTGCTAGTTCTATCAGTTACAGTGTATTGTTAAATGTAGTTTAGCTGCAACTGAAACAGAGTGAGATAAACCAGAGATAAAATATCAAAATTAATACTCGCTTGTAGTCCTCCTGATGAAGTATGTTGAAACTCGAAGATCCTTTTTCATATGTTTTTGGCCCCAATATTCTCGTAGAGTGTTTGTCTGTCAAGTTCCCTCAGATAATCATTCTTTCAGCTAAGGAATTTATAGAGTGCATATTTGCAGGTACTTTTTAGAAATATTCTATCCTGGTGATAGTGCTAAAAAACAAAACTCAAAGCAACACGTAGTTTAAATAAACAAAATAAGTAATTTAGACTAGCAACAGGTCTTTGAGATATTTTTTATTGGTTCATGTCAAGATGGCTGACCATGAATTAAGAAAAATTGCTGTAAAATAAATATTATCATTAAATGCCAAATAAATTTGTACCCTAACGGTACATTGAAATATGCCTAAGCAATAGCAAGTGGTAGTTTGTATCTCAGAAGGAGCATACTTCGGTCTTTCGCAGACAGTGAACGAATACCCTGATGCCGGTCTCCTACCATAGAAAAACCTTCAAACAAAGGATGTTTGACAGATTTTTACATTTGACGAATCTTAAATTTTGTCAAACGAACCAACCAGAAAGAGATCTAGTGACTAAACTAACAAAAATAATCTAAAACTCATTTGAACTAGATAAGTTAAGTTATAAAAAAAATAATTACCTTTTGTCTTTTCACTAAATCACTCTTTTGAACACAAAATCCTGACCGATGTGAAAAAATGGTACAATAAACGACTTTTACTTACGATCAATATTCAACGTGTACTATATCCGTTCATTATGACAACTGGAACAGATGAAGTAGTTATAAACCTGTACGGGAGTGTAAAAAAATAGACGTAACATAAAAATGCTGGGTGTATATGTGTAATGAGCTCTATGATACTGGTTTAAATCAACAGCATATATTTTTGTGCCTCACGAATACATGATCTCTTTGGTTAAAATGAAAGAAAATAAGGAAATTAGGCATTAACAAATTTTTATCTATTTTCTTCCCTTTTTTCACTCTTTATTTTCATCTAATTATTATTATTTCCAAACAGCAATACTGATGATGTCAGTTAAACTAGAGTTGTTTTTTGGGATACATTTGAAATTAGCAAAGTGGTTAAAGTTTGTATAGTTTGGGAAATATTAACGAAAATTTAAAAATTTTAATGCAAACTACTTCGTTTAAAAATGTTTTACTTTTTTGTTCCCTATGAAATGATTGTATTAAAATTCTTGTCGAAAATTTAATTTTGGAATTACAATATTTACTTCATGATCCCGATAAGCTTATGTTCATCTACTGCTGGATGCAAGTCTTTCCCCTCTTAGTTCAATGATGCCTATCCTGTAGCATCTATTGCCAATTTACTCCAGCTGTCTTCGAAATTTCATCTCTCCATTTTGTGTTTTGTCTACTCATGTTTCTTTTACTTTCTCTTGGACGTTATTTCAGTACCACTTAGTTCACCTATCGTCCTCAAATCGCGAGATGTGTACAGCCCATGGCCATCCATTTGTGCTAATCTTTGAACAGGTATATCAGATTTGTAGATGTTATTAGGTTTTCCAAATGCTGACCTGGTTAGTTTGGTTCTTCTAGTTACTTCTACGTTGTTGCTGTTTCTTGTTATTGTTAACTTCTGCTCAAAATGCACATAACTCTCTACAGTTTTCAGACTTCGACAGTCCAGTGTAATACGAGTAGTGACGAAATTATCAGTGCTGATCATGATTTTTGCTTTCGATTTTGACTTTTCATTAAACAAAACAATATTATCCGCAAATTGCAGATGATGTTTTTTTTGGCAGACTAGTTCAACTGACAGAATGCATCTTAAAATGACGTTATAAACAGTTTTGGTGATATTATATCACCCTGGCTTACTCTTTTCCTGATGACACATATCATATAAATGTTTAATTTGGGCAATATAGAGGCTATTTACTTTATTTGACCAAGAAAGTTAGTACCGTGCATAGCTCTACTCAATCGAAAGCATTTTCATAATAAACGAAAATCTACAAATCGATATTATACTCTTTGTACTTCTCGGTCGTTGTCTTAATGTTTAGAGATAATGACACATACTAAAACCCGCTCTGCAACCAGAGTGTTTACGTGGCTGTTAGAGATCTATCTTCTTTATTATTCGATTTAATATTATTTTTATAAAAATTTGGGATGATAGACTTATTAGTTCATAATTATAAACAGGCAGATGTCTAACTTAATGACATCTCTTGTCGCAATTAGCAATGCCCCGGGTGGTAAGGGCATGTAGTTAGCGATCTATTTTTGACCACCGTAGTAAATGTATGGATGTTTCATCCCGATACCGGTGGTGGACTCATTAGTGAGATCCACCGGTATGATTCCCAGACATCCTTGTACTTTCCACAAACTTGGACTTTTATTTGAGTCCAGTTTTGCCGGAAAGCGGTGACGAGATGATATGTTCCACAACACTCTCTTTTTTGTATTAGAACAACCTCTGTTGCATGCATGCCAAATTCTCTCTTCCAGGGTATTTCTCACACTCGGTTCGTGGCTTTCCTGTAGCACTTCAGTCAAAATGTTTTCGAATAATCTTTCTTAAGGTGTTCTGGATATTGTCAATATCTTCCACGTTTATTTCGAGGACTGCCTATTTAATTTTTATAAGTACGGTCCTTTATTTTTATATCATTTTTTGAAACCACATTTTGCACCAAATGCATTAATGGATCTTATAATACATTTCCTCGAAGTTTTTACATTAAATATCCATCAACTGGCGCATTACGTTCCTGATTTCGTTTGTTTACTAAGGATACTTAAACGATTTTCTTTTGTATTATTTACAGCAAAATATGAGGGTATAAATCAATAATTTATTTGAAAGGAGAAAAATATATAATAAAGCAAAAGTAATAATAAAAGGAACCAAAGAAAATGGATATAACTAATCTAAACTGTAAAAATAACGTTCATAATCCCTTAAGCACAATCGCTAACCTTTTTTAAATATTTCGCAGCATCCAGAGATTAATCTGGTGACAGACTAATAAAATATGTTTCTGTAACAATATAATTTTCTAGATATCTTAAGATAAAGCTGATCTTTCATATGTATCCATAAACTATTCCCCGTGGTTAGTTCAGGAGAACGTGCCGAAAAATGCACGTTCCTGTGTCGACTCATTAATTTTAAAACAGTTCGAAAATCTGACTCACCAAGTCTCGATGAATTTTGATGTAGTTAATAACTTATAGGTGAGGGCTACTTCGACATCTTGAGAAATTTGTAAATGAACTATTTAGATAACTTGTCTCTATCTGATCATAGAAATCTACTTTACCGACATGATAGGGCGCCTCCACATAATAGTCATTTACTTAGCAATCATCTACAAAACTTATTTTATGATGAATGGATAGCCAAGAATGGACCCCATCTTTGGCCACCTCGCTCCTCCGACCTAACAGTACTTGATTTTTTTATTTGGAGGGCAATCAAAAATAAAGTATACAACACCGCATTAACCACTATGGAAGATTGCATGCAGCGCGTCAGAATAGCATTTGAAGAACTTGATTCTCAGTCAATAAGAAGAACCACCCATGAAGAGTTCCTGCTTAGATGCGAAAAATGTTTGGGAAGTTCAAGGGCGTCAATTAGAACATTTACTCAAATAATTTTTGTAACTTTATTTTATTAGCAACTGGTTTATTTCTATTTCTTTTAGCTTTTATAGATCCAAAGTTCTTGAAGTTTTCTATAATCTTTTTTAATAATTGGTAGTGATAGTTTCTGTTTCTTCGGATATCGGATCGTGAATGTATCGCATGTTCTTGAAATAACTCTATCACATTCTCCATAAATAACAAATTAGTTTAAATAATCTTTGTGCGTGTAATTTAATCGCTCCAGCAAGATTAGTATTAATGAATGTGAAATTGCAAGAAATAGTGACAATTCTGTAGGGCTCGATTGTTTTATTTTCGCCACGTCTCGCCGTCATAGCCAACTAATAAGAAAACTTTAGGAAAAAAATCGTAAAGAGTGAAATGATAGGAAAATGACGTTTTTTTAAAAAAATCTTAATACATGCCTCCTATTTCGAGGTCGTAGAACACGATTCTGACCTCGGTTTTCCATAATTTTTCCTCAACTTTGCGGAAAACAGGGAAAATAACTTTTGACTTTAGGTTCAATTTTTTTCACTAAATCGTTAAACTTTTGTTATAACAACGAATTCCACAGTGATGGAAGCTTCTGCATTATACAAAAATTCAAAAATATGCACTTTTTTTATGGAAAAAATCCGAAAAATTACCACGACAAAAATCACAACAAAATCAAAAGAAAACGCCGGCATTAAAAAATAATAGTTAGCATAGTTCGCTAAAGATGGCATACTGTTGAAGTCGGCGATGTTGCCAGATTGCAAAAATGATTTCTTTAAATTATCTTCTCTTTCTGTTTGAATTAGAAAGAAAAGGTTCCAAAAAGAATGTTTTCCTTTCCTTTGATTATTGAAGTACTCTTAATTACTCTTATGTCTATGTCTTCGATGTGCGATTTTGACTCTAAATAATAAAGGTTTTAAGGATTATAGTTGCTTTTGTTTGTCTCCCTCCAAATACCAGTACTTTGATGTGCGATTTTGACTCTAAATATTAAAGGTTTTAAGGATTATAGTTGCTTTTGTTTGTTTCCCTCCAAATACCAGTAGTTTTAAATGGATAATATGAATTGATCATGTTGCTTATGTCCGTTAGCAGAAAGTGTCAAGTGGCAGAGCTTGTCCCGCCTCCACGTGATTTCTGCTGGACAATGACATTTTTTAATTAATAAATCTAGGTCAATTTAGGTTAGTTCAGGTTAGTTTAGGTTAGTTCAGGTTATTTTAGGTTAGTTCAGGTTAGTTTAGGTTAGTTCAGGTTAATTTCAGTTTTTTAAAGTAACCAAGACTAATGTTAACCTGTACTTACCAGAACTAACCAAAAATTTTGGAAGGTTAAGATTCATTATACCCCTTTTTATACGTTACAAACATTAAACTATGTTGTTAACTGTAATGGGTAATTTTAAAGTTTATACCAGAAAACTTTAAATATAGGTTAATTTAGATTAGTTCAGGTTAGTTTCTGTTTTCCAAATTAACCAAAATCAAGCTAAACCTGATCCAACCTATCTTAACCAAAACCAACCAATAATTTTGAAGGGTTAAGATTCTTTTACTTAGAAAATGTTCTGAATATTAAAAAAAATTAAACTATGTTGTTGACTGAGGACAGATCTTATAGTTTATAGTATGAAGAAATTTTAAATCTGGCAACGTTGCACCTTTTTACGTGATTCGGCAGCCAGTTTAGATAGTCTGACCGTCGATGACGTTTTCGAGACGTGTTTTTGATTTTTCACTGAAAATATAAGTTTTTCTAAATTGGTTTGCTAAAATTTGTGCAAAAATAATTGAGATATATTACGTACAATATTTTTTAACTCGTTCCATTGAAAATAAATACGTAAATTCGGTTTTTAATTGAAGAGAAAGTGCTTTGTGAAGTGACGCTTTTCTTTTTTTTTTGAGTTTTCCGGGAAAATGAGGAAAAATGGTGAGAAATCAAGGCCAGAATTGTGTTCTAGGACCTCGAAATAGGGGGTGAGTATCAAAATTTTTTCAAAAAAACATAATTTTCATGCTTTTCACGCTTTGCAAATTTTTACCAAACTTAAAAGCCGTGAATATTTTGAAAACTACAAATTTTTGGAATAGACAACTTTATAGAAAGTTACCCTTATATAATTTTTATTCTTCTTTTTTGACCACTCTGTACTAATAATTTTCAAAATATCATAAATGACTACTAAAGTCGATCTTCGTCCACAAGAAAAGATAACCCAAATTACCCAAACTAATAAGTAATGCTTGACTAATTGATGATTTGCAAAATGTTTATGAATTCCTTAATCATGAGGACTTATGCTTAAAATATTATAGCAATTTTCATTAAACCTTATATAATTTTTCCGGTAATTTTGGCTTATTAAAGGCATTTTTGGAAAAACCTTAAATATCAATAATTCTTCTTTACAAATGCGAAACCAATGATTTAATCCTGATAAACTCATCCAGTGGTATTAAAAAAGGAAAAAGAATAATTGATGCTCATAAGAACTGGACAAAAAATCGCGCAAATTAGATTAAGCCTAGGATTTTGTAGTAATCGTATTAAAGTAATTAATACGGCATTTTTCAGGCAGATAAAAAGATTTTGTTTTGCAAAATAAATTTATTACTTTGCTGAAGAAAAATATATTTAAGTTTCTTTTATAAAAATTTAATAATATTTCAAATATTGCCACATGACATTTGCTTGAATTAAAACACTAAAGCACATATATATATACATATATATATATATATATATATATATATATATATATATATATATATATATATATATATACATATATATATATATATATATATATATATATATATATATATATACATGAAGTAAAATGCGAAAGAGTGAATGCAAACTTCGCTCCACCATATCCTTCCTGTGTTAGAGGTTGCACAATTAAAATAAATTGTAATAAAGCACAATTCATCCTATTCCACCACCATCGAGATGGTGGCCTACCTGTACCACCATGCCGAGAAGAAAGTCAAAGCTTACCCTCCCCGCCACAGTGATACGGCAGAGATACATGTTTCGTCTCTCACTAGACTCATCAGGGTACCGACACGCACCTGGCTGTGCAAAGGACAAATCGGAAGGAAGCATGCAACACTGAATGCGGGTTCGCCGACCTCTCGTCGAATGGCTTATATATGTTTATACGGCTTTCACGGATTCCTCCGTGTGAGATGCATTAGCAGTGGTTATATCCACATTATGCTGTTGTAGTGCTGAAATCTCATTCAGCAAACGTACAACTATATGCAACTCCGTATATAAGTGAAATAAAATGCGAAACAGTGAATGCAAACTTCGCTCTACCATATCCTTTCTGTGTTAGAGGTTGCACAATTATAATAAATTGTAATAAAACACAATTCATCCTATTCCACCACCATCGAGATGGTGGCCTACCTGTACCACCATGCCGAGAAGAAAGTCAAAGCTTACCCTCCTCGCCACAGTGATACGGCAGAGATACATGTTTCGTCTCTCACTAGACTCATCAGGGTATCGTGGATATAACCACTGCTAATGCATCTCACACGGAGGAATCCGTGAAAGCCGTATAAACATATATAAGCCATCCGAGGAGCGGTCGGCGAACCCGCATTCAGTGGTGCATGCTTCTTTCCGATTTGTCCTGTGCACAGCCAGGTGCATGTCGGTACCCTGATGAGTCTAGTGAGAGACGAAACATGTATCTCTGCCGTATCACTGTGGCCGGTATATATATATATATATATATATATATATATATATATATATATATATATATATATATATATATATATATATATATATATACCGAGTGTCAACGAATCTATTAGACAAGTCATAATTTCTAGAGTATTATGTGTATCAAAATGAGAATTGGTACAGGTAAATGTTATGTGTAGAGGAGAGTTTTTGCATATTTTCTACTTTCCTGTCACTTCCGGTTTCACCGGAAATGGCCCCGGTTTTGAATTCTTAAATAGAACACCCTGTATATTTTAACATCTTTGGAACTTTTTACGTCTATTTCATTTTTTTAGAGCCACTTTTCAAATTGCATCTAGGTGGCCATGATCGGACGCAACCTTAGGTGATGTCAAAAAAATACAATCGCAAAGTTTTAGTGACTAGTATAAAAGACAGGAATTGGATTAAAAATTTAACAAAATTAACAAAAAACTAACAAAATAAACTAATAACTTAGACGACGCCCTTAAAATATTTGAAAGTACAGTAGCAGAATTTGTTAAAAAGTTTAGTGTAGCAAATGTTCAAAGTGCATTCCTTCTTTTTCACGACACATTTCAGCTCGTTCAATTGTTTCTCTCAACACGTTTTGTAGCATTTGGGGCGTTATACTTCTAAATGCCCGTAAAATTATTTCTTCTAATATTTCAAGAGTAACTGGGGCTGCTCAATAGTAAACCCTTTCTTTAACATATTCCCAGACAAAGAAATCGAGCACAGTAAGATCCGGTGAGCGGGCTGGCCACCGTACCGGACCATTGGTTGCAATAATTCGATTATTAAAATGCTCTACTAAATAATTAAGAACTTCTCTAGTATTGTGAGGCGGTGCTCCATCTTGTTGAAAGTAAATTCGCCGTAAAACTGCTAAAGGTATATCATTGAGATGATTTTCGATTTCATTTTGAAGAAAACCTAAGTATCTAACCCCTATTAACTGACCTTGAAACAATATTGGCCCAATTATTCTGTTTCCAACGATGCCAAATCTTTTTTTAAAATTGCCCTTTCTCATTTCATGATTTTGTTGGGCCCAGTATCAAGTATTTTGCTTATTGAACATACCATTATTTGTAAATCGGATTCGTCGGAAAATAGAATAAAATCGATAAAATTTGGGTTAACTCTATGATTTTGAAGCAGCCAATCACAAAACACTACCCGTCTATCGCCATCCTCAGTATACAAATGTTGATGTAACTGATATTTAAATGCTCGATATCCATGCTTTTTCAATATTTTTCTTGCTGATTCATAACTTATCTGCAGTTCTTGACTAATTTTTCTTAACGAAACTGTTTTATCAACCTCAACCACAGCAAGTACGTTAATCTCAGTCTCTTGATTTATGATAAACCTCTGTTCCGCCTCTTGATTTCCTATTTGCCTAAAACGAGTCTCGACATACGGAAAATACTGATGGGCTGGATGTTGCCGACTCGGATATCTATGAGCATACAACTCGGCGGCATTCCTTGAATTTCTATGACACTCTCCAAATATTAATAACATATCCACTTTTTCACTTTGAGTATACATTATTTTAACGAAAATTTAAACTAAACTTAACGAAAATTAAGAAACTTTTACGTCTGTTCTTGGAGCGTATGTCACTGTCATTATCTACTTAAGTGAGTGCTTTGTTTTCCAAAGAAGACTTGATAAAAACAGTTGCAAATTATTACGCATCATGGCTGTCCATGGCGCACTTGTCATAAGTAAATAAATTATCCAATATTTTGCTTAATAATATTTAATTTCTGTTCTTATGTCTAATCCAATCGCAAATAAATTAGTACCGTTAGATTCGTCAAAGAATGCTTTTTTCGAAAAGTAGTTGTCAAAAAGGGGTCGCCATTTGAAAATTAATAGTTAGAAATGAAAACGTAATTTTGTCAACTTGTCTTATTCCTGTCTTTCATACTAGTAAATAAAACTTTGCGATTGTATTTTTTTGACATCACCTAAGGCCCTTAGATTAGTTTGCGTCCGATCATGGCCACCTAGATGCAATTTTGAAAATGTCACATTCTGATCTAGAATTGTCTCAGAAACCCAAAAATGTTAAAAAAAAGGGTGTTCCATTTAAAAATTCAATACCGGGGCCATTTCCGGTAAAACCGGAAGTGGCCGGAAAGTGGAAAATATGCGAAAACTCTCCCCTTCACATACCATTTACCTGTACCAATTCTCATTTTGATACACATAATACTCTAGAAATTATCACTTGTCTAATAGATTCGTTAACACCCGGTATATATATATATATATATATATATATATATATATATATATATATATATATATATATATATATATATACGGGTGCCCCATCTTTTTTGTCGGTATGTAAACATTGAATAACTTTGACATTTACCAACCGATTGATTTAGTTATACGTGTTTTTGAAACGTTAATTCAGTACAATTTTAACCAAGAATCGTGTTACACCCAAACAACGCGCCGAAAGAGTGTCAATATACATTGAAAATAGTCGTTCAGTTGTGTTAACTCAACGTACATATCGTCGAAAATATCGTGGCCAACAGGCACCATCTGACAACACTATTTGTTGTTTAGTTTCAAATTTTGTTGAGTACTGGACAGTGGGAGATCGTCAACATACCGTTCATCAACGACCAAGACGTTCCAATGAACTGGTTAAAGAGATCAGAGAGAGAGTTGCCCAGAACCCAAAACTGTCATATCGTCACCGCGCTCAGCATTTTGACGTCAGTGGAACCACTTTGCTACGCATTTTGAAGGATGATTTGTATTTGTTTCCGTATAAAGTGCAGTCAACACAAAGAATATTGTCGAGAGACCGTCCACGTCGCTTTAAATACGGCCAAACAGTCGCTAGAATGTGACACGGAACCTGATTTTTGGAAGCAAATTTTGATGACCGACGATTCCCATTTCACACTCTCTGGCGGCGTTAATAAGCAAAATAGCCGCTTTTGGGGGACGGAGAATCCACACGAGATCCACGAAATGCCATTGAATGACTGTTTGTGCCGGCGTTTGCGCCAAAACCATCATTGGGCAATTTTTTTTTTTTTTAAGAAAACGTAATAGTCGATGGAAATCGATATCGGTGGAGGTTGGCTCATTATGCCTTCGCACAAATGCGTGAAAAAGGTCTTGATGGTTACTAGTTTTAACAAGGCACTGCGCCATGCCACACTGCAAATCAAACAATCCAGTTTCTGCAATGGTAATTCCGCTGGACGTCTGATGTCAAAAAGAGGCGACATTGACTGGCTACCCAGATCTCTAGATTTGACCGCTCCGGACTTCTTTTTGTGGGGTTATTTAAAAAGCAAAGTGTACGCCAGCAAGCATTAGACTGTTGAAGAGCTCAAGGCAAACATTCGTGCCGAAATCACCACTATACCACCCGAGATGCTCGAAAAGGTAATAAAAAAGCAGCAAAAAGGTCACATTTTGCTTTGACCAATAAAGGTGGCCACTTGATCGATGTAGTATTCAAAAACTATTCGAAATAGATCGATCGACGCTCACGCCTGGCTCTCGTGCTACACCTTTCACTGTATCAGCTGACAATCTTTCCACAGAGATACAGCCAGCTAATGTTTTTATTTATTCAAAGTAACACGTAAACTATCATCTGACAAATTTTTAAATGAGACGAAATCACTGAACATATTTTTTTTTTCATGTTCGTGTGACTAGCTGACGTATAATCCACCACCTTACCATCAGTTAACTTTTTTTTCTGCAAAATATTGTGTCAACTATCATTTGACAAATTTTTAATTGCGAGGAAATGATCAAAAATTTGTTTTTTCTACGTGAGTTGGGGGCCGCCACTGCTCAACCCACCCACGGAGCCGCAGCTGACGTTCACGAGGCTTCATCAAGCATTTCACTAGTTATAGCCCGAGAGGAATTTAGTCCACAAAATCTGTCGTTGGCTTGCCGTCTCCTAGTACAGAGTAAAATTGAAGGCAAAGTACCAAGAGCTCAATCTGCATTACGCTAGACAGATTAAGTGAGGGAAATAACTCGTGGATCTTTACAAGAAACCCTTCAGAACAAACATGTGAGGGAAAAATTGTTCATAAGATCACTAAGTTTCAATCATAAAGGAATGGTCAACAAGAAGAATGTTACAATGTTATTCGTTGAACAGCGAAAGAATCTTTAAAATCGGTTCAATAGTTCCACAGAAATTACCTTCGGTAAACAGATGAGTAAATTTCACATTTTTTATTGATTAATTTAAGTTTAGATAATGTATACGATTCAAATAAAAAATATAAATGCTGAAAATTACAATTACGCGAAAATCAACAACCGAAAATCCCACGATTATATCTAGGCCTAAGTAAATCGGAAAACCTTTCCAGTTTAACGCAGTATAAAATTAAAAGGCCACAATTTTTCACAGTTTTAATACGCTATAAACATATAATAAAAACAGAAATTATTCATTAAAAGCTAATATAAAACCTTATAAAATAAAACTTGTTTACAACTCTTTTATTTGCGGTCAAATAAGTTATATTAATAAAATAATTTCAGATAAAATTTTTATTAATACCGTAAAATTCGCCTATATACCAAATCATATAAATGGTTTATTACATAATGTTCCAATAAGTTTGGTAAAATATAATTGAGAATATTGCCAGTAGCGTGGTCTGCTACTATAAATATTTTATAAATAGTTGTAATATAATATATCATTTTTAAAAGTCATCAAAAGTCATTACTTCATAAATAAGATTTCTTCTTCTTTATTTTCTTATTTTCTGGCTATTGTAATGTTTTTACGAAAGATGTTACCCGTTCTGCTTTAATCTTGCAATGTTGATGAATAGTTTTTTTTGCTTTCCATAATTTATTCCATTAAGTCGTCATTATCCATTTTTATCCCCCAGATTGTCTCGTATATCAGATTCTTAGCATATTCCTTTATTTGTCACATAATTTGTGGCATACGATTCAATATGAAGTTTCATTCTGCCCTTCTGAAAAGGCGTAGGTAATAATTTTTTACATCTTCTATGGTGGAGAATTAAGAAATCTTCTTTTTAAAGCTGAATATTTAAGTTAAAAATCTATCGAACTAGTAGATATCTGTTGGACTTACTTCACTGGTCTCTTTGTTTTGCCAACGTAGTAGTTGCCACATTTACATGGTATCTGACACACAGTTCTTCATGTCCCTTTGGGTTGTTGGTTTGACTCCAGTCAGCTGACTTCTCAGAGAATTATTTGAACTGAAAACAACGTTGATGCTATATCGTTTTCCTATTCTCCTAATTTTCTCCAAAATGCCTCTAACATAGGTGATGTTCGTCACTAGTTTTCGTTCCTCGTCCGTTGCCAGTTTTATCCTATTTCTGCGTTTTTTCAGATTATTATCCACCAGATTAACTGGGGATCCGTTGGCTGTCAGGTAACTTTTATTGTGATCTATTTCTTTCATCAGGTTATCGTTGCAGTTGCAAATAGTCAATGCTTTATCTACAAAGTTATTTACAATTCCATGTTTTGTGTTGTTCGATTGGTTGGATGAATAGTTTAGGTATTCACCTGGGTGTAGATTTTCGCTCTCATCGGTACTAGCAAATATTTTCATGAAATGGTTCGAGACCTTTGCAACTGAATCCACAAATAGGAAACCAAAATTATGGCTTAGATACGTAGATGCCATCTCCTTTATCTGAATTGGAAACGACTAAGAACTCTAAAATTTCCTTTATCATCTCAACAATTTTAGCTCAACCATTAAACTCACTATGAATAAAGAAGTACAAAATAAATATTTTAGTTGATAGAAGTTGCAGGCAAATTCGAACCTTAGTTTACAGAAATTCCTCACCCACAGAATAATACCTAAACTATTCATCCAACCACTTCAACAACACCAAACGTGTAATTGTAGATAAAGCATTGACTCTTTGCAAATGCAACGATAACCTGATGAATAAGGTTGTGGAACAACGCAGAAATAGGACAAGACCGAAATCGGACGAAGAATGAAAACCAGGGAAGAACATTCTCTATATTAGAGGTATTTTGGAAAAAAGTTAGAAGAATAGAGAAACGATATAACCGTACCGTGATACTGATTTTTTTTCGATTTTTGATCTGCCATTTTCAATTCTCTATCTCCAATTTTGAAAAATTTGATGATGAATTTAGGATCAAAAGTATTGAAAACTCCTGACAAATTGAATTAAAGTTATTTAATGCGTTTACAGTCCAACGAAAATGTATCTAAATATTTCACATGGAAACTTCGGAAGTCCGAACAAAAGTCATACTTTTATTAAAAGTATAAAATTATTTATGGTCAATTTGAGAAATAGGCTCTAAGAGGTCCATTGGCAATGCAATTATCTATATGTTACGTATAGATATCGTTTAAATACAACAAAAATTAAGGTCTATAGACTAATTTGAAAAACTTTAGTCCTGAATGCCCCACTGTACCAGAGAACCTTGTGCTGTTTATGTAACTAAACGCCCACAGAAATGGCTTCTGTAAGAAAATTATAACTTGTAGGTATCGAAAACGAGGATAATTAAAAGTCAGTCGCTTTAAGTTGATCTTTTCATGGCTTCATTTATTATTTACTTCAGTAGTTTAAAGGCAAATAAACGACATCCAATGGAATATAATGACTGAATCGAACAGATGTATATAGTTTTGTCTTGCAACCATTAGAGTCATTAATAGGCAATCATGAGAATGTATGTTTTATTTAATATCCAGGGGATATCAATAAATGTCGTATTAAAACAAATATAGTTCTACCGCAAATAAATTCAATATTAACACGGGTAACCTTTGAAATAAATTATTTTAGGGCGAATTTCTATTTGCCAAAGTTTGTAAATTATTATTTGTTATTTCTCTAATTTGCGCGTACGTGCCGATGATATATTTTTTAATTATTTTTTTAATGTGTATGAAAATTGGCAAGATACATTGACAATATAAAACATTCTGACAGGTACAATTAAGGTTCTAAATCATGCTTTGAAAGCATGAAAATATGTGCTGTGATGAGTAGGTATGTAACATAACCTGTATTTGGTCATTTTGGACATGACATATATATTTGTTTTGACAAGCCTTAAATAAACAATATTGCTTGCTTATCTCTAGAAATTTTGAAACCCACAGTTTTATCATACAATATTTTAATGTATTTCAAAAGGTTTAGACAACGACAACCAAGAAGTACCCGCTATTTTCCCTCCGACTTATGTACTACCATACATTATATATTAATGTATTTTATAAAGTTGGGCAAATGTACAGGAATAGCTTTAAAAAGGGCAAGTGATAGCAGATCCGGTTTCTCTCCAACCTTCGGAACTAACATTCTTCTATTCTACTCGATTGTACATTCCATATGCCAGTGACGTGAAAAACTGTCAAACGACGAAGTTATCTAAAAATTTTTTAAACAAAACATCCTGTATGTGATCAACTATTTTAAATCTGTAACTACTTTAGAGTATTTCTGTATAGAACACCCTTTGAGTAAATTCAGCTATTTCGAAAATATTTACAATTAAATAATAATTTAAATCAAGGACCATTTAATTAAATATCGAACTGTTTTCTTTCAAAAAGGGTTCAAGCCTTTTAGAATACTGAGAAAGTACGTTCCGCTAATGATGATGCATTTAAATTTCTGCATTCAACTTTGCAAATACTTGATTTTTTTCTATTAGGCATACAGAGCTGAAATTTTACCAAAAACTTTCTTATTTATTAAAAGAAATATGTATATATATATATATATATATATATATATATATATATATATATATATATACATATATATATATATATATATATATATATATATATATATATATATATATATAAAATAAAAGTAGTCGCTACTGACTAGTTAAGAAAAAATATTAAAAAGTTTGGTGGATTGCAGTATTTTATGGCTACAGTTTGAAGAAAAACCCTTTTTTTGTTAGTCAAGCTTTTGAGTATTTATTATGCTCTTCATTGGATCAATCTACAATTAATACGTTAATCAATATTAAATTACACTAATTGTATTTTAAAGAAAACTCACCAATGTGGATTTAAACTAAAAACCGGAAAAACATTACTCATGAGAAAATTGAAAAATAATAGTTAATAATTATAAGTTACATTTTTGCTTAACAAAATGGAAATAATCGATGTTTGAGGAATTTAGTTGTTTACATTTATATATTTTTTTTGTATTTATTAATTTTATGCACATGTCGACATGCGTATCCTAAGCTAATGAACAAGTGCGACAAAGGTAAACTTATAAAAGTGATATGAAAAGAAAAATGAGGAGATGAAAGTTAAAATATGGGTAGTATGTCTAATAAAGACAGATCTATATATATCTGAGAATGAGAAAGGAGTAACGAGTTAAGGATAGGTGCCGAACATGCATGTCTTCCTCGTACTTATAGGGTAGTGTGAAAGTACCCATACATACCCTTATTAATTAATATTATTAATTTAAGCATTTAATGTTTTTCTTATCGTACGACTTAATATAAGACAGACATTGGGAAATCTTAAAGGCCCAATTACATTACACAAAAGTGATAGTGCATGCTGTGCCAAGTTGTTACTTAGCACAGCATGTCATCGAAAACAATCACATGAGGGACCGGAATAGAGCTTAGATTTTAGATAGAGAAAATATATATTCCAGAAGACCTTTCTTAGAAATGGTACAAATATACCTAAACAAATTTAATATTAATAAAAAAACAGATATTCAAAATTTCAGCTCTATTTAATATTATATTTTGAAATTACAAGAAAAAAATATGCATCATTGATTTATTCTCGCGCCCCTGTCGTAAGATAACAAAAACATTAAATGCTTAAATTAATAATATTAATTAATAAGTTTACTACCCATACTTTTACACTACCCTGTAAGTACGATGAAGACACGCATGTCCGGCACCTATTCTTAACTTATTACTCCTTTCTCACTCTCACCCACATAATATATAATAGATCTATTCTTTATTGAACATACTAACCATGTTTATACTTTTATTTCATCTTTCTTCTTTTCATATTACTTTTATAGGTCTATCTTTGTCGCACTTGATCATTAGCTTAGGACATGCATGTCGACATGTACATAAAGTTAATAAATATTTAAAATGTAACAACTAAATTCCTCAACTTGTCAAATATCGATTACTTCATTTTGTTAAGCAAAAATGTAACTTATAATTATTAACTATTATTTTTCAATTTTGTATTGAGTGATGTTTTTTCATGTTTTTAATTTAAATCCACATGGATGAGTTTACTCTAAAATATAATTAGTAGAATTTAATGTTGGTAAACGTATTAATTGTAGATTGTCCTGATGAAGAACGTAATAAATACTCGAAAGCTTGATTAACAAAAAAAGTGTTTTTCTTCAAAACGTAACCATAAAAGACTGCAACACCTCAAACTTTTCAATACACACACACCATCACACACACCTATATATATATATATATATATATATATATATATATATATATATATATATATATACAACCTTTTAAGAAAATATTGATGTTTCTCAAGTTTCTTGAAAAGGTCGTAACTGCATTTAAAAATTTTTAGTCTGTGGTCTAACACTATAATATGATTAGTGATATAACGACCGGCTAAAAAGTAGTATGTTAGAAAAGTGACGTGACTTATAAACATCGCTTTTGATTTTTTAAGTTAACAACATTATGACAACCTGGATATTTCTGTCGGATAATCGCATAGCTTTTTTAACTCCTGAAAATTATCGTTAGATAAGCGGTTGATTCTGTTGCTATGGCATAATTTGGCTTTTGACAAATTGTCATCACAGTCTAAGAAGTCGACTAAAGTAAGATCAACATTTCTAAGCTTATTTTACTATTAAATATGGATAACTACACCCGCTTCGAGAAGATAGACATGCTCCTGTGAAGAAAATTGGCGTTGAACTTTTAGGGTTTACATGAAGAGATTTCCTAACCGCCGAATACCAATATTGAGTATCATCTCCGAGAAACGTCATATTCGAACAACTCAAAAACAATCGAAAAAAAAAGGGGGGGAAATTTTGGAAAGAGTTGAGGAAGACCCAAGTGTTAGTCCTCGTCGCTTAGAACGTGAGTTAAATATCCCTAAAACTATTGTAAATGATATTTTAAAAGAACAATTGTTACATCTATACCACGTCCAAAAGGTTCAAAAAATTTTCCCGATTGATCCCCCAACGTGGTTACATTTAGTGAAATTTTTCGAAACAAAAGAATTCATGATCCAAATTTTAGTAGAAAAATTTTATTTACTGACGAGGCGTGCTAGAGTTACCAACCTGCACAACGAAAATGCTTATACGGATGAAAATCTACATAGCATTAAAGTTGCACACAATCATCACAACTTTAAAATAAGTGTTTGAGCAGATATTATCGATCGCCATCTTATTGGTCATGTTGTAATTCCAGAGACGACAAATGGTTATATTTATCCAAGTTTCTTGCAAGACACATTATTATTTCTTCTAGAAAATTTGCTTATTTTACTTTGCGGAAAACTATGGTATATGGATGATGATGTTCACCTCATTTTTTCGTGACTATTGGGCAATATTTACACAACCAGTATTCCAACCAACGGATTGAAGGAGGCAATGAGGCACCAGTAAGATGACTACCACGTTCTCCAGAGTTAAATATGTGTGATTTCCTTTTGTGGGGCACTGTTACAACAGAAATACAAGAGACTTCAATAAATTCCCGCGAAAAATTATTGATGCGCAACACTGGCAACAATTTTAATAATTCTACGATATTAGATAGAGTTCAATTACATTTTTTAAATAGTATTAATAAGTGTATTCAGCAAAATGGCGGCCAGTTTGCACATTTGCTTAAATAATGTTTTCTTTTTAGTTGATTTTTTCAATTTTTTATAAAATACGTACATGTACTTCCAATATTTATATTAAAAATTGTTTTATTATTGCTGCAAATTGGTGTATGCAAGTAACTGAAAATATTTTTTTCCTGGCAAAGCCACTAATCCAATAAAAATTTTTCAGGAGGTAAGAAAGCTTTCAAATACATATGATTATCCGAAAAAATATCTAGATTGTCATAACGTTGATGATATAAAAAATCAGAAGCAATTTTTACAAGTGACGCACATATATAGCACTTACATATATTATAGTGTCAGACCACACAATCATTAAATTTAGTTACCACGTTTTCAATAAATTTGGAAAAAAACATCAATATTTTCTTAAAACGTTGACGTCTTCTACCGCCGAAACGAAGCAATATCAGATTTAACTAAATTAGCTTAAATCGACTTATTTCAAAGTAAACGTTGTACACTTATTTTCTGAACATCCTGTATATACCTATAATTGCCTGAAATATAAGGGCTTGAATATAAAAATCCTTTTTTTCTACTTTTCACTATATCTTTTATTTTTCCAATGTTTCCCCATTTATATATTAAAACATTAAAAAATCGTTCTAAGGACTAGAACGCTGACGGTCATTACCCGCTCATTTTGAGGTTAATCCTACTGATTTATCATCTAAGACATGGTTAAACTTGAAATAGGTCCCAAAACTACGTGATCAAGCTGCTTATTTTGTTAGAAGTTATGTTGAAAGATTTATTTCTGTCCATATTGCCAAAATGCTTGAAATTAAGATAGTTTATCCATAGTAGGCTATAAGAACACGGCATAAATATAGACTGAAATGTGATTGAGTCTATATATAAGGCATCGACACTTTACAGGAACACAAAAGGAATGAAATCAATATAGCTTTTCTATTTATATCACTTTCAATTATAATTAATTGGGAATCATACATGAAAAAAACGCTACTTCTTAGTAAAGTTTATAATCTTGCCAATTAAAACTTTTTAATTTAATTTTTTTTTGTTTATAGATTCAATCTAAAATACCCTTAAGTATATATTTTTTACAACTTTCTTCTTTAACAGTAAGTGTTTTTTATCAAAACAAAATTTTTCAATAAAGAATTGTATAAATTAAGTTGTTCATCCAAATAAAAATATTTCATATTGAGATATAACGTTTCTCTAAAAACAAACCCTTTTGCTTGGCTGCATTTTAGCTTTTACAGATGATTTGTTTTTATTTTGATTCAAAAATAGCAAGGAATAATATAAATTTTATGAAAGAAAATGAAATAAAGTCATAAGAGTAAATAAATATTTAAAAATATAGACTGAATGTCTTTATTTTTAAATATCTATTTTATTAATACGTATACTCGCCAAATAAAATTTAAATTTTTCTTCCAGTAAATAAGGCTATAAAATCATATAAATCTTATCATCCAGGTAGGATCAGGCGCGGATCTAAGGGGGGGGGCGGTGGGGGCGATCGCCCCCCCCCAAGAGCTTTGAGTTTAGGAAAATGGACCCGATGTTTCCTCTTATACTACAGTTTATTTAAGAACTAGAGAGAGTAATAAATCATTTTTTATCCTTTTTCTCTTCGCAAACTACCTGTGTTCTTTAGTCCGGTGTCTTTAGCAAAATAAGTTAGACACATATATTTTTCATAGGAATGGGTTAGTAATTTTATAATCAAAAATACCGATCTATAATAATGGACTAAAACGTAGCCTTATTCTCGCAAAAAATTCGAACTTATAATTTAAATACTTTCAAAATATCCATTGTCAAAAATACAAAAAGGTAAACATATATAAAAAAATTAATTCGTCCATACAATATTAAAATATTTTTGGGGCTATCGGTCAATTTATTATTAATTAAAAACATTTTTAGGGTATTTGACGTTTCAGTTTATTTATTTCTTAAACCATCTACAGTATTACAATTAAACACTAAAAAGGGATTCAAATGTAATTACTTTTTTATATTGTAATTAAAATTAGACCTACTTATTTTTATTTCTATTGTACTGATATCTTAATTTAATTTACTTTATTATATGGAAATACGATAGCCCAAAAATATAAGATAAACATGTTAATTCTACACGCTTAAGAAAAAGACACAAATACAATAATAAAATAATAATAAACTTACGGCTAATTGGAATTAAATATATATAATATTAAAGAGTTGGACATATTAAAATAAAAATATATAAAAAAAAACATATAAACAACATTAAACAATAAAATACAACAAAAACAAAAATTTAAATAATAAATTGAGTTTACACTAATTAACATTACGTATATAATTCCTAATCCAAAGTCAGTGAAACTATCTTCGCTCAAATTAATTATAATTGGTTCCTCTATCTCACCGATCATGAGATCGAGTTCTCACATTTTGTTTTATTCTTTTATTATATTGATTTTTCCCAATTTTCCGCAGTAACTTTATTCAAAAAAATCTTTCAAAACTTTAGTTAAATTACTAATTTTGTTAATTGTGTTATTTCTAGCAACTCTACCTTTTAATTGAGAGAGATATTTACTTCTCCAACGGACAGTTTTCGGACTATCTATAGGAACAGATTTTCTATCTGGTTTTTCCCAGCAAAAATTAAGTTCTCTGAGCAATTTCCAGAGATCAGTTCTTTTAATTTCAGGTAAATCCCGATCTTCATTGATTTTAGTTAGAATTTTGTAAACCGTTGGGATCTGCTTCTCATAATAAAACGTATATACAATCCCTTTAATTGCAGTTTTCATTTCTTATTCCAACGAGGTTTTTCATCTGCTTGTGATCGAATGTGGCTTGGGAGTACTAACAATTGCAGTCGTTTTTTCTCCTTCAGTATTCGGTACATAGTAGATTTTCCAACTCCAGTCATGTTGGCACACATCTCAATAGAGCTTTTAACATTATTATCTAGATATATAATATATAAAAACAAACGCAAACAAGATAAATCACAAAGAACAAACTATAAGGTGTACTTTGCTTACTGAGAGAAATTAAATTAAACTATCAGAATTTTTACGTTGCAGTAATATAATGAAATATAATTAGATTTATGGCAGTTTTCGGTTACCAGCGGCACTGGAGCAGGTACGTTGGAGGTTTCGGTAACAGTTTTATTACTCTCTCTCTAATTCTTGAATAGAGTATAGGAATGTGTGTACTTACGATCGACCCCCCCCCCCTCCCAAGAGCTTTGAGTTCAGGAAAATAGAAACCATTCTGCTTTTATATTAGAAATGAGTATGTTCCTTGCACTCCCCCCCCCCCCCGTTGACAACTTGCCTTTCTTGACATACTGTACTTTTGTGATATCACCGCCCCCCCCCAAAGAGAGGGGCTGGATCCACCCCTGGGTAGGATAGTAGTCTTACTTTATAAATAGATAATATTGTAATATGATTCATTTAATATTATTTATACTTTACATATATTTCAATTCATTCATGGATTGAAACATAATTTGAAGTTTTTATTGTTAACTAGCGAGCCGCCAGGCTTCATCTAGGTACTTTAAATATGTGCTACGTCAGTGTGTCGGTGTCTCACAATTCTTTCTATGGTAGCTCGCAAGTTTAAACAACCAAGGTCCAACTCATCATCCGTAAGAGTAACTTTTTTAAAAATTATGGTTTTGAGCCGTCAGGCTTCACCTAGGTATTGACGGATTTTGTATTTCAGTGTATATTTTTAAAATTATTACAATCGGCCATGCGCTTTCGGTCTAATTTAGACCATCCTCAGGTCTCAGACCCTAGAAACAAGAGACTGTCAGCAAATAAATTTACTCAGTACTCACCAACCACACTCACTTGTCAAAGGGCACACCTTAACCCTGCCAGTTTGAGAACAGTCTCCAGTCGCGAGCGTAGCCTCCACACAGAACAAGATGTATACAATTAAAAACTTTTAGAAACTTTTAAAATTAAAATTAAAACTAGAATATTCAACATACTGTGCACATTGACATTATTAAAACAATAAACCTTTTTAATAACAACCCAAAAGGGTGAGGTTATGCCACACACAGTCATAGCATAATACAGCAATAAAACTTTCCAAAAATTAAAACTACATACAAGTATGTGAAAGCCTGAGTAGAGATTTTCTGTATGAGTTTTCACTTTTGAATTTCTTGTCATTTGTATTTAAAATCAATAATTCATTGACAATGAGCAAAAAGAGAGAAAAAAAGGGAAAAAGGGCTGAAAGAAAGGGCATTAAAAGTTTATTAATCTACAGCGTTACTGTTATCGGCCATTCTGTGATCTATTTCGAACACTTGGGTTCAGTGGCGTGAAATAATTACCATTTTTGTAAAAAAGCAACAAATTACACGAACATAGGCGTAGTTAAAATTTGTTGAGATGGGTTAACTATTAATATATTTAGAATGAAGTGTCTGAAACTGAAAAAGATGATCAAAATTATTATAAGATTCCACCCTACGCAATCACAGCTCCCAGACATTTAAATTGTTTAATTATTTAAGGAAAAAGTTTGAAAATGGGGTTGCGGTCATTTATGTTGTTCATTCTTACATCTTGTTCTGTGTAGAGGCTACGCTCGCGACTGGAGACTGTTCTCAAACTGGCAGGGTTAAGGTGTGCCCTTTGACAAGTGAGTGTGGTTGGTGAGTATTGAGTAAACTTATTTGCTGACCATATTCTCTTGTTTCTAGGGTCTGGGACCTGAGGATGATCTAAATTAGACCGAAAGCACTTGGCCTATTGTAATAATTTTAAAAATATACACTGAAATACAAAATCCGTCAATTTCTTGATTTCTTCGGTATACAACCTGTTAATAACTTATTCATTCACCTACGTACGTTAAATATGTGCTACGTTAGTGTGTCGATGTCTCACAATTCTTTCTATGGTGGCTCGCAAGCTGAAGCAACCAAGGTCCAACTCATCATCCGTAAGACTTTTTTAAAAATTATAGTTTGAGCAAGATATAAAAAATATTAACAATAGAAGAACTGAGGCATTCTCATAACATATCATCCGCATCTCTCCATATGTGGGCATCTATCAATATTTGTTGTTGTTGTCACAATAAGTAAAGATACTGGATAAACTTTTTGTAAATAATAGTTTATTTTTTTAATGAGGTAAACTTTCGCTTACATGTCTAGAGAGTATGCTATGCTCAGCTTTAAAATAATGTAATTTTGGGCTACTGCTATGGGGAGTGAGCCAAGCTCCGTCTAGGAAATGAGCTGTGCTCTGCATTAAAATAGCGATAAATTTTCATTAATGGGTCTAGAGAGTGAGTTATGCTTTTTTCTTCGATAAGTTTAATATTGAATGATGAGCAGGGTAAATTTTCTTAAGCGCATTACTCTTTTATTCGTATGCATATAATTGCGATTAAGAACATCAATTACTGTAATAATTAGCAGACTATAAATAAAACACTTAACGCTAATAATACATAGCCTACAATTTACTTTTACTCAAGTAATTAGCTAAATATCGAAGAACATTTCTACTACTTTAAAGTAAAATGGGTGGTAGCGAAATTAATTTTCAACTATTAGACTTAATAAAAATAATTAACGAATTATCTTTCATTTATTAATAATTAACATAACATCACTTCATACAGGCTATCTACTATTATCGCTTGAAGGTTTATGGTTTACTAGCTAATGTTAATAACTTATTTATAATTATACCGAAAAATCACTTTCGTTTCTGAATTGAGTTCTGATATATTGGTACGATTTCGCGCATAAATGGCCGAAAGAAATATGTAATCGAAACCTAAATTTAGCGATTATTCGGTACCACTTGTTCTGATAAGTTTATCTTTGAATTATATTACTTATTTCGGTAAAATTTTCCATTACACTGCTAGAGATGAATTAGCATTCGGAAACTGGATTAAAGAAATGTTCGATATAACTTTTTCCCGAAAATTTAAATCGAGTATTTTACAGTTTTACTTCTCTGAATTATTGTTACCTTTTTCGGAAAAATTTCGCATTATATTGCCAGAGATGAATAAGTATTTGGAAGCTGGATTGAAATGAGTTTTATACACTTTTTACGAAAAATTTACTTTTGAAAATTTAAGTTTTAGATCACTAGTTTTTTATTTGACTGTTTGTTTTTTTTTTTAATTTTTTATTTTTTTATACATATATTTAAAAGTTCTAGCGATGTTTTAATTTCCTTTTGCATTGGACAATCACTTTAATGATTAAGAAAATGTGTATATGTATATAAACCAAGATTATTTAAATTCATTACATTTTGTCTTCATGAATCACAAAAATTGAACAATACATTACAAAAATAAGAAGAAAAGGTTCCCATAAGTAGATTTAACGAAAAACAAGTTCTTAATGAAACAAAATTAGGAACAATTTAATAAAATAAAAGAATAAAAAAACAAGAAAAAATTAAAATAGAAAATAAAAAACACTTTAAAAAATTGATAATTAAAAAAATAAAAATGGAGTCAAAATCTGACACATCCTCATGGTGACTTTGATTTTTCCTAGTCAAAGGTATCCAACGAATTACTGGTTAAAAATTACTTAAGACTTTTGTTTACTTTTTTATCACTGATTCAACGAAATTTCTAAGGATTTCCATATTAACATATTTGACGTTTTTCTGACCCCTAAAGGTCACGTTAACCTTACAAATTAGTAATTATTTAAACATAAAATTTCCAGCTCTTCAGATCGGAGCTGTCAAGAATAGGGGTTCTCATTTAAAAAATAATGTTGACCTCTAAATGATCTTGAAGGTCGTGGTTAACGTCAATATATATATATATATATATATATATATATATATATATATATATATATATATATATATATATATATATATATATATATATATTGAATAGGAATCGACACAAGATGACCTAATGACCATATTATAAATACTCGACGAGTCTAAACAATTTCAATTAAAATATCTAAGATACAACATAAATTTATTATTTAGATAGTAATAAGTAGTTAGTAGATATATTAATTAATTAGAGTCATTAATATTTACAAATAATATGGACCAAAGCATAATTAAAAGCTTACATGATTAAAAAAATCATATATAATGCTAAATTCATAATGAATTTTTTTGACATAATTGTAAAATAAACAATATATAAATATTAATACAATAAGATCATATTATAAATTGATCATAAGAATAATAAGGTACAAACATTAGATGTGATAGTGAAGGTAAAGTGATAATGAAGAGTGAAAATCTTCAAGTGAAATAAAAAAAACATAACGATCGGTTTTTGCAACAATAATGTTTTGAAAAGGAACAAAAGGTGAACATAGTGTGAAACCAGTTACAAAAAGTACTTTTAAATAATATATAAGGTTCATTAAATTGTTTTTAATATAAATTAGACAGTTAACAGTAGTATTAAGAAAATAATTTTAATTAAAACACATAAAAACATAGAATAAATTTAAGAAAATTTGTGATATTGACATTAAAATTAAATATTATAAATTAATTTTAAGTAATGGAGTAAAATAAGTTATATTAAAATGTAAGGAAAATTCTAATATTTAATATTTTAATATTAAGAAAACATAATTTAGCATCTTCAAACAATAGTTTTCAATAATTAGTTAATTATAGATTTCAATATTTTCATGTCAAGCCATTTTGTTTTATAATTTTTAATATTAAAAATTGTTTTAGGAAGACTAAAATATGTATAATTAGATAGGTAAAATCATAGAGTTTAATTTTATAATATTTATTGTCATGCATATTATTGGATAAATCCAGGAAATGGTAAAATTGGAAAAATTTTATCAATTTTAAAATTCTTGACAGCCATTTTTGTTTGACAAGAACGCCAAGAAAAGGGTGATTTTTCATCAAGTAACCCGATGCCTTCAACTGCTGAGCCAATCAGAATGATTAATTAAGTCAGCTGGTGGCATACGATAGAAAGAAAAATCACAAAAATTCGAGACAGTTGCAAAAAAGTATTGTTACAGAGAGGTGTAAAAGAAAAGTTTCTCCTCAAAACATAACCTTAAAATTTTCACGACAAGATCATAAAGCCACGTGCGAGATCTTTTGTTTTTGATAAGTAAATATTTTTTAAAGGTTATGAAAGTAAATAAATAGTAAATAAAGTTTGATTAATCAATATTTAAAAAAAAAAATAATTTAAATTAAATTGAATGTCATAAGAAATAGCAACTCCAACTAACATCAAGAAAATTTAGTAAAACCCGATTGTGTCAAATAAAAGTTCAAGAAATTATACCTGGCTGGTGTAAATACCAACATTTCCTAGAAGTAGACAATTCCTGGACATTTCCAAAAATAACCAAGACAGTGTTTAATAAAGAATATCTACTTACTTGATAGTAGGTATTTTTAAACAATTATCCCAATCCAATTTGATGGTAAAAGAAGACAAGGAAACACAAATATACCTTTTTAATTGTTTATAAGTAAACAAACACTTTAGGATCAAGGTATTTTAAACTATAATATTACCACATTTATATTAGACATTATAAAATCATTAGAACTAATTTATAATCACTTGTTAAAATTAATAATCCGCACTTTGCACATTTTTTTTTTAATTTTTAAAATAAATTAAAGTAATACATTTCAACTGAACACGAGACCTTCATATTTGTCAAACAACTCTTGACAGTTAAGTGGAGTGACATTATAATTAACAGTAAAGATAAGGTGCAATTGATTTTTAATTTTAATAAAGATGATCTAGATAATAAGTGTTTCAAAATAATTTTATAATCAGTAATAATATCATTTTGTTTTATAATAAATTTATGTTGATTGTTAATACAATTCAGTGGTTTTAATTGGCAGTAGATAAAAAGTAATTTTGACTTATGAGAATCTGAACTCACTTGGGATAGTTTCAGGGGAAGCGAGCTAGTTATATTAAGGGGAGATTAAAAAGAGAAAATAGATTTATTAAAATTTTGTTAACAATAATATATGTATTTTTAAGTTAATCCAAAGAATAAATACAGTGCTGTTATCTTATCTTTGATAGGATACAGTAACTGGGCGCTCAAGGAAAAATTAAAAATACATATCGTGGTTTAGAATATTTTTAATAGAGCAAGAGAAAACTTATTTCATTCACATTCACCAATTTTCAAATTTTTAAAAAAAAAAAAACAAAATATTCAAAATATTAATATTCTAATTCCTCTTCGGGCAGTTGCTTGAAGCGTGTGTGGGCGACGAATATAGACCTCTGACGATAGACGTTAGGTCCCGCATCACGTTTTTCAACGCAATTGGCGCCCAACGTGGGGCATAAATATTTTCAGGGATTATTAAAATATTATCAGGGCATAAATATTTTCAGGGATCACTAAATATTTTCAGGGCAATTAACATTTTTGGGATTACAAAAATATTTTCAGGGTATATAAGTCTACTGTCAATAAAAATAATTAATAGGAACTTGTAACATATAAAAAAAAACGAGTATTATTGCACATCAGTTATTTAAAATTAATTACAACAAAATTGATAACAGTAGTATTAAACAAAAGTTTAATACATAAATATTATAAAATTTTTGAATTGCATAAAACTTGAATAAATAAAATACCATGGCTGAACAAAATATAACCTTAAGATCAGGAAAACAAATTAATCAAGAAATTGGAGTACGGAAAACAAAAGAAGATACAGCTAGTACATCCACTTCTTCTACCGATCGAGAGAGTGAAGTATTTCAGCAGACTAAGCTAGAAGAGGTAGGGGAAATAACAACCCCTGAGCAAAAAGAACCAGAAAAGACAGAACAGAGTAGTAATCAAGATATAATAAAATTTTTGCAGAGTATGCAAAATACTCTGGAAAATAAAATAGAAATGGGCCAAAAAGATCTGGAAAATAAAATGGAAAAAGGCCAAAAAGATCTGGAAAAAGGCCAAAAAGATCTGGAAAATAAAATGGAAAAAGGGCTTAACGATCTGGATACGAAAGTTACAAAAGGTCAGAAGGAGCTAGAAAAAAGACAGCAAGACCTAGAACATAAGATTGAACAGGGTCAAAAAGAATTAAAAAAGGAAATAACTAAAGGCCAAAAAGAATTAGATGATATTAAACAGGGGCAAATAAGATTAGAAAAACAAGTGGATGAGAAAATATTAGAAATAGAAAACAGAATGTCAAAAGAGCTGTTGACATGCATTGAAGAAATGCATGAAAAGGTAACTAAAAATAACCAAGAAATATTAAATATGCTAGAAATAGAGAAAGGTGACAGGAATACAGAAATAGAGCGTCTTAATGAAAAACTAGATACGACCATGCATGACATTACCTCAGAATTAGATAAGCATGGTAATGAAATAGATAAAATTGATAGGAAATGTCACAGAACTTTCCAGGAATACGATCAGATTATAGAAGAAAAACTAAAATCCACAACAGAACTAGTTACTTGTACCGTGGATAAGAAATTGGAGACTGTAACTAGAAATAATATGGGCAATGGAAATATTTGTTCCAGTACTAATGACATGGGTCTAAAGTTTAATGGCAACATTCGTATGTTACACCCGGTAGCTTTTATTAACAGTATCAAGAATAGGTTAAATAATGTAAATAATCTACAAGTAATAAAAGACTTTATTCGAGTTAATTTGACTGATCATGCAAGTATTTGGTATGGTAATATAGAATCAACGATAAATAATTTTTGTGAGTTTGAAAGGGAATTTTTGGAATATTTTTGGGGAGAGATTAAACAAGCAGAGTTTAGGGAACAATTATACTTTGGGAAATTTAATTATAATAAAAATGGGGATCTAGTTAATTATGCTTTAAAGCTAAGTACAGTAGCAAAGTATTTAAATCCACCAATGAGAGAAGACGAAATTATTCTGAACATTGCTCGTCATTATCAAGATAATATAGTACAAACAATTACAATTCAAAATATAAAAACAATGGGTCAATTTATTAATTTCTTAACAAGAGTACAAAGAGGTAATTTTAATGGGCACAATCAAAATAATAGAAAAAATAGTTATGATCAAAACTTTAAAAACCTAAATAACAATATACGTCCACAGCCGAATCAATTTAGACAGAATCAAACTAATTATACAAATAATATTCCTAACAATTTTAATAGAAATAATAATAACTATAACCGTAATAATGACTTTTACCAGAAAACAAATAGAAATTTTAATAACAATAATTTTAATAATAATACACGATACAGACAAACAGACAATGGTACAAATAATTATAATTTAAATAATAATAATTCACAATATAGACAACAATATAACGCGAGACAAAATAATATAAACTTAAATAGAGGCACAAATAACAATGATCGACAAATTGATAGGAACGTTCAGAACAATGAAAGACAAAATTTTAGGAATCGAACTTTTTACAATGGAAATGACAGGGAATATAGACAAACTAATAATATTAGACGAAATAGAAGTGATACAGACTTACGAGTAGACAATGAACAGACAAATAACCACATGACAGGGAGACGGAGCAACAGCCTGGAGAGAAATCGAAGGGAGGTATCTTCGGATCCTAGAAACAGACGAACAAATTTTTAAATAACAGCCTTGGATCTGAAATTAAGATGAATTTTATACATTACGAACATCCACGAGAATTAATAGACTTAAATGACAATTTATACAATGAAAAATATGAAAATAATTTAGATTTAATTTATGTAAAAGGTAAAATTGATAATACAGAAGTAAAAATATTAATAGATAGTGGTTCTGAAGCATCATTAATTGATGAAAATAAATTAGAAAATATATTGTTATATAATAATAAAGTAATCATAAATAAAATACCAAAATTAAAATTAGTGGGGGCAAATAATAAAAAAATTTGTGAAGTAAATCGGCAATGTATGTTAAAAATAGTGCTTGGTAATAAAATTATAGAAGCATCATTAATAGTAGTGAATAATATGAATATCGATATAATTATAGGGAATGATATTTTAAGTAAATATGGGGCTAAAATAAATTACGAAGATATGATCTTGATAATTGATGAACATAGAATAGAGTTCATAAATAATTTGGTTTTTAATCATTCGAGTGAGGATTTATCATGTATAGAAATGTTAAGTGAAGAAGTTATAAGTAAAGAAAGCGCAAATAATATAATAGAAATACATAATCTTGAAAGTATTATAGATAATTGTAAGAAGAAGAATAATGCGGTAAATAATAAGGTTTTGTTAGCTAAAAGGAGCACAAAACCAAAATTTTTAGGAGATATTAATATTGACAAAGTCAATGATAATTTTAGTAGGAGAAGTTTTTGTGATAATAATAAGTATAATAATGATGTGATTATGAATGAAAAGGAAATTATATGCGATTCAAATTTTAAAAAAGATATAGTATACATGTTAAATTCTTTTAAAAACTTAATTTCAAACGAAAACAGAGTAGCACGAGACTATATTCATTATATTAAAGTACAAAACATTGAAAATTTTAAAGCCAAAACTTACCCCATACCATATAAGTATCAAGCACAAATAAAAGATGAAATTGAAGAAATGGTCCAAAATAATATAATAGAAAGAGCCGATACTACATATATAAATCCAATAGTTGTGGTGAAGAAAAGGAAAAGTTTATGATTAAAAGGGATATTTTGTGAAACAATAAATTTCTAATAAGCTGTGAAATATATAAGGATATAAATTTTATTATCAACTAAAAGTTGTAATTAATATAAATAATAAGTACAAACAAGAATTAAAATATTCATATTTAATATTTTATTTATAATAAAATATTAAATATTCAATTTGGGGCAATTGAATAGGAATCGACACAAGATGACCTAATGACCATATTATAAATACTCGACGAGTCTAAACAATTTCAATTAAAATATCTAAGATACAACATAAATTTATTATTTAGATAGTAATAAGTAGTTAGTAGATATATTAATTAATTAGAGTCATTAATATTTACAAATAATATGGACCAAAGCATAATTAAAAGCTTACATGATTAAAAAAATCATATATAATGCTAAATTCATAATGAATTTTTTTGACATAATTGTAAAATAAACAATATATAAATATTAATACAATAAGATCATATTATAAATTGATCATAAGAATAATAAGGTACAAACATTAGATGTGATAGTGAAGGTAAAGTGATAATGAAGAGTGAAAATCTTCAAGTGAAATAAAAAAAACATAACGATCGGTTTTTGCAACAATAATGTTTTGAAAAGGAACAAAAGGTGAACATAGTGTGAAACCAGTTACAAAAAGTACTTTTAAATAATATATAAGGTTCATTAAATTGTTTTTAATATAAATTAGACAGTTAACAGTAGTATTAAGAAAATAATTTTAATTAAAACACATAAAAACATAGAATAAATTTAAGAAAATTTGTGATATTGACATTAAAATTAAATATTATAAATTAATTTTAAGTAATGGAGTAAAATAAGTTATATTAAAATGTAAGGAAAATTCTAATATTTAATATTTTAATATTAAGAAAACATAATTTAGCATCTTCAAACAATAATTTTCAATAATTAGTTAATTATAGATTTCAATATTTTCATGTCAAGCCATTTTGTTTTATAATTTTTAATATTAAAAATTGTTTTAGGAAGACTAAAATATGTATAATTAGATAGGTAAAATCATAGAGTTTAATTTTATAATATTTATTGTCATGCATATTATTGGATAAATCCAGGAAATGGTAAAATTGGAAAAATTTTATCAATTTTAAAATTCTTGACAGCCATTTTTGTTTGACAAGAACGCCAAGAAAAGGGTGATTTTTCATCAAGTAACCCGATGCCTTCAACTGCTGAGCCAATCAGAATGATTAATTAAGTCAGCTGGTGGCATACGATAGAAAGAAAAATCACAAAAATTCGAGACAGTTGCAAAAAAGTATTGTTACAGAGAGGTGTAAAAGAAAAGTTTCTCCTCAAAACATAACCTTAAAATTTTCACGACAAGATCATAAAGCCACGTGCGAGATCTTTTGTTTTTGATAAGTAAATATTTTTTAAAGGTTATGAAAGTAAATAAATAGTAAATAAAGTTTGATTAATCAATATTTAAAAAAAAAAATAATTTAAATTAAATTGAATGTCATAAGAAATAGCAACTCCAACTAACATCAAGAAAATTTAGTAAAACCCGATTGTGTCAAATAAAAGTTCAAGAAATTATACCTGGCTGGTGTAAATACCAACATTTCCTAGAAGTAGACAATTCCTGGACATTTCCAAAAATAACCAAGACAGTGTTTAATAAAGAATATCTACTTACTTGATAGTAGGTATTTTTAAACAATTATCCCAATCCAATTTGATGGTAAAAGAAGACAAGGAAACACAAATATACCTTTTTAATTGTTTATAAGTAAACAAACACTTTAGGATCAAGGTATTTTAAACTATAATATTACCACATTTATATTAGACATTATAAAATCATTAGAACTAATTTATAATCACTTGTTAAAATTAATAATCCGCACTTTGCACATTTTTTTTTTAATTTTTAAAATAAATTAAAGTAATACATTTCAACTGAACACGAGACCTTCATATTTGTCAAACAACTCTTGACAGTTAAGTGGAGTGACATTATAATTAACAGTAAAGATAAGGTGCAATTGATTTTTAATTTTAATAAAGATGATCTAGATAATAAGTGTTTCAAAATAATTTTATAATCAGTAATAATATCATTTTGTTTTATAATAAATTTATGTTGATTGTTAATACAATTCAGTGGTTTTAATTGGCAGTAGATAAAAAGTAATTTTGACTTATGAGAATCTGAACTCACTTGGGATAGTTTCAGGGGAAGCGAGCTAGTTATATTAAGGGGAGATTAAAAAGAGAAAATAGATTTATTAAAATTTTGTTAACAATAATATATGTATTTTTAAGTTAATCCAAAGAATAAATACAGTGCTGTTATCTTATCTTTGATAGGATACAGTAACTGGGCGCTCAAGGAAAAATTAAAAATACATATCGTGGTTTAGAATATTTTTAATAGAGCAAGAGAAAACTTATTTCATTCACATTCACCAATTTTCAAATTTTTAAAAAAAAAAAACAAAATATTCAAAATATTAATATTCTAATTCCTCTTCGGGCAGTTGCTTGAAGCGTGTGTGGGCGACGAATATAGACCTCTGACGATAGACGTTAGGTCCCGCATCACGTTTTTCAACGCAATATATATATATATATATATATATATATATATATATATATATATATATATATATATATATATATATATATATATATATATATATATATGAAGTAAAATACGAACATTAAATGCAAACTCCTCTCCATCATATCCTTTCTGTGTTAGAGGTTGCACAGTTAGAACAAATTGTTATAAAACGCAATTTATTCTATTCCACCACCATCGAGATGATGGCCTACCTGTACCACCATACCGAGAAGAAAGTCAAAACTTACCCTCCCCGCCACAGTGATACGGCAGAGGTACATGTTTCGTCTCTACTAGACTCATCAGGGTACCGACATGCACCTGGCTGTGCAAAGGACAGATCGGAAGGAAGCATGCAAATACTGAACGCGGCTTCTCCGACCTCCCGCCGGATGGCGTAAATATGTTTATGCGGATTTCACGGAACATATTGATGATAAGAAAAAATACTCTAAATTGAAAATATTCCCCTGAGTGAAACCTACAAAAAAATATTTTTGTATTTTTTTCGTCAAATTAGTTTTTACTAAAAGAGACATTTTTTTCATGTCATCGAGAATTTTTCAGATATAAGCATGTTGAATTGTCGAACATATACAGTGTATTCCATAATTTATTTTAAACAAAAAAAAAATACGAAAATTGAGATTTTTGGTAATTACCAACCTTTCTGGAGAAATTAACAACTAACCGCTTAATTTTACATTTATTACACATGTTATTTTGACATATTTCAGACGGTGGCCTGGATAGACAGCGCATCATTTTTATCGAACAAATCTTTTTCGTGTTTTTCATTAAATTATCCTACAATTCAACTGCAAAAGAGAATATTTTTCATGCCAATTTATCACCTCACCAAATTGATGCATTTTTGAATTCCGCTTTCGAAAACACAGCGTATACAAGAATTTTTGCCAGTAAGAAATAAAGTTACTTAAAAAGTTTCAGAAGAGTGGTACTCATGTTTAAAAATAGGTTACCTCGTATGGGCTACTGCCTTTCCAACGAGTTTTACTTAGAAAATAACTTACTTGACATACGACAATTTTATTGTATAATTAGACAATAAATCAGAATAAATGTTAGTCATAGCAAACACTTAAAATTTAGTAAATGAAGGGGCTTGGACTATATTTTAAATCCCTAGATTTTAGTAGTACGTTAAATCTAATACGTTAAATCAACGAGTTTTACTTAGAAAATAACTTACTTGACATACGACAATTTTATTGTATAATTAGACAATAAATCAGAATAAATGTTAGTCATAGCAAACACTTAAAATTTAGTAAATGAAGGGGCTTGGACTATATTTTAAATCCCTAGATTTTAGTAGTACGTTAAATCTAATACGTTAAATCAACGAGTTTTACTTAGAAAATAACTTACTTGACATACGACAATTTTATTGTATAATTAGACAATAAATCAGAATAAATGTTAGTCATAGCAAACACTTAAAATTTAGTAAATGAAGGGGCTTGGACTATATTTTAAATCCCTAGATTTTAGTAGTACGTTAAATCTAATACGTTAAATCAAGAATCGACAGAAAAGCAGAATAACAAATCCTTTGAATTTTCTAGTTTCAAGCAATTTTTATTCAGATATTTTGCATCTTATTAAAATAAATTTAAAAGTTTTTTGAATGTAATTCTGCAAAAATTTTACAGCACAATTTTTGGTAGAAAAATATTTGTTTTCTCTTATAACTTTGGCATTATTTAAATAGAGGATATACTTTTAAGACTCATTACAAATTACAGACAAATTGCAAACTATTTAATTTTTTTATATTTTCTTTGAAAGCAAATAATTGTTAAGTTGTAAATGTCATTTCGGACTTTATAATTCTGCAAATCCTAGAATCATGGAAAATATTTGAGATTTGTAAACATTAGGATTTTTTATATACTTTGACATATCAACATTTTATTCATTTATTTTTATATAGTAATCGCCTATGAAAGAAAGCCTGGAATTTATCACAGGTTTATATTTATCGAGTTATACTCGATTTTGTTGAAGCACTGCGCGTGCATGCCATTTTTTATAATATTATCATAATATTTCGGATTCTAGGTGATTTTTTTCAGTTTTAAAAATACTGTCATTCTTGTAGTTAAATTTAAAACAGAATGGCATTTTACGGTGTTTTAAACAATTATATTATTAATAACAAAAACAAATTGAGCTTTTGATCATGCCTTATATGAATTCATGGTTAGAGCTCTAAATGTAAGGCAAATAGAGCATTCTGTAGCAAGATTCAGTCAATTCTAACTAGCAGAATTATCACTGCATCAATCGGCATCGCAGCACACACACTTATTATAGTTAAAATATGTACCCAAGGGGGAATATTATCGCCTCTGCTGCAAATGAAAATTCTGGATAAAATTCTAAAAGAATCCAGATCAATACGGTAAAATTGTATGTTTATAAGATATGAAGTGAAGTATGAAGTAGTAATGGACTGCTGCCAAGGAAATTGAGAGGGGTTATCTCGACTAAAGAAGGATTCCTCTGTGTGGTTTACTGATGTATCCAAAATGAACAAAATTTCTAATAGAAACACTAATAAGACCACAATGTACATGTTGTCGAATAACGAAACAGCACTAAACGCTCTTAGATCAATCAAGTAATCCTTATATTGGTGCACAGAACAAAGGAATCAACGGAATTGTGGAAGCGGACAGCCTTCCGAAAGAAGAAGCAATCCAAATACATTTGTCGGAACGAAACCTTGCTGAGGATTACCAAAAAGTCCAGAGCTGGGAACAAAATCAGATAAAATTATGCTGGAACAATAGGCCTGATCTCAGGCAAACGAAAAAATATATAAACTAAAAGAGAGCAAGAATTCTTCTCGATCTCCCAAAAAGGGATATTCGAGTAATCTCTCACTCAACACTGTCTTCTGAAATATCATCTCAAAAAGATGGGCAAAGCTAATAACGAGATCCTTGCGATCATGCAGCAGAAATAGCGGAATACCTGCTATGTGATTGCAAGACACTATTCTGTAAGAGACTTTCTGGAAGATGTCACTATAACGCTCAAAAAATTAAGCACTTACCTCCCAGAACAATAATAGATGTTGTGAAAAGTCTAAATATCCCGGGGTTATGTTAGATCCGGATAATGTACAAAAGAGCTGTAAAGTGATGTAAATGGACGAGAAAGGGCTTAATGATTTACAATCTATACAATCTAATAACAAATTTTGTGACCACGTGGCCACTTATCATGTTGAAAATTCGGATTTAGCAACTCATAAAAATGAACTCCACGAATCTCAATAGTCTACGCAAACCTATGGACGTTCACACTGTTATGAGACACTTGTATTGAAGATTTTATAATTCAAAATTTAATATATATATATATATATATATATATATATATATATATATATATATATATATATATATAGTATATATATATATATATATATATATATATATATATATTTTTTCTTGAATCTTGAACCATAGAATATATCATTTTTTTCTTTATTTTGTCTTTTCTTGGGTTTAGGTTCTTTATTTAACAAATAGAGCAAACAATTGACGTTTCGCCCTTTATTTAAGGCATTTCCAAAATTTTTGATTTATTTCCTAAAAATATTTTCATATAATTAAAATATTCACACCAGAAAAATATCTTCTTCAATTCAATTTTAAAAAACAAAAAAAAACACTTTAAAACCAGTATTTAAATTTTTTAAATTTTTAAAAAATATTTAATTTTACCGGTACACACCTTGACATTTTGTTACTCTATTAATAATGAAATTCAATCTTTACATCGTCTATTGAGGATACATGGAATGCGAGTGTGTTTTATTTTTTTTTTCATAATTTTTATATTTTACAATGCACAAAAAAACCAAATAAGGTATACGTTTACTTTTATGTTTAAGAGGACGTTAAATTTTTGATTCTTATTAAAAGTATCGAATACTTAATATTTCTGTTTAAATTAGGCATGTGTAAATGTGGCTCAAATTTCCCATATCTGTTCTGTCAATCATTTCCTTTATTTGCGATTTTTGGTAATTCATATCTTTGTTTTTTATTATGGTATTGTTATAATCAAAAGTATGTTTTTCGTCCTGTGTGTTTAGTGTTAATCAAAAATTCTTTGAAACAACATGTAACGTTACTAAAGTGGTTAAAATTATCCAATTAATCCAAAGGGCTGTAAATTTGCTGAGGTTTATGGTTAAGCTGAGAATTTGTTGCGGCGCCTCTAAACAGGTTGCACATTTTGAAATCTCGTATCCTTTAATTTAAAGTGTCAGTAACAGAAATTACTTACCTTATACACATGTATATGCGGGAAATAATGTGGTTGGTAAACGGTAAATTCTAGTTAAAATCTCTTTGTAACATGCTCTTAAGGGCTGTTGAAATAGCAGAACCTTATACCCACTATATTGGTATCTTTCTTTTTAGTTGAGATAAGCGTGTTTTTTAATTCACGAAACTGAATCATTAACACTACTAGGAGAATAAAGTTAAGAGAAAAGACTTTTGTAATTTAATTATTAAATGAAACAATTAATCAAGTAATTCTGAGAGAATATAAATAATTTTGATACATAAACCATATATCTCTCAGCATTTTTATGTCCTAGGAATTCTACATTTAAAGTGATGGTAAAGTGATTATTCCAATACATAAAAATAGAGAGAGAAAATTGCCCCTCTAATTTCCGGTTTTATCTTTTTAATCCCATGCTAGCATAAATAGATGAGAAGCTAGTGTAAAAACTAGTAAACTCCTTATATAACACATTAAATATTGCTCAATACAGTTTTCAAAAAAAGAAAGGAACGGATGACACTATATTTTCCTTTCATAATAGTTTGCATCTGCGTTTTAATGAGCTGGTGCTGTCTTCTGTAATGACCTAAAAGCCTTTAACTGCGTCATTCACAAAATTCTACTACAATAACTTGAGATTCTATAGGGCTCTGTTTTGTTAAATATTTTATTTCTAATAAAAAAAAATGACGTCGTGCGTTAGAACATGAGAGATAACTTCACATTATGTGCTGATAATACGATAGTATTATGGAATATTAGAAATTCTTTGGAATTAAATAAATTAATTGTTGTAAAGTCTGTATATTTTTCCCGTGTAGAGTCCCATCATAGCAACGGTACTGCCTTCTAGGGAAACTCCTGTCAATATCTATTATACTCTCTATTTGTGTTGCAGAATCATGCTTTACGATATAGGGGTAAGAGACTCCTATTAATCCATATTGACTAAATATAAAATATTCAATTTTATATTTTATTAACTTTGGAAGCCGCTGTGCTTATACATGGGATATTTTATAAATCACCTAGTAGTACTTTTCACGATACCATTGATACTATTTCCCTATTCAGTGGGTTCAAATACTTACAGGGTGGTTTAAGTACAATAACTCGGAAATTATAGGAATTGAAAATAATGTTTAACAAGTTGTAAAGACTGCTGAAAGCCACGAACTAAAATTGTATCTAGATTTACAAAATTGTGCATCGATTTGTCGTACATAAACAGGATGACCAGTAAGTATATCTCGAACTCTAAGCAGGTTACAGAAGGTGTCTCATATAATGTTTTTTCCAGTGATTTACCTTCCGAACTTATGATTTTCAACAGACTTGTATATTTTAATGAAATTTTGGCATGTTGTATAAAGACACAAGAATCCGGAATATAAACAATCTTTCACATTATTAAGGAAGTCAGATGCGGACTCGCTGCTAAACTCACAGGCCCAAAATTGGTAGTGTCAGTTTTCAAAACTAAAATTTGATTTCTAAGATATCTAAGATAAGACAAAAGGTAGTCCACGTTTACTTAGAAAACAATCAATCATTTTCGAAAAAATCAATTTGTTTGGATCCAAGTACAGAAATCCTAACTGAGAACACATTCTTGATGAGATCTCTTGTTCTTTTGGTGTTGCCTATCCTCTGTGGATGTTGGCAATCACATTGGCCCATATGATCTTATTGACAGCTGTTCTAAATAAATGTACCGTCGTCATTCCTGTCCATTGTCTGATATTCCTCAGCCATAATGTTCGTCGGCGACCCTGAGTTCTTTACCCTCTATCTTACTTTGCAAAATTAACTGAATTAGTTGGTATTTCTCATTGCGCATTACATGCCCTAAGTATGATATCTTTCTGATTTTTACATTGCGCATAATTTCTGGGTCTTTTTTCATACGTTGCATCACGGTGTTATTTGTGACATGATGGATGTATGAAATTCTGAGCATGCGGCGGTAACACCACATTTCGAAGGTTTCCAGTTGTTTAGATGTTGTTTCTGTCAAAGTCCAGGCTTCCACTCCATATAGAAGAGTTGAAAATACATAACATCTCAAGACTCGTGTTCTTATATCAATGTTCAGGTGCATATTGCATAAGATCTTTCTGAGGCGGTTGAAGACAGATCTCGCCTTCTCTATGCGGCATCTAATCTCCTGTGAGTGGTCCCATTCTCTGTTCAGACTGCATCCTAGATACGTAACTTTGTCAACAGTTTCCAAAGTTTCATTATTTGCTCTAAATTGGTGGTGCATTTCGTCATTTTTGCTTACTATAAGGATTTTTGTCTTTTTACAGTTTAATTTCATGCTGTATCTTTCATAGGCTTCCACTACGCGGTCTATTAGTGTTTGCAGATCCTCTGCATTATCGGCCAACAGAACTGTGTCGTCTGCATATCTTAAGTTGTTAATGCTTTCACCATTAATTCTTATGCCCTCTCTCATTCCACTGATAGCTTCTCTGAACAGGATTTCCGAGTACGTATTGAATAACGTCGGCGATAAAATACAGCCCTGACGAACTCCTCGTTTTATTGTAAATTCTTGTGATGTTTCGTTGCCTACACGTACAGTCGCCCTTTGCTGTGAGTAAAGGTTTCTAATAAGGCGTAAATCCTTGTCGTCGATACCAAATCTCTGATAGTCGTTTAATAGCGTAAGAAAGCCCATAGCCCAAATAGGTACACTAAGAAAGTTGTCATGATATTGCAATTGCTTCATCCTTTCCCTGTTTAAAAAATACGCGTTATATCTCCAGGCGATTATTCCGGATGACTTAAATATTCAAACAGTTTTAATTCAAAAGTTCCATTTATTTCGGGACACACGTTATATATTTACAATTCCGTAAAAATTCAAGTTCCCTTTTGATGTTTTTATGGTACTACAAAATAAAATATCATATTCAACTATTAAATTAGTATTAAAGTTTCTTTGATGTTCACTGTGGGAAAGCCAAAGTTTGTTCATTGAGAAATTTTGTGTGCTATTTATTCAAATTCACATAGAAAAGCTAAAGTTATTGATGTATGATTACCAGTTTAAACAGTACTTTTATCTTATAACTTACTTAAACTTCATAGAGAATATGGTTTTTGTATAGATTTAATAAAAAGTGTATATTTGGTTATTGGATAACCATTGTTTGAAAATTAAAATCTTTTTTATAAACAAGAATTAGTTTCATGCTCACATGTGATCAATAAAATGCACACACACAAATACAGGAACTACATTTTAATTCAATTTTCTTATTTTTTTGGATTGCCACTTTAGTTTTCAAAAGAGCCCAGTTATTCACTAGAAAATTATTATTCGAAAATACTCAACAGAATGTAGGAGCAGCAATATTCGACCCAAAACCTGGGACAAAAATATCCATACCAATGGTTAAACTTCTCTCAGTATTTCAGGTTGAAATTCGGAGCAGCAAAAATAAAAAAAATGAGAATTTGTAACTAGAAAAATACGAAAATTGAAACACGTAATTTCCATTTCTATCTTGTAAGCTGGAAGAGGGCTATGAAGAACTGTTAAATGACCAAGGATATATTGTTTTTAGCCTAGATATCCAGAAATGACAGTCACCAAAGTAATGAAGAGGCTGACAAACAGGCGCAAGCAGGAGCGTCATGTACAACCTGAATCATTTTGTACAGACTAAATAGTTTTTAGATACTTAACTAAAGTAGCAAAATATCTGCATATATATCCTTTACAGGGTCCACAGGAATAATAAGTGGTCTTCTTATGTTACATTGTCATTTGAACTTAATCGAACTGGTAGACAAAACCTTATGCAGATTTTATCTTATAAGCTGGAAGAGGACTGTGAAGAACTGTTAAATGACCAAGGATATATTGTTTTTAGCCTAGATATCCAGAAATGACAGTCACCAAAGTAATGAAGAGGCTGACAAACAGACGCAAGCCGGAGCGTCATGAAGAACCTGAATCATTTTGTACAGACTAAACAGTTTTTGGATAAGCCCTTAACTAAAGTAGCAAAATATCTGCATATATATCCTTTACAGGGTCCATAGGAATAATAAGTGGTCTTCTTATGTTACATGTTCATTTAAACTTAATCGAGCTGGTAGACAAAACCGTATTCAGATTTTTTTTAAGAGGAAGAAGAAAAAACAAACACATTTTGTACAAGTGCACTGTCCTTTCTAGGGTTCTCAAAACATAAGGAGGAGTCAAAATAGATCGCAATAACGAAAAGACTCTGTCAATTTCGAAATTTCTATATCTATGTCTCAACGCTGCGGGGCGAATCACTCCACCATAGTAAATGTCCCTTAAAAGTTCCTTAATTATGCCTATTATAAAAAAAAACATGATGTCAGAATGTAAAGACAGGGGCGTAATGTTATTTATAGGATATTGAATCACAAAAACAAAGTCAAAGATACAAAGACATAAAAGTCTCATTTTCTGTAAAGAATAAACGCGGGTTTAGGGTAATATGAAGTTATATATATTTTTAAAAAGAAGTCCTACGCTCAGTTTCACATACATCTTACGAAGAAAACGAAGAATATATATTTTTACAACTAATAAATCCTTAGTAGGTTAGCATACCCTTTATACACCGCAATTTTAACGTGTTGTGTCTTAAAAATTTAAATTTTTTTGTTTTCCATTATTTGACGCCCTAAACAAACTATCTTGTATAAAATTAATTAGACTGATATTTTAGACATAATATCTTTCAATAAAAATATTTCCATTTTTAAATTTCGTTATTGAAACACTTTTGGTTTCTTTAACTTTGGAATCTCGAAATCCTAAGTCGAGTAAACCATAATACTTAATATTTTATCTTTACTACTATATAACCGAGAAGTGGATTTTTGCCTATCTGGAATAATCAAAAAACTCCTCAATCAGTCGCCACCAAATTCTTACCCATGTTTCTTTGCATGAGTGAGAAAATAAAGTAAGTAATTTGGAATAAAGTTGATTCGGTAAAGGAGACCATTTGGCGACTGGACTTACAGTTTAACGTGAATTCAGAACCATGATCAAGTAGTTTCACTAGGTATCAAGCTCCCAATGCATATACACTTCAGAGGGGGAAGGTAAAATTTAATTTAAATTTATGTATACAAATATGGCCCCATGTTAAATTAATTTATTATAATACATGAATGTATTATATTAAAACCGACAAACGACAGCAACTGCCAAGCCGATGGAAGTACAGCTGTAGCTGTAGCCTGGTGTTCGACTTAGAGTATATTAGCATATTTAATGAGCCTTCTGGTGAACCTTCAACTGCAGTACGATTTGTCTTTGGTGGTAGCTTTAAAACAAGTTTGTTGCAATTTATGTTGAAGCCTGAGAGCGGGGATGTGAAAAGATCCTCACCCTCTGGAAATGGTCCAAGTCTGCTATGTTTGACATATCACATTTATTGTGATATATCATTGTATTAACGTATTATTGGGCATAATACAGGAGATTGTAATATTTCATTATTTATGTATACGATATACCAATGTTGTCCACTTTACACCGGTGCACGCTACTACAGTCACCTGTTTTGTGCCTTGATTTATTTGTTTGTCTATGATCGTTAAGCTGTATACATAATTATTTAATGCAGGATTGTTATTACATATGTCTGAAAATAGTTTTCAATTTTTGCGGTATTCGTTGTTATGCCGAAGCAGGCGAGAAGTAATATCCAGTAGTAGTAATCTGGGTAGCCAATACATTCTGCCAAAATTCTATCAATTTAATAATGATTGAAAATGGTTGTAATATTTTATATACTATAATTTTTGGCCCAAACAGCACAGAACTTTTTTTTTCATTTCTTCATCCTTTTTAACTTACTCTATAAAACACATTGTGGATAAAGGCAGACTATACACTTTTCTAATTATTAGAATGCTACAGAAATTTTTAAAAATAATAGAAAACACAAGGGAAATTACGCTAAGACAAAAGGCCAGAATTAATGGAATTTTTAAGATAACTACAAGTATTACAATTGTTAGATCCCTGTGAGTTTAATTTAAATGAATTAAAAAATTATTAATTATAAAATCAATTGGCGTGAATATTAAAGACGTATAAAAGCACAAAATTCAATAAAAAAAGAATCGATTCCTAATATAAGAATAGACGTTGTCTGAAAAATATGCGGTGCATCCTGTTTTTCGGAGATGCATTTTAAGAAGTAGAATTGCCCGAATTTGTTTTCAGAAAATGCAAATAAATATGGAAATTTATCCATTTTTAACAACCTTTTTATCAAAATGCAAGTGTCATTTTATTTGTTATCACTTAACTTTAATTTTATTGTGTTTTTGATAATTTTTGGGAAAAAAATGAAAACTAAGTGTAATATTTAGTAGAAAGAATATCTCAGTGGTTTCAGTGATCAGAACCAAGACGAATAAACAAATTCATATATAGAAAATTGTAAACATTTGCGGTAAAATAAAAATTATGTGTATATAAATCATATATGTAAAAAAATAATAAAATAACAACCGTACATTAAAAAGTTATGAAAAACAAAGAACTCTTTTCATAGACAAACAAATAAGTCAAAGCACAAAACAGGTGACTGTAGTACCGTGAACCGGTGTAAAGTGGACACCATTGATATATCATATGCATAAATAATGAAATATCACAATCTCCAGTATTGTGATCAGTAATAAGTTGTATACGATGATATATCACAATAAATGTCATGTGTCAAACATAGCAGACTAGGACTATTTCTAGAGGGTAAGGTTCTTTACTGATCTCCCCTCCGAAGCTGACTAAACCCGAATATTAATTTAATATCGTCAACTATGCCAATATACTCTAAGCTTAACATTAGTGAAGCTGTTAAACGGTCTTAAGGAGAAAATGCAACATATATATATATATATATATATATATATATATATATATATATATATATATATATATATGTGAAGTAAAATGCAAACTTCGTTCCATCATATCCTCTCCGTGTTGGAGGTTGCACTGTTTGAATAGATTGCTACAGAACAATCCATCCAATTCCACCACCATCGAGATGATGGCCTACCTGTACCATCATACCGAGAAGAAAGTCAAAACTTACCCTCCCCGCCACAGTGATACAGCAGAGGCACATGTTTCGTCTCTACTAGACTCATCAAGGTACCGACATGCACCTGGCTGTGCAAAGGACAGATCAGAAGGAAGCATGCAAATACTGAACGCGGTTTCGCCGACCTCCAGCCGGATGGCGTATACATGAGTCTAGTAGAGACGAAACATGTGCCTCTGCCGTATCACTGTGGCGGGGAGGGTAAGTTTTGACTTTCTTCTCGGTATGGTGGTACAGGTAGGACATCATCTCGATGGTGGTGGAATTGGATGGATTGTGTTCTGTAGCAATCTATTCAAACAGTGCAACCTCCAACACGGAAAGGATATGATGGAACGAAGTTTGCATTTTACTTCACTTATTCACGGAGTTGCATATGGTTGTACGTTTGCTGAATGAGATTTCAGCACTACAACGGCATAATGTGGATGTATCCACTGCTATTGCAACTCACACGGAGGAATCCGTGAAAGCCGCATAAACATATATGTGTATATATATATATATATATATATATATATATATATATATATATATATATATATATATATATATATATATATGAAATAAAATGTGAACAGTAAATGCAAATTTCGTTCCTACCATATCCTATCCATGTTAGAGGTTGCACAGTTTGAACAAATTGCTAAGGAACACAATTTATCCTATTCTATCACCATCGAGATGATAGCCTACCTGTACTACCATACCGAGAAGAAAGTCAAAAACTTACCCTCTCCGCCACAGTGATACGACAGAGGTACATGTTTCGTCTCTACTAGACTCATCAGGGTACCGACATGCACCTGGCTGTGCAAAGGACAGACCGAAAGGAAGCATGCAACACTGAACGCGGCTTCGCCGACCACCCGCCGGATGCCGTATATATGTTTATGCGGCTTTCACGGATTCCTCCGTGTGAGATGCAATAGCAGTGGATATATCCACATTATGCCGTTGTAGTACTAAAATCACATTCAGCAAACGTACGACTATAAGCAGCTCCGTGTAGGAATGAAGTAAAATGCGAACAGTAAATGCAAACTTCGTTCCAACCATATCCTTTCCATGGAAGGCAGATTATTGGACTCTTTTTATTTTAACCACTTCCTGTATTTACTTCATAAAAGTTAAAAAAATATATGTTTACAAAGAGAGCATTGCAAAATGGATATTGCTGTTTTTTCCCATATTTCGTACATTGTACGTTGGCAAAAAGGAATGACAAATTTTAATAATTAAATTGTTCACTTTTCACATAATGTTTCGGTTATATTTGTATGGTTTTGTTTCGGCATCACCACAGAAAGATTTAGTACAGTTTTCCTTTTATCATTTATTACAGTCTTTTTTCTCCATATCCAATTAGTCTCTGTATCTTGTATCCTGCAATTATTTCTAAAAGGGTTCATTTAATTTTTATATATATTTTTCTTAAGGCGGTGTAATTTTTTGTGTTTTTATTTTCATCTATCTATTTATCAAAATGTCACAATAAAGTTTTTACATAATATACATACATAATAGTGTATTTTTCAGTTGAAACCTATACTATGAATATCTACAAGACAAAATTTAATTTTTTAATTTTACTTATACTCTGTCAAACATGAGTTTTTTAACATCCTTAACTTAATTAATAAATTTTGGAATTCTTGTTTCAATTCTGTGTCATTTCTCCCTTCAGTTATAATTTCACCATTTTATTCATTTCCACTTCTGTGCCAAGCTTCATGTCGTCATTTAACTTTCTTATTTCTTCAGTGAAGGCTCTAAAAAAAGCCTGCTTGCGTGAGATGGTAATTCAGCCGTAGATGTTTATATTTTAAGCATTGATCCATGTTTACGAAAAGCTAGTTTGCCTCATGCCTGTAGTATTTTCTTTATCAATTTTCTTGCCACAATGATGTTTCTCTTTCTCTAGCTTGTGCCTTATCTTCATCAATCTGTTACACGTTGCTGGATTCTGTGAAGATATTCTCCTGATTATTTCTTGCATGTCAGAGATTTTTATACATACAATAAGTCCCAATATTTGTATATAATTTGACGCAGTGTTATATATATATATATATATATATATATATATATATATATATATATATATATAGTAAACGATAAATAGTTTATATTCCACATTAATCCTATTAATTCTTTAAGTTTCTTTATTGTTTTCTGATCGCTTTTATTATATGATCATGAAAACTTAAGTTTTCACCAAACATTATTTAAAGTATCTGATTGCCTCAACCGGCTTTATCTGAATATCACTCATGACTATGTTTCCTGTATTTCTTCTTCAACTGATTACTACCCTCTATCTTCTCTGCAGTCAATCCTAGTCTATTTCACCAATTTATACAGGGTAGCGTTCTTCTATAGCTAAAACCCCCAGACTCTAAGTAAAACTGCCCTTGCAGTGACGTTTTGTTCTGATTTCTCTCTTTAAACGTTAAACCAAAATTTTATGTGTAATTTATTAAAAATATATTGCTGTACCTGAATTCTTACAGTATATAGCTTTATACTTACTTTTTTGATACACGGTATGAAAAAAATTTTAAGTTAGTTAAAAAGAAAAGGCACTACAGACCCTTCTGTTTTGCCATTCTGAAGCGTGAAAAAACTTCTCCATACCAAAATTGCCTTTTAAACAAAAAATGTAATAATATTCTGACCTTGATTTACGTTATCTTATTTTAGAAGAGAAGATCCCTTTACTTTAAGGCTGCCTTTATGAGATTTAGTTCATTGGGGGAGAAAAACAGCAAAAGCCAATTCTTTTTTAGACCCCGTGAGCGAATTGGCGTGGAGAATTCTTACTTAAACATTTTATGATTGTTTATATTGTTTTTGTTTTATTGTTGTTTCTCGTTAAATTACGATGACCAACATAAAAAATCAACTATCGAGATTAAAGATAAAAGTTTACTGTAGATAATAAAGAAAAATGATTTGGACAGGACGAGTGAAAGGAAATATAGACGAATTAATTCTTTAAATAGTGGTATTAAATATGTATAATAAATAAACACACACAAATTCTATTTTATTACATACCTAAAGGTTTACCAAGGAAATTGGAAGGGGATAGAAAACTACGAAAATAGACTAAATGCCCAAAAAAGTGTTCCACCATGCAGAAAATAAATGTCATAAATTGACATCGACTGGCTATGTAGAGAAAGCGCAAAAAGAAATTTCGGAGTAAATTTGTTGAATGAAGTTAGCAATGTGAGAACGGGAAACCAGAGCAGGGTTTGCGACAGGATCGGCGTCACGGCGTATTTTTTATGTTTAATGCGATTATTTGCCATCGTCCTCACGCTTATTTTCTTTATTGTGCGGTGCAGTGTCATTAGTTAAATTTCGGAATTTATATTTGTGTATGTTGTCAAGACATTTGTATAGACTTTAATTTATAACAATGTATCAGTGTATGGTATTATTTGTAAATCGCGTGGTTCGATCCCGGAAATTCATTATTTTCGGTAAGCACCTAAGTTTTTTGTATTACATCAATATGTAAGATTATTCTGAAGATCTTTTAATAGATCGACGATTTTAAAGTTTTGATCATAAATTAATTATTTTAAAGTTTAGAAGGTACATGGAAAATACTTTACTGAATAATAACATATAGGAAGAGTAACATATAGTTAATCCCTATGGCCAGATCCTTTTTAATATTGTAGATAAGATAAGATTTTATTTCAAATTATGTTTAAATTTCTTTTAAGGCAGTGTTTATTTCATTAGTCGTTTTATAACCTGAACTTTAAATTGTAATTTTTCAATATAACAACATAAATAAGAGATTTCTCAAATCCAGTCCTGTCCCTTGACCTACTGCGCAGGTGCAACATAGCCACATTGAGGAGGAGTACAGAGTTATATGAGGAACTAAATTAAGTTTAGGGTATTCTCCTTCCTTTTACCCCTTCCAACTTCCTTGAAGTTTACTGATGTTTATTTACTTTTAAAGAAAATATAGTAATAGTTTGGATGATACATAACTAATCTGTTCATTTTCTCCTTCAGATGGTACTTCGTAATATTCTGGCTGCTCGTAGCGTGGTGCTAAAGTATAATAGCCCTATTTATCTTGTTCTAAAATATTCTATTATTATTTAAACTTTAAACTTTTCCTACTACTTTTTCGTTTTCCATATTAATTATTAGGCATAATCGCCAACATTAAATAGTGTCATTTATTGATATGGCACAGTGTATAAAATATAGAGATTGTTGATGAGGCCCACTGTCCGAAGCTTTCTCCGGGTATGGGGCTCCTTGAGGACTCTGTTAAAAATTTTTCTAATCACTGATGCCTTAGCCAGTTCGTCGGTCACCAATGTATCTAGGTATTCGAAATACGGCGAACTTCCTGCAGATTTGCGAGAGAATATTCGAGAGAAAAACAGGCTGAAAAATCGAGCGTATAGAACTGGTGATCCTGCCATTAAAAGGCAAGCCAACCAAGCAGGTGAACAGATAAAGGAGGAATTTATAATCTTGTATAATCAATGCTGGGAGTCAAAATTAGAATATCTGCGTATTCATTATGGCAGTCTATTCAGAATGACACGCTGTCTAACCAAAGGTACAAAAATGTCTTTACCGCACATTAGGAGCGATAATTGGACACTAACTGATTTGCAAGACAAGGCCAATGAATTTGCAGAAAAATTTTACGAACAATTTAGTCCCAAGCCCATTATTATGCTTAGGAACACAGAATTGCCCGTACTGTTCAGATTAACATTCAATTTATCGACCTGGACATACCAGTCATCGGTCTTGCTGAGGTAAAAGGAATTGGCACGGCCTGGCTGGTTTCCAGAATGCGACCTTGAGGCATGCTTGTGACAAGACCCTCTCTGCAATAGGTAATATTTTACCATCAGACCATTTTCCCTCAGATTGGAAGATGGCTAAGATCATTCTAATTAGAAAGAAAGGCGAAAGGGCCACAAACATCAACAGCCAGAGGGCTATTAGCCTGCTTTCCAATCTAGGAAAAATCATTGAACGCATTATTTTAAATAAATTGTCTGATTTTATAACCGAGAGGAACATCTGGCCTCCGCAGTTCGGCTTCAGAAGCAACTATTGCAGCGTATACCAGACTGGCCTCAATGATAATTTAAGGATTCAACAGAAAATTCCACTCTGGCGCTATCTTCTTTGATATCAGCAAGGCCTTTGACAAGGTGTGGCACAATGGTCTTGTAATTAAGTTCATACGGCTGTGAATCCCGAACTATTTAGTAAGACTAGTCTTAATTTTTTTAGAAAACAGATCCCTCGCGGTGTCATCAGACGGCGCTACTTCCCAAGTTAAACAGGTTAGAGCTGGAGTACCTCAAGACTCTCTTCTATCTCCAACTCTCTTTAACTTGTTCACAGCTGACATTCCGCTCGACGATGGTAGCAAATTATACCTGTTTGCTGATGACACCTCATCAAGATCTTTGTGTGTTATTATTTTACGCCTACAACGTCATATAAATAAATTAGAAAGATGGATGACCGATTTGAAGATCAAGTTGGATCCTTACAAAATACAAGCTGTCATGTTTTCAAAATCAAAAATTCCAACTCCGGAAAATCGGCTTTCCATCTCGAATACTGGCATTCTCTGGTGAGCGAGTGCGAAATACTTAAGACTGGTCTTCAATAGAAGACTGAATTGGGCACTTAATACGGACTAAATCCTAACGAAGGCCAAATCGTCTTTGTTATCTCTCTATTTGTTGCTTAACAAGAATATTAAATTAAATTTAAATAACAAACTTCTTATTTACAAACTTTTTCTCAGATCTGTTCTATCCTTTAGTGCTCCAACCTGGATCACCACAGGCAGAACGGGATCTAAACGGCAATGAAGATTTCAAAACAAGGTGCTTCGAATGAAATGCTGAGCCCCACACTTTGTCAGTAACACAATCATACACAGAGACCTACGGTGTCATACCTTCGACATTAAAAACACCATTACACAATATATGGATAGAGCCACTAACTCTACTAACATGTTAATACAATAATCCCACAGCCTCACCAGAATGTCACGACAATACTATAGATTCCTCCGAGAGTGAATACTGGACCAATAACTGCGGTCATTTCCTGCCATAAATTGTTGGCATCGAAGCCAAATAGAATCCTATCATTTTAAAGCCTGTTAAAAGTCCATCCTTAGAGCAAACAAGTCCATGGGTCTATCCCGACTTAATATTTTAAAGAAGATCCCATATAATTGAAAGGCGAACGTCTAACGGGGCTTATATGTGAGCAGAAAAGATAAAATTATGTATTAATATTTGTCCAATGCTACTGTATTTTAAGTTTAATAAAATTTGGTATTAAACAAAACTAATAAAGAACACACTTGTTGGCGAGTGACAGGTGACATGAGTTTTCTTTTCGGCGTTCGTGTTTATTTTCTTTGTAGTTGATGATTCTAAAAAAATATTTAAATTTGGTTTTAGTTATTTACTTCTTATTTACAGAGGTATTTTATATAATATTTATGTTTCTACGTAGGTGTCTGTTTTTGTTTTATTTGCCGCTAACTAGTTTTTACTATTTTATTGCGCTCTTTTTAGTGGAAAAACTTTAAGTAAAAGAACAAGGAAAACCACTGCCTAATTTAATAACTGAAAATAAAAGCGACAATAGAGGAAATCTCGCATTTCATAAAAATATATATTTATAATAAAAATAGTTCGCAGTGTGTTGTGAGGAAAAGTGAAAAAGGAACAGATCATTTTGTTCATGTATAAAACAAAATATTTGGAAAGATAAGCATAAAGCACTGTTAAATTATTCGTACCGTAATTGTGAGTAAGAGAATGTTTTTTATGATCATATTTTGTCTCACATATTAGCACGACTTATTCAAATAGTCACAACCAGCAACTACGTTGTCTTACTAGAAAAAATATACTTTAAGATCTGGTGTGATACTGACCCCAAGAATAAGGCAAACCTAGTACTGAATCTAATTAAGAATGAAGAAATCTCCTTTGTAAAATTACCATCTCATTTTTTGGATTTAATTTTTCGACAATTTTTGAACGAAAAATAAAGAAATATTCGTAACACCTACAACAAACTTCCTTAATAAAATAACACAAGCTAATTTTTTACATAAATTTTCATTATCGGATTATTTTCAGCATGTCTATTTTTAGAAACAAAAAATATCTTGAAAGATCCTGTTACAGAGATGGAAGAGAATTTTTATATTTGATCTTTCGTAAACAACAATTTTAACTTTACGTTTATCAGAAACGTTTATGATGTTTTAAAATTAAATACTTATGCTTGTAAGGTTTCTATATATCTAAATTCTTCTTTCGATTTATCATATTATGTTTAACATAATTCTTTCATTTTCTTTATGTTATAGCTTCTATAAGTCGAAGTTTCTGATCCATATGGAAATACAGAGAGGACGCATTGATTGTGTCCTTTAATATCATTTGAAGATTATATTCAGAATTTTAAACGATTCTCTACTTTCCACTTTAGAAATAAAAAGAGCAGGAAATTTTACAACAGAATATGACCTCGGCCATAAGGGCAAGCCAAAATTCTAAAGTCAGATCAGGTTAATTTGAATATCCCCAACAATATCGTTAAATCTGAGATATCAATTCTTGCATTAACTGATCTTACATTAACTGGTGGGATTTTCGATGTTGCCTTAAGTGGCCGAACCTCTGATTTATTTGCCTTAAGTGACCAAATCACAGATCTCGCCTTAACTGGTTGGCTCTTGCTCTTACCTTAACAGGCTGAATCTTGGTCTTACCTTTACTGGTAGAGTTTCCGATCTTGTCCCGAATAAATCCTTAAAGGTCAAAATCATTTTTAGGTACCCTACAACTTTTGTATCTGCATTTTTTCGTAAAGTCACGACTTACGATATTGTTGGAGGAGTTCAATTTGACCTGTCTTGGCCTTGAAATTGACCTTAACCTCATGGCTACCTCCGATTGTAAAACTTCCTACTCTTTTCATTTCCGAGATCACAAGTAAGATCCCCATTTGAAATTCTGAAGGTGATCTTCAAAAGATCAGGATAAAGATCATTATCAAAATCATTTTTAGAATATCCGTTCGATTTCCTACAACTTTTGTTTTAGTCATTTTTTCCTAAAGTTAGTATTTACAAAATTGGCAGGGTGATTCCATAATTTAATTAAAGTAATTATTTAACTGTTATTGTTGTTTTAATTGTCAGATTGCCTTTTAGATAAAAACTTTAGTTTCCATTTTTTCCCAAACGGTGTGGTTCGTCGGCTTGAATAGGGAGTCCCTTTTTTATTAGGTGTATTAAAAATAATATTTGAATTTCAGGTAAAGTGACCTCTGGTGGCAAGGTAGAAAAACATTTTTATTACACAATCATTGAAGTCATTAAGTCTAATCTTTGTTACAAATATCAACTTGATAAGTTAAAAACTAACTGTAAGATGTAAGAGAATAAAAAAAATTGCCCGGCTCAAACCCGCAAAGTATTGAGTTTTGGACTTTTTGTTTTATGACTTACTCCATTTATTTTACTATGAAAAATCATCTCTCTAAGTATCCTGATGAATTATCCGAACACCCTGTATATATATATATATATATATATATATATATATATATATATATATATATATATATATATATGTATGTATAGCTGTCTATAGTCTTCGAACTTTGGTAGTATAGTGTAATATTTTTTATGTTATCAAGTTTGTTCAATTTCAGACCTATGCTTTTTTAAACTTGTTGAGCTGGGTAATCGTTAATTGCAGTTTCTCTAGTGAACCACCAAACAAAACATTATCATCCAAGAATCTCAGATGGTGAAGATATCATTCATCTGCATTTATTCCTTTAGCAGACCCGTCCAGCTAACAGAACGCTATGAACAGTTTAGGTGACGTAGTATCCTTCTCTCCAGACTGAAATTAATTCTGAATTTTCAAATGTCCTAATACACATTTCGGAGTTCTTGTATATGTATTTAATTAGGGCAATATAGCGATTCTATAGATGGTAAAGGAATTTAGAACTACCTACGGCTCTACTGAATCACAAGCCTTTTACAGTAAACTAAGACTATATACAGATTCACATTATACTAGTTGAACTTCATAATTATTGTTCTTAATGTTTGAAGATAATTACACCTGTTAAGACGCAACCTGAAGCTGTTCACTTGGCTGGTAGTAATCTATCTTTTTTAATTCCATTTGATAATATTTTTGCGAAAAGGTTGTACGTTTGGGATGGCAAACTTATTGCTCTATAGTTGTCCAGTTTGGTAATATCCTACTTTTTATGTACTAGATCAACTTCTGTCGCATGTAAAATTATCGGTATTTACCCCACTTAAAAGCATTTGTTGTATATTAGACCCAGCTCATGCTTTAGTTCTGGGCCTGGTGCATTTCAGCCAGTCAATTTCTTCCAAATTTATTTCGAGAATTTTCTGTGATCCTACATTTCTTATAATTTTCTCTCATAATCGTTCAGCGCAACTCTAGATTCAAATATGCTTCCTGTTATTTAATATTTCAGCCTTCCTATTTTGGATTTAATTAATTCCTTTTGTAAAAATATTTATTTTTTTCATACTTTTTAGCGTCGTATGGTTCTCAGCTGCACTTAGTATTATTCTGGTGTTATGTTTTCTCTTATTTTTACGAATTAATTTCTCTATATTTTTTTAGTTCAGTCTGTTTAACTTTATGGATATAATTTATCATCTTTGTTCCTCTTTGTTTTGAAATGACATCTTTGGTTTTTTTGCTAATCATATGATCTCTTATTGCTATTTTTTCTACAGCATCTAATATTATTTGTTAGTTTGTCTGTATATAGATCTAAACCATATTCTTCAATTGTTGTAGTGTTATCTTGTTAAGTTCACTTTTAAAAGCTCTTAGTCATTGTTTTTATTTTGGTCTAATTTTATTGTATCTATTTATTTTATTGCCCTCACAATTCGGTAATGATATCCTGTCTAAAACGAGGTTAAATCGTTGACATATTGTAACATTTGTCTTTTTTTTTTGAGATCATAAACTCAAGTTAATTTTCGACAAAATGATCGGGGCTTCTTCAAGTCCATTTTCGTTCTTTCGTTCTTTTTAAAGACGATATTTAGTATAAACATTTCAGTTCCTTCTGCAAAATTAATCAGTGGATGATCACTGTCATTTCGTTCGCTCACTCTGTGTTCACTCAATGAGTGTTCAGTTCCTTCCAGTATTTTCCTCACTTTACTGAATAACCCATTAACAGTGTTAGGGACATTTTATCGTTTAGTAGGCAAATGGTAATATTTTTGTAAAACATCTTCCTCTCCACCTCATTATCATCACATGCGAGAACATATACTTGGATAATTTTGTGGATCACCAAACAAAAGTTATAGACGTTGCACAAATAAAAGGGGCATAGGGTAGACACATCGCGCAACTCGTGTACAATAGGTGATTAAACGTGTACTAAAATGGCGTCCAAAATAAAGTAAGAGAAACGCGGGTAAACCAAACACAAGATAAAGAAATTACATTGCGAAGATAGCGCAAGTAAATTAGGAACAACTGTCAGTACTCAGACATTGTTGATATAACATGGAAAACCTACATCCGGCAGTGGCTAAACATAGGCTTATGGTGATCGTAATCCTAAAGTTTTCATAGTTTTCTATTTATTTATTTCTCTTTTATATATATAAAACGTATTTATACAAAATTAAGAATTACAAAAAAACAAACTCTTCAATGTT